>CM055190.1:12340331-12992831 GCA_029224185.1 Karalla daura
GCCACCGTCTGGTCAGTCTGGCTCATTTACATGAGAAACAAGAAGCATATCAATCCCTCTCTCCCATCCATTTGCTCGTCCTGCCACTGCTACCTTATTAATGACCACATGCATTATTCAAAAAACAGTTTGCATGTCAGAAAAAAAATAGTGGTGTTAACACATAATCAATTCGCATCTGATGTCTGTCTGTCAATATTTAGGAAATGTCGTAAAACATCCTAAAATGTCCGGTGTTTGCTGACTTGGCTAGATTGTCCAGAATATTTCATCCTGACCACTGCGATTAAATCCGATCAAATAGCGCACAGCAGCACGCGCGCCCACGCACGCGCGCGCGCGCGCGCACACCCTCTCTCTCTCTCACACACACACACACAAGATCCCCCACCAAAAAAACGCGTCCCTGTCTTTCTGTCTCATTCTTCCTGTCTCAGGAAGAGACAGGAATGTGTGCTACTGTGTCCCATCAAATTCTGAGGCGAAATGAAATTAGGCAATATTATTTTTCTAACGTTATTATTATCACGATTATTTTTGTTGTTATTATTAATTACTATTATTATTATTATTATTACAGGAGTAAAAAGGAGACAAATGTAAAATCTCGGTTAAAATAGTATATCTCTCCCTCTCTTTCTCTCTTTTTCTGTCACACACAGCTAACACAACAAAACAAAACTGGATGTGAAGCTGCCAAGCCTCAGTGCATCACCTCAACACCTTCAAGTCCAGGCTGCATTTTTTTTTCTTGTTTATTTTTTTCCCTTATTATCCCTTCTAAATAAATCACTTATACCGATTTTTTTTTGCTGCAAAGTATTGTATACTTGGGTACGATGATCTGCATGATCAATTAAAATTTTTGTCTTTTTGTGTGTGTATTCTCTTTTTTCACGTGTATTTTTTTAAAAAAAGACGTCACTCAGTCTCAGTGCAAACATATAAATTCAAAGCGCAGCAACAGGGAAAATGCCGCATCCAAATGCTCCAGAAGAAGAAATAAATTGTGTTTAAAAACGAGAGAAACCGTATGATCATTACTCGTTTTAAGTTACAAATTTAACTAAAAATGAATCTTTTGCAATAATGTGAGGCGAACGCACATCGGTTTCTATAATGAAGAGATCGGTGCACAGCAGGCCCTCTGACAACGCGCACCCGGGGTTCTGGTGACTGAGGGAGGAATCCTGAGCGCCTTTGGAGAGGCGCACTGAAACACAGGGATCCCAAATCAGAGCCACATGAGCTCTCCAGGCTACAGCAACACCGGCTGCTGCTACTGCTGCTGCTGCTGCAGGGAAAACGACCCGAACGGAATAACGGAGCTCTGCGACGCCAAAAAATAAATACTCACAATAAGAATAAGAATAAGAGTAAAAAAAAGTGCGCAAATGCCGCTGCGCCGCATCCGAACAAGAGCAGAGCGAAGTTAAAGCGAGTAATTTTCCTTCATGTGAAGAAGAGCCCTCCAAACAACGGGACAAGATGAAAGATGACAGGTGGAAGCGACACAGAAGGCAAATGCAGATCTAGGATTATCGCTAGGGGTCAAATCCAAATCCTGCGTCACACACACACACACACACACACACACACACACACACACACACACACAGCCGCAGGATGCCTCAACATCGTCTATCTACAGTTTGTGGCTGGGGTCAAACAAGACAGCAACAACAACAAGTCTGTCCTCTGATAATTCATGAAGGGAAGAAATAGTCACACATAATATGCAAGCAGGGGGGAAAAAATAGCCCGTTTTGAACAACAGCACATGGGAAAGTTTACGAGACTACGCACACACACAACGGCTGATTTTGTAGAACCAATCAATAAACAGTGTGCTGTGCAATTCAAATCATCAACATTAATGTGTGGACAACAATGACGCAAATGATGCATAGGCCGTCTAATGGCTGTGAATAGCAGGTATTTTGGCCACTACAATGGGCATAATTACAGCTTTTGCTCCATATGTGTGTAACCAGTGTTTGACAGCGTCATGGAGCCGGGAGCTGCACACCTCCAGTGTTGTTACTCAAACATGGAGGCGAGTGAGTGAAGACACGTCACATGCAATTCTACGTGTGTGAAGCACACTTCATACATCACAACGGTCCACGCAGCACAGACAGCAAGTATCTGTGGTCTCTCAGTAAAGAAAACAGCCCAGACAAGCTTGTGTGTCGCACAATGTGATCAAAACCTCCTGCGCTGTATTGTAGCCCTCCTTGGACCAAGAGCCACCCGGAGTCATGTGGAAGTGGAAGCAACCGAGGCAGAATTATGGCTGTTTAACCCCCATCAGTTGTTCTAAACTTTGCCTCCGCGGCAGGTGATCCTGGCTGTATTTGCTGTGGGTGGTGAGGTGAGGTGTGGGGGGGGGTAGGGGTCATAGAGCATTGCCTGTCCATCAAGCGCTGTGCCCTCTGCACACTAAACACTGCGGCAGAGGTGAGCCCCCCCTTATAGCCTCAAGTGCTCCTGCATGGAGCCAATAAAACCCAGCGATTAGTGGAGCTGTTCCCTTTTTAGGTGTCAGCTTGTTAAGAGAGTTAATAGTGAAGGTGTTTACTTTGCGCATGACGGACTGGAGGGGTGGTCTAGGACCATATACCAGCACCGTCCACCAGCGCTCTCCTCACCTGTGCCTTGTTACTGTCCATGTGCACGCACACAGGAGTTTGCAATAATGGACTCATGGATGTCCTCTTTTTCACTCTCACCAGACGCACCTGTATCCCTGCTACCTGCACACGGCTCCCCTGCCAAGACTGCTGCCCGTGTTAGGAATTTCAGCACATGTGTGACAGTGGGCCGACCTCAGTCCTGTGGCAGAAATACTACCCTTCACCTGATTCATGTAGAACAGTACATACTGTACTCTCTGTCAAACTGAATCGTTTGCCTGACTGTCTGTTGTGTGTGAGAGATGGGGGGTTTAGTACCGGACGTGGCAGCGCAGAGGGGGATGATGGGGTCCTCCCTTAACTGTGCCAACACAAACGCAGGTGAGTGCGACCGGCATCGTGTTCGAAGAAGGAAGGAGCGGCGCGAAAGCACCACGGCTCCTGAATAATTTGTAACGTTGTGCATCTCTACAACCCAGTCCTGTATCAGCTGAATCTAATCCAGTTAAACAAGTTGTTTTGCTGCTTATAAGGGCAAGACGACATCAACATGAAAAATTGTCTTTGAATTCCAAAAGGTCATACCCTCCCTGTGGTCAAATGACAGACAGAGATGTGATATTCTCTTTCATAGCTTAGAGGTTAAAGCGCGAGCATTGGATCACAGACACACATTCATTTACTTTGTGGCACTGTGTGAATTACTCTGGCATCATCGTCAGACCCTGGTGCTTGTCTTAAAACTTGAATCGCAAGTGAAATTTGCATTGATTTTATGCATACTTTTGCTGTTTTTTTCAGCCATAAAATAATCTTTCCAAATGCCGCACTTTGACGATTTTACAGTGAGATGATGGATTGAGGCGTCCTGACATCCAACCGAGCACACAAAAGACAGCATTATCCGCACATTGAAAACACACTGCTCCGCTACAGTGTGGCACTGCCAGATCTTTTCAAGTCTTTGCAAGTGTTGCCTTTTTCTGGCATCTAGATTTGCACCGATCCTGTGATATTTGTTAGTGAACTATCAGTTCTTTTTTCTCTATCAAATTTACCAAAATATTTTGAAGCTTGTGCAAGCAGAGATACATTTTTCACTTTTAGCTGTGGATAAAATCCTCATAATTGGACATGAGACACAGGATGTTTCGACATTCACTCCTTATTCTAACCAAGCGGGGCACATTAATTGTGCTGGTAGTTTCAGATTTACCTTCTTTCAATACCGACATGTTTACAAGTACATAATGCAGCCCAGTGCCAGAATCCATTGCATTTCTCTGTAAGCTACAGCATAGCTGCCTGAGCCACGTGCTGATAAAGTGGAATTGTGCGATATATTGGCAGCGCTTGTGCATTTTGAACATTCACACGAGATATGAAGTGGGTAACAAGAATGATAACCTGTGTTTTGTCTATTTTTGATCTTGTGTTTTCGAATATGTGCAAATACATTTCCTCAGGAAGAAAAGAGGGCGAGACAGAGGAAACTGGTTTTTAACGTATTCTGTTTAGAATTGTAAATGTATTGCATAGGCCCCGCTGTCCAATTACATATATCTTTCATGTATGAAATCATGCATGTCTTTTTCCTCTAAAAGGGGGGAGGGCTGGCACAAAGGGAGCAACCCCGACTGCAGCGGAACAGTGTGCAGCCCACATGAAAAATAAGGTCTAGTGTCGGAGCCCTGGAGCCCTGGGCAAGGAATGCAGCTCCATCAGCACACAGGCCAGGGAGGGGAGCTGCTTTCCTCCACACTGGAGCTCTCTCCACTCCTGACTCCTGCTGCATTATCATTGTCCTATTGTGAGGTGAATGACCCCTTGGGTCCAAAGTCTGACTTTATCTAAAATACACTTCAGATCACGTCCTTAATTAGCTCCATTACAATAAATATTGTTTCTTGTGCTTTCAACTGTTCTTGCCCCACAAATGATAAATAATCTTTCTAAAAATGTAAAAGAAAGAAAAATGGCTTTGTTTATTTATTTTCTCTTCCATCTTTCTCATTTGTCAAACAATGACTTGGTGCCGGCTGCTAAATTTCAACGACCCCAATCTGGTTAGAGTACTTTGAACTTTTCAAACAAAACCTCTTCAGACGCCTAATGACATAATTAATCTCACTCAGCATGTCCTGCTGCTGTCACTGTCCCTTTTAATTTCATATTCTTCACTTTTAAATTATTGAATCAGGCCTATTTTCAGAGGACACAATAATGTATTTTTCTGTGTATGAACTTAAATTAGAGTTTTGTCTTGTATGATGGAGGCAAAATGCTTTACCACGCATTTCCTATGATTAATGTCAGTATGCTTTTATCAGGTACTATTTTAATCCAAATAATTGCTGGAAAAAAATAAAATCACAAATCCTCTCTTATCAAACGCAGTAATTTAATATAGTCCAGATAACCCAGGATCAAGTCTTAATCACTGGAAGAAAACGTATTGTCAGTCTACTTCAGTGTAACTGAGCAACTGAACCCAGAACCTAATAAAACCAGAAAAGTTACACTGGGCCAAATCATTTTCAAAGCTACTCTGAATGAAATATTCATTTAACAACCATGTGCTATGAAGCCCTAAAATACATACATGCATTGGAAATGTGCCACTTTTGCACTTTTCCAGTACAACATTCAAACGCATACTCTGAATCTATTCTTATACACACCAGATGCTGCAAATGCACATCTGTAAACACACAAACAGCAGCCACATTTTATCAGCCTCTAAATCACTTTTGTCCCCACAACAGACTAAAAAGCACCCCGTCTTGGCACACAAGCTATTACTGACAGCATTACTGATAGCTGTTACAGAAATTAGAGGATATGCCGTGGGTCTGTCACTGTGCGAAACCATAAATAAAATGCATTTCTTAATCCACACGCAAAGATGAGAATCCTTTGCAAAATTATACACTGTTTCGGCTGCATGTGTATGTGCAATACATTTGACACACCTGTATAAAGTTACTATTGAGGATATGTACACATGTTTGGATGAGTGTGTGTGTGTGTTAGAGACAGACACACAGAGAGACAGATGTTCACCTACATACCAAGTCACATCACGTTTCTGGCACATATGCTCTAGCTCTTACTGGTCATTGGCCCAATGTGCGAGGGGCCATTGAAGAACCCAAAGCAAGCGTCTATCAACCAAACAACCTCAACATATTCAGAGCTTCTAATCCCAGAACAGGAACAAACAGGTGGCCGGAGCATGAAAGCAGGCGTTTATCAGCCAGACTTTCCTTTTGCACAGACTGGAGGCAGGCTAACAGTGTGGGGGACACAGACAGTGGACAAGTCTGCTTCAAAGCTCTAAAGAAGTTAAAGGGCTTAGGGCCTGGTCAGCAGGAGCATGGGGGAACTTCACAGCCTTACCTGATGGGGTTTTTGGTCTGTGTTGCCACCACGCAGAAGCCTCTCTGACTGCGTTTCCTTTTCAAGTGTCCGTTTGAAGCCAGCAGGCAGAAAGGTCGCGCCCTCTCGGTCACAGCAGGTTCGTCGAAGCAATGGTAGATGGCCGGCGGCTATTGCTAATGTTCAGACTTTCGTCTTTGTCTTTGTATACTCTCACAAAAAATAAAAATAAAGGAGAATGTAAAGCTATTGATCCGGCGCCTGGACACCTTAAGAAGTTTTGGTGATGTACTCCTAGAATTCCAGGTACTTCCAGGGTTTCCAAAGCTATGTGGTTTGGGATTTAGGGACTCCCGGGTCACAGGATGAACAAATCAGGGTGACCCCATCATCTGAAACAAGAAACAAAGAAAGGGAAAAAAAACAGTCAGGGGCATATTTGGAGCACAGTTGTAAATCATGTCAGCAAAGACAGAGCTCCGTAGTCCTGTCAGAGGAACCACAAGTTGTGTGGTTGTGTAGCTCGTCTCTGCAATCTGAGCACATGATGAATGTCTTTGAGGAGAAACAAGGCAAAGCTGCATGATGCTGTTAAGATTTCAACATTAATCAGCTGTTTTTTTTCAGAAATAATTAATCTATAATTATTTGTATTGCTTCTACTTTAGAGAGAGCCTTCTATGTTTACATTTTATAGTGAATGAACTGCTATGAGTAATTTCTCCTCTCATACCACTGTGGATTTTTGAAAATGAGAAATGAAAAAGATTTCCGGAGAAACTTAATTTTCCCATAACCAGAACAAGACTTATTCCTGTAATAGCATATATAATTGCCTGTTCTGCAGAGGATCTCCCGTATATGACAACAAAGTCTCATAGACAATACATATTTATTCAACTGTCAATTCCAGCGATGGGGGAAAAAAAAAACATGCAAAAAAAAAAAAAAGGCTTTGAATTCCGCATGGGCCTGGTTTGTGAAGCTGGGTAAATATGCTTGTCATATGTTCCAATAGTTCCACAGCGACTGAGATTTAGTTAGGGAATACAGGCGGTGGAGGCAGACAGTTTGTGATAACTGAATAGCTCTTTTGAAGCCACTTCCATTTGGAAACCTTGTGCGATTATTTTTACCTCTGTGGTTAGACTTGAGTTAAAGCCCATGTTTAATTGTTCCCAAGAGTTCTTATTGTGTTGCTGATAAGGAGCTTGGGGAGCAACATTTAAAACTGCAACAAAAATAACTAGACTCGAGCTCATTGGCCACAGGTCTGAAAGAGTGACAACAGAGGATCCACAGAGCAAAGAGAAAGACAGATAGCTAAAAGAAGACAGACAGACGGTGAGACAGACAGACAGTCTTACATCTGAATTGTTTTATCAGGTTCTCTTTGCCTGATTTGAATGTGTGCGCAGTCTTCCACAATCATACCCCCTCTGTTTGGAAAATTAATTTGCATAATGATCCTTTCCAGCTATGTCAAAGAGGAGTACACACTACATTACTTGCTAATCAATTATTTCATTATTTTAGGACAGTGTTTTGTCTCCAGTCACGCCGGACAGAGAGCAGCGCTGTTAGTTTGTCGTCTCGCCTCTTCCCTCTGTCCGAGGCCATGACTTCCCGGTGTGTCGGAGCGACCTGTGGGAGTGTGTGTGTCGGATCAATAGCCCACCCACAGCAGAGCCGCGGGCCATCCCTGACCTGGGCTATTGATTAGGCCTGGCTCAGCTGCCAATAGCAATGTGCTGGATGTGACACAGGGCTAAGACAGAAGCTGAGGAAGGGGGATTCTGAATTGCCAGTGGCAGCCCCACAGCACACCGCAGATAAAAGTCAATTCCACTTAACCAAATCACTGACAACTAAATAGTTAGCAGACAGAAGAATGCTGAGAGTCTCTGATGGCAGCAGCTGGATGGCTTTGGGGATTTCCTAGCCCCTGACCTGTGCCGGGGAGCGCAACAGGCCGTGGGAGCAACACTGTGACATTAACAGACCTCTGTTTGTGCAGGCAGCATGACCTCCGTCTGCATGTCAGCCTGTTTGTCTTTTAATCTGCTCGCTTCCCCTGCAAGTAGTTACACCTGTGTCATGAATACATTAGGGACACAGACTATCTTGGTTTATCTGATCGCGGCCTGTTGATCTTGTTCCTTCAAAATAATCAATGTTGCTCCAGGACTATCAATGCAACTATCAAACGAGACACAGGAAAAAGTACTGGTATGTAGGAGGTCATGCTTTAACACACTTATTTTTCTTTTGTTGTTGTTGCTGTAGTTTGGTGAAGTACTTGAATCCTGGAAAACATCATAGTGTGCATTCAAATACAGCCTTTCACTAACAACATTAATAACATGCTGAAAGCCTAACTTTTCCCATGTGCGTGTTTTTCAGTCTGTGCAATAATGTTCCTGGGTTAACTGGCTTCCTCTAAATTTATTAAATGGGATCGTCCCTTAGACTTTCAGGTCAGGTCTAATGTTTACACTGCATGTCAGTTGTGTTCATAATTTATAGCAGTAAATCACCCGGTCTTTAAAAGCACTTTTCAGCCATAGGCTTTACAGTGCTGTTTGCTGCGGCTGCATACACAGATATAATGCAGCCCGGCTGAAGTTGTCAGACTCCTCTCGATCCATCTTGCTCCCAGTCATTACCAGTCCATATTACAGTAGTTTACATGTCACTTTACCAGTCCTTTGCCACGCGAATGTAATTCTGTGGCCACTGGCTCCTTGTGCATTCAGCACCTATCTATGGCTCCATATCTCTCACAGTAATTGCTGAGTGACAGAAAGGCAATACTGACCACTTCATTATAGGACAGCCCGACTCACTGGACACTGGCCTCTTGGCTTCGGGTCACTGTGGCCAGACTGACCTTATCTGCCCAGGTCGTCAGGGGTCAGTCACCCAGAATTTATAAGGTCTTTACCAGAGTTGCCGGGGGTGCCATACAGCAAGGTCGCCTGACCCTAGCGGACTACTTATATCAGGTATTGATTGCAGTTTGTCTACTTCAGTTGAGGCCGGACTAATCTCCCAACACTGGGGTCTCAGGGGCAAAGGCTTCAGTGTAAAGTTAAGTATTGGAAGTAACAGGAGTGATGGTGGGGCGAGAGGATACTAGTGGCCATAAGAGAGACACAACAAGAGTAGTGGGACTTTGGGGTTTAAAAAAAAAAAAAACAATATGTGCAAGAGCAGTGAGATGTAGTAGCAGAACCAGAGCTACAACTGCTGTGCAAACCTGGAAAAAGGTTCTATTCTTAGGGTGCACTTGGGGGATGCAGCTCTCTGCATGCCAATTTTATTGAGCAATGAAATAAAGGATGTTGCAGGCAAGATGTATTGAACAACTGCAGTGCTGCGCTAGGACTGAATGAGGGCCTGCAGTCTGAGAATGTGTTTCCTCTAACAGTCAGACACAGAGAAGCATCCAATCATCTCTGTATGAATCCTACAAGGTCTATATTTCACCTAGGAAACCCATTTGATGTGAATGTAAGTATCTTGTGTTAAGTTTGCAAATGATGGAAACATTTGGCCTCGCCAGGCCATTCAAACAGTCTGCCCATGATATGGCTGTCTGAGTGCATTAAGTATGCGTCATGTTCTACTTTGTGCAGGTCTTGAACACAATATGTTTGGTTTCTTCTTGTTTGCCACCAATTGAGTTAAGCAAAAAAGGCATTGATCAGTGTTTGACTCATCATTACTTGTTTCTGAGAAAATTCATGGTATCCAGCAGCAAAAACAATTAGCTTTGAGTCTTTCTGTCAACCGTCTCGGGCGATAACGTGAATAAAGATATATGCGATTGTTAGTTTGCAACTAAATCCGTGTGTGTGTGTGCGTGCAGATCTGTCCCAGCTCGTGACTGCGTGAGACCCTTTATGTACATACTAAAGCATCCCTGATGCTCGTTACATCTTGTCTCTCGGCAGCTGCTTGGCACCGTTCATATTAAATCACAATAATGGCAGATGAGCTCTTGCACTAGAGAGACAAGCATCTGTTTGAAACTGCACTTTATTACACTTTGTTCCTTTAATCAAAAAAACTATGTGAAAAGATAACCCGGTTTTAAAAATCCCAGATAAACAGCAACGATTGCATCTTTAAATAATAAATGATCCCCTGCCTCTTACAGACGGGAATGTAACTGAAAATAATTGAAGACAACAATGTCCTATAAGAGCACCACGCGAGCGGTGCTGATTCAGAATCCCTCATAACTTCAAACATTCAGTCATAAAGTATAGATAATCCGTAAAAGAAAGGCATGCGTCTGTTTACAATTTCCTTCTAATTAAGGCTACAGGATGGGGTCTACCTTTGGTAAAGCTGATGTGTGTTTGTTAGGCTTCCGGAGAAACTGTACCACTGGCAAATTAGGGCTAGAATACAAAACGAAACAAACAATAACACTCTAATATGATCTGCAGTCAAGGAATAAATATTTCACCATCTGTCTACATTTGACACACTTTCAGTTGAGAACAAAGGATTCAGAAACAACAAATTGCCCAAACTTGGTCTCGAGACGATAACCTTTCTGACCTGCATTAATTCACAAAATGCAGTACTGACTTCTGCAGTGTTTGTGATCTGTCCACCATTTGTTTGGAATCTGAGGACACATTGTTACTTCTTCTTTTTTTAAGTGAATGTCTGTTGGCAGTCGCGGAAGGAAACAGACTAAAACAGATCAAGAAGTTAACAAACAGAAATCCCAGGTAAGCCAAACCAGGACAGTAAAGCATGTTTAAAGGAATACGGAAAAACAGTGAAGGAGCAAAACATAATGGTGTGCTACTTTATAACTACTGGTAACCAACACTGATTACAGGAGCCGAGTGAACAAGTGGGCTACATTCACACTAATGCTTCATGATGAGTTCAGCCCTGTGACAGGAATAATCTCCAACCTGAGACACACGCATCACATTCCTGTACACTGGGCAAGCACATGTCGGTATTTGGAGTTTGCCTCCTGTGCCAGAGGATTGAGCCTCATAAAACACAGACCTGAACTGCAAACAAATTCAGTAATAGTTATAATTCATTACCAAGGCTTGGATGCAAAGACACATACAGTAAATAATTATTAAATGTTATTAAATGTTTGGAGCCAAGCTTTACAGCATGCTGTCCAGTTTGATTCCCTGCCAGACCCTGGGCCTTTCTGAGTAGAGTTTGTATGTTAGCCCCATGTGTTTTTCCAGGTACTCCAGTTTCCTCCAATAATCCAAAAACATGTAAGTCTTGGCTGATTGGTCATCCTCAATTGCCGATTGGCATGAATGTGACAGTGACTGTTGTTTGGATCCTGCAATAGACTGACAACCTGTCCAGGGTGTGTTCCGTGCCCTATATGAGGAGATAAACAAAAGACCCTACAATATGATACAAAGCTGCTCGATTTAATTTTTCCACAAAAAATTCATGTGATTGAGTCTGACATATCGGCGGGGGACACGTTGAGAGATATGAAAAAAATTGTGTGGATGCCAAGTGTACAGTAAATGTTGCTATACTGAATTATTGTGAATGGAGTCCAAACACCATGTTCATAGCCTTGAGATGATGACAACTGCATGATGCTGTGCAAGGCCAATGGGGAGAGTGAACTATAGAGTATGGAAAATCAGGTAAGCACTGTGCTGATGAAGGTGATGTTTTTTATTCTCCCAGTGTGAGTCAGGCCAGCAGTGCACCGTGTGTCTAAGAGGGATAAGGCCGTGCTTGATGATTAATCGCTGGCCATAATAAAGCTTCTCACCATGAGCACACAGTCCAGCTGATTCTATGATATGATCAGAGCCGATTAGAAAAGAGAAATAATCATTCCTTACAGTGCATTCATAGTACACTCTAATGATATCTTCTGATTGGACTTTGCAGAGAAGATAATAAGGGCCGTCTTCAGAATGGACTCTAAGATTATTTCTTAACTTCATGAAATGGGGCCACAGGCCTGGATGCTGCAGATTTGAGGATTAAGATAAGCTGACCTTTCACATTATGTTGCCATGTATAAAAGATGAAGTTTACAGTCCCTCATCACATTAGACCTTATCAATGGTTCAAGCCTCTGTGAAGCCCCTTTGAACATTACAATGGTTTTTCAGGCTGGTATACAACAGGCCTCTACCCCCTAGTGTGGGATTAGTCTGTGTGCGTGTGCTGAAAGGGCCGTGTTGTGGACACGCACGCTCGCATGTTTGGACAATACTGAAGTGCTAATCCAGTGTAAAAACTTTATTCTACATCTTATCTTTTTCATGGACATGCTGGAGAGAAAAAACTTGAGACTGGCGAGTAAAATGTTTAATGTCTCAATTCGACTGTTTAATGTTAAGCAGGTTTGGCAGTGGTGTAAACACACAATCTGTGAATGTCACAGCTCAGTTCTGGCCCCTGAATGGTAACCCTTCATGCTGCTGACACAGGTCGCTCTGCCATGCCAGTCAGTCAATTGAGAGCGGAGCAGCAGAGAGCATTTCATTTCCACTACTCTGCAGAATATCACTGTCATATCTCTCGTACTGAATCTTAACATCTAAAGTATTCAATGAAAAATGAAATAAAAACAACTGTCAAATGGAAGGCAAAGTGTCACTTGTTTCAAATGCAAACAAGCATGTTTAAAGCACACTCCAGGGTCAGGTGATATGATTCCGAAACTAGAGGAGCGATCCACCTGTCAGTTACAAATACTGTCACTTGTTTCAATCTGAAAACGAGTGAAACTATGTCTTGAAACAAGTCAAACGATCTCACCCTGATGGTAAAAAAAAAAATGTTTTCTTTTGTTTTGAGTTTGACAAAAACTAAATCATTGGATTTTGAGCGCTTGTGCGCATTCTGATAGTGAGTGACACTTTTTGGATGATACGAGCTCGGCAGAACTGCACTCTGTGCGGGGCTGGGCTGAAGAGCTATGAGCTTTTACAGGCATCAGACTGCTGGCCAACGTCTTCAGGCTCCTTTGATGTGGGAGGCATTGCTTACCCCTATAACTTACAGCCCAGCTCTGCAGGGACTTATTTTTATAACCTCTATTATTTTCTATCATAAATATTCAAATCCAGATCTTAAATCCAGAGCTTAGTGAGGAGAATAGCCAAAAACAACATGCAGCTCTTCAGCTTCCCCCAGCTCACGCTCTTCTATAGAAAATCATTATGAAGATTAATACAGAAATCAAACAGAATGCTGAGACGAGACTGTAGGACCCAGTAAAAATAATGCACTCATATGAAAGACTCGGGATGGAATTTTTGGTCAAGGATCTTGGGCTTTTTTGTTCTTTATTTGTTTGAGCATTTTGACACATTCTGCATTTCCTCCTTTTGGCTGTGAATTAATATTTGCGGCTTGAATATTAATCCTGATTCAGTAGTGGATTAGTTTGCCATTGTCCCCTCTATGCTGAGCCCTAAATAAAGGCGCTGACATGGAGAGGAAATCTATACCTCTCTGCCCTGCAAACAAAGACCTCTGCACCCAGAGATAACACATGTCCCTGCAACACAGACCCCCCTACTCTACCCACATGCTGGATCCTCCATCTCCCTCTTCCTTTTCTTTCTGCCTCAACTCTGTGCTACATTTCCTCTTCTTCCTCTTCTCTTTCTCTCTCTCTCTCTCTCTCTCTCTCTCTCTCTCTCTCTCTCTCTCTCTCTCTTCCTCTCCCTCAGAAAAAAAAAACTTTGCCATGGTAGATTTGCAAGGCAATTGTGCCCTTAAACCGCGCCTCTTCCTCAGCTTATACCATGCATTTTCCAGAGTTTATCAAAGAATACAATGGGGTTATGCTTTCACCATTATTCTCCAGGCAAGAACAGTAATTTAAATGCACCAGTACTACTGAGGCAGGGCGCAGCCCTGCTGTCTCACTATGGAACAGAGAGAGATGAAAATGCGTTACAAAAAACGCACTGCATTACTTTGTTGACCTTTCCTGTTCTCATAGTTTACAAACAGCTGTGAAGCTCCTTCCTCTGGGCTCTTTGTACATCAGAGACTGGGACTGATGGAGGCACGCCGTGCTTAAATGAAGGGCTTTTTCTAACTTGCCTCCGTTGTGGCTCACAAACACAACCTGACAAATACACATTTACTTTATCTCTGCCGCCAAAGCAGTTGCCAAAGTGAGGGAGGAAATGCATAGTGAAACAGATATGATGGCGTCCTTTCATGTAAGTATATATTTTAACACACAGTCTGTTCGACAACACAGTGGGGGGAAAAAAATCTAAACATACGCACACATCAATACAGCCACCCACACACACACGGAACAAGTTTAATTTTCTCATACATTGTAATAGCCTCTGTGAGTATTCTTTAAAAGTTTGTCTGTCTCTTATTGTAATTGAAGCTAAAGTTGTGCCGCTGTTTTGATACAACTACATATGCAGGCCACAGTTCATCTCAGGCCTCTGTCTAAATGAATTGCAAACTGCTGTCCTCAGTGATAAGCACGTACCTGCAAGCTCATATAGTGAAGCCAGAGTGGGTACGTGCAAGTGAATGCGCACGCACGCACACGCATGCACGCATGCACACACATACGTTTTTATCACGGTATTGTGAAAGAAAACCAGAACATTGAGCACTGTGCCTCAGATGGTGGTTCCACATGTGTGACCCGAGGCTGAATGCCAGGTGAATATTAACAGGGAACTGAGAGGAGGAGGAGGAAAGAAAGATGCCGAGGACCGAGCATGATAAGGGGGAGCATAGAGATTAGAGGAAATAAAGAAGGGAAATAGCAAGGAAACACAGACAGAAGTAAAACTAAATGGGGCCAGAGAGAGGAAAGAAGGCATGAAGTCAGGGAGATGGAGAGGAGAGGCTTGGCTCAGCCTGGTCGTGAACATGCAGCCATGGTGATGCCATTATGTTCGTAATCAATCTATTGGTGTCTGTGCGTCTGGGTGGGCAGATACTCTCAGTCTGGAAGGGGTTAATGGGAAATCAATGAGAGGGATGTGCTTATGACCAGGACATGGGGAGAGAGGGACAAGGGGGGAGAGAGTGAAGAGAGATAGAGGGGTGGGGAGGGGGAGATAGGAACATTGTTTCCTGTGATAGCAGCAGACTTCCCAGATGTTATCTGTCATTCAAAGGAACACTCTGGTGACCAGATGTTTAGGCTCAGCATGGCGGAGTGGGTATACAGCCGACCGGGGGATCAATATAGGTCAAGTGCATGCTAATATTTATTGCTACTCTACACATTTAAGGCACTGCTGTGTCGGCTTTCATCTGTCTGTCTGTCTGTCTGTCTGTCTGTCTGTCTGTCTGTCTGTCTGTCTGTCTGTCTGTCTGTCTGTCTGTCTGTCTGTCTGTCTGTCTGTCTATCTATCTATGTATCTATCTATCTATCTATCTATCTATCTATCTATCTATCTATCTATCTATCTATCTATCTATCTATCTATCTATCTATCTATCTATCTAGCCATTTAAATAAATTCATGGGGGATAAATATCTGGCATGATAGTGTTTTCTCATTAGTATGGATTGCGTGTCTGGCCTGTATCAGCAATATCTCCGTCTTATGCCCATTACAGGAAACAAAAGGGAGCGCTGATTTGGAAAGAAAGGTAAAATACATACAGCAAACATCAGCCAGAGTATTTTTCTGAGGGCCTGGAGGCATTTGGGGAGGTGGGTGGGGGGTTGGAAAGGGGGAACCAGGAGCAGGTCCCAGTGCAGTGAGGCTCTTTGTAGTTTGAGCAGTCTGAACTAGCCAAAGGCTTACTGCTTCACTCTTACCACTCAGAGAGCCTGTTTGGGGAAATTACACTACAGAGTAATAATTAATCAAGTAAACGCTGAACTGCTTTGATTCGGATTACATTAACATACTATCAATAATGTATTAATCAAATACAAATAAACACCTCTGCATAATAGCATATTTAACTAACTCCAATTTCACACTCCGAATAAAAGTTGGAGAGAGACACGACAACAACAAACTTTACAGAGAGCAGCAGAGTTTTTGTGGTTTTGTTAGCAACACCTCTTGGCACTTTACTGTCTCTGTTCATCAACTCCCTTCCTCATCACTGCATCCCACATTTCAAGGGCTTCCACCAAGAGGCAAAAAAAATTATGAATTCATTTATTTGTGCACAACAATGGGAGAAAGCATCATGGGGAATAAATAAACACACCACTGATGAAGCACTGAAAACACAATGCACGTAATTTGTGCAAAGCTACTGCAGGTTTGATTCCAAAAGCAGCTAAGTGGATTGAGGAAGAGTTAGTCACTTTTATCATTTGCAGAGGAGTCGAATCAGCTCTGCTTTTGTATTTTCACTTAAATGCATGTTCTGTTTTTCACAGATAAGTTGTGTTGTTTAAAAGCATCCGTTCTCGCCTAACGCTTTGTTCATTGGGGGAACTTCATGCCCAGGGATTTTCTAAACACAATTCATCAAAGTGGAACGGCAGTCTTTTTTTCTGCATTCCTAATCCTTTTTGCTGCAGATGAGAGATTTGCTGTTCAGACTCATTAAGATTAAAGCATTTTGCCAGAGTTATTTAAGAATGCAAAGTTCCATGTGAGACCTCTCAGAGTTCAGAACAGAAGAAAATCCTATCGACACGCTCACTGCACTGGGGGCTGATCTTAGCCTATATTTCTATATTTGGTGTCAGTGATTGAGTGATAGCATGTGGAATGGTTTTTCCTGCTGCATTGTAGTTTAGAGTTACAATTACTTTTCCATTCTTGCCATCAGTATGAAGTCATGACTATGACTGCTCTTTTTGTCTTTTCTAAGATTAATCTGCTCACCTGTAAACATATTTGAGGATGTTTTTTCCTTTTTTGACTTTCTGGTGTGTAGCTACCAGCTGGTTCCAATCAAAAGCTTTTGTTTATAGGGTTTCACAACTAAGCATAAACTCGTAGACAAATTAGCTGTCGTTTCTCAGAGGAAACAATTGTAAACGTGCAGTTAACGAAGTAGTCCTTGTGCTTTCTAGTAGCGTTTTGGCAGCAGGGATTTTGACCGAGGACATATCGGTCATCTGGCTGGACAGACAACAGTTAATGTTCAGCTGGAGGAGATGGCTCGGCCTTTTAGCTGAAAAAGAAATTATCATTGGATCAGTCTGAGTGTTAGTCTTCTGCCTAAGGATTTTTAATATTAGCTTTTTTGGCCCGGCAGTCAGTAGTCTTTTGGCTGCTCTAAAGCTGGAGAAAGACTCTGATCCCGTTGTTGGTAGAGCACAGCTCCAGTCTCGGCACCTTTCCCAAACTTTCCAACTCCAAGTGTCGCAATCTGGTTCCATTTTACAGCTGGCCTTGAGATTGTAACAGAGCTCCTTTCTCTCCCTCCTCAACCGCATATTTAATCCCTGTGCTTATGTCAAACTTAATTACAGGACCTTGTACGAAAAAATAACAAGTGAGCCTTGTAGGGGTGGGAGAGAGGAAAGGAGAGTATTAAGAGAGGGAGAGACATAGGGAGAATGCTAAGAGGTGTGAGGGGGGAGAAAGGAACAACAGAGACATTTAATCTGTAGACTTGGTATGTTCAATGGCTAAACACAAAGCTTTGATGAAGGGTGTCTCTTTAAACAGGCACAATGTATTAGTGCAAATCAAAAGTGATATTTATTTCCAACGAGCTTCATAAGATATGCATTAGTGACATGCAGCACATGGGTCTGCCTTGCATCTGCCATACCGGACTGTAATGGCTTACCTACACTTTCAAATGAGGAGAGGCGGAGGAGGAAAGGAAGAGTCAAGAGGCCCTTTGCCCATATCTTTTAACTCACAACCAAGCGAATTCTCCTGAACCCCCACAAACCAAAAAGAAATAATCATCAGACTAGGTCACTCACCAGTTAGAGTGTGCTTGCCGGTGTGTGTCTGTCTGTGTGTGTTTGTGCACATAAAACTATTTACTCTGTAGAAGTGGAACAGCCGGGGAGAGAGCTGTTTAGTCTGTCAGTTTAAAACTATTACCTCAAACTCCTGAAAATATGAGCCGAGCCTGTCGTGCATCGACACAGGGAGACAGCACTGTGAAGAACAAACCTTTGAAAAGTCTAAATCAATTTTTGGGGGAGTAACATAACAAACGCTTCAGCGCGGTGAAGAAAAGGGGATCTCTTTTTTAACAGTTTGAAAAGCACATATTCATACAATCTTCATAAGGCAAAACAGCATAAATGCAGTATACATGAAGTCTTTTGAAAAGCAAGATGACAGGAAGGGAGAAAAGGAGGAGACACAGGGATGCTCGTCAGAGAAGAAGACTAAACACACAGGAAGACCACCACTGGCGTACGCAGCCCTCCATAGTTTCCCCTATACCACCCACGGGACACACACCTTTCCGCCCACCCACCCCACAGGCCGGCCTACTGGCCGAAGCCTTCCCAGACTGGACTTTAGTGGCCGAGCAGCCAACTGGAGGAGCAAGAGAGGTTCCCATGCCACTGGTGGAGGAACTGGCGCGCCACCCGGAGGTATTTATAGCAGACCAGCACTCAAGGGCCGGGAGAGAGGGCATGCTTGTTTTCCTTTCCATTCCCCAGGCACTTTCACCATGCCTCACATGTGGGTGTTAAATATATACCCAAATACTGGGAGCAACATTGTGGGGGCAGAGAATAGGAGGCGGTGGATCCCTCGGAACAGCAGCGGGTTGTGTGGGGTGGGGGTTTGGGGTGTGGGGTCAGAGTAAGCTTTATGACTTATGACTATGACTATGACTTAAAAAGATTTGTGGTAGAAAGAAAAAAAAGAAAGAAAGAAAGAAAGAAAGAAAGAAAGAAAGAAAGAAAGAAAGAAAGAAAGAAAGAAAGAAAGAAAGAAAGAAAGAAAGAAAGAAAGAAAGAAAGAAAGAAAGAAAGAAAGAAAGAAAAAAAGAATATAACTGTTAATACAAAAAAAAGCCAAATGTATGAGGAAGATGAATGAATTTGTGAATGCTTCCCAAGCTCGGAGGGGTCTAGGATAGCGAGGATGGCTCTATGCCAGCTTCAGGACTGAGCCAAGGGTCAGAGGTCGGAGCCAAGCCGCAAACCCAGCTCATCCACAGTTGAGAGGCAATGGAAAGTCCAGACAAAACAAGGCGGCTCTTGCAGGCAGGCAGTGACATAGTCCTGTTGTTGTGGCCCCCTGAACATCAAATGATATGTGGATCCAAGAAGCAGCCCCCCCCATCTCCGGTTGCTTCCACCACACACACCCTGTGATGTATGCATCTCTCCCGCTCTCGCTCTCTCTCGCTCTCCCACTGCATGGGAATTCCAGAGTGACATTATTACTATGATGAAAACAGACCCTATAAATACTGAGCACTATGATGAATATAACAGCGATTATGGGGGCAGCGATAATTAGATGAGGAAAGAAAGGAAGAAAGACTCATTGAAGTTTCTCTGTTTTTGTGTTTGGGAATTCCTTTCAACCGTGTGTCTTAATGTATGAAGAATTACAGAGGCAACGGTGGTGTGGTAATCATCTGGATCTCTAGGAGGGCCTCCTGGGGCCTCTTCAGTGATCCTCTCTCCTGTTTAGCTCCCCAGCCCCTCTCACATCTCAGTAAAAGCCACCCCGCTGTCTGTTTTTTTAATGATGGTTTGGCCAACAAACAATTAATAAGCTGCCCCACAGATGCCTGTTAAGAATGAAATAGCAGGAACCGTGGAGCGCTCCCACGTGGGACCATGCAGTCCAGCAGCTATCTTTCCATCCAGCTCTGCGCGTCAGGTTTTAACCTCGTCAGCAGCTCTCTAACCCACCCAGGCCAGGCTTAGATCTTTAAGTCCTAAGACTACAGCTTTAACAACACCCTGACCCGAGCCCCTGTCCAAATCCCAACTGTACGGCAGCCATCCCACTAACTGATTGCGTCAGAAAGATTCCACAGCCGTGGCCTCTGTTTTTTCATACTTGTGGGAAAATAGCAGTTCATGTTTCCTTGGATGCTTCACACATTCCTCACCCTGTCCTCACATTGCGGGGCCCCAGAGACTGGGCAGGGCCAAAGCCACTCAAGAGGCGGTGCTTGGCAGATAATAGGTGTGGCTAAATGAAAGGGGAAGGCGATTTTTTTAATGTTTATTTAGGAATGAGTTGCTAAGCGATGTGAACTCAAAAAGGCACTAATTACATTTCCCTGAGTTTGATGAGTATAACAGAGCTTGGACAGAAACTTTCCAGCTCATTTAACCTCTCAGAACACAGCTGGGAATTATAGATAACAGAACATCTGGAAGTCACAAAAATACTTCTCTAGTGTATAATCCAAACTAATTCAAAAGTCACCACATCCTGCAATGAACGACATCCCAAAGCTAACTCAGTGACAGCTCCAATATTTCAAATTCAGTTGTAAAAAAAAAAAAAATAATAAAGTAGCCATGTCTGAATGGCATTCGAGTTATTTGGGCAAAGGTTCATGCATTTTAGATCATGTATCATCTTTGGCTCAAATTTCCTCATCTGATGCAAATGGCATTCATGGAAAAGTACCCAAATTCCCAAGAGTCTTTACAGACACTCGCACCTGTGCCTTATTCTGTACTACTTTGTTGTTCACATGTTCACATATTCGATTTATTTTCAACATACAAAACATGATGGATGTCCCATCATATGAACAACACAAGAATTGCATTTGCTCAGTTCATGTAATGCAGTTGCAACACACAGTGCACACAGAGCACACACGCACACAAACAGAGCGTATTCATCTTGGCCACGTTCAAGTTTGGTCTCATCCCAAATTCCTGACCTCAAAATTTCAAGACAAAGGTAGTTAGTCTTGATTTATGCATGCTTCAACTTAGGATGAAGAGAGCAGGACACAGTAGCAAAGCAATTAATTTTGATGCTGAAAACATTATTAATGGTAATGTTTAAAACATCAAAGCCGCAGCTGACAGAGACACAGCATCCTCACTCTGACAAGATGGAACAGATGAGCTCACTTGAGTCAGTCAAGGTGAGGCACAGGGGAAAATGTAATTTGTCTCTCCGCTGATTTTCATTGAGATTTCCTGGAGAAGCTGTGGTTCAGAGCAGGTTAAATCCATAGTTTTTGTGGTACATTAGGAATGGCCACTATATGTCATTTCCTTGACACACCGTCATACCACAAATGCTTGATATGTTGGACTTTCTCACTTGAAAAATATAATGTAAGCTCAGCGTGGGGCTTTGAGGAAGAGCTGGGACTTGCTCACAAGACTGAATCCAACCATTCTGCAGCAGCTTAGACATGGGAAGTACGGGACACACCATTAGTTGGAATCTGTGAATCTCAAGTTCATAATGACTGAGTGGGCCAGTGAAGAACCCCCTCCTCTATCTGTGTGGACTCCTCGTTGTAGCTTTGGGCAAAGGGATAAAGCTTCTCTCACTCCCACATATTCATTTACCCCCCACCATCACACCAATTGAACCAGGGAGTCTGGGGGGAGCCGCATTGATATTCACTACACATCTCCATCCCCCAGCCACAACCATCCCCACTGGAAACATTATTTCATTACATATATTATGCATTCAGCATAAGGGAGTCGGTGAATGTGCAGTGTGCAGATGTGTGTGTGCGTGGGTGTGGGCGAGCTCAGATGTTTCCTTCTATGTATACATGGCTGTGACAAGCCTGTTGTAAAAAGAGTTTTAAAGAGGGTGTAAAAAGATATAACGCCTCAGGGGTCCAGTGTTAATGGTACTTAGTTTACTTTGCGAGAGAGAAGACAAAATATTTATTTCATACTGCTTTGTGTCAACATTAGAAAAAGAGATTTTGCACTTTTTTTAACCATGCAGAGGGAAAAGTTTCCTGCAGAGTTTTGCAAGAATTTCCCTAGTTTGTTTGAATGCGTGCATCACCATGTGGATGTGTACTGTGTCTCATGCAGCGCCGAGCAGAAAAACAGAGAGAAAAGAAATGAGGATAAAGACAGACAGACAGATCTTTCATATGGCCTGCTGCTCTTTGGGCTCTGGTCCAGATGTCACCAGAACAGTTTTTATTTGTTAATGTCTTGTTTTAAAAGCTCTCTC
This sequence comes from Karalla daura, assembly GCA_029224185.1. Lineage (NCBI taxonomy): Eukaryota > Metazoa > Chordata > Actinopteri > Chaetodontiformes > Leiognathidae > Karalla > Karalla daura. The sequence continues at coordinate 12,362,425 of CM055190.1, forward strand.
AAAAGTGCCCGCCGCCTTTCCCTTAAGTCTTTAAGTGGCTCCACACAAGACACTCTTGTCTGATCTGAACTGGAATCAATTTGGAAAAGAAACCATTTCACCTCTGATTAAGCACTGCTCTGTCTCTGCTGTGGCATGCTGACCTTTCCAGAGGTCTGTCTTGTGCTTGTGAGGAGGGGCCAGCCAGATGATGTGCCGGCCTAATTAGATTGATTGACGTCAGCAGGCAGGGCCTGAGAGTGGCTTGTGTTTGAACCCACCGCCATTTGTCAGAATTCACAACCCCATCTCTGTCAGAGACCTTGAGCATCGCCGGCTCAGAGCCTAATTTCACTTTTATATACTGCACCCCCCTGTCTCTTTTTGAAAACATCCCATCATGCTTTCTGACATTTTTTACTGATTAACTTTCTCCTCAGACGTCAGGGGCAAAGTGACATCTGCCCAGTGTCTTGTGACATACTGAGCATGGTGTGTGCACCCTTCTCTTGCACCATGGTTTGCTTCAACCTTCCTCCCTGTGTAATACCAGTCAGCCATAGAAGTTCAAAACTTTGGGGCATCATACATCTCATATAAATCATATTCAGGGCAGTCAGCCATTTTGCCAAATTCTATCTACTCTGTGTCAGTGAAATGGCTGCGTCTGCAGCGACGTGCCTCTGCGTGATTCTGGTGATCACCACTTTTGCCCTCTGCATTCCTCATTTAATTCTACATCAACTGCCTTTTGCTATAGTTATAGCAGCAGAGTGCCTGTTCAACATCTGTATGCATCATGGGCTTGTGTAATATGAAACATGGAAGTCCCTAGAGCCATAAAATTTTGCAAACCCAGAGCACTTTAAGAAGCGAGTTCAGAGGGAAGGAGTCCACCAGAGATCCGCCCTTGGTCCAAATTGTAAGCACTCTGCCTTATAGAGTACGCCAAGAGAAATGTTGCCTAAAGAGAGGCCTGGTAGAGAGAAACCTCAACTCCGGTTCAAGCGGATTCCTCTGCCCTTTTATTTGCTCTCGTTTGGCTGCAGGGGGAACGTGCTCCACTCTGACCTGGGGGCACTCATCCAATCAGCTCGCTATCTGTTGCAAGAGCCTCCATAATAGTGACATTTTTCCACCTCGTCAATAAAGTGGTGAAAGCCACCCTCCATCCGCTACTTGACCATTTAACTTCTTCCTGAAAAGGCCCTTTCTTTCTGTCTGTCTCTGTGTCTGGCTGAAATCAATAAAAGCAGAGCAAGGCAAGAGGCCAATCCAGCGGCTGCATTAACTGGTGGTCTCAACCACTGCACAAAGAGGACGGCTGGCAGAGAAAAGGATGCAGGAGAGCTGGCAGCTCCAGCCGTTCTCATTCGTACAGCAGTGGGAGACACCTGCTTCCTGTCTACAGTCTGTGTTGTCGTCCGGTGAGGACAAGCAGATTGTGGAAATGCTGACTGACGATAATCAATCATGTACACTTATGTATCCTGAAAGCCATAAAACAGAGCAAGAAGGAGTAAGAGTCTGTTTACCCACAGACTGAGAGCTGGCAATCATATGCAATAAACCTGATGTATACATTAACAGATGTAAAGAGTCTAGTCTCTAATGATCATTGTTTTGCCATGACTCATTTAGCAGCTGCATTCACACATCACCATGTGTCTGCAGTGATTGACATAATGGCACTGGAGTGAGAACAAAATGTCTGCCAATAAAGGAGCAGGAGGGAGGCAATGAGAGAGATAGGTTACATCTATGCCCGTGCTGAAACGAGTGCAGTGCTTTGTTTGGCTATGCTGTCTCAACTGAAATTGATTACTGTGAGAAGCATGCTCCAACGAACCCCTGCATTCAGATGAAATAAATAACACACTCTCTTAGAAATGGCAGGGTTATGTGGAAGACGGATCAGAAGGTGAAAAATGGGATGGGGGAGAAGGGAAGAAACAACGATGGATGAGGTCAAAACGAATTTACAAAAGGAAAAACAGAGCTAAAAAAAGATGGAAGAGGCTAAAGGTGGGATGGTGAATGACATGTCTTCAGTCGAGCAGAGCACTGAAAGGAGACAGTCTGGAAGACATCTGGAGTAGCAGAGGATAACAGCCACACACCACTCCCCAACCACAGACAACATGATGAGGGATTAAACTTCATTACAACATGTTATGGTAATGAATGGGCTGTGGCCAATTCTGGATGTGTTGGAGTAATTACCACTCTCCAGCATCTGTGTGACTGACACTTCCAACATGTGTTTATAAAGCCATGCGTCTGACCGTGCATCCGCGTGCGCATGTCTGCTGATCATTTTCCTGAGAACTCAGGTTCTGCGAACCAAACGAGACAGAAGACAATCCAGGAGGTCCTTTCCACCACGCTTGAAGCAGAAGCTACTGCTGCACATAATTAAAAGCTTGCACCACTTAAGACAGCTTCTGTCACACGAATCATCTCCCATAATTAGTTTAACGCTGTTCTTCAGCAGAAGATGGGGCTGGATCAACCACAGACTGTGTGGTTTGGGCCACAGTGTCTGGGCATCTGGGTCGAGGGTAGATGCCAGAGAGGGAGGGGGACAGACAAAGCCGCACACCCCAGAGGGTTGAGGTTGATGCTGGGTCACAGAGGCTGCCTGGCCTTATGGCTGACAGATGTTAGTCTGGTTCGACAAGAGTTGTGATTCTGGAAAAAGTTACACCACACTCCACTTTACACTGCAATTATCTTCTCTGTGTAAAGAGACACATCTCGTACATCACCGCACAATGAGACATAAATAAAACTCTCCCCATATTACGTATCCTTTGATAAACCATGCTACTTGAATCTGCTTTCTAGCTCCACTGTGCCAATGTGTCCCACTGTCTGAGTTAGCAGGCCTGTCAAAAGTGTTCCCAGGTGGGGCTCCAGCTGCAGACAGAGCACAGCAGCCAGCTTTAGCTGCTAACGCTGCTGAAGCCCACAACAGAGGAACGCAGACTGAGGTGGTTCATTTGCCTTAATCTTCAAAACACAGGCACCGAATTAGAGGTGAGAAAAAGAGCCAGGGGGAAATTCCTGTCCGTTCTCCCTCCTGACAGTCCAGTGGGGACATGCCGCGCTGGCTGTTCCCCCCACACATCGCCAGCCCTTTGCGCCTCCCTTTGTTTGCACCTGCTGACATCTGTGGCATGCGTTTATGTGTCGGTCGATGTTTGTGAAACATGGATGGGGGCATCTAAGGCAGCACATTTCCCACACTGGGCACGTGGAGAGGAAAAGCACTCGAGTGGCATTAGGAGGAAAGAGCAGTTTCCACCCCCTAAGACTGCGGAGAAATGGGACATGAAATGACAGGAGATCATTAGACTGGGATTGTCTGCATCTTGCTAATTTATGCAAATTAATTTCTTATCTGATGTGAAGTAGGAGGGAGCAGGGAGGAGGGGCAGTGGGGTGGGCGCCGCGCTGGCATGCAGTCAACATCGAGCAGTGGAGAGGTTAAACTGCGGCACTCTGCATCTTTGGTGGTGCTGAAAGTTTAGCAGCGTAAGCCAGGCAGGGTTATGGTGTACCAAGCAACAATGACAAAGAGGCACACGCTATGCCAGCCCTCTTCCTGGCAAGGCGGGTAAACAGGCATCCAATCAGGCTCACGCTGGCTCCCTCGTAGGCGAATGGTATGGCACGCTGGCCCTCTCGTCGCCCCGCCTCCCCTCCCCACTGCACTGCAGCTGCCCAGAATGATTTTATAAACATTTTGCCAGTGGATCAATACCTGTATTGATCAACCATTGTGAGAGTGATCCGTCTAAAACCCAGAGCAGCCTAGAGCTCAGAGATGGGAGGAGCGAACGGGAGAGGCTGCAGAGAGGATGGAGAAAGAGAGAGAGTCTGCAGCCACAGTGAAAGGGAGAAGAGGTACAAGGGAAGAGAAGCGAATCTGAGGGAGAAGCAGACGCAGAGCTGAAGGCAGGTGTGGAGGCAGGTTTCGGACAACGCTGCCAGGCCACTGGGATTGGGGAGAATGGCAATCACTTTCTCATTAAGGGAGGGAGGGGTGAGGGCGACTAATGACTACTGCTTTAAGTACGCGGGTAAGTGACGGATGGAGAAATAGTGCAAAGAAATGTCTATCTGTGCAACAAAGGGGGCGATTCCCACACCTAAGGTTGGTTTTGCCTGCATTAGTTTGGCCTGCTGTGTGCTGTTGCCTGGTACATTGTTGCATGTGCAGAACTGTGCATGATTGCATGAGGTATAAAGGGACTCAATAAGTGAGGAGGCGGAGGCTGGGGATGACGCGCAATTTACGCATCCTGCGCAGAAAAAAAAAAGATAACCTGCTTCATTTTTGCAAATTATATTTTGATCTTGTGTTATTTTTTGTCTCGAAAAAAAGTGAACAGGAGTAGCTGAAGTGTCAAAGCTGCCTCGGTGATGACACAGGACAGAGAAGGCCCAGCACATGACGGGCACATGAGCTCAGCAACAGGAAAATCTAAACTGGAATTTGAGGAGAAACCCAATGGAGGAAAGGAGCTGCCTCCAGCCTGGATATGGACGTTCACAGAGGAAGTGACAGGAACTGTAATGGTTTCAAAGATGAAAATAGCTACAAGATGGGAGTGTGAACTGTGGCAAATAAATAACTGCTGTTTGGATAAAAGTGTCTTTGGGATGTTTTTCATATATATATTTTTGGAGGTTTCATTGGATTGGATTTAATATTAAATACATTTTGAATTTTGGGAGAATTTTACTGAACAGACCACTGGCTGGACCACTCACCGAAAACAAATTGTTCACTGGAGGCCTGAAGCTGCGCTGCACTGGAGGAGGAGTCAAGGGCTTTTGGGATCATCCCCCCAATGCTACAGGCAAATCAAGTTTCCATTGATCGATCTCAAATGTGACTTTCCTGTGCATAATTGTGGATTTGAGGGAAGACATATGCTCCAATTGACTTTGCACTGCTATGGGACCACTCAAAGGCCTGCATTCCACAGGTTCACACCATTGTGAACATGTAGCAGAATTTAAAAATGGACACCTTAAAACAAGGACAAGAGGCATCCACGTGTGGCTTTGTTAAATAACATTTAAAACAAATAAAACATTACTATATAATACAGTGTGCAGAACCGGTGGGAAATCAAGTAATTCCACACTGTTTATCAGCTTTAATGCAATAAAAATGGACTGTGTATACTAAACGTGATTTTGACAGAACACATGTAATTAATGAACAAGATTGACACTGGAACATTTCAGTGAGGTTTCATTTAATGAGTTTCTTTTTTTTATCTTTTCCTATCAATATCAGTTCCAACTGCCATATCTCCACCACCTATAACAGCATGAATAACTTTTTTAAGCGGTTTTAGTCTTTTCGGATACTTTGCTGTGATATTAACAGAGTACACTCATTTTACATCTACAATGAGGGTCATGTTCCTGTGTTCCACTTGAGCTCGACTCAAGACCATAGCTCATGTAGTAAACAAGTGATTCTATCAAATGGTTGCCCTGGAGACTCAGTTGACGATGATGGGAAGATAAACACATATGACGGTACTTGTGGGATCACTTCATAGATGCCTCATGCATACATTATTCAAATTATGAAAAGTATAGACACTTAACAAAAGTTATGTTTTATAACATAAAAAAGACAGGAAAATGAGGCAGGATTCATAAATCCTCGACCAGATATGGATTGATCAGATATGGATTGATTAATGTGTATAAATGTGGCCAAAATATAAAACTTGACTGTGAAAGGAGAGGCAAAAAACAAACTAGTAATCTTCTTTCCTATGTCATTGTAGCAGTAATAAAAAAAGAAAAATCTCTTCTTGTAAAATGCCATTAACTCACAATATAAAATGGTGAAATGTGTTTGCGAGCCTGGTCACCATGATCTCATTTGTTTTCAGTTAGCGTACTGATATCTTACATTATGTGTAATGTCTGCCATATATGGATTACCAAACAGGTGGTGGAGCTGAGTGCTGTGTATAATTTACATCCAAATACATGTGGATTTTGTTTCTTAGGATGACTTGGCAAATGGCTGCACATTATTAAACAGTAATAAAAACATTTTTCTCTTATGGCTATCAGTGCCTTACCATCACCTATGTCAGTTAATTGTAAGGGGACAAACACTCTCTAAACGTTCTCACCTACAACAAAGATTTCATTCATGTGGTATCAAAGCAGCACTGAGAGACTGAATCATTTTCTTGTTCCCTTTCATCCTTTCTGCTTGATTTGGGCTCTCAAAAACAAACCCTTGGATGACTGCCAAACCATAAATTAGGATCTTCATTAGACACATCAAGTCTAAATTACTTTTCAATTAACAGGCCAGTCAACCTGAACTAATCAACCAATTAGGCTGTGTGTGTTCATGGAAAAGCTAACAAAAGCACACGGGTCCCCTGGGAAAGCAGTAAAACACTGCACAAGAGTGACAGTGCAAATGAGAAGCTACCGGTTTCAAAGAGAAAAGAAGGCTCAGAGAGTGGCAAAGGATGCACACAACACTGAATTCACGTTACTATTCATCCCTGTCACTTTTTGGAATAATAAAATTCAAAGATACAAGAAATAGTAGAAACTCAAAGACTGAAAAGGATGGATTGACAAAAAACTATTTTCATGCCATTTACATTGTTTTAAGGCTAATGATAATCAACATGTTTATACAAATGAATGTGATTGAAAGTTGCATTATTCAAATCAGACTTTATGTTAAAGCATCAACTAGCTAAACAAAGAACTTCTACAAAGTTGCTTAATCTTATTTTGACTGAAGAAAAATAATGTCAGTGCATTACTTTTTCATCATCATCCATACACAAACAAAATAAAAGTTGTACATTCATATATGTTATGTCTACACATTAGACTGGATGCAATGGTGAGCATTGAATGTGCTGCCTCAGTCTATTTGAGCAGGACAAAATTTCACATTTACCTACTCTGAATGAAGCTTCGTTGGAATTGCTGTCACATAATGTTTGAAAAGTAATATTCCAAAAGGAGAATGAATTTGTTGAATTCCCTCTGTCACTTATGTGCAGTTCACAGCACCCGATTTTGGTGGGAGCTGCTTCAGAGTGAAAGGCTTTGTGAAGCCTCCATTCAGCGAGGTGGGGCTGCTGGGACTGTGTTGAACATACCTTTGGGCCACAGGAGATCTGATAGGCAGCACGGGCTGTTCATGCGCTTTCCCCACAGACCATAGAATCCAACCTGAGGGGCAAACACACATGACATAGGCACACTTACAGACATGTACAAGCAAGCGTTACACTGGATGAAGCCAGTTTCTTTGAAGGAAAAATATATATATATACACACACAGTTTATATATAAAACCATGTGCTGTATTTTATTTAATATGACACCAAAATACAGACTGAGCCGGACATTTCCAGCCTGTCCTAGCCATCCTGCCCTAGCCGTCCTGTCCTGTCGTCTAAAGGTCTGGAAGATGGTCGATCTAGGCCAAAGGGGGTTGTAAAGAAGAGAACACCATTATTGTACTAGTAAATGCCAGAACAACCCCATCTAAATGTGCCATTACTAATTCATGTTTATTAATGCAGTGATGTATGACGGCTCCACACACAGACGGAGCTTGTCTGTGCCTGTCATGTATGGCTTATTCTTTGATGACGAGGGCTGTAGGGAGTGTGTTGGGGACCGGGTGGTGGATGTGGTGGGTGTGGGGCATATGGTGCATGTACTGACAGTGCCAAGTGGTGTGTGACTTTAACATGAAGGCAGAGGGGGCGAGGGAGTTGACTGATGGTGCTGGTGTCTTCTGCTGGCCCAGCGCCAGGGCCCTGGTCCCCAGTGCCCCAGCCTCTCACTACCCCAGAGCCTCTGGGCAAGTACCACAGTTATTGTTTTCCCTGCCAAGCAATTAGCGGCACTTAAGATTTATTTAGTCATGCTCTAATGTGTGGTAATTAGCTTGGGGCCCAAACAAGCCCCTCCATCCCATCACCTTGTCTCTCACATCAGAGCGATGTGTCGGAGACAGTGAGGGAATGTAAGAGGGGGAAGCAGGAGGTGCAGGGGGTGGGATCGCAGGCAGAGGGGGGTGGAGCACGGCTAGAAGGATTACAAGAGCACCAGCCCCGGCTCTGTGGATCAGCACTTTTTAAGAGATCTTCAGGGGCCTGTTGACTGAGCGCAGTGCAGGAGGAAAGGGCAAATACAGCCCAGTTACACTTTTATAGAATGCTTTGTGGAAAAACACCCCTGACACACACGGCGGCTTGGCAGCTCAGTTTGTCATATGGTCCAGGGGGCTCTGCTGGCCTATCACATGACCACTGTAATGACCTTAAAGGGCAGCCTCCTCAACAAGCTCAGGCCACTCCCACTGGCTGGGCCAGTCTTTGGGAAATGTGGTTTGGGTCACTGGATAATGTGTGATGCATTTGGCCTTCAGGCTAGAATAATAATCATAAAAAACAGCAATGTAGAAATCAGGTCAGAGATTCTACAAAGGCTGGCGAGCAAGGTAAAACTAACCCAAATGAACACTAGGTCTTCTCCTGCTGTTGGTCATAAAGCTGTTGATAATTTGCATAATATAGCACAAGCTATGAGTGTACACGTTATGTCAAAAATTTGTTGCAGGTGTCAGGGAGAGCGTTAAAAGGCAGAGATTGTGGGATCAGAGTTTCGTGGATTTGTTATTTGTTGGTTTGAGAGGGTTTCGGTTTGATTATATGATTATATGCATCCCCTAGGCTCTGTGGCAGATGTCACATGTGCACGTGTCAGTGGTGCCCCCAATATATTCGCAGTCCATTGAGAGGTTATTCCTAATCACTATGGCCAGGCAGTTAACTACAAACAGCATGAAATAAAAATACACCAGCTACCCTAGACAAAAACAGTCAGATGAGGTGAACCCATTTCTCCCACATCTCCATTATAGGACTATTCAGATACAAACACGCCTGCTCTTTTTGAATAATGTTATACTGGAGCTTAAGCATCGGGAAGACTCAATGTGTGGCATGTTAGAATGTCGACTATCTACTTAAACAAGAAATATTTGTCTTATTTAATCTTTTTTAAAATGCTGCATCACATTGTGTACAGCAGCAGCAGCTCATTTAAAACGTGAGCAGATGAAGGTCAAAGGCAGGTTCAACTGCATGTGTGCTTCTTATACATATGCATTAACAAAACCCATCAATCTTTGGTGGTTGGAGGGGGCGGGCAAAAATTTGAATGAGTAAATATTAAAAACAGCATGTGGAAAACCACACAGCACACACTGACTGATCATAGAAACCAGCAAGAAACAGCCATTTTCGTGCACGGTATTTGACTGCTAGATGCATTCTAATTATTGCAGAACTGAGCCTCCTCATGGAGCTATCACCCAAAATTGCTAGGCGGTCTGGATGGGTGGTGCTATAAATGAAATATCACTTTCCATTTTATCTGCAGGGGCAGCGTGATGCTCCGAACCAATCAGAACCTCACAAGCCAACCCTTGACCTTTTTCATCTCAATATGACTGCTATTATCTTGCTGAAAATTAGAAGCGTCTCACTATTGTTCAGTTGCGACAAGGGGCGGAGGTTATTTAAAGATAAATGCTCCGCCGTTCATGATCCATTCGGCAATCACACACCACCAACACGGTGCGGAGGGAAACACGTCTGCTGAAACCGTGTGGCTGCATGAGTGCACATGCGCACATACGAGGCCGTGTCGAATGGATTCATGTTGATTGTTTGGTGCTGAGGCAGCTCGGGTAAACCTGTGCGTTGGCGTTGGGGAAGCAGGTTTCACTGGATGCTATTTGTATGATTGTGCAGGTCTAAAATGAGGAGCTTTAATGGACAATTTACAGCTGATATTTGGAAAGCAAGCCCAGATGATTACAAAGCCTTGATTTCTGCAGTCTCCACAGGCAACTGGACCACCAGTGGCTGCCTGAGTCATTCAGAGGATAACATGCTTCTTGAAGCACAGCCATTTGGTAACTAATGTGGTCAGAGCTGTTGTATGGTGGAAATGACGTGAAAACATGATGATGTGGCTGTGAAAATTAGCTGAGAATCCAACAGCCACAGGACACTAAAGAGTCAAACACAATGACTTAGTTATAGAAATATACAAACACTGGGCAAATGATTTCACTTCTGGATAAACATTAGCCAGTCAGGCTCTGTCTCTTCAAGCCTACCTAGCTGCCTCCTCTCTAAATGTATTCAATGAATATCCATAGAAAGACCAAAGAGGATCTGTCTTATAGGCTTGTCACAGTGGGAGAATCCCCTTACAACTGCTGTGCAATCACAACCGAACATGCTCCCTTACTGGTGTGTCGCTTGTTAGCTTGGGACCCCGCACTGCTGGAAATAACCTCTGCTCATCTGCTCTCTCATATCCCTCGATACGCGTTTCTGACAGTTCGAGATAAATTGAGAAATTACAGATAAATTGAGACATTTCCATGTAATTTGTGAAAACTGAATTGGAATTTCTTGTGAAATAATAATTATGCTCAAACCATTGCATTCAGTTTTTATTAAGTTTAAACCACCTATTGCTTGGGATCTGTTAGTTAGTGGTTATATATGTGCATAAACATTTCACATTATACCAGTATGAACATTCTTACCATTACATTCTGTGGCAGGTAATGTACATGTCCATGTTTGATGAATCCATGTTCCAATGGCTACAGATAAGAAACTATCTTGCTCTCGGCCACTGTCAAAAAGATTAAACAACCAGACCAACCAACCAAATGTGTTTTGTCACATTTTCAGAAAGATGATTACTTTTCTTCTCAATATTTTATTATCTTATTAATGAATACTTTTTGAGTAATCTCCCGAATAAAAAGGAAAAGACCATTTTTGACTTCTGACATTTGACTGAGAAATTATTCCTGATAATTCTAACCAGAGCAACATTATTAACAAATTAACCATATGCTTCAAATTAGAAAGCCTGTCTTGTATTTTAGCAAAAAACACAATGACCAATATAACAAATGTTCACTATATGAGTGAGACTGAAGCTGACTGTGAATGTGCACATCTTCCAAACAGCTTGCAAATGCTTTCTGGAATATCATAAAAGAGCAGGTAATCAGAAGTTCCATCCAACATATGTCAATAGTGGGATACGCTTCCTAAATAAATGAATATATTAATATTTTGGTTCTTTTTTTTCCAACATTAGTTATTATCTATTATGATGCATTCATAATGTTCCAGAGGGTCACAGGATAGCTCTGCTTTAAATGTTATATTTCCATGATTGGTTCATTCTCTCCATTTCCTGTTCATTGTGTGCGAGCAAACTCCATTGTCTGTGGGTAGACTCTGCTCGGCCCTCAGAGGGGCTGTCCCCGGGGAGCACTGCATCTTTTATTAATCAGGGGCGCTGCGCCACAGCCCCGCTTATCTAATTTAGCAGCCCGCCACAGATACAACTATGTTGGGCTTGGTGTGGAAAGAGGGGACAGGGGTGTGGGGGTGCAGTTGGGTGCAGCTAGGGTGGGGGCTGGGGTGCTTCTTTTGGTTTTTCCATATCGTGGGTGATATCGGGGAGGGGCTGCCAGGGAGTGGGGGTGACAGAGGGGAGGTAGCGACTTATCAGACACCTCGTCACCAAGTTTTAGGACTGAATCACAATACAGCAAATTACCTTCTGCTGACAAGAAAAAATGAGCTTGGCCCCCATATGAAAAAAATAGGATTGTCAGGAAGAGGTGACACATTGATTGCTTAGTATGCGCATCCAGAAGGCTGGGGTTCAGAGGCGTCCTCCCTATATATATGTAGAAGAGGTGCAGCAGTGCACAGCACAACCATGAGGGGGAATGAGAAATTGAAATGCCATGTTAGATTGGAGCCCCTTCCTCAAGCCAATCTCTCTGGTCTAGGCCGGTCTAGCTCATAGGAGCCGCCATATCAGAGTAGAGCCATGTGTGTTCTGGTGAACACAAATGCACAAACAAAGATGAGACAATGTTGCATTACTGGCATTACAATTAGCAGTAAAAATGACCCTTAATTTTAACACTGAACATGAGGATGTGGTAATTAAAAAAGAAAACACTAGTGTAACCTGGTCACTGGGTGTACATATATACTCTCTTTCCTGGTTGTTCCTCCTCCCCCTTCTCTCTCATCTGTGTCATAGCTCAGATGAATCAGTGTCACCGGTGTTGAGAGCACTTACTGTCAACCCTGGTGCCCCGGGCTACGGCACTGATGGACACAAACTATAAAATATCAGCCCCCTGGGGAGACATTGCTCAAGCACTGCCCAACAGCCCCGAGGGGGTGTGCTCTGGTCAGTGTGTGTGTGGGTGTGTGTGTTTGTTGGAGTGTGTTGAGTGGGCAAAAGGCCAGTAGGTTTGTCTGCATGTTTATTGTGATCTAGTGAGTATGGCTCAGTCCATGCAAGCAGGTGGCAAGATTGAAAATGCATGAGAAAGATGTGAAAGGACTGCAGCAGAAGAAATTAATATCCAGTAAACGAGGCACTATTTTGTGAATGTTTCCATGTCGGTCCCACATCCACATCCACATCCATCTCCCCTGATTCTGACAAGCCCCTCACCCAAATTCCATAACCTGCCAAAAACTACATGCAGGCAAACGTATGGGAAAACCACAAATGAATCAGTCAATAAAATCAATGGCTCTGTCTGAGGACATGTCCCGCATCAGCTGATAAGTGGTATAAACCTCCCCCCCTGCCTGCAGTTGTCAGGCGCAGACCCTGCATGTTTAGAAACGGACGAGGTAGAAAAAGAGAGAAAGAGAGACTAATATTTTTGGCCCACCGGTGACCCTCCATGCCCCTCCTCTCCCACTGGTCCCCTCATTCTGTTCTGCAAGGTCAAGGTCTCTGCACGTCTGTGTGCATGTGTTCATCTGCACTTATGTAAATTGGAGGAACTCACTATAGATGCACTACCAGATTGCATTTCTCACAGATTATATATTTGAAAAACAGAATTTACACAAATAACATGGCCTCTTAACATGCCTTTTCCACATCTCCACATATTGACTATTCATTTACACAGTCTGTTGCTGCTTGATTCACCTATTGCAAGTGTATTAAAAAAGCTCCTTTGACATTCAAGGACAAAGCCATTAAGGGGAGAAGGAGACAAGGTATGGAACAGTGCATTGCTGCCCCATGGCAATGGGACACATGGCTGAGCTTATGCTGCATTGTTCTATGGTACATTATTCAATCTGTGGTGGAACTATGAGATGTCTTGAGTAGTTTGGAAGACCACATGAATGCAAATTGATAAAATCAAAGAAAAAATGGAGATTGCTGTTTGTCTTCTTGTTTTCTTTTTTTTTGTTTTCCTGCTCAATGCCATTATGGAAAAGTCATGAGACACAACGTGCGAATTGCATGATCAAAAACAGTTATTCTTAGTGCCTGGCAGGTAAATGACACAAGACAACAAAGTCGTCTCCGTTTGATCAAATGCATTCAAAGGCAGATATAGGTATTCAGCAACCAATCAATTACAGCTGTCGTGGGCTTTGCTTACAGACTTTAACTGGCTTGAGCCTGACCAGTGCTCACAAGAAAGAAAGCATTTTATAAAAAGAAATATCCATGTTTAATGGGCAGAAAGCACACTACTGATGATGTGATTTGGATAAAACATCACTTCATCTTGTACCACAGAAACTCAATGAAGAACTTCACGTCTGCCTTGTGATCTGGCTAAACCTCTCTGACGCAGGAAAGAAGAAGAAAGGACAGGATTCAGCAATGTGTGATGTTATATCCAAATGTCTGATGTTAGTGCAGATAGTTTCGATAAATGTTGCTTCCAGCTGGAGGGAAGGGATCTGTTTCAGAGGGTGGGAGGGCAACTGCAGACCCCTGTAACAGTCACTTAAGTTAAGCACTAGTCTTCCAGGCCTCCTGCCACACAGTAAAACTCATGTATAATTTGTGATGAGTGTAATGCCATCTCCACTTCATGATTATGTGATATTCTTCACCTCTGCCATAGCCAATGAGGCCAAGAGCTGGCAGTCCTAATGAGGTGCCTCAGAGTTCAGCTTAGGGGAAGCAGAGGTGGAAAGACTGGCACGTGGTGAGACAGGGAGTAGTGGAGGACAAGAAACCCAGACCTTCTGCAAGGTGGAAAAAATGGTAATGATGATATTAAGAAATACATTATAGTTTGGGCTTGTTTTGCCAATTGTTGTGTCAGTAATCTATGAGTGAGTGCAGTGTGCTAACAGCTAAGGAGTTTAAGATCTGTGGAAATGAGACAGGATCACAATAAAACAGAGAAGAAACATCATTAAGCCCCTGCTCAGTGATACAGATCCCAGCAAACACTTGTTAAGGGAAGCATGGCATCCTGGTTGCGAGGATTATGTCCACCAAGGGGATCTCATGAGAGAGCCCCTTAGACTCATTTTCAGTGAAGTGCATTGCTATGCTCTTATGGCTGGTTTAGATGTTATGAATAAGTAAATAACAACATTTTTCCAGTCGTTTAATCTCTGAGCACTGCAATTAGTAAGGCTGTAGTTTGTGCTGCCTTTTTTCTGCCCTTATTATTGTTATTGAAATGTCACGCTCTTATTTAGCTCAAGGATGAATAATAAATAAGCTATAATTACTGTCTCGAATGAGCCAACGGTTTGGCTGGGTCAATGGTAAAGGGAGACCTCCCCCACACCCCCACCCCTCACTACATCTACACTCTCTCTCTTTCCCCCTTTTCTCCCTCTCTCTCTTTAATTGGATCTTGTAATTAGTTTCTCTGATGGATCTGGGAGGTCTGAGGCATCCTCTGCAGCGTTCATTAGTGTTCTTGGAGGAGGGCAAAGCTTTTTAAAAGCTCTGCCTTCTCCGTCCCTCACATGTCATAACACTGGATATGATGCTGCACATACACTGAGAGCACCAGTCTGTCTCGTCTGGCTCAGGTTTGCCTTATGCCGCCAAAACAAAAGTAGCCCGTCACTGAGAGGGCCTTCAGGGAAACATTGAGGCAGTCATTGTATAATACACAAGGAATTGTACTCTTTTTCATCACTTATCTTATTAGGAGCTTTTTGTCTCTTAGCTTGAGGTGTCCTCCCGCTAAGAGACATTCAAATTTTTCATGTCACAATGGTTATTAGAGAGAGTGAGAGTTTAAAAGACTCTTATTTCTTTTAAGAAACCAAAGACTATCAGACACACAGAGATACAGATGGCTGCAGGTTGCAATTTGATGGGAAATCTGAAATAAAATGTACTTTCAGTTCACTGTTAGAGAACTGACCAGCCTCTACATATTTTTTTTTTACATATACAACAAATACACACACACACACACACACACACACACAATGTTCAGACCTATAATATACAACCCCCCTTTAGCACCCCAACACTATTTCCCCCTTTTCCTCTCCACCCTCCGCTGGCCAGGCTACACTAGACATCTCTCCCTAATCAGCAGCCTCGTCTCGCTCAGACTGGTTGCCATAGTAATATGCTGGCTGGTCGACATGGCAACCACTCTGAGGTCCACTATTAAATGAAGAAGAGTGGAGGGAGGGATAGGGAGAAAGGGGTTGGGATGAGGGAGAGAGAGAGAGAGAGAGAGAGAGAGCGCATGAGAGAAGGAGAGAAAGAGAGAGTGGAAGAGGAAGAGACAGAAACAGAGAGAGATTGTCCAAATATGGGGGAAGGGGGTACTGGGGGTGAGTGGGTGGATGGGTGGGTGGTGGTGGTGGTGGTGGTGCAGGCACAGGAAAATGAAAATGGGGGGGGTAGAAAAATAAGTACAAGGAGTGGGAGAAGAAAAGGGAGGGGCAGCTGGAGGAGATAGGGAGCATCAGTCGTGCCGTTTGAGCTACCTATTGAATTGTGTTGTATTAAAAGCTTCTGATACGTGTCGCAACAATGTGATTAACCTAATGCATGACGTCATTTACTTAATGCCCCACACTTACAAATTTATACACATGAAAAATGCATGTGCTGCCTGTCCCGCTCTACATAAAGGATCGTAAACTCATATGTTTTAAGAGCTACTTACGATATTATTGTCAGACCACATCAGACATACCTAAAAAGAAATTCAGATGTATCAAATATAAAGGTTTTACAGCCCACAGGCCCCTAATAGAGGTCATTGAGTGCATGTGCAAAGTTTATGTGGAACAAGACAAAGGAGTCTTCTCACCGAGTTAATTTCCTGTGGAACCAAACAAGGAAGCAGTTGCGGTGTTTTATCAACATCCAAACACTGCTCTTTCAAATATTGTTATTTTCTGGCAGCATCCTGGATTCGTGGTATGCTCTCAAAATGTTTGGCACCTCTCTTTCATGCTGCTCAGTGTGTCAGGTTGGATAGAATATGTAAAATGTGTCTCTAATTTCAAACCCCGGTACAGGCCCAGCAGTTGCAGGGGCGCTGCTGTCGCCGTGCCATCATTGTGCATCCTCTGTAAACTCAAGTGAGAATCCACCAGGGCACACAAATCTCCATCTGTCTCTACTGTGATCTACCTTGATCACTCCTTCCTCACCCCTCTCCCCTCTTGTTTTTTTTTTTTTTTTTTGCACGTCACCCAAGTCTCGTTGTCTCCTGAAAACACCACCCTCCCCACCACCCCCTTCTTTCTCTTTGACTGGATCCCTCTGTCTTGCTCGCTCTGAATGTCTGATTCTTTAATGAATGAAATGCCATTCCATCAAGATGCCACCACGGCAGTGACACAAAATAGCATTTGTTGCCTCGTGTGTGAAAGTTCTTTATGAATCGGAGCCCACTCTTTTTCCCCCGGAGCGTCTTATGAAAGATAGCTAATTGCATGTCCACATTGTGCCGTCAGTCCCTGCTTCCCTAGTGCACCATTCAGAGGCAATTAAAGTGAGCTTAAACAGAGTAAGAAAGTGCGTCATCCTCTTAATGCAATTAAGGAAGTGTGCACACAAACATACAGTAATACTCTGAAAGACAAAAACAGAAGCAGAGAGAGAGAGAAAGAGAGAGCACTGTGAAAAAAAAAGCAAGCGGAAAAGGTTAATTTATCGGGAAATGTAAGCTCTTGGCTTGGATTCATCATATGTGACAGTATCTTTCATAGTCTGGGTTTTGTCTCTAAACTAGGTTGTGTTAGGTTTTTTTTTGTTAAACACAGTAAAAGCCTCAAATGCTTTTTAGGCATGTAATCATTTTTCTTCTCTTGAATACTGTCTGTTTAAAATTGCTGTTTTTTTTTTTAAAACATATAAGCCCCAAAATCATTTTTACAACTTCAATATACAGTGTACTTCCGAGAGTCAGCTTTGCACTATGATGTTTGCATTTTTAACATTGATACCGATTGATTTATGGTGTTATAGTGTACTTGTCTGCATTTAATAGACCTACTGAGGTTAACATTTGTGGTTGGAGCAATGTTTCAACTCCTGTGTAGTTATTCTGGCAAAGTCCACATTCAAATTCACATTCACTGGTTATTTCACTTCCTCACCTCTCCAATACAGCAGTGCTGCAGAAAGAATGAAAGTATTACAGGGGCACAGTTGCAGAAATACTTCAACTAAACACAGCTGGATTTTTTTTGTTGCTGCAGGTGGTGAGGAATGGCTATATAATATAATAAACAACAGAGACCTTGATGGGCACAGGGTGCCTCTGACTCACAAGGTGAAATGACAAGGCTCTGGTCAGACACACCGGTTATTTTCAACCTAACAGTCGTGCTCCAACACTGAAGTCCAGGCCTCTGACGTGGTCTGTGATTACAAGCTCGGAATGATCAGCTAAAATCCAGCGAGGAGGGCTTTACAACACTGCACGCCAATTTGAGAGGCAAATAGCTTTGTTCTTTGTGGCCTGGCCTAACGTCCACCAATCCCTTTGTAGTCCGGTTGTAGCAAAATTCAAATACGATTCATTTTGTGGTGTCTTTTAGGACAGGCTGGGGAACAGTTTGGGAAATTTCACCACTTGTTACTCTCATTGTAGCACTTTGTGTGGTAGGCTCATCTCCTATACCTTCATTGATAATTTGTGGCACAGCCAGCCACAGCAAAGCATTACAGCACATACAACCAGCACATGCAGCCAAGCCCAAATAATCTCACACGATGGGAACTTGATTTTCAAAACAGTAACGTAGTATACTGTTCCACGAGCTTTACAAGACCACATTACTCATTTGCTCTCTCACATACATGAATGAAGAAGTGCATTCATGGCAGTAACTGCGCGTACACAGGCCACAAGCAGTGTTACAGCATTCACACAGTGCAATCTTTTGTTGGACATGAAGGCTCCGTAATTGTCATTGATCTGCTCATTATGGTGTATTACTCTCCAATTGGATTTCCCTAAGTTTCAAGTCAAGTTCATTGCCTTGCAACTGACAGGACTTAAACTGAGACGTCTCGCAACACATCTATCTCTTCTGAACTAATGCGCCATTGAGTCACATTAGACATGAAGCACACAGCGTACACAGCACAATGCCAGCATTCAGGTTTACATTATTACACATGCACAGGCATGGAGCTGCTACATGGAGCTGCTAAATGTGATTCTTTCCAGCTGATGCATTGTAACTCAAAATCCCCAACCCTGTTATTGTTAGCTTTTGTGTTTTGTCTTTTCTTTGTCCACATGCTTGTTAAGTTCTTTCTCCACATACACATGCAAACACACACACACACACACACACATTCTTGTGTTTTATCCAATCAATATGGTACTAAAAAGTAAGCTGTGATAAACACACACACAACACAACATGTAACTGATCTAGACAGAAATATTGTGGAAGTAAAAGGAGTGATAGAGAAACTAAAACTGAAAATTCAGTACAGCATCAAACAGAGACAGAGACAACAATACACAATGTAATGTAACATTATTGGATGCTACCTTGAAGGTTCCTAACAAGCTGAAGAGAGCATCACCTGATGGACTAGTGTTGCCAGACAAATGTTAAGTTACCGTTCTCACTGTAACCCTAAAACACCACAAGGACATAGGGAATGGAGAAGTGCTCCCCTACTTTGGGAAGACATTCACACCAGGCGCTGTGCATTGTAGAAGCAGGAATGTGTGTCCTGTTGGACTACAGATATTTGTTTGTACTGTCAGAGAGCAAGCCTGGGCCATGGCCTCTGTGCCCTGGGGGCCAGTGGCTCTCTGTGGCAAAGGGGGCACACTGTCTATATGTGTATGTGTGCATGGAGGGACCCAAAGGCAAAAAACTGTGACCCGGAGTGAGCTTTGGGCTCTCTGCAATTAGCATGCAGCAGCGACTCCCCAAGCACGTTTCCTCATGCAATTAAAAAATGGCCAATTTATGTGATGGTAGGGTTTGTTTCCACTAGCATGAGCTCCCTGATCTCTGCTCTGCACTGGGATATGTTTCATTTAAGTCATTTCCACAAATACTAAGTCCATGATGTATTGAGCAAATAATTAAGTAATTACTGGTGGGTTGGCTTGATTTGCACAGGAAAGCTGGATTATTGAAAATCACTTCTTACTTCTTTCATCACAGATTAAGGGAAGATGAGGGAGATCAGGAAGAAGACATAACAAAAATGGTGAGGGACTTAACACTATACTGAATGCATACGTGAACACTGAGGAAGTAAATTCACAAACATATAATTTCAGGTACATAAATGTCTCAACATAAACAGCCAATTTGGATAAACCAGACGATAATTATCCCAGCACAGATGGAGAATCTTACAGCTACAGTTCTTTTCACCCTGCAGTTTGCTTAGGGCTACACTCAAGACCTTTTGTAGTCCTGGACAAGCTGGGCTCTAGGCCCCAGGGCATCCTGAACAGAGCTGGATCTAAATTCACCTCCATCCAACGGTTAGCCCAGAGCTGGCAAACACTGTTTGTTGTGCCAATTTATTCTAGAATTTAACCACAACATACAGCAGATTCTCTACTTAAACAAAAATGCTTGACAACATGCCAAGAAAAAAAAGAAGCTGCCGATCGTAAAGCTGCTGCTTTGGTGTTGTGACAACAGTATACGGCATCTGTTCAACCTCCACAAAATACATATTATTAACGATTATTCACTGACTACACACCTTCTCAGAGCCTTTGTAATGCAGAAAATTGCATAAAATGACAAAATGTCACTGCTAAAGTAAACATTTTAAACGCAGTATAACACGTAAAAATTGCAGGATATGTGTATGTGTGTGTATAGATACACACACACGCTTGTATATATATATCCACGATATACAGAACTGCATCTAAAACCCAGTTCATCACAATCTGCTATGTAAACAGTGGCACCAAACAACCATGAATCACTGCAACAAATAATAATACAAATCAAAATAAGTGGGTTTGTTATTCTACAAAATGGTACACTCTCAATATGATTAAGTAGCATTTTCAGTATATGTAGAAATAAGTTGCATCAAGCCTCGGGGAAATTGTGTGTAAAAATTTGTCAGAATCGCTTCCTAAAAGTGCGGCAAATTACTTGTTTTAGCCGGTTTCATAAATTATGCTACAAACTCCTAAAGACAAATGGACAGAAAACAACGAACTACTTGACTGCGGAGGGGGCTTTGTCACCTCTGTGGCTCTGCCAGTGCAGTCACCATCACAACCTTTTCTGACACCAAATGTAAAGTCCAACTGCCCTCCAAATCCCTCCCAATTATAAAAGGTCCTTGAGTTGCTGTTTTGCCCCCTCTCCAGCTCCTGTCTGATTACTGAGTGTGGGGCGAGCTGCGCAGGCAATCAGCCGCAAAGCGCAGAGGACCAGGAGGACTGGGGGGGAGAAAAAAAAAAATCAAATCCAAAACACTGCAAAAAATAAACTAAAGGAGGACTTCTGGACCGCAATTACAGGCCATCGAGCCAGGCCTCTGCTCCAGCACTCAAGAGCGGCCGTGATTTCCGACAGAAAAGGTTATTAGTTTTTATTGGAGGAAATAGATGCTGGGTGGCTTTAAATGGCACAGTAATGCGGGGTAGGGGGCCGGGGTAGGGGGGCTGCAGGGAGGCCTCCTGACCCAGGTCTCCCTTGGGTCCCATTGCACTGCCTGGGGGACACACAGAAGCCATCTCACACCATCCCCCCACCCCCCCCAGACCTCATGCCCTACAGCTCCTGCTTGAACTCCAAGGCAGCGCCCTGGTCTTCAGCCCTGAACTCGAGCTGGGTCCCCACTTCTTCTTTTCTGCCATCCCACTAACGAAGCAGCGCTGCTAACCAGGCCCCCACAGTCTCACTCTGGGCTAATTTAACAGGTGAAAGCATCGGAAGGACAATTTCTTCCTCCAAATTTGGGACTTGATAGAGATAAAATTATTACATGTGCATCGTTTTAAAATTACACATTTTCAACCATTTTGAAATTACAATTTCAATACAAGAAATACATTCAAATTCTAAGTATTAAAATAAAAAACAACCCTTGATATTATTGCGCTAAAACAAATATGTCTCAAATATTTGTCTCTTCTACTGTATTAATGTTATCCCTCTGTATTCAAGATGACCACACACACACACACACACACACACACACACACGCCTCCAACATAGCAGTGGCACATGTGAAAACATTATCAGCGAGCGTGGCAGCCGCGTGTTTGCTTGGCTCGATGTAATGACTGCCTGCAGATTTCCTGTCACGAGCACATGAATCTGCGGCTCCACAAGGAGAAGAGAAGTATGCAGCCATATTTGCCTTTGTGCTGGGCTGCCAGTGTGTGTACTCTGCCGTGTGTGACATTATTTCAGAACGTGTAAGCTATGATCTGCCCGCGCCAGATGAAGTGCTCTCCACGGGGGTCGGCGTGTGTGTCAGTGTCCGGTGATGTGCGGTAATCAGACGTGCGCTCTTTTATCAGCCCAGCAATACACGGCAATATTTTAATGATTTTACTGTAACTGTATTGCATGCGTGTGACGCAATATCTGAGTCAGTTAGGTGTGTGAAATGCAATTACTTTGATTACGAGTGTGTGTCAAAATGTGTCACTGCGTGTCGAGGTAGATGATATGTTGATGCCATCTTTTGTGAGTGTGTTGGTGCGTGTGTTTGTCTTCATTGTGCTTGCTGTCCATACTCTGCTATCCTCATCTGTATTCAGGGCAGGTAGGCTCCAGCACGGACCCACAGCTCAGTAACTAATGGAGGGGCTGATGGGAGCCTGATGACGACCACAGGGCCATTTGTACACACACATACACACGCACACACGCACACACACACACACATGCACATGCACACACACATGCACACACAAACTCAAACACTATGGTCATTTCCAGGCACATCTGCACCCTGTATCACGGAGGTACTAGTCAGGTAAGTTAATTACATGACCATTTAATTTTGCCGATTTTTTTGCAATTTGATCAATTTTATCATCTTTTCTTAGACAGCGAGTGACAATTACAGCACAAGGCATCACACTACTCTGCCTCTGCCAATTCTGCAGCCGCTCTTGTTGCTGCTATGGCTTACATTTCTGCCTATAATTGCCTCCACCGCAAACTTTTCCAGCGAACCACTGCCCCTCTAAGTTGATTGCCAGGAAGTGCAGGGAATTAGAAAATTAATGTCACACCAGGGTCAGTGCATTAAAGTGGTACACACATAAACCCAGGTAAAGAGTTTGATCCGCTACCTGTGTTTAGACTTTTATGCTGGTTATAAAATACATTATGTTTCCCCTTTAGTATTGTTTCCCAGTGCTTATGTACCACCATCCTATATTGTATAAGTAGTCATTACAGACTAGTAATCAAAAGCTTCAGAAACTAAAACATGAGGTAAACATGTAAGCTTTAAGACTACTTTTCTCTGATGTATCAGAAAGCTTTGTCCTCTAATCCCACAACGATATCTTCTCCACTGTATCATCTGTGGATCTCCTCCAGCTCCTTCCTCTCATATCCTTTCCTTTCATATGTTTTTCCTTTCCTTTCCTTTCCTTTCCTTTCCTTTCCTTTCCTTTCCTTTCCTTTCCTTTCCTTTCCTTTCCTTTCCTTTCCTTTCCTTTCCTTTCCTTTCCTTTCCTTTCTTTTCCTTTCCTTTCCTTTCCTTTCCTCTCCTCTCCTCTCCTCTCATCTCCTTTCCTCTGCTTTCCTCTCCTCTGTTCCTCCTCCTCCTCTGCTGAGCTTGGGCCAAAGAGCTGACAGCCAGTGACCCAGGGGCCTCCGAGGCTCCCACGGAGACAGGTAATGGGCCCAACCCCGGAACGCACTCTCACTCTCGGCACACATGGGGCTGCCGGCGGCTTTGATCCGGTAGCCCCTGCTCGGGTCTCCTGACGCCTGGTAAGGAAATTCATAGGAACAACTGGAAGAGGCCTGTGTTTATTCAGCTCCTTTAATGAGGAGGGAGACGGATTATCGGGGGCCTGGATCTCCCCAAAAAAACACCAGGAAAGAAAACTGCTGCTCCCTCCAGATGTTGCTCTATCACTGGTCACTCTGAAAGAATCCGAGATAGAGAGAGAAAGAGAGAGAGAGCCGGCGAGGGGAGGTTTCAGTATGCAAGGGGGAAAACTAGTGGTAGGCAGGAGAATTTCCTAGTGTTTTCTCTGTTCTTGTGTCTGGCCAGATGTGGGAGCTGGCCAGCCCTCTCTGGGTGAGCCCAGAGGAGAGCAGCCGCCCAGACACAGTGGGGAGAGCTGGGGGCTCTGAGAGGGAGCAAGCAGACATGTGTTATTATTAATTTTTTTTTTTTAAAGATGGTGTAGGTTACCGAAGCTCTCCGGCATAAGCTTTACTTTAAGCAATTTGTGCTGTCTTTGAGAGAAAAAGAAGCCATTTCCTGAGCCTGTCACACAGCCTCTAATGTGTTATTCCTTCAATTTTTTACACACAGACTCATTGTAATCCCAATTAATGTTGGTAGAGAGGTGACGCGGGAGCAGACATATGAAGCACATCTGTTCCACAGTTTGAAATGCAAACACACACACACACACACACACACACACACACACACACACAGACACACAGACACACACACACACTACGATCTGGCCTACAGGTGGTGCAGAGCAGGAGCCCCGCTCTGGGTACCCTTCTACCTGCAGACGTGAGGCAGGCCCTTGACCTCTCTGTCTGGAGACTGACCGGATCAATACGTCTCTCCATTGTCAAACCATTTAGGAGAGGATTACGGGTCGGCCATTGGTCACAGATCCTCACACGCAGAGGGCAAAGGTCAGGCTGCGGTGCATATCTACATGTGATTTCCACAAATTAGGTCTTGTTATGACTATCACCTGTGCTGTGCAGCACTGTCTGAGGCGGTCCTGGCCTCTTCAAGCATTCTTCATCTCTCTTGTATCCCTCTCAAAAAATAAACGCCTGTCCTAATCTAAAAAAAACAGACCGCCCTCACCTTCAGCCTCTACATGGTTGACCCTCTGGATTCAAGGTCAAAAACACTGAGTGTGTGTGTGTGTGTGTGTGTGTGTTTCACGTTGTGAAAGTTTGCTTAAGTACTGTAAACAAAAACATAACAACGCCAGTTAAATTACTGTATAATGGTTATTCAGATTCATGTGCATTTCCACAAAGAATGAAACGTGTGTTACTGTGTCAGTGTGTGCGCAATCAAACAAATGAACATAATACTATAATAATACACTGTAAGTGCACTTTACAGCCATAGAAGTACACTTGAGTAAATAACCAAATTAAGCAAAATAAAACAGCATTTTAATAGTGTTGATTAGTTCATTGGCTCAATACAGGGGGCTAATTAGAAAGGATTGCAGGAATTGTCAGTTATATTAAAGCATCTGTTTATTGCCCACCGCTATTCATGTAATGATTATCTTGACTTAAAATCCATGTAGTTCTGACAGGAGGAATTTAAAATGCTGAATGTGTGTCTAAGATATCAATAAACAAGTTATCAGTAAGATTTAACAATTTAATCAGGCTCCAGTATAAGAGCAAGCTCATTGCTTCAGGAGATTTCTTATTTCTTAAAGATTTAGATTACTGCACAATGATATTAAAAAAAAAAACTTCTCATTTGTTTTTTTTTCTGCTAATCATTTGTGAAGTGTTTGTGAGATTTGAACTTGCTGAAACACATCAGGCTTACAAATGTGTGAAAAAAAGCATTGCACTTTTAGGTATGATATGCAAGTACACACTCAAAGCAGCACTAGTTACATCTACATATGAGTGACCCCATTTTCTCATTTCATCTGAAACATAAATGTAAAAAAAGCCACATACAATTATAGATGCTGTCAGATTTTCACATATATCTGAAAAAAACACACCCTTTTCATTTTTTAAGATATTGAATTAATCTACATTAAGGGTTAGGGTTAAGATCAAGAACCCAAAACTTGATTGTCTATATACCAATGTACATATACAGTACTGCAATCATCCATTTTCACTTTTTATTTACCTAAATGTGGTTGTCAAACTTCACACATTGGTGGATTATTTGTAATTAATCAGTTCAGTTTTTTAATAGGATTATTAACTTTCCACTTCAACTCTGACAGTTTGAGAACATTTTGTGAGATCTTAAAAGATAACACAAACAGACGGTATTCAGAAAGAGATTGTAAGTCATTCAGAGATTGTTAGCAAAAACATGTATGACATGCTCTTTTGGACAAATGCAAGATGCAGGTTAGAAATAAAAGTATATGAGTAAGTAGCAGAAGTCTCAATGAAGACTGACTGCACACCCTCTCTTATAATTTAAACTCTAACCCTCTAGCTGATTGTTTTCCCTTCCCCAGTGAAGTTTTCAAGAGTTTGTTTGGAGACTAAATCTACATGCAATACACACTTTCAGTGTTTCAGTGTGAGACAGTCTGACTCCCAAAGTCTCACATATGTAGTGAAACTACAGTGAGGGAAAAAATAAGTTCGAATGAAACACTTACCAGCTGTGAAGCAGAGGAAACCTTTCTCCACAGTCCTGCAAAACATGAGAGAAAGTACATCATTGTCCAGTTTTCAACTGTTCTTCACACAATTGTCTGTAAGGAAATAAAAGTGAACCAGGTCTCAGTGTGCATGTTGGTTTATTCCAATTACAATTCATACCCTTTTGCCAACATCCATCTTACTGACCAATAATATCTGCCCCAAGGCTATACTAAGCTTGCAACAAGATCCTGCGTATGAATGGATAAAGTCTGAATAATCTGGAAAATCACAGACAGCCATTATCACTGTATTGTTATTTTGCTCTCATTTCTGTCTGCAGGCTATGTGCTGTTTGTTATTATGAAGTTATATTATAACCTGAGGATAAGAAAAAGACTCTGCACAGACATATTATGCAGAAAATACATAAAAGCCACCAGGAAGACTCGCGTTTCTTAGAAAACCAAAACAAACGTATAGGTGTATGTCACAGACTCCTCTTTCGTACAACCAAGTCATTCAAAACAATGTTGCACAATAAAAAAAACTACTTAAAAGACAATGTTTCTCAGTCATCTAAAATTCTCGGTTTCCTCCACCAACCATCAGTTGTTTTTGGACCTGAAGCACAAGTTTAAAACGCTGCTCATTGGAAAACAAAGCATTTAGAAAACAGCTTCTTCCCTGCTGAGTCCATGGACATTGCATTTGTATCATGCATTAATATTTTGGATTCTGTATTTCCCATTGTCTAAGCGCAAGAAAAGCACCTGCCCCATTGTCACAAATACATAATATGCACAGAACAACACTTGGCAAATTGTCCAAACGTGTACGATCATAAAATTCAAACTCTTCTTTGAACAGCCAATTTTCAAGAGGGGAATTTCTCATCCATGAAAATAATTCTCTTTCTCCCTTCATTTAGTGTGAAATAATTTCTGACAGTACCGCAAACAACATAGTCTAGTTTAATTTTGATGAGCTTAGAGTGCACAATTGCTAGTTCCACACTGGCAGACGAAAAAAGTTTTGCCTCAAGATACAATGAATAAAAGACAAACAGACAAATTAATTCATTAATAAATGGAATATAACAACTTACGGGCAACATACTGGGGGTTTACTCCAACAGAAACAGAAATTAATCTGCAGTATTCCCGATTGTGCTGACATTCAGACTTCATTTGAAATTATATTAGTGTTATTAATGCTGCGCTGCAACCAGCCCTTCGCTGTTTCTCTGTACAGTGTGCTGTGATGATGCTCCAGCCTCAATCAGCCTTTAACCCCTGCCCTCAGACAAGGTAAAGGCATCCATTCCCCTGACTCCAGGTCAGTAAGTAAGCTTGTATTTTTGGATGGCTGCTGCCGATTGCGTATGCACTTTAATAAGCGGGCTGCAGGTCAGGCAGATTTATGGGCCCGTGGTGGGGTGGAGGGACCGGACTCCCTTGGCCTCCAGCTTCCCTCTGCGCCATTACGCCAGAGTGAGATATAGTGGGATATTGATCCCAATGCCACTTCATTTCGCAATAACTATTACACGATATTCTCCCGGGCCGCGCGTGGCTCCTGATTTATGCTGCCTTGCTATTTACATTAGCAGTAAGTGTTTTTCTATACCAACTGTGGAGGGTCATACAGCCACACAAATGGACATGTGAACACTCACACTCTGTACCATACCTGTCTTTTTGCTGCCTTTGATGCCTTTTCACAGCGGTGGGAGTGTTTAACACACTGCTGCCTGCTATGTGAGTAACGGGCGATACAGACATAAGCATACTGAAGAATACATTCCAGCCTTCATTATAGGTGCCAGATTGACCTTGAGGCAATGTTACTCTCCTGCATTATATCTTATTCAAATTACCTGCTCAGTCAGACTCACTCTTTAGACGGCGATATTATTCAGGAATGTGTTTTGAAAGGATTTCACGTTCTTTTCACTTCAACGCCCAGAAAAGAATCAATGTGGAGATTAAAAATCATAAATTGCACTAAATGGCGGAGGGTGTTTATGTCCCAGCACGGAGAAGTAACAGAATATATGTAATGGTAACACACACTTAGAATGTAATGTAATGTGAGTTACTCTCTTCCAACACAGCAAGAAAGACCTGGTGAACAGCACTGTCACCTCACAGTGAGAAGGTCACTATATAGAATCCCAGTCAGGCTTATCTATGTGAGTTTGTTGTGCTGATGCGAGTGTGAGGTTGAATGGTGTGTGTGTGTGTGTGTGTGTGTGTGTGTGTGTGTGTGTGTGTGTGTGTGGATGTGTGTGTGTGTGTGTGTGTGTGTGTGTGTGTGTGTGTGTGTGTGTGTGTGTGTGTGTGTGTGTGTGTGTGTGGATGTGTGTGTGCCCTGGGATGGACTGATGACCTGTTCAGGGTATATTCCCTGTGCGAACTGGAGAAAGACTCAAGCAGAGCATCACATTTACAATGTGGTAATCATAATACAGTTATATCACCGAAATCAATGGATTACATTAGGGGATTTATCCATTTCATATTTATTAACTCTGCACACCATGATGTCCTTACCCACTGGGTTATTGTCTGGTGTGAGCAACAGCTTCCAGTGAGACTTTGTTGTTGTAGCCATGATAATGAAGTCAGATATGGTGAATAATTTAGTGATCATGAGTGTCGTTTTCATACTGTTGTATTGTTGCAAAATTGGAGTTATCCAAAGCATTTAGAATACATTACATCCATTGAGTAATCTAAAAAAAATTCTAAAAATGATGTTTATTTTGTAATCTGTTGTGGAATTGTGGAATATTTTAAAGTAATACTCCCAACTCTGGCCTTTGGATATTGTATTTACTTTGTTTAAAAATACTGAAATTTGGACTGGGGGATTGCCTCGTGCACTGTGCTGTTGAGTGAAAATAATGTCATCACCAGACAGAATTTAATTGAATACTGCCAATTTGCAAATGATATCATATGAAATAAATTGTTGTCATGATCAGGATAATTAGGATAAGCAGTCTGTGCCTCCTGAACCAGCTGCATACTCCAGAGTTGGGCCTTTGCCAAAGTGGCTTCCCTCGCAGTGCCAGGCTGGTGCTGAGTGTTTGTTTACACAGAGGGAAGCTGTGTCAGTGGCAGAGTGGGAGACATGAATGGGGAGGAAGGGTGGGAGACGGAGCCTGTTAGCGACGACATTCCCACAGGCGGCCCCCACGGGGGGGAACCGCGCCTCAGATGCCGTCGCTGCGACATTGTGCCACAACAGAAAACAAAAGGACTAATGACCCTTAATTGCTTTGGAGCTGTTTAAAATCAGATGAGTGTCGCCTAAACTGCAGTATGTAAATCAAATCCCCCTCCTCATCCCTCTTTCCCAGCCTTCCCCCTCCCTAAGCTCTGTCCCCCTGGCACAATCAAGTCTTTTTCTCATAAGGGGGCGGGAAGCTTAGCAGGCTCGCTGCCAAGTGAGGGGAGCTGGCAAGCGTGGTAATGTGCAGACACTTGTTGCTACAATGGCTGCCTGTTCCGCTGGCACATGGTAGAAACGGGGCAGCCGAGGGGCGTGTGCGGGGAGCAGATGGGCATACTATAGCTTCCACGTGCTCCCATATTTAACACCGTAAGAGAAAAGAAGCGTGCTCGGCTCTCGGCTTTCAAAGCCGGCTGACGCTGCGTGCGTGCCCGTCCCATTCATTGATAGGTCCATTCATATGCAACAGCAAGTTTGATTGTACATAAATGCCCCATTAAAGAGGCCGGGGGTTGGTTGGTGAAAGCAAGAGCAGTTGTGTGTGTGTGTGTGCTTGTTTGCATGCACGTTTGCATGTCTTCAAGAGTGACGGAGATTGCTTTGTGTGTGCTTAAAAGGATTATAGAAGGTTGAGTTTGGATTTTGTACATTTAGATTGAACGGTTAGGCGCAGTGTAATTACACAGTTTTGTACAATTTTAGTAGAAATTGTTCCATGGATGGTTTTGAATGTCAATACAATATACATTATTATAAAAAAATTGCCATAAATACAACTATAAACAGCAATGTTTCTAAATCTTAAGACAATTTAGAAAAAGGTACATCTGTGATGTAGGCTGCTATCAGTAGAACCTGCACATAAACATAAAGAATCATATATCGTCTGCAGGATCGAGCTGCACACCAGGCAGGTGTCTGATGCCTGTGACCCAGTGAGCAGTGAGCAATGTCCTCTTGTGCCCCTGGGTGTCCCACAGCTCCCACCACACCCATTAACATCCAGGCCTTAATGCATTTCCTATATCTGCATGCTTTTCTGCTATATGGAGTCCCTGGTGATTTAAAGACAGCAACAAACCTGTCCTACTTTCAGAGTGACATTATTGATAGGCTGTCACTTCAGATTGTAGGTAACTGCTAATGGTTATTTTATGGCACATATGTCAAATGTGATGTGTACTTTTTTTCCTCCCGTCTTGTCTCATAGCCACTCTTTCTCTGTTTTATTTGAGTCTAATGATTTCCTCAACATCATCGCCACACTTTTATTAGAACAGAACTCGACTCCCTTACTATGTGGTGATATTAGCAAGATTGACCTTTTCTAGAAAATGACCTGCCAAGCACGACTGCAAAAATAATCTTTTCTTTCTTTGAATGGTATTTTATTGATTGGAAACCTGTATCATATAACAGCATTACTTGCTTGCATTGCTCAAAAGGTTGACTCCTCTTCTGTGTACAAAGCCGAGTAAAAAGAAGAAAGAAAAAAACGAAAATGAAAATTTAGCACAGCTGAATCAGGGCAACACTGATGTAGTATGTATTTGGCATCAATGCCCATCATGCTGTTTTGAAAAGCCAGCACTAGAGCAGACCACCACCTCCTCTTCACCCCTCCACTCTTTATCCACTCCACCGTTTTCTCCCCGTGAACCTGGATCTCCTCTTGTCATGGATTAGTCTCCATACTTGCATGAACAAAGACTCAGTCAGTCTGTGTTTATGTGTTGGTCCATGTGTTGTGTGAAGAGGGGACGTGCCTCCCACTTATATCCGGATCTTAGAGTACCCCAATTTGTTAGGCATTAATCAGAACACCTGCTCAGAGAGCACCCTGTGTCAGTGGCTCACTTTGTGTCCCAATGGTTTCCTGGCTGTCGGGCTTTTTGTTTCACCACTTGAGTCATCAGTGTTGTTTGAAATCAATTTAACGATTGTGCCTGAGACTGATTTGAGTATGCAAATGTTGCATGAGGAGAAAAGCAGGAAGCTAGATACGGAGAAAGGATACAAGGGAGAGGCAAAGAAAACTGCTACGGAAAGAGGAGCTGGCTACTGCGCATTACACTGCCATTAAAGAGTAATAAGTCATCAAGTGGTTTTTCCAGCAGGTGGGAGCAAACAAAAGACAAGGCAAAGAATGAAAAATAATGAATCTGACTGTAAACTACAACAACGAAATGCTTCTGCTGCTTGCTAAAGGATGAGGCACGCAAGAGAACAAGGTTCAAGGGGGAAAAAAGAAAGTAAAATGCTTCGGCGACACAAGGTAGACCAGGTCAGGGAGAGGACTGCAAAGAAAGGGAGTACAAGAAAGAGATAGCAGAGGAAACAAATGAATAAATTCATGGAGCACAAAATGAAAAGAAAGATGGAGGGGAGTGGAGCAAAGGAAGGGGGTTGGAGTCATCAGTGGAAGATTTTTATTGTCCGGACACAGGAGATGCACACAAAAGCACTGGGAAGATTCAATTAAGTATCATATGCAGTGACCTTATTGCCATGGTTACGGAACAGTGGAAAATATTAATCAAGCCTCCACTTGCAACAGGGAGAAAGATGGTGGAGGAAGCCAAGAGAGAGACAGAGGGTGGTAGGAGAAAGAAAGACAATAATGGCACTGCCTATAAGTGTGTGTGTGTTTGAATTTATGTAAGCTTGAATCAGTTCATTTTCCGTCGCTTAAGACTGTCCACAACTAGTCTTGGACACATGCGTGCTAACTGTAAACATACAATTTCTGAGAGTGGATTTGTTACTCCTTTACTCTGACAATATGTTTTTCGAGGAATAAAGTGCTACCATTCCACCATCAAAACTCGGCTGGCTCACATTTGCACAAAGAGGAGTCACAAAATGTGGAATGAGCTCAATTCAGAGCTCATTTCATACAGGGGTGAGCTCACTTCTCAGCTTACAAAGATTTGTTTTTGCTCGCTCTCTGCGTTTCAGGTTGAACTTCATGTGCCCAAATGTCTGTTGATGCTTTCTTGGTAAGAGGGGGGTAAAAAAAAAAAGATCTAGAATCCATCACACCCGAGCGAATTCATTAATAACAAAACTCGCAAATGTTTGCCACATGCAAATGTAATGTTTTCATCCATCAATGTGTTTTTTCTTTTTTTTTTTTTTCGAGTGCAATGGTAAACTTACTCATGGTTCTAAATAAATCCTCTAAAAAAAAAAAACAGTGGTTGCATATTGTTACAGACTCAGATGGAAAAATTATGACGATCATTTCAATCATATTCCATTATGATGTTCCTCTCAGTCACATTTCCCTGCACACTGCAGAAAGGGGAAAGTTGAAGATTGTTCTGTTTGATGAAGCTGTGGAGTGTTTGCTCGCTGTCTGCAGGGACTGTCTTGAAAACAATCTATCTGAAACTCCCCCGCTGAGCAAAATGTTAAATAAACAAAGGCGGGGATAAACAAAATCCCTCCATTTCAATGTCACTGAGAAGAAAGCTAACATTTTAATGCTGCGATCGTGAAAAGGAGGTGGCAGTCGCAGCACGATCATCGTTTAAACTTTGGACACATGGTGAAATGATTTGATTTCTCCCCAGAATAGTTAATTATAAATATGGTGGCTCAAGGAAGATAATTGCTGCGGATGTGTCAGCAATGAGCAAGTCAAATGATCTCGCCTACACCTTTGTTTTCCTCGAGTTCCTTTAAGAAAGAGTTAGATTTCCAGATAATGACAATAACCACACCACCCAAAATAACAATTCACACAAAGTGAACATGACCAAAAGCCAAAAAAGGAAATAAAGTGGTAAAATCAAAGCATATAAAATGTTTTCACGCCAAGAGACTTTTAAAGAATATGGTTTAAAGTAATTCATACGGCAAGCTGATGCCAACGCTTCAGGTTGTTTGCAAGATAGACCCATCTGGGAAGACGATCTTGAAAAAGTGGGGCACGTTTTATAAACTACTTTGCCAGTAATTGGATGAAGCATCTGTCTACCACTGATATCAGCCAATTGGATCAACAAATCACACGATGTATATTGGTACTCCCGCTGCAGCCAGATGGGAGAAGAGCAAACACATATTTTTACCCTTTGGTGCCATGTTTGCTCTTGTCTCAATGAAGATAGGCTGCTAAGTTCTGCTACAGCTGATGCTTCAGTAGCATCCGCGTTGACCTCTTCAGGTGCCAGCCTTAGAATAAGGAGTTGCAGTTTTTATCTCTGAGCTCAATATACTCTAACTTTTTTCCTGATTAATGCCAACACATTCACTGAAACACAGGTAGTTTTCAAGGTTATGCTGACAAACTCAACTTTATCTTTCCATTGCCCTCAACATTATGAAATTAGACGGGCGCTATCAGCGCATTATCAGAAACTGAATGGCACAATATGCTTTGTTATTAACCTCAGATAACTTTTTCAGTAATCTAACTCATATCTAATGCAGGGAATAGTCACCTTTGATGAACTAGAAAGTGATGAATAGAAAAATAAATGAGCAGTTGATTTCTTGCAGTGGCATACATAATTTCAGTTATTCAACAATGTCATTCATGCATCTATGATTAAATGTGCTGGTTGTACCGTGATTTACATCTAATCTTAGCTTTGGTCTGGATTAAAGAGCCAGACCATATAAACGCTGCAACATATACACTGGTGACAACTGCGCCTCTTCATAATGTCTCATTCTTATCTAAGAAAAATTCAGGGGCATTTTTTTATGTGTCACTTAAAAACTTGACACCGACTTGCTTCTCCTTGAACCATGTTAACTCACACTGTCTTAAATACTCCACCCACTCATGCATGTTGATTGCCCTATTTTACTTTCTATCTAACATGGAATCTACACATAATTAATAACTTAATTAATTGATAATCACTTCAGCTGTAAATTGATTTTGTGTCAGTCATCTTATCAATTAATTGAATAGTTATTCCTGCACCAAATTAAATCTACTTACTGTTTTTTTTCTGAAATTCTGGTGTCAGTAACACTGCATATTCACATCACTCCATTTTGGAAGTCCAACTTGAAAGGTGGAGGGAACATTGGTCAGACTGAAGGAAGACAATAGCTTTATTCTCCTATGTGAAATTAACTTGCACCTAAATCTGACAATAACGTTGCAATATGTGGAGGTTACAACCTCCACAGACTGTGACTACCTGTTATTAGCAGATAAATATATTAAAATCACTGTGAAAAATTTGATGACATTTTGGGGTTTCATTAAAGCATGAAAAAATGAGTTTCAAGTTTTAGCAGGCAACTGCTAAACTCTGAGGAGAAACTTCTCAGAATATTGAGCTACAAGAGAGTTTTTCAGAAGTTGGCTCGAGTGGGTTCTTTTATGGGTGATTTGAAGAGTGACAGGCAGTGGTCATGCAGGAAATCAGCCAATAAAGTCAGAACTGAGTGATTTGAGTTCAACACTGGTTCCAACCCCTGCCTGGTTTAATCCTGAGTGTCTGACAGACCCCCTGCCCATGCCTGTGGCAGGACCAGTGTGTGAGACGCAGTCTGAGGTGAACCGGGGGGAGGACATGAGCAGAGCGGCCGTTAAAAGCGCCTGATGTGACCGTGACCACTTCCAGAAACAATTTAATTCCGCAGCTTCAGCCATCTCCAGCTGATCTACTCCTCCAAGGTCATTAACTGTGCCACAGAAGGTCACATGATTAATGAGTGACAGACCCTCTGGTGCAATAACGTGTATGAACGTGGCCCATTAATTAGACAGGGGGGCCAGAGAGAATGAATGGCCAGGGACAGCTTGGCCCCTTCACAACCCCGTTCTTCCCAGACCCCATTTTTCATTTTCATCTGCACACAAACAGACACATAATGTGCTCAAAATACCCCATATTCTCTTCACTGGCAGAGAGTCACAAAATCTGAAAATTTCGTAACATATTTCTGAAAGAGACAAATACACTGTATATCATAAACATGCAGTTGCCCTGACAAAAAAAAGAAGAAGAAACAAGTGTTTTTTGAGTCTTAAGTGGCCATGGTTGAGCGCAACTAAACAGATCCAAGTGCAGCTCAGAAGCGCAGCGAGCACTGGCCTCAGGTTGATCTGGGTATCAAGCATCAGAACTTTGTGCTGTTGCCGTTCTTCTCCAGGACTATGATAAGCACCGTGCATTACTGAGGGCAATCTCCAGGAGGAAATGAAACATTCTGCTGCCACAGACTGGCTTTATTAGAAGACAACAAGTCCGGCCTCTCAGGATATACAGATCAGGAAATTTAATTGATGCTGACTGACTGTCAATGCGCTCCTATAGCTGGGAGAAACAAGGGTGTTTAACACTGCTCCATTGTAAATAGTATTCATTTCTCAGTCTAATCAACTTAATGCAATTCCAATAAGTCCATTTCTTAGAGTGGCCTTGTTGATTTGAAACCTCATAGCCCTCTGTTTTATTTTCACCAGTGCCAACAAATGTAATGGCTGCTAAGTATATTGGGCAATAATATAAGAATGCTCTACATCCAGTGCATGCATTTCAATTTTACCTTGAGGTCATAGCATTATGGATAGACCCCAGTGGGGTCATTAATCATAAATACATACACTGTATGTAATAACAACCAGTAGGGAGAAATAGACTTCAGGGAAGGCTTCAGATGAGGACTCGTGTGAGACCGGGGGACATAATGGCTATCTCCGTAAACAAATCTCATCAGCACACACACTGCACCTGGGTCAGTCTTTTCTCAAAGCTGGCATGCAGTCAGGCAGTCAGTATGTGGCTATACAAGTACGCAATTCCAACTTTCATTGTCCCAGAAACATAATAAGCAGCGACGGGGTGAGCCAAATTCACTCAGCACACAACCAGGAAAACGACATCTTTTTTGGAAACAGGAAAAAGCACGAAGACGTTGAGACGCGTGTTTGTGTAATGTTGTTTCATTGTGAAACAAATTCTAGGTCATGGGATATTTGTCTGTCGCTATGAATATGGAGGAATAATAACCTATGAGCAGGGCTCATGATAAACATAATTTTGAAAGGTACCACTGACATTTTTACACAACTTCTCATAAATGAACAACAAAAATGAAATAAAATAAAAAATATTCTTGCATCTCATCAAACAGTCAGAGGACCCCTTGACCCTTCTGAATAAAGCATCTCTCTGGAGATTTGACACACATCTTTCAGCACAGATCTGAAGACAGCCCAGAATGTTGTTTGCCCTCTGATATATTTTTAATATTCAGATCATATCAAATATGTCCTCTTTCAATAATTGATCTATCTATCTACTAGCAACATAACACATGCTGAGCTTTGGCAAGTGATTTCTATGCCCCAGTCAGTATATCGTCCTCCCTCTCTCTGGCATGATGAGCAGAGCTGCGGCTGCTCCCTGGATGTGATGCACTCGTCCAGGGGAGGGACCCCGGGCACGCCCCAGTGAACCCCACAGCCACAAACTAGCTCTCGGCCTTTTAAAATGCTGTGTTTGCCGTGTCTGGATTCAAAATCTGAAAATATGACACCATGTTTGTGAATATCAAATTAATCACTTCCCCGTATTCCCTGTAGTGGAGGTCATACATGCACTTAGGCATTTTTAAATGACAGCCACTGAAAATCCAAATATTTATTGTGCTGGATATGTACTGGAGACATTTTTTTATTCTTAGGGAACACAGTGCAACACAAACATATCAGAGTCTAATGGAGTGAATGTTTTTCATCCTGTCTTTTGACCAACAGCATCTCCTGTGGTGGCTCATTTCCTTAGTGCAAGAGGTTCCCACCCTCCATCGCAGCCGGGCTTCAGGGGGCACGGTGGATAGAATGCGAGATGGAGGAAAGGAGCAAAGTAGAAGAGGGAAACCATGCTGGGAGAAAGGAAATCTTCCATGTGCAGGAGCAGAGTGGCTAGAGGACATTTCACGCTAATGGCGGCCGGGCCAATTGAAATGACTGCAGCGCTGCATGATTTGAAGGTCAGGAGACAGCGGATTATATTCCAGTGGTGGCGAAGGGGGATTGGAGGAGTAAAATGGTGCCTCGCCACCACCCCGCCCCTCCTCCTCTCCTGAATTATTGCAGAACAGCAAGATGGAATCAACATAGCACCAAACCCCACCATCATTACACTTTACACACAGCACACCAAGAAACACAAAGCAGCGCTCCGGTCCGCTCTGCGCCCATGCATCATAATGAGAAATTCTGCTCTGAAAAATTCCAAGCTCGGTTTGAGAAACTAAAAAACACAATAAACCACCCGGCTCCTTCCACAGAATACTATCTTTTAACTGTTTCTCATTATATAGTCAAATTATATTTACACGCTGCAGTAGCACGCTTGAAATTATATATCCTTACCGCAAAATATGTCAAGAGCAAATTGTGGTAAAATATATTGCGAAACAGGAACCTTTTTGCTTATGAAGGCCACAGCATGATGAGGATTTTTCAGTAAACTGTCAATGCTCTTATTTTTATCCTTGAGAAGGCATAACAATAAAACAAACAAATTGTTTCCCTCCTGTAGACATGGGTCACACAGGGGCTGAAAAAAACAGAATCCATGGTCGGGTTTACAGATGAGGTGCAAAAGTTACTCGCACATGAGAAAAGCATCCAGTGATTATGCACATGACTGCAGTAATAAGCCGTAATAAGATGTGGAATGACCATACGTATTTGCTGCAGACACTGTGCAAGGCAGGCAGGCCAGCATGATTACATCCTATTTTCATCCAATGGATATTAGAGATTCAAGGCAAGGCAGAACCTCGAGCCTAACA
The DNA here is from genome assembly GCA_029224185.1 of Karalla daura. NCBI lineage: Eukaryota > Metazoa > Chordata > Actinopteri > Chaetodontiformes > Leiognathidae > Karalla > Karalla daura. Next base: position 12,400,356 of record CM055190.1, read on the forward strand.
TGCAAACACAGATGAAAACAACAACAAATGAGGCAACAAGGATGTCAAGCAGAATTTCAGAAATCGGGAACATTAATGTAATTAAACTAATCCCTGGGAGGCATCAGCTTCTCTATCTGCTTGATGCGATTTCATGACTTCTGGAGGCTGTGCACTTTCACTGCTCTGTCCCCATCGGACGCCGCTGCACAGTTTCTCAGGATTTCTGACCGATAAACTCCCAATACCTGTGTTAATAAGAGTCACTGATGCACCTGTGCCAGTCAGAAAAACAGTGAGCGTTGACAGGTATTGAGACGTAGCTCTTCCCGGTGTCAGTAAACACTGCCAGTAAATACTGCTGGGCAGCATCCAATCGGGGACGCTCTACAGCTCTGACAGCACTGAGCTGGACATCCTATAGGTGGAGAGCTGATGCCATTCTGTGTAAACAACCAATCGAGGAGTTTGTGTCACGGAAGTAGGAAAGTGCATGTACACACACACACACACACACACACACACACACACACACACACACACACACACACACACACACACAGACTTACTACCATGCCGGCATTCACACGCACGAACAAAAGCCTCACAACCAAATCGGGGAATGTAAACAAGCCATCTCAAATATACTGCGTTGCTCTTTTGTGCTGCACTGTACACTATGCTTCAGAACAGAGAGGAAAACGAGGGAGAGAGGGATGAGTGATAGAGACCTTATGGAGACAAGAGGTGAAGAAACAGATGCTGCATGTCTGTGTTTATATGACGTCTTTTCACCAAGATAAAAATGGACAAAGAAAGAAGGAAGGACAGAGTGTTTGCATGTGTTGCATACTTCTGTAATCCTCTGTGTGTGTGTGTGTGTGTGTGTGTGTGTGTGTGTGTGTGTGTGTGTGTGTGTGTGTGTGTGTGTGTGTGTGCGTGTGTGTGTGTGTGCGTGTGTGTGTGTGTGTGTACGTGTGTGTGCGTGTGTGTGTGTGTGTAAAACATAAAATCTATGCCATACTGTTTTTCTTGGCGAGAGGCTTTTTTATTTCATCATATTTACAGAAAAGGATTTAACTTATTTCTGATCAAAATCCTCTGTTCAGCTTTTAAAAACAGAGGTAAAACATGTATTAATTTTCATCCTTACTTGTAATTTATTCTATTATCTTAAAATATTCATTCCTTAATCTGAACGCAAGATTAAATGAAAATGAATTTAAATAAAGTAGTTTTTTGTATTACAGGGAAAAAAGTCGTTGAAATGCAGTTTGATGTAAGTTTTACAAAATATGCATCATTACAAAATATATTGCGAAAACAGGCTCTCATTAACATACATATAAGAAGTGTTTTCGGCTCAGTCTTTACAAAGAATTTAAGAACTTAAATTATTTCCCCATAACTGGAACTTAACAGAGTGCCTTCAATTAATATCCTCATCATTACTGATTATTGATAGTATAGAGGGAAGTCAGAATCTTAATTAAACTAAACTAAATTTTAATAATGCTATCTGGCTTCTCCCCAGAATGAAGTATTAATCAGGAAGTTCATAAAGACAATATGCTATTTATACATATGCTAATAAGGAACTAGTGAATGTTGAATATGCATGCCCTAATATAAAGTGTGATAAAGCCAGTAAAGCAATATCATATCATCACAAAAGCCATTTCAATAAGGATGCAGTCTATATATATATATATATATATATAATGAGAATAATGTCTGTAGAGAAATACAATAAGGTGTACCTCTGTCAATAATGTTTTATGGCCTGTGCACAGGATGCAGAGACACAGGCAGAGATGGTGCTAAACTTCTCCCTCACTGGACAATTCTTGTAAAACGCCAGAGGAGATAACAGGCAACCAAGGTAGCCCAGTCAATCCAGTGCACGTCTGAATAGCCGGCCATGTTAAGCTCTTAAAGCAGGCATTAATCCTGGGTTTTAGGAGCACAGCTAAGTTTGGCATGTTATCATGGCCAGGCCCAGACCTCAGCTGCACTTCAATCACTATGCAAAAGGTACACAGACCCCGGACATGACTGGCACTATAACTGAACAGAAATAAAACAGCCACAAAACATCCTGAAGGATCAGTGGCTCAAAGCAAAGTCTGACTATTCCCTTGATTCATTAACATCTCGACTTTCTTTGAGTTTATTTAATTCACTAAAAGTAGAGTAGTACCGATTATGTACCACAATGAGGAACTACACTTCCCGGATGTGTAGTAGCAGGTGATGCACTGGAGTACCGCTGGTCCCAGAGCCCCAGTGACCTCTATGGCCAGCCTTGTCTCTCCACAGACACAGACAGGCCAGAGCAGAGCAGAGCAGAGCACACAGCAGAGCCTTCTCTGCTCTACCCCACTCCAGATAGACACAGAGCAGCCTAAGATCAACATCTGAGATATCTACACAGACAGACAAACATATAACCAGCTGTCAGCCTCTGACCATGCGTCTGCACAAGGGGTATCATCCTGTTGTAACAGTGGCCCAAATACCCATAAACAAATACGGCTGCAGAAAGTGCTAAATCACGTGTCTGTCTGCACTAATAAACATACGCAGACACACATGCACCTGCATATAAACACACACACACACATCAATCCTAGGGTGCAGGCAGAGGGCTCGGGCCAAGGCTTAGGGCTAGAGCGCAGGCTTAGGGGACTGGGTGTGCTTGCTGGCAGCTGGGGGATATTAGGACCAGTGTGTTGACTGATGAATCTTCCTGCACAGTGTAGGACCTGAGTTATCATCTGACATATGAAAAAATACCAGAGAAGCTGTGGAGAAAGAAGAGGAAATTAAATGAGAGGCGGGATGAAGAAGGGGAGCACACCAGTACTGTAGCAGCCTTCTGTTTTGCTCCTCAGCCTCCCTCACAAACACTCTCTGTATGTAGAAACGCACACACTGTCAGTTCAATCTACATATCAGATTTCATTCATGTCTCTACATTTATTCTGCTTGTGTCTTGAGCACAACAGTAGCTGAAACAGCGTATGGTTAATACCTGTGTCAAAAATAGTCTTGTACGCTTGTAAGAATACCTGCTACTTCCTGTATGGGATTTATGGGGCTTAGAATCTGGATCATCACTCTGTGAGAGTCTTCATTTATGTATATTGTTTACTGTTTTGCAGAGGATGAAAAGACACCTACTGATAGTTATTAAAAGTTGCATGACATTTTGATTTAAACTTTAATTATATTGGTATTCCGACTGCAAAGAGGAAAATATGGAGTTGAATACTCTTTTATTTTGTGTCTTTTGTTCTCAATTTGGCAGGAAAGTCACAAGAGTCACACTGGTGTATTTTTTACTTTTAATTCAAAATGTGAAAAACAAAGAAATTATCAGAAGCTCCCTTCTGTTGGAAACAGTTACGCTGTACACTTCTTTTAACTGTGTGTTACCACCTTATTAAATCTAAATCTGTTAAATCTAATGCATCAGATGGCAATTCAACTTTGCAGTAATGGTTTTGTTGTTGTTCCCATTGTATTGAGCTCTGTTAATGAGGGTAGATTACATTTTCTACTTCTAAAAATATCCCTGCCTGTCTTTCTTTTGATTGGTTGAACTTGTTACTGACAAACTAATAATATCAGGCTAAAAGTGGATAAATAAACAGTATTAAAGTCCACAATGACCGACTGAGTCAAACACTTTGTATTTGATATTTTGAACACCTGCCCAGGAGCCATGTCAGCACTCTGAGTGGACAGACAATTCCACAATCAACACTTGTCGACTCCAAATAATTGTAACTGAAAATGATGAACACTTATTAACACTGGGAGAGTTGCTGCTCATGGTATTTGGGTGTTTGTTAGTCAGTGAGTGAGTAGGTGAGTTAGTTAGAGTGTGTGAGGGAGTAAGGGGGAGAGAGAGAGAGAGAGAGAGAGAGAGAGAGAGAGAGAGAGAGAGAGAGAGAGAGAGAAAGTGAGAGAGAGAGAGAAAGTGAGAGAGAGAGAGTCCAAATGGATTTCAGCCCTAGAATAAATCACTGTCGCCACAGAAACAAGCCGACAGCTGTGATGGATGGCTGAAATTTTTGTGTTGATGTCTTTAGTATTGCTGACAATTTGGTAGTCCTAGCTTTTCCACTTTTCCTGTGCTGGTGTGTGGCAAACACATCTAAATGCTGGCACATGCGATACTGAGTCCAAGTATTGTGCACCTGCTCAAAGTCTAGTTTGGGATCTTTGGGCCGCAAAAATAGCTAAATATCATAAATTAACAATACACAGATACATTTCTGAATATCTAAGTATTTTGTCATCAATAAAAATGTTTGCTTTGTAATATTGTGCTGGGTTAAATGATTTTCCAAAACAGTATGGGAGTTTGTGGATACAACTTTCTGGAAGGAAACAGTGTGTGTGTGTGAGTATGTGTGTGTGTGTGCATGTGTGTGAGTGTGTGTGTGTGTGTATGTGTGTGTGAGTGGTGGTCACATGATTCCCTTTGCGTCTGTTTGCGCTGACCCTGATTGGGTAATACGTCGCCATATGACACAGTGACTGTGAATGGCGTCTCCTGCACACGCTGGGCACTCAACTGGAGGATGAGAAAGTGATTTCCTCTTTTTACTCTCCCTGTCACAACCTGTTTTACTCACTGTTCTGTGATCTGGTCCAGTCTAGCAGTGGCTGGCGACTCTGCCCCCTCCCTAAACGCCTTGTCACCACACTTTCTATACACCTAAACGCAGCACACACACTCTTACATACACACATACTTCACTTGACTGTAACTGTACAAAAATTCCATAAATAAAACATTTGCCTTGAACACAAAAGTTGTTCAAAATGCACTGTATAGAAAAATCTATATGCCAAAGTATGAAGTTATGTAAACAAAACAGTATAGCCTTACACACATTCTCTCTCTCTTTTACTCACTCACTCACACACACACACACACACACACACATGCACACACACACACATATACACACGCACATGCACATGCACACACACACACACACATGCACACACACACACACACACACAGTAAAGAGTTGGGCCGCTCTCAGCCAGCCCCCCCACATCCAGTGTTTCCATCTGCTTTCACCTGGCAGGATCAAAAGGAGCACACTTCCCACAAACTTACAAAGAATCAATACTTTCTCCAGCAAAACAAAGCAGTCACAGCCTCTGCCTCAGTCCCAGCTCCACACTAACTGTACTCAAAGTACTGTAGACTAAAAGAAAGAATCCACAGAGCAGAAATTAAAAAAGAAAGGATTTACTGACCTTACTGTCTGCTTTTTTTTTTCCTCCCCTCTCTCTCTCACTGACGTCCAATCCCCTGTTTTTCTTCTGCTGGTTCTTGTCCTCTAAACCTCTAGTCTCAGAAAGTCATGCAGGAGCTGCTTCCTGCTCCTGCACAGCCCTACGCCACTGTATTAGTCTGATTTCACACTCTGCAGCCTAGCCTCTTGTCCTGAAGGGGACGGTGAATGTGCTGCTTATTTAGAAGCCGGCGCACACTACCTGGGCTTGTAGGCAGCTGTTTAAAGCACGAGGCAACATCCAGGGTGCATAATACCCCCTCTTCCTTACACACACACACACACACACACTCACTTACACACACGCAGACTCACTCACATGCACATCTTCTCTCTCTCTCTCTCTCTCTCTCTCTCTCTCTCTCTCTCTGTCTCTCCACCTCTCGCTCAAGCACACATGCACACACTCAGTCACTGGCTGGCTCAGGCAAGATAGGCAACGGTACAAGCACATGCACACACTCACACACACACACATACACAGACACACACAGACACACACACACAAGCAGGAGTGAAATACGCACACATGCAAGCGGTCTGTCAGAGGTCTCTCTACCTTGGCTGGGATAGCAGGCAGTGTGAGAATACACACAGAGGCACAGTGAGATGGGCTGGCTGCTCCGTTCTGTCTCCTTCTCTCTAAGTGTTTAGAAGACAATTTCAACAAGGGATTGCTCCCAATCTACTAGGGTGATCCACATGGATGAGTTATAATATGCTTGCCACTCTCTCCCTCTCTCTTGGCCCCCCTCTTCTTCCTCTGTTCTCTCTCTCTCTGTCTCTCTCTCTCCCTCTCTCTCACTCTTTCGCTCTCATGCACGTTGTTTTAGCCTATTATCGAGCCGTCACTGCTTTCAGTTCAGGAGGAAAGCCTTCCCTTCTTGGATTCTCTTCTCTCTGGGTGTGCATGAGATGGGGCCAAAAGACTCACTCCACCTGAATGTGTATTAGTGAAATGCATTATTTATTGCAAAGCTGCATTCATTTTTTTTTTCCTGATATGCCGGTGGACACGAGGGGGAAGGGAGCAGCGGTGGTGGCTACATCAGCAGTGAAGGGGTGTTTTTGCGTGTGTGTCTGTGTGGGGTGTGTGTGTGTGTGTGTGTATGTGTGTGTGTGGGGAGCTAGGGGGTGGCCAGGGAAGGGGTCAGGATTTGGGATGAGGGTGGGGGTGGGGGAGTGAGGGGGGTGGAGGGAGGTGAAAAGAATACATAAAATGTGATTTTAATGTATTTATTTATTCAGTGACAGGGATTGCCTTATCATCCAGGGAGCTGCTTAATGACATCACTGCTGGCTTCTTCAAGCTGTCCCAAATCGCACTGCCACTCATTTTTTCATCAAAAAACATGCATGTGTGTGTCTGTGTGAGTGTGTGTGTGTGTGTGTGAGAGAGAGAGAGAGAGAGAGAGAAAGAGAGGGAAGACGTGAAAGAGTCAAAAAAATTGTTTTGAGAAAAAACACAGATCATTTGTAAAATTAGTCTTCTATCCTGTTGTAAAATTACCAGGAACTCAACTATTAAGAGTGAATGACATAAAACAAATTACTTACACAAAATCCACTAACACTTTTACCACTAATTTGACAAGTGTTAATTATCTGTAAAGTATAAATGACATAACCAACTGGTGTTTATGCTGAGGAAATTTAAATAGCTGTAATATTGATTGACTTCACACACTTTTTTTAAATAGAAGGTAATTTAACAATTTTGGATGTGAGGGTGGGAACATTTCTGAAATTGTTATTGATTAGAGCCAATTAGTTAAGCATCTAAATTACATTATTCAAAGAAATAAAAAAAACATGAATGCATAATGATGATCTGTACAAACAAAGCATTTCAAGTAATGAGCTTTTTATGTGTTTAATTATTGTATGAATAATCACCTAAATGTACCAAAGTTCTGAGCAAAAAGCAAACTGGCAATGAAAAAAATCTAGTATATTTTCAAAAAGAAAAAACAAAATCAGACCCTCTGTATTTTATATCTCAAAACCATGTATAGATATTCAAAGTATAACAATGTAAGATTAATATTCAAACAGGAAAACGGTTAAAAAAAACTTTCATTGCTCTGCTCTGGAGGCTCAGTTCTCACAAGAAAAAAGTTTTAAGAAATAAATGCATACTAAGTCCTCACTGTAAAATTGTGTGTGTGTGTGTGTCTCTGTGTGTGTGTATAGGTAGAGGTGTTGTCTGTCTGACAAGACTTCTGAAAGAAATATACACTATAACCACATTAAAATCTTGAAATGGCACCTCCTCTTCTATATAGAAATGCAAATATTTCCCATCTCACAAGTTTAGCTGTCTCTTCTCTGACTTCACTGTCGTGCACTTCAGTATACTCACTCATGTGCGTTCACTTTGAGCTTCAGGTATCCACACCACACATAACCACCTCTTTAAAACCAAATCTCCAATTAATGCTCAGAAAATGACAACAATGAATGCTTTGGGCCAAACTACAAATTCATCTTCCCACACAGCGACGATTCAGCTGCAAGAACAAAGGGAAAAACATATGTTTGCAAGCAGGGTGACTTTAAATAAAGTTTAAATCTATGACAAACGTGTGAGGCAACAAAAAAGACCTCAGTGCTCATTTAATTCGTTTACATTTTGCAGACTAGATTTATGATCTTAACTTTCTATAAAAGCAAGATATATAAGCCTTTAGTCAGCATCCTTATTTATTATACTGGCTGCTGTGATATAAAAGCAGCAGAATGATAAGTCAGCGACGACTGCTGCTCTTTTGAGACCCTATAAAAAGACAGAATGGGGATGGCCAAACATTGTTTAGACGGTGGCTGGAGTCAGGACAGAGAGGGGAGGGGGGCTGGAAGTGACTGTGGAAGGAGGAGTTGCCACACTGGTCAACAGGCTGCTGCAACACACCCAAGGGGGAATGGGATGGGGAGGTGGGGGGCAATGAGACAGGCAGGAGTCATGGCTGCAGAGCGGACCCCAAGACTGTGTCAGCACTGAGCCTCGCTCGAGACCAACACAACACACACACATGCACACACACTCAACCGTCCTGCAGAATCACCCAGTGAGGAGGCCGCCCACGGCCGGCGCTGCCGCTCCTGCTCACCTTGTTGTCTTTGTCTGCACATCACAGTGAAGCTGAACCTGATTTAATCTCCCTCAAAAACTAGAGAAAAAAAACCTTTACACAAAGACCAAGTCCATGTCTGATTTCAAATGTAAGAAAAAGAAGATAAATCTGATTGTTTACACAATCCTTGGCTCTCCACTGTACGCTACCTTTATTATATGTAAGACTAATGCACCAGCCAGCTGTCTGACCCCGGTGGAGCCTGTTAACAGCTTGGTCCTCAGCCACAGGATGCCCATCGACTGCACCTACCAAAGGAAATGATGTGGCCCTGGGCCCAGCCAGGCCATTCTATCACCGCTATTAGGGCTTAAGCAGAACTGGAAAATTACTCTATTGGCATTAACAGTCCATCTCAATCATTTTAATACTATCATAATCATGAGACTTTCTAATATTATTTTTAAAAGCCTTGGTGAGGAAAAAAATAGCAATTTCATTTCCTTTGCTTAACCATCTTAAATTGAGAGAGAGCAAGTGAATGGAGAAGAAAGTGATATCTTATGAGACAGGAAAGAAAGTGATAAAGAGTCACCTCGAACTCCTCTCTCACACACACACAGACACGTACGCACACACACACACACACACACACACACACACACACACACACACACACACACACACACACACACGTCTTTCACCACCACCAACCCTTTCACTGCCACACACCTCCGCCTGTCTGCTGCATCTCTGTGCCTGGGCAGCTTCACCATGTTACAAGTCACAAGAGGTAGGGACTTGGAAAATCAAGACAATTAATATTAATAGTCTAACAATGTGCCTGTTAAAGTGGTCTTCTTCACACCGCTGTCATGTGGCCTACTTCACCTCACAACCCCATTTAACCCATGGTAAACCTCTCATCCGAAAGCCACTCTGTGTTCATCATACCCCAGATCTGTAGCCGTAAAACACCACTAAACAATCCAAGAGTTAATGTTTCCTCCTCTCCTCTCCTGTTTTTAAACTTTCAATTTTCCTGAATGGCATTATTATGCATTATTAATATCTCTGAATTATTACTCATTTTCCTCTTAAAATGGAGTGCTTTAATTCACATTTGAAGTACTCATCAAGGCTGCGCAGTCAAATGAATGTGGAAGGATACATTATATTTGCAAAAATGCAAAGGGCGAATTAAAAATATATAACAATACTGAAATATTAACCATCAATTTAAAAAAAAGATAATTTTCCAAGGAAAAAAAGTCTTTTCATTACTTTTATGCCTTTCTTTCTTTTATGAAGGGTACTACTGATTGTGGGTCTTTGAATAATATGCAATTATCATGTATCATGAATATTCACCTGTGCACCCAACAGCCCCATGTATGTTCACTTTGATGAAAACAAAGCACAGAAGGCAGACATGGGCACGGCATGACAGAGGTCATGCAGTTCATAATTCATTTCCAACACACTATCAGATGGAGGCACAGTCAACAATAAAAAAAATAACGGCACTAAATAAAAATAAAAATGGGTCCAAATATGGTAGTCTCATCTATCTCTCCTCCGTGTACATTTTTCTTTGCTTTCTTTCATTCTTTCTTTCTGTTTTTTTTCTCTCTCTTTTTTTACAATTGTGAACTCAAATTCACCCTTGAAAGCGTGACCTTGTGCTGTGTGACAGCAGATAGCCGCAGCATGAAGACAGGACGCCACTTATCATCAAGGGACGAGGTGGCTGTTTAATTTCACACTACCAGTGGCTAAAACCCCTGTTAGTGTGGAGCATCACAATGGCAGCTACGCTGGGGGAGCAGATGTCCTAGAGAAGGGGTGTAAAGAGGGAGGAGGTTGGGTTGGGGAGAAGGACGGCGGAGAGGAGGAATGGTTATGGTAGCCTGTGTGCATGTGTGTGTGTTTGTGTGTGTGTGTGTGTGTGTGTGCATGTGTGTGGTTGCACTGTCGCCGTGCATTGTACTCAGACCCCGTCACATGCCCATATAAACTCTATCGCTGTGTTTGCCACACACACGCAAAAATAACAGCAGAAATAAACAGACGTGTGCTCGCGGTGGTGTTTTGGCCAGCGATTAAAAGTCGTTGGACGAGTGTGAGGGGAAGCGACGGGGGAGACGTCCGGGTGGGAGCAAAGGTGTTGCTGTGATGGCGGCGCTTGAGAGGAGAGTTGTGACGCCACAGAGGCCAATACCACCGAGAGCCCAATTGCTTTCTGAAGAGCTTTCCATTGTCTGCGGTGATGAACTTGAGCTCTGGCCTCCAACCCGGGGGTCTCTCTGTCTAATCCTGACTGCCCCCGGCTCCCCTCTACAGCCCTCCCGCAAACCTTACGCACACATACACACACACACACACACACACACACCCGTGCACACAGACAGCAGACAGAATGCACACCCTTCAATTGACGCCTGACATGACTGCAGGGTGGAACAGTGACCAGCGCCTCCCAGCACAGCTGAATATAAAACACAGTAATGAGCGGGGCGAGAAAATGGCTTCCCTCTCAAACATGGCTGCTCACTGATGGCCAGATGCAAGCCAGGGAGAAAAAGGTCACCTCTCTCATCTTTTTAGTACCCCCACCCCCCCTACCCCCCATCTTGTATTGCTGTTGCTGTTTTTTTTTTTTTCTATTCTTTCTGACCCCCCTCCCGCCCCCCCCCCACTCGCCCCCTTTTTTCTTGCATCCCACACTAACATCTCCCTCCCTGGTCATTTTCCTCATGCCATTTCGTATGCGGATATAGGCTTATTATTTAAGAGACAAAGGAAGGGGATCTTGGGAAGAGACAGGTGGCTGCGACTGAGTGATGAGAAAATTACGGAAGTGAAATCCAGCTTCTAAAAAAAAAAAAGAACGGAGGTAATAAAAAAAGGGGGGGAAATAAAAATAACGGTGCCCCCTTCCCCTCTTTGGTACAGCTCAGCAGGAAAAACAGTAACCCCTACTCCCATCCCTCCCCAGTACAATTTCAAATACCCTCTGAGCACTGCAGTCCAGGCACATATATTCATTTCTCCTCACTTACTCCCCCAGTGTCATTTTTCTCTATTTTCTCCATCGGTCGGTTATGCACAGAATGTTCCAAATGCATTTTGACTGCTTGATTTCTATTTTCATAATATCACAACATCACGTTAAAGAATATAAATGTTTATTCAGCAGAGTGGGGAGTGTCGGTGTATGGGTGCAGTGGCTCTTGGGGGACAGAGCCCATGCTAAATCAGTAAATCACTCCATCTGGAAGATGAACGGCGTGTTTTGGAGTTCATTGCTTTTCGTCTCGGGCGAGTGGCCGGTGCGGCGGCAGGCCCGGCAGGCCGGAGCGGAGGTGTCTGCTGTTGTGGATGGTTACAGAGGGATAATGAAACGGCGGCCGGGGACTCGGCCACGTTCTGTTCGCCCCGTCCATCCTGCTGTGAACGGGGCCCGGCTGGCCAACGTAGCAATTAGCTCGTTGTCGTTCACAGTCACCGTAAGGCTCCGAGCGAGGGGGCTGCTCGCAAAGGCTTAAGTGTGAGAATGGTTGAGGTTTCAGGTCTCCTGCAACTTTCATCTTTTTCTGTCTTCACTCGTCACAATGTTGGACTCTTAAAGCGCGATGTGAAAAACTCTCAAAGAAGGAAAAACCTACCCAGCCCTCGCTGGTGCCTATCTTTCTCAACCATCACCCCACCTGAGAGCTCATCAACTATGTGGTGCAGACAAAAATATGAATTACTAAACCAACACATAAAACATAGTCAGGCCACACATTATTCACTCTGGTTGAATAAAAGCACAAAACAGGTTCAAATTTGTGGCCGAGAAGTGGAAACATGCAGACCATCCAAAAGCAAAAATGTTGCTTTCTTCACCAGCTGAGTTTATGTTACTGTGCTAAAACTGAATGGATTGACACCCAGTGATGAAACAGACATGCAGAATACTATGTGGAGTAGTTTAGGTACAGCCTTCAGTTTGTGTCTCACTTTCTTGAAACCTTTGTGTTACTCAAGTTTCTCATACAAAAACAGTCAATCACCATTTCCCAAAATACATCAACACAGACTGGAGGTACTTTTCAACGCGACTGTGTTCTTTTAACATGTCAACTCCAGTTTGGGATTTTATCAACGTCCAAAGAACATAGACACAGGTTTGCTTCCCGCTCATAGTCGATGTTTTGAAACTACTTCAACCGCAGTTTTTCAAGACATCAATAATAAAATAGGAGGACAAATGTTACGAACCAACAGTGTGCTCTTTTCAATTAATTTTACCGACTGTACATTTCAAAATTTGCACTTTTTTGCAAATTTTTTTGCACTTTTTAAATAATGTCTCTCATTTTGCTATTCCAGTGACTACATCACCAAGCTTCCTATTTTTGCTGTTATAAACCAACGGCAAGTTATGAAACCAAATAATCGGACACAATCTGAGAGGTTTGCTGAAGCACATCAAATGCGGCATGAAGGGGTGCCAATAGTCCCACTCCCCTCACCTGTACCTCAAAGTGTGACATGAGCCACAACAAATTTAAACAAGTTGACAGAGTTTATCAAAATGACAGGCAATTAGACTGGCTCTGACCATGGCTTTGCATGCTAAATTAGAGTCATTTAAGGGGTATGAGCCATACATGTTGTAGAAAAGAGAGTGGGAGTTCTGCAGCTCTATTTCTGCTCCTGGACAGGCCTAAATTAAATATGCCCAAAATCCATTAGGCTAAACAGCCCGAGGAAAGACTTTGTCTCACCACAGAAAAATGACAGTAAACTTGGGCAATCATGCCGCCAATCAATTATGCATGAATTATATTTTTCTTTGACTGTATAAAATGTCTTATGTTAATTCCTCTAACTATACAAAACCAATTACTTTCCAGGGACGTAGTGTATACGCACACCTTCTAAATGAGTGTTTCCCTAAAGATTTATCAGCCTCGCGCCGCCAAGTGAAACGAAAACACAGAGGCTGAGCTGCGATTCCCCCACATCAAGTGTAACTGCAGGGGCCACAGGCAAAGCTCGGAGGCGCTCGGCACAGATAACCTACATGGCTGTAAATCTACAGATAGAGAACATCCCCAGAAAGCAGGGAAATATAGAGGCGATGCGGGTAAACTCATGGCAGCTGCTGCAGTGTGTGTTGACAGAAAAACAAGATGATGAGACAGAAGCCGAGAGAGAGGCAGAGAGAGACAGAGGGAGGCCTGGGTGGGAGGGCAGGGGTCTGCGCTGACCTGACCCGTCTCGCCACTCCGTCTGTTGAGCCAGTGAATAGAGAAGTCCCAGAGGTCTCCGCCGTGGCCCAGATCATTGATAATGACCTCAGTCTGATAGTAGCAGACAGGTATTGGCATGTACGCCGAGCAGTGTCTGCGAGGTGCCAATAATTGGTCAGCGTGTTAATAACAAGTGACCCCCTGGCCTCGGAGTCAGAGCAGGGACATTGTCGCAGGCCGTGCAGGTGAATGTTTTTACCTCTGACACAGCGTGCCGTCACCGTCTGAAACATCAATAAAAACCAAATGCAAAAGAGCTGTGAGGTGACAACACGGTTCCTGAGCACATGTTTAAATACCTTTTCTAAAGTGGTGTGTTTAACTGTGCTGAAACTCAGTCCATCCTTGTTATCCTGATTCTTGCACCTGTCAGAGATTAACCTGCTTACCTTATTTAACAAAATTTTAAATGTTGTCAGTGTTGACCATGGTGTTGAAATGGTAAAATAAATACAAAAGTAAATTGAAAACACAGACAATATACTTCTTAGATATAGAGTATATGTCAAAAAAGGATCATCAAATGATCACATTTTGTCCTGTATTTAGCACAGCCTGGATGTTAGTCTTGGAAGTAAAGACAGGCGGATTCATCAAAAAATACAAATGATTTTATGATTTACATAATACACAATAATTTGATAGTGCAAACAAATGCATATATGCACATGTAAACTGCATTAATTACAATCGGCTGAAAGCTATCTGAATTTAGATGTCTCTCTCACAAACACACACATACACACACACACACACACACACAGTCCTCTTGCTCTCTCCTCTAACTTCACTGACAGTTCCTTATGATCTCCACCAATGGCCCCCTCTTATATTACGTGCAACACAATCCACCCTCACACACTAATTTGTTTTCTTTGGCTCTTTTTCTGTTTCGGTGTGTAACTGAGACCTTAAATATATACAAATTTAATAGAGCTAATAGAATCATTATCAAATTCAGATCAATATAAATTTAGCCCTGGTAGCCATAAAAGGCAGCAATATTGAAATACAACACTGTCTGCGCTCTTTCATTCTTCCGCCTACAACTGACGCTTGCTGCCATCAGACATGAATTACCCGACAGGCACATTACAGCTAATAAGACTCTCACAAAACACCCTTTATTAATGCATGAGAGAGTCTTTGATCCTGGAGAAACTTTCATAGGGAAAGCAGTAATCACCGTACCTCAGACAGACAACACAATAAGAGGCTTCCCATTACCTTGAAAGAGTCAACAGCGTGGCTGAGGTCAAATCAGCTGCAGCCCGTGCGGCTTGTCTCAGATGGAAGGGATGATACAAGGCAAAACAGGCCACTGGAACCAGACCCAAATAATGATAAGAAAGCAAATCAAAACTTAAAAAAGGAAAGCCAGACAGCATTTAGACCTGAGTTGATCTGACTCATAAAGGGCTCCGATCATGATGTTTATTTAGTCAGACTTTAATAGAATTTTTGTTATATTTTGCAGCAGGTTAATATTAAAACGACAAACACCTTAAAAAACACCTTTAAATTGCACCATAAGGTGTACAGTTTTCTGCATCACTGATTATTTCATTTCGTATTTTGAGTATTCTTCCTCATTAAATTAATGTATATATAGGCTAAATTTCTTTTTTTTCCCACGTGGAACAACAGACACCTGAAAATCTGATGCTCATCCGTGATCGTCACACTCACTGCGAGTAATACCTACATCATCCTGTCAGCCACTCTGACAACGAAAGCTTCCTGTATACATTTTCACCGTATTTAGTTTGATAAACTCGGGGAAAGTTAACTTTTCGGAGGAATCAATATTCCAAAAGTCTATCCATCCTTTCAGCACACCTCTCGGTAACAGTATTAGACCCCCTCACAAATGATCCATTGGAGGTAAATTTTGGTTTAACTTCTATTCCAATAATGTGGATTTTGACAGAGCCTGTCACATTATAAAGTCTGAACATAGTTTCAAGAATTGCAAATGATACGTGTGATTGAATTTTATTGAAGTGGTCAGCAAGTAGCTCATCCTCCTCAGAAAGCCCCGGGGCCTGCAGGTGGTCAGCGGGGAGCAGCTTCACAACATCTCAGCTCTGTGCGATACAGGGTGAGAGCAGGGATAGATAGAGGTGCCACTGCAAATTTATGACCTGACCATTTAAGACCAGTGTAATATATTCCCAGTTCAGCCAGGACCCACTGCTTATACTTCACCAAGATATACTGTACGAGTTCTCATACTCTGTGTGCACAGTAGGAGACAGTCTCATCCCTGAAATCTGATGATGAGCTTCTGAAGTCCTGCAACTGTTCAGAGGATCTGATGTTTAATATATATACTACTATACATGCCACATATTGCTCCATTTTACTTCCATTCCATGCTATGAGAGGAAGGAAAAGGAAAGAAGAAATTACAGAGGCTGAAAAAATAACTAAGCCAAATCAAAGATGTGGACATAACAGGCCTTAAAAAAACGTATTCTACATCATGAAAATCTTTTTTGCAACTTTTTTTACTGACCGAACATCATTATATTCTTAGCAATGTGCTACATGAATATCTAATTTCGGAATGAAACACAATTTTAGAAATCCATCTCAAGCAGATTTAATGGAATTAGGCAAATTTCACTTCACAAAGTGCTGCTGATTAGTGTAAAAAAGAGCACGAGAAATGAAAACAAAAACAAGACAAAAAAAGACATTATTCACAATGAATATGAGCATGTGAGTCTTGTTTTTTGACCCCTACAGCAGGAGCATGCTAATCAACCTCCAGGGGTCAGGGGTCAGGTCTGGACAGAGACGGCATCCCAAATGCGGCCACAACAAATGCAGAAGAACATCTGCTCTCCGTGCGTCACACAAAGCTGTCCCCTCGGAGCCCTGAGGAGCCCTGAGGAGCCTGGGAAACGGCTCAAAGTCAAGGGCAGCCCCCAGCCCCGCTGACTGGACACAGCAACAGCCTCTCGCACTGAACCTGAAACTGCCATCACGTGGCTCCACCCCACTAGAGCCGTGATGTTACAGTCGTCAAGGAGGAGAAAATTAAATGAAATTAAATTGAATGCTGATTAAATATATATATATATATATTTTTTTTCTGACTGATTAACAAGTTTTCTGTCTGAAACAATGCGGTTTATTTCATCTACACGCAGGAAGGGTTGCCGAGATCTGAACATGCAAAACAAACTGAGAACCTTAGGTACATTTTGTATGTTTTACTTGCAATGGTCAAAAATGGCCATGTCCTTTTTGATGATTTATACCTAATCAAATGTTGTCAAATTATTTTGTTCATTGATCATCTATTTAGTCCTCTATTTAGTATTTATGGAACATAGGCCTCAAGTTGTTCTTGGGAAAACACATTATTTAAATGTTATCACAAATTCTCAGTACATGGCATAGTGCTATCACAAATACTACTACTATACAAATACTCAATGTATAGTACAAACTGTACTATTTAAGAATACTTGATTCTGAAAAGTTGTTGTAAAAGCAGTTGTTGTTAAACAGAAACTTTGGATACTATATAAGAATACTATATAAAAGGTAAAACTTACCACATTCACAAGAATTTGAGCCGAATAAGAGATAAAAACACAACATAAGGAAATAATACATGTATTTATGTAGATTAGTAGATCTACAATGTTTCATTTCTGACCAGGAACACCTGACCTGAATGAAATGAACACACCAGGAGGTTTCAAAACAAGAAACATTTGGGCTTTTATCATATGATTGCTTCTGCTGATAATTTGGAGCATAAAGAAACGTAGGCTGATGGTGTGCAGAGCTTCTGAGAGGTTCTGTGAAGCTAAGCTGCTTGAAATCATTTGGAACAACAGTATGAATATGCAGATGCATCCCACACACGCCGCCCTGACCACAGCGAGATCGCGCCTATACACTTTCACTCACTTGCACTGGCAGCTTAACAATGCGCTTGAAGGGAACTGTCAAATGATGTCAATAGTTGGATCAATACCCTGGGATGTCTCAGTTTCCCCTGCAGCAAATGAAGAGCATTATACTGAGCCTCCTGGGCAGAGCTCTCACCACACTTACATACACTGATGTATGTCTCTTCTCCCAGATGTCGCCACATGCGTGCCACATTTCCCCCCCGTCTGTCTAATGTGCTGCTGATCTACACCTGCTGGGCTCAGGGTTGCATAGGTATACGCTGTATGCTGATGGCATCAATCACTCAGCGGGAATTATTATTGCCATTTAAAATACATTTAAAACGACTCGCTGGAGCCACTGTCCAAGCCGCACGCACGCAATGATGCTGTAAAAGAGCGTTTCGCTGCAGTCGCTCAGTTGGGAACAGCTGGGAACCTCCGCACTGCTTCTTCAACTGAACAAAACTCTTTTAATCAAAGAATAGTCACAAAGAAGGGGAATCTTCTACACCTTCAGAAATAGATAAATTACTCTGGGTTTGTTTTGCTCCTGCAGAAAGGCTGGATGCACTTGAATGATGCCAGGCCATCTAAACAGCATCGGGGTGTCAGCGGGCGCAGGTTGGCCGGCCCATTGTGGAGTAATCTCTCCGACAGGACTGAGCTCTGGAGAACTGATACATGCTCCTGAGCTCTCTCAGGTGAGCTTAGTAATAGCCACAGTCACCCTAATTCCCCTTCAATTCTCGTCTAAAATTGAAAGCTGCCAAATGCAGCCTTAATTACATACTACCCAATCAGAGTTTAAGTGTAATCTTCTGCCACCACCACCCCACCACATACACACACACACATACACACACACACAAACGCACACTATCATCCTCTCCATCCTCTCCACTGCTCAGAGAGAAGAGCGACTGCCGTGCGTCCCTACTGAGGTCTACACATATTTCATCTGGGGGGAGTAAACAGGTCTGGAGGATATGAGATGGATATATTATGTACATAGGAAGCAAGTACGAGATTTAAGGAGCAACCTGCTTGGTCAGCACAGAGTGTGCTGAAAATGCAAGCAGATCAAGGAACAAGCTAGGGTTATGGATCTCCCCATGCATATAACTGGGCAAGGTCTATTGACCTAAATTTAATTATTTTCAGCCTCCACCCATTCCATTTCTCCTTTCTGTCCTCTTCACAGTGTCATGCATCTCTTTCTGTAAGATGCGGGACCTCACATCTGTGCACCCATTGTTTACAGTGCTAAGATACGTCACAGACATTCAAGTCTTTCTATTAAAATCAAACATGTGACGCACGTCCGAGCTGGAGCATTCCTGCAAAACAGCGACAGCGTCCATGTCTGAATGAATAGGATCTGTCCCGGTGCGTCGCGTCGCTGCTCGGCCACAATAAATTAAAGGCATCTCCTCCGGGCGGACGGATAAACCGGGGAAGTCTGAAGGCAACCACAGTAGACACGCAGCTATTTTCCATCCTCTCTAATCACATGATCAGGGTGTCGGCACCACATCCTCAGCGCGGGGAGGGGCTAAGCAGCGCGCAGCTCACCACCATTTTGTGTGGGTACCTGGCTCCTTTTGTGTGAGTATACCTGGTTCATTTGTTTACCTGCATAAGTGTTGATATTTCAGAGCAGGTCGAGTGTCAATGTTGACGTGTTTTCACTCGGCATGTTCCTTTGTGACGGTAACTGCATGATGGGGCACCTTGCTAAAGCAGAATAAGCAGCTGCCGCAGACAAAACATCACGGGGTATCCGTGTGTCCCGGCTGCAGCCCATTCTGGATTACATGTCGTGCATTTTCCTCATCTCTCCCCACTCCTGACTGTGCTCCCGACAGACCCCTCTCCTCCCTGCCATCCGATGTGTGAGGCACATATGGTGCAGTGAAATTGCTGTCTGCGAGAGCATGCCTCTGCCTGTCCAGACTTCATCAGAGGGATTAAAGAATGGGATGGAGAAAAAAAATCAAAATAAAATGATGATAGTGGGGCCATGGCTTTTCTATTTTTTTCCCCCTCCCACGCCCCCCCTCCTCCCTCGCTCTGTTTTAGGTAGAGTGGAACATCAGATGACCGAGGAGGCTCTCTTGCCGGGGTGCAATGGTTTGCAGGGAGAGGTTGCCTGGTCGGCGAGCTGCACTCGGTTTCTCTGGCTCTGACAAGAGCTCACTACAAAGGAAAACCAAATTACTGACAGTACTGTTCTTCCCTCTATCTAGCCACTGAAGTTAACTTAAAAGCTGTGTCCAATTAAAAGAAAAGTGACCCAGAGGTGCAGCCGCAGCCGCAGCAGCTTTTGCTTACGATTACTTCTCCGTTCCTCTTGGATGTGTCCTCATTTTTAAATAACACAAACAAACAACGGGGCGAAATGTGTCGCAGCAGGCAGAATGAAGAGGTGGGAATGTGCGTGCTGAGGTGTGGTGTTATATAAGGGTCAGGGATTTGGGGGACAAAGGAGAGAGGCGAGTGGAAGAATTGCAAGATATTAAGAAGAAATGGAGGTTATATGAGGCCCATATAACAAATTCACACATTTCATCACAGCTTGACATCGGACTGATTAAAGGAGCAAACCCTTACTTGTTTTCCTGGTTGTGTTACTTTCAAGAAAAAGCAGTTATTGTATAGGCATTGTATATGTTTATCATCCTGAAAGATGGGTTTTATGGAAACCAGTAAAGAGAAATGTTATTCAACTAATATAATTCACATGAAGTGTAAAATGTTGGTGTTTATACTTTTATGATGTTTTGTTGAAACTCCAAAATTAATAAATATCATAAGAAGTGATGTATATCTGTAATGGTCTCTCCAAAAGCTGCATTTAAAGAAGTCTACAAAGGTTACAGCTTGTGAAAATGCAACTTATAGATAAAGTCTATCTCCCACTGTGCATGCAGATGCGGTTTTACAGCGATCCTGCTGAATTCAAGTAAATAGGGATATATTCTGAGGTTTATTCTGGGATTTGCCAGACACTAGATCTGGCCCTGTATTTGAGACAACAAAAAGGCAATCTTGACATCTTGCCCAACCAGCAGATAATATTTGCTGTTCAGAGACTGGCTTTCTTTTGTTCCAGGTTTTTATAAACCCAAGACACTTGAAATTTAAACCCAGTTCAAGAAATATTATTTGCCACAGGGCAAGGTAAATCTCTTGGCGGGGCCTTTCAAAGGGTTGCCCTGGGTTTGTTTACAATTGATCTTATTTAAAAGTGGATTTTTTGTTTTACTTTTCAAAGACATACTTTCTGCCATGATCTTGTAGGTCAAAGGAAAGATGAATGTTATTTTTCCAATTGGTGGGGGAAAAAAAAAAGCAAAATAATCAGAAGACAATAATACAGAAAGCCCTGTTGCGCCACTGGTTCTTCCCAGGTCTCCAACTTGCACATGTAAAATGGAAAACATATGCAAGATAACATCTCCAACTACAGCAACAACACAAAAAAAGTTGAAGAAATACACCCCTGGTGAGAGAACAAATAAATAAAATTTGAACTGCCTGAAAAAAATTCTGTCTTGTGATTTACTGAAATATGAGTTGCATCATGAAATATGGTAGAAAAGGAATCCAATCATACCACTGGTGAGTAGGTGCGTGTGCATGGAAGTGTGTGCAGTCAGTGTATACGTGCATTGCTGTGTTGCAGAGAGAAAATGGCCCGTAGGACGCACAGAGCCGTAGTCGCTCTCCTCACGGAAGCAGTGTTCATTCACACTTCCTCTTTGGAGTGAATGACTGACCTGCTGACTGACCAGTCCCTCTCCAGCCCGGGCGGGTGGATGGGGGTGTGGTGCAGCAAGAGAGAGAGTAAGAGGAGACAACGATCGCTCCTCTGCCTGCCCTATTGAACCAAAGTCCTTCATCTTTGACAATTACTCTATTTTAACAAAATCAGCGGTGTGGGCCGAGCCAATAAATCACCATTAACGTCCATTCTGGACATGAACTTGAACATGTTATTTAAACTTGCACAGGGAGGTTCCCAGGTGCAGGGAGGGCTATGAGAGGGATGGGGACCAGAGTTAGCTGGGGACTATCTTCTGGGGCTGGGAGGCCACGCAGGAGGAGGAGAGGGGGGAGGAAGAGGATGAGGAGGAGGAGGAGGAAAAGGAGGAGGTCACAGGCTGCCAAGCTGCTTTAAAGCTAGCTGCTCCTGGGGAACAAGATGGACAAGCAGAGGGCACAGCGAAGGGAACGCCCCAGCAAAGACCCCTTCATCTGGACTGCACCTGGGGGAGCCCACGGGCCACCCGGCTCCACAGCACAGCACAGAGGCTACACAGGCTCTCCCACACTCACACACACTCCCACATACACACACGCACACACACATATACGCAGAGCACTATAAAAGTCTTACAATAACATCTAACAGAATATTAGTCGGTTTTGCGCAGTAAAACTCAAGAGTAAATTAATCCAGCAAGCTAGATAGGAGAAAAGTTTTCCAAGTCTAGGACTTACTGAGGACACAGCAGAAGAAAGCCATGATGGGATTTTTAAGACAATTAACACCAATTAATTCTTAATTATAGAGACAGGTGCAAAACTAACTTAATTCTTACTGTTCTCACTAGGCATGCAATTTCTCCAAGCTATTTCTGATACAGTTTTTAACACTGATGCCACATGAGTATCATGTATATGTTTATCCTTTGTATTTATTCATATTTTTAATGTATTGAGTAAAAATTGCACTGCAGTCTCATAGAGCTCGTGTATTTCTGTATTGTCTGATCATTTTCACTCACCTACATACCATAGTACCTATTTTTTAATTCAATTCCCCTTTTTATTAATAGTGAATTTTATGACTGCTTTTCAGGATTCTGGTTTACAGACATATCTAAGGCCACGATTGATCATATTAGTAAAACAATACAGATATGTTTTGACAGGTACATATAAGAAAATTCAATGCACATTTGATGTGTTACTGAAATTTATAGTGGAAATAAGTTTGAATTAATCACGGCCAGTATTTCAAGTGGACAAAAAGAGCCATGGTCTTTTGCCACAAAAGTTTCACAGTTTTACTGTTGGATTCTGGGAGCTGTGCAGCACAGGCCACAGCTAACATTTTAAATCACATCTCTGTCTATTGTGTCTCGCTTGAGCTTATGAGAGGGTCCCTGGGGCACCTCCATTTTCCCAGAAACTCCCTCTAAGGCTCTTCAGGTTAACATGCCCAGTTTGACTATTAGATCAATAGTTGTAAATGACTTCATCACAGCAAAGAGACAACTTTCTGGACAGAATTGGTCCCACAGTTGCGAACTTGACAGACTGGTGCTATGGGGAGGTCCAGTCAGTCTGGTCATGTTACAAATCTAGTGTTTATCCAAAAACAACAAAAAGTGCTATAGTGTAAGAAAATAAAAAAAGAATGATCAGACTGTAAAATTTCTCATCATTTTAGACTCTTTCCAGAGAGAGAAAAAAAAAATAGGAGAGTTTTAAACTTCCAAAAAACCATTTGCAGTTCAAGTTTAGACTCAAAAAATGGAAGCTAAGGGCTGAGCTACAGTAGCTGAGGGGAGAGGTGAGAGATTCCCATTGATACCACTCGGCCCTCATGCACCTCTTTTGTTCTTACGGGATACGGGGTGATGTCAGTTCACTCCTGAGCCTCCCTAAAATGCCCCCAAAGCCTGCCTGGCTCCTGAGTGGGAGTGTGTAATCGGTCCTGGCAGAGTGCTGGTTAATGGGGGGCACAGGGCCATGGGTTGGAGATGTATTCATGTGCGTGGCGTGGCGCCTGGACCCAGGGTGACACTTCTTCATTCCCGCTGCCTCGGGCCAGGATTAGGATTGCGGCCAGCCTCACAAAGCCAGCCGTAATGCAAAATCATTTTCATATTAACCTCGCCTCTCCTCTCTGGGCCTGACAGTGGACAGGCCTGCTCTCTTTGGTGCTCAAATTATCCTCAATTACTGGGGAAAGGCCAGGCGAGGGGACGTCACCTAACCTTCACCATCTGTTAGGTTCAAAGCTTTAGCAGTCGGCCAGCCCGCCTGTCTCCTGCCTCCCCTGACCTTTCCGCCTCGGCCAGCTCTTGCTCTATACATCGTTCAGCCCACCCCCCTCACCCCAGCCCCTCCTTCCTCTGCTGCCCACCATAGTCCCGCCCTCTCTGGACACAGCTGGGAAGTGCATGTGCACACATCACATTAAGGGGGAAAAGGTTATGTCACGCTTCTTTTACAAGGTTATGCATATTCAAAAGTGTGCACAGACCAGGGAAAATGACATAGGTTAAGTCCGTCTCTGTAGGATCATCTCTTAAGGATTATTTGAACCGGGCTGCTTTCATTGCTTATGCAATTAAATCACATTAAAAGAGGATTAAACATGAAATCGTCCTCTCTCTTGTTTATTGCTTTACAATTAATACGCTCAGATTAGAGGAAATATTTCGGTTCACAAAAATGTATTAAACTTAATAAATATCACGACAGTATATTTAAGCATTTTTAAGCATTAAGAAAGTGTTATGTGCAAAAGTTACTGATTTCATCGTTAGTAAGTGAAAGCATCATGGTTTAAATTGAGTTTTGTAAACAGCTTTTGAGCAGCAAATTAAAGTGAGTATAATAAAATAAAATGAGAAAATTATTTGCGATTTTTTTTTCATTTGAAACACCACACAAACTCTTCCCTTTCTGTTCTGGTTTTATTCAGTTTTCTCTTAGATATACTGCAGAAGTTGTCTTTAATTAAACATTCATCTATATTTGAGTTTGTGCTGGTGAAATATTTACGAGCTCTTATTTCTCCTATAGTGAATGCGCCTCTTAATAATGCAGACAGTGTTTTCTGTTTGTTTTGAGCCTGTGTGTTTTAGCAGCTCCACTGTGTCCATTTGGATTTTCCAGTCTGTCTGGCCACTCAGGAGTCGCCCCCCCACCTCCTCTGTCAGGTCATCTGGCAGGACCTGATGGCTCTGAAATAACTTTTAATAAGTCTGCTAAATAATAGATGGAGTGTTGGCTAAAATCAAGCCAGGAGAAGCGGGGCTGAGGACAGCAGACTGCAGACAACAACCAGGTCCCAGGCACTTCCTCCTCCATCATCATCATCAGCAGCAGCCATGTTCAGTCTCCTGTCTCACCTCCTCTCCAGACCCAGACTCTCTGGGTTCAGAGGTCGTGGACTTGACCTCCTGGCCCCCAGGAGAATGTTCAATTGGTTTGAGGTATAATTTGAGATTTATTCGGCAGGAGGCCCAGTCGCAGGCAGCATTATGCTTCATTATCCTCGGGTCCTTTTTGTTCACAGGGCGCAGCACAGAGCGTACGCATCAACACTCCATTTTACTTACACCTTCACTATCACCCAATCAATACGTTCGACTGAACATGGTTCATTTAAATATGTCTTAACTGTGCTGAAGACTGCTGCAAGTCACCTTTTAGTTCAATATGCAGATAGATAGATAGATAGATAGATAGATAGATAGATAGATAGATAGATAGATAGATAGATAGATAGATAGATAGATAGATAGATAGATAGATAGATAGATAGATAGATAGATAGATAGATAGATAGATAGATAGATAGATAGATAGATAGATAGATAGATAGATAGATAGATAGATAGATAGATAGATAGATAGATAGATAGATAGATAGATAGATAGATAGATAGATAGATAGATAGATAGAGATAGATGAAGATATTATCACTGGATTTCAGGTATATTGAATTAGAGATCAATGTAAAAATTATCTATAATAATTGCAAAAACACAGCAAATAAGAAAAAGCAAAGACCTATTATTTAAATATTTGGAATTTAGATATGAACACATTTAAATAATATATGAATAAATACAATATAATAACTGATTGTGATTGTGTAAACTAGGTGATTTTAAATATAAATAATTTTTAATTGTTAAAATGAATCTAACAGTTCAAAGCCTGACCAAAATCATGAATCACAATATGAAGTATTATTTTTGTGTATCAATTTTGAAAAATGTCCCTTTAATTTAAGGAAACTAGAGGCTTTGGGTTATGTTTTTTTGTCTTTCCACAGAGGATGAAAATTAGCTTGTAAATGTAACTATAAAACATGTTCATATTAGCCACAGAATATATGTGCTGGGCCTAAATGAACAAGGCTTCCCAAACGCTTGTCACTTACTGTGTAAAGTGGAGTGATATCTTTCAGACGCAGGAAAAAAAAAGAGTGATCATTTCTATTATGTGTGCTTCACTCTAAGTGGGTCCCTGTGGAGGACAATTTTGGAGAGATCTTTCCTGATAAGAAACCAGCCCTGCATGCATTAATATTACATTAGATCCAGCATCACAGAGCCATCTGCTCAGTCAGGTAGAGAGCTTTTCATTGACATCTCCTTCTCATGTTAATATTACACTCATCAAAGAAGTCTACACGCTGGAGATGGCGGTGGTGGTGGTGGTGTGGGAGGGGGTACGAGGGGTGGATGGGTGCAGCAAAACGTGCAAAATTACGAATTATTCTTATGAGAAATCTAAAATGGAGGAACATACAATAAAATGGTTATTTAGGTCACATATTCACTGTGGTGTGCAAGAGAAAGAGACAAATGCCGCAGGAAAGGCGTCGTTTGCGTGTGTGTGTCGGTCGCAAATATGACATGCATGGTCACACGCACACACACACGCACAGAGACAGAGAGAGAGTGAGAGGAGAGAGAGACAGAGAGAGAGAGAGACAGGTGCAAGATCTGCTCTATGTACTGTTGCTTAAAGACATTTAAAACCCATCCTCTCTTTCTCTTTCTCTCTCTGTCGCTCTCTTTCTCTCTCTCTCTCTCTCTCTCTCTCACACACACACACACACACAGGAGAGAGACAGGTGCGAGGTTCTACATTTAAAGTCCATCTTAACACACACGCACGCGCGTACGAAGACAAGACACGAGAGACACGGCGCAAGACTGCTCTATATGCTGCTATATACTGTAGCTTAAATACATTTAAAGTCCATCCTCTCCCTCTCTCTCTCTGACACACACACACACACACACACACACAACGCCGGTAAGATGTGTGTGGGGAGGGAGGGAGGAGGCGTGTGGCTGGGTGCATTTTTTAAGGTTGGAGGAAAGACAAAGGCAAACAAAATGGAGAATAAAAATCACACAGTCCTCTATATTTTTGATGTAGTTGTGTGCGTGTGTGTGTGCGTGTGTGTGTGTGTGTGTGTGTGTGTGTGTGTGTGTGTGTGCGCTGTGCGGGCACGGTGCCATCCTCCCCCGGAGAGTAGCGGACACGTGTCCGGACACAAAAGGAGGAGGAGGTGCTCCCTCCTTTCCTCTCCTCCTCCTCTCCATCTCTCTCTCTCTATTCCTCTCCCTCTCTCTCTCTCTCTCTCTCTCTCTCATTTCAAGGCGGAGGCCGGGACGGGCCGGGCCGGGCCGCCTTGTTTCCGTGCCAAAACTTTGTAGCTCTCATTTGAATGTGAATGGTATTTACCACTGAGAGAGAGCTGCTTACGACCAGTCCACAATAGCAGAGCCCCCCCCCCCCCCTCCAACTTCCCCCAACCTGCTCTCTCTTTCTGGAGGGTTTTTCAATTAGCAGGCGTCCCCCCCCTCCCTCCTCACGAGCCTCTAATCGGGGCTAATTGGCTCCATTGCTGGCTAATAGCCTGCATTAATTGCCTTGCGGGCCCGCTGTTGAGGAATGCGGCGTGTGATCCCAATTGAAAGTGACAAGTTTATTCCGTCTATTTAATATTCATTATATTCTAATGGGGCACTTGTTTGCATGAATACAACAATTAAGGGCCCGAGCAACAGGACGAGGCAGGACACGCAGGCCCATGTTTGGTTTATATGCAGAGAAAGTGAGAGAATGAGATGATGCATTATTTTAGGCATGTTTTCAGCTTGTGATGGAGGTTAATATATGAGCCCTGTAACCCTGTCATCTCCAGAATAAAAATATATATGTATGAAAAAAATGTGTTTTTTGTTTGTTTTTTAACGCAAAATGTGGAAAATAAAGGGAAGCGATCCGGCCTCCTCTGCAGGTTTTTTCAGTTTTTTTTTTCCTGTCGCTGAACTGGCAAACAAATCATGTAGGGACCTGCCACAATCAGGCGTTTCATCTCACCTGAGTTTGTTTTCAAGTTTAAACTCTAAACATCATTTATTTATCCCTCAGCCCGCGCACAAGAAAGAAATAAGAGTGTTTATTTAGTGCTCATTATGAAGACTTACTTGCAGTCAGTCACGGAGCAGGGGGAGCTCAGACATGACACCGTGGCTGTGGATGGGGCCTGCATGCTGCAAGCTGCATACAGGCTCAAATTGATGTGTAACAAAAATAGCGACTTGAAACATCAATGCAGGATGTAAACTATCTACTGTCGAGGCCGTTTGATCATTAATCAATTAACATTCCCGAAACAAAATAGTCCGTGTTTGGAAGAGGGGAAATATACGGTGACAGCAGCCCGACGTTTGGGTGAAAAAAAGAGGATGAAATAATGAATATGCTGCAGGTTTCTGTGTTTAAACTGGGCTCAGGGAGGTTCAGGCCCACACTGCCCCTCTGCTCCGTCCTCACAGGCCAGAGCAGCCTCTCTGCATCATTACAACCTTTTTAGTTTGGTAGTATTATTTTTATTTTTAATCCACAAACTCATGGAGGCTGTAATTCTCAGTGAGATCAGAGAGGATGTACAGAGACAACGTAGGAAATATTAATGTAAACGTCTCCTGTAAAAAAACAACAACAAACATTTAATTTCTTTAATTTCTTTAATCCTATTAGAGGAGTTCAGGCAGTCCGTGATTGCGACGGTTCAAGTCTAAAATAAAAACAAAGGTGTGGGAGTACAAAGCAGAGAGAAGGCTGTGGGTTGAAAATACAAAAATAAAAAATAAACACACACAATAATAATACAGACGGGTTGGGAGGAGAGGCAGTGGGGCTATGTCCCCACCCTGAGCATCCCTCTCTGTGCGCTGGGTGTCACAGCACCCACATGGAGGCATATGGCTCTCAGCTGTCCGCATGCACGCACGCACACACACACACACACACACACACACACACACACACACACACACACACACACACAGACCCCAGACCCCAGACCCCAACCCCAGACGGTGAAGTTCAAGGTCTCAGCAGCCAGTGACCATCATCACGCGCGCACACACACACGCACACAAACACATATACACACGCACAAAACAGGCTGCTGTCGACTTACGTCTGTCAACCCAAATTCATCCAGCAACCACAATAAACAACAATAATATAAACAAAAACAAGTGATGATGGTGACGATTATTATGATCATTATTAATGCTGTTATGTTATTATGAATAATGATGTTGTTGTTATTACTATTTACATAGTAATAATCATCTTATTTTGAAATCGTCCTGTCAATCATCAGTTCACATACTTCGTGCGACACTACAAGAGACTGTGAGCGAAGATAAAATGAAAGGCTGTGTGTGAGTCTTAAAGGAAATTGAATTAGCCTGCAGCTGTTAAATTGTTGAGGGAACTTTTTAAAAGCTGGGAAGTTGCACTGTTGCACCAGAGGCTGCGAGCCGAAGACTCGATGTATTTTTTTATTTAGTTATTTTTAAGAAAAGCTTTCACAGCACATTGCTGACGTATTTGCAATTTAGGAAACCTCTCGACCTAGTAATTAGCCTGAAAACTCTAAAATGATTCTCTTGTAATTTACTAGCAAAGGCAGTAAAGGCACCTTCATGATTATTTGAAACCATATATGCGTGTGTAGGTTCATATATTTATTTATTAATTGCTAATTAATTATGTAATTGCAAGCTTAGGGGAAGTGGGGAGAAGAGTCATCATGATTCTGCTCTCACGGAAAAACCTGAGTTTATTTTTGAATTTTGCTTAATCTTGGTTATTTTATTTTTGTCTTTGTAAGAGGCCTTTGCTCATTTGCATACAAAATACTAAACTTGTGCTATTTTATTTTTTACATCACTAAAGTAATTTCTTTCAGCTTATTTGTACTGTGAACCAAAATACTGAAACATTTAAAAACGCAAAAAATAATGGCATTTTTAAAGAGGAAATTGTGGCATAAAGGATACAGCCAGTTTCAGTAAACTAGTTAATAAATTCTTTTTTATTTTGGATGCTGATAAGTCTTTAGTTCAGAGTATTGAATATTTTTCTTAACATGTAAAAATATGCATATGATTAAAAACTGCTTCAATCACTCTGCACTGATGAACTTCAATCAATCTGTAAACAGTGTTTCACATGTTTTTAAACTTAGAACACACCAGATTAATTTGTGAGGCAGAAAGTACGAGCAAAACTATAATATGAACATGAACAAAATGAAGATGAGGAATAGATACCAAATTAGAATGAGAGGAGAAAAGAAGAAGGAGAAGGAGGGGAGAAGGTTACGATGATAGGTGGTCCCAGGTGTCTGTAATGACATCAGAATGAGAGCCATCTTGCATCTGCATGGTGGAGGAGATCCTGTTTCCTCAGAAAGTCTCTCCATGAGAGACAGGTCACGGCCAATAGCCTCTGTCTGACACGTAATTGGTGATATTGATTATAGGTTATCGTATGCTGTGGTCCATTTGTAAGACAATGCTGCAGGGGTTAATTTGTCAGCCATTAACCTTTGGGGGCCAGCGGGTATGTACATGAAATTAAGTTTAAAAAAAAAACTTGTTAATGGGTCACCTCGTCTCATCTAATAAATGCTGATGTATTTAAGGTTTAGGACAGCACAACACGCGTGGCAGTGTCTCAAACACGCGTGACAGGTGGCCGTTCGAGCAGGAAAAGGTTAAAATTTGTGTGAGAGGACCATGTAAATGACGCCTTCCCCTCGAAGCTTCCCCAACAGCACCGAGCAGGAATCCTAGTGCTGACCCCTTAAGAAAAATATCTCATCATCTAAAAATGAATGTGACATTTACAGGAAACACCTCTTCCTCTTCCTTCATATCTGTGAAGTAACTGTTCGCCTTCATGCCCACAGGACTCTTGAAAGTTGATCCAGTCTGTCAGTCCGAGCTAATGCTTCAGAGTAAAACTTAAAAAGCCCCGTAACAACTACAGCCTCCATGTGACATTAATTCCATATTCTCTTTATAGATAAAACAGACAAATCATCTCAAAATTGGATTTATATAAAAAGATGTAAAAGTAACTAACTCGTCAATTACAATGAAACATTCATATCATACCATAAAGGGAGACAAATGAAAAAGAAAATAGGATAAATATGTAGGACAAGGTTTGGTCATAGTTTTTTCAAGTTTTCTGACCATTTTTGTCCTGAAAACATGAACATCTAAATTAATATGTAGTTATTCATGGCTCATTTTCAAGGTTTTAGGAGACTGCAACATTTCAGGAACCACTTCAGGGTAAAAAAAACACAATATTGCAAAGCAGTCAGACAGATTTAACTGCTTCAACATCATCACAGTTTGCCACATATTTTAGTTTTTTTATCTCAGCAAGGAAAAACACATCAAATGCACAAAATCACAGCGAAGAGAAAAGCTGTAACCTTTGAGAAAGTCGATCAGAGGCGATCAGAGGTGTAGAAGCACCTAGTACAGCCCAGAGCAGTAAAGACAACCCTCTTCAACTTGAAAAACATGACATTTGCCACCTCGGAGCATAAAGCGTGTCTCTCCAACTCTACACCTGTAAGCCTGTAAAAACCCACACAATGTAGATCAACAGGGAAAGCAAGCTGCACTCTAGCAAACACACTAGCAAACACTATTAAAAGTTACCCGGTAATGGGCATGCATCCTGTGTACAATGTGTGTTTATGTGTGTTGGTGAGAGAGAGAGAGAGGGAGGGAAAGAGGGAGAGAGAGAGGGAGGGAGGGGAGACTGTGTGTGTGTGTGTGTGTGTGTGTGTGTGTGTGTGTGTGTGTGTGTGTGTGTGTGTGTGTGTGTGTGTGTGTGTGTGTGTGTGTGTGTGATAAAAGTGAAAACATGAGTGAGGGCTGGTCAGCAAATCAGTCAGTCAGCACAGCCCGGTCGACAAAGTGAAACAGAGCAGGGCGGCAGCACAGAAAGGAAGGTGCAGGTACCTGCTCGCAGCAGTCCAGTGGCGGGATCAGCCCTCCGGCTTGGCATGCATTAATTATCCTCTAGAAAGATGGCCGCCGTGTAGGGGCTCACTCCTGACCCGGCAACTCCTACTGTCCACACAGTCAGAGGGAAGGATGGATGGAGCGGACAGAGAGAGGAAGAGGAACGGGAGATGGGAGGAGAAGGGAGACACAGAGAGAGAGGGAGAGAGAGAGAGAGAGTGAGAGTCAGATCCACTGCTGCCCTGACACCATGACTGGTCCACGTGAGATTGATCACACACACACACACACACACGTACTTGCACACTAAGGCCTCTGCAGTGACGGGGGTGGTGGGGGGTGGGGGGCTGTCAAGTAGTAGCGTGCTTTGTCTAGCCTGAGGACACGCGCACACAGACGCACAAACGGCTACAGCACACGCACGCATGCATGTTAGAGACACGTGCACAGCCCGACACACTGCCTATAACTCACAATGTGACGTTTGATGAGTTTTAGCCCTAATTTTCTCTGCCCCAACCCGCCTCCACAAATCCATCATTTTGCTAAAAACTGGACTCAACATACCCGATGCTACTTTTTTCCCCCCCCATCGTTCTGTCACCACTACGAATATGAAAAGGATTTGGTGTTTGAGGAGGCCTCATTTGCATTCCCTGGCTGCTCCTTGCACATCTGTTCAGTAGCCAGTTAGGTTGCGGGGCAGCTGAAAACGGACGGCAAAATAAAGAGGGTCAAAAGTCTGGCAGAGGGAAGCGAGAGGACTGTGATTACGCACAATAGACAATAAAAGAGATGCATATGAGCGGAGGCAGCGTGCCTGGCCTCTGGACCTTCAGGGGGGGACAAGGTTCACTCTAATCTCATGAATGCCTTATCCACACACACACTCACATGCGCGCATGGATGCATGCATATTCAGATCGCCACAAATAACAACTTCTTGTAAACAAAGTAATTGTCATCACTGACCCCGAGAGCAAAAAAGATTTGTTATCAAAATGAGCTTTACAAAAATTACTTTAATTATATCGAGTGTGTCTTTAAGTTGCATGTTTGCCGTCACTTTATTTCACTGACATTTATGTGTCGAAATAAAGTAATTACTGACCGCGTCCTCCCATTACATACATACTGTAAGTCAAATGAACATGAAGCAGTGAGATATAAGCAACGATGGCGATGTTGAAAATCAATTTGCATTGCATTAACTAAGTATAAAGGCCGGCAGTTCAGCTCTGCACTGCTTAGAAAAATCACATTTTCCAAATCAACCGTCCCCTTCAGCCATATCCTCCTGTCACCAGCCAGGAGGGGCTGTCTCAGTCAGCTGGCCTCTGTATGCAGATTGATCCAGATGGACATGGCGTCCAGACCTGCAGTCCCCCACAGACCCTCTGGCTGAACTTGACTCCCAGGACTACAGATGGGAGGGGTGGGCCCCTCACCTTTGGTGAACCCTGGACCCCCACACATCCTCGCTCCCACTGCAGGCAGGCCGCAGGCTGAGCCGGCCATCCCGCATTAACAATCCATCCAGATTCAATTCAGGTCCCTTCCCCGGCAGCTATCATCACAGATAGCTGATCAATACTGGGACATTATCACAGAACGCTTCCTCAAACACAGTGTCAACATGCCAGGCCTGGTCGGGGAGTGCGTGCGTGTGATCACTGAGGTGGAAAGGAGCTGTGGCCTGGCGGTTACGCAGCCGAGCCGCGTGGAGGGAAAAACCCTTTGAGCGGAGCTTGAACCCTGGGGGGCGGCAGGTTTGCCTGGCTGCGCTGCTGAGCATGCTGGGCCACAACTTAAAAGGAGATCTGAGGGCTTGTACCTCAGAGCAGCAAAGCCCTCTTCCTTCCTCATCTCTCTGTGTCTCACCACTGTCTTCCAGCCCATTTTCTCCAAAACCACCATGCAATCCACTGTAAAGTCTGGGCAAAAAAAATGGGCACCATTTGCACACACAGTGCATGAAATGTACCTACATTTTTCTTGGGCTGGCAGCACTACAGATCATCGTAATAATAAAAAATGTATTGTGATTGTGGAATGCAGGGTCTTACCAACAGTGTCAGTGCTATTTCTGTTTCCAAAAGGCTTCAAACGAGGTTCTACATAAGCAAACACGGGCCATGTCCCGCCCTCTCGCAGAGCCTAGGTGCTACAATCAGTGAGTTGTTGTCTTGCCTGGCTTCCCTCCGGGCCCCTCCTGCCATTCTAACCTTGTTTCTGATCCCGTCCTGCTCCGCTCTGCCCTCCTCTCCTATGTTCTGCCTGGGTAATGCCGTTTTCCCACTCCCCCTGGTAAGTGTCTCATATATTGGCCTTATCAGAGGCCTATCTACACCTCACAACATTTACCTTGCTGGAGCCCAGCAGAGAGAAAGCCAGTATCTTCATCAAACACCAGTCAGCAGAGAGAAAAAGGGGGATTGAAGGACTGCTTTATGAATTATTGAGATTAAAATCTTTCTCTTATTACCTATCCTTTCCTTCTTCCATTCCATTTTCTTCCCATTCTTTTTTCTCTTTCGGTTAAATTTTAAAACATTTATATCCCTCTGTTCCTGAGTAAACGAGCTCGGGGCCGATTTTCCATTAAAAATAAAAGTTGAAGAGAGGAGGAAAGAGAAGAAGTATGTAGCATGGTCGGTTTTAGTTTTTAGTCATCTTTAATCAGCCTGCTGTTTCTAGGCTGTGGAAGAAAAGAGTCAGATGAAACAACAGAGTAATGATTTTTTTTTTACTAGTTTTCTCCACTCTTGGATGTGGGGAACTTGAAAGGAATGTAAAAGAAAGACTTTCTTACCTTTTGTTATTACTGTCAGTGAGTCCTTGCTCATTCGGACTTTGTTCACCGGTATAAGTAATTTTCCAGCTTATTAAAATAATGATGCATTAACAATGTACTGGCCATTATCCTGGGTCAGATATTTTTGAATGGTGGATTCATGCCTGCAAGTATCAGCTTTTCTGTAATGATTGTCTGCCGGTATCAAAGAGACCGGCCTTAACCTGTCACATGATCTCTCTCCCTAGCTCTCCTTCTCCCTCCAAATGTCCTACTTACTGGTTTAAATTGCATTAATTCATTAGGAGAAATTCTGGAGCAGATGCACATGGACATTTCTTTTTCAAGGTAGAGCAGCAGTGGCTTCACTCAAACAGCGGGGCTGCGCTTTTGTCAATCACAAAACAGTTTGATTTGATAAAGCCATCAAGAAGAAAAAGATTGCTTAGTTCAAAACGGTGATTCTTTTGTATGGGCTACTTAGACTTGTGCTTCATTTCAATCAAACAGCATCTGTAACTTTATCAAACAAAGTGAGATAAAGAGACGAGGGACGAGGGAACATTTCCAAAGAATAAAAAAACTCGCTAAGCCCAGAAAGAAAAGAAAAAAATCTTCTATTTCGACAGAGTCCTGAATTGTATCTTTGTCGAGGTTTGCATCAGAGACCAATGCACATTTCCATAATTCGGCCTTCAATTTCAGACTTAAAGGACGACACGAGGGCCATAAAGGGGCTGAAGAGCATTATTCAAAGAGACGACCTGGGTCTGACTTGCAAGTATGTCCTCTCCTCTGAAGGCCCATCATAACTAGAGCATGAGAGCAAAGGTCATGGGGCCTCGTGGGAGCCATCAGGATCCAGGAAATAATCCAAGTGTTCCATAGAGGGCAGTCAGTGTCGGCCAGTGGACGAGTGAGACTGCGGGAGAGGACTGTGAGCAGCATCACAGTTGGAGCTGAAACAACGTGTAGATCTCATACCGTCTGAGGTCTCGGGCCTGCTACTCACGATGCAGATGTGGTACGGGGGCTCGCCAGTGTGGTCACACGCCATGAGCAGTGTGTGTTTAAATGTGCTTGCAATAAAATATTTCTGGGCCTGTGTGGAGTCGCGGTCCCTGCGCTCATTAGAGGTCTCCGACCAGCTTGATAAGTGCGGCTCTGCTCCATAATGATTTATTAAGACTGGGGGTGGGGAGGGCTGGTAGGTCCAAACCGCCTCAGGACACTCCAACCACAGAGACATTTAAGGGTAAAGGCTTGGAATGGAGGGTGCCTCTGAACAGATTTACATCATCCAAGATGCATTTCAAAATGAATTATGTAAGACGAAATGAAATACATCGGAGTTTCACAATTTTTGCCGCCTATTTTCCCCCAGCTCTTTTTTCTTCTCTTCCTCCCTCCCTTCCTTCCTTCCCTCCTTCTGATGTTCTTGTCTGCATCGCCCTGAGGTAAATTCATGGCCATTTGCTTTATGCAGCAGAGCACTAATGGACAGACGCGGGGACCTGGGGGATAGTGTTTAAAAATGGATGGAAGAGAGATGGTCAGATGTGCACAAACAAACAAGTCTGTCTAATTCACAGGTTTAGGCTGTGTCTGGCCGGGCCGGCACAGACTCAGAGCTGATGAGTTAGAACAAACTTGTGAGAGTGAGTGGGGCGGATGGGCTGGTGTCTGCAGGATGAGCAGACTGAAGAAGCAGAAAGTTCAGCCTGTCTGCTCTAACTGGTCTCCACTGATGTCACATCCAGAACTAATGTCTTTCTGCAGACACTGACTTCAGATGATCAGCAGGATCTTAGGAGATTTTCGTACTTATTCTTTCTTTTTAGTAGGAAAAAGTTTCAGAGAAGCAAGATAATATTTTTGAAATGGAAAAAATTATTGGACTCTTCTTGTCATTTCCAATCTGTACATAGACAAACTTTAGATAACAATTTGAGAAAAACATATGTGAAAATTAAAAGAAACCCTGAGAGAAAAATTCACCTCCTGTGATATCGGCTCAAGTTTAACATGTCTGCCTGCATGCTGAATTCTCCTCAAGGGTTGATGGCAACATTTGTCCTGTCTCTACTCGTATCACATGATGTTAGACCTCTGTAAGAGATCATGTCAGGACGAAGAAGTCACACCAATGTGGAAGGAAGGAGAGTTATGGAGCAGTGTGAATACAGGTATGGAGCCGGTCAGCGGGCAGGACGAGAGCTGGGAGTCATGGCGGCATCTCCACGGTGAAAAGCTTGGTCTCCTCCGAGAGAGGAAACAGGCTTAGTGGTTGGAGGATAGATCTTTTTTTTTTCCTCTTGCCACAGTTAATTTCCAAATCTCCAACATCCTATGGCTGTCTGTTTTTCTTCTTCTTCCTCTCTGTTTTTTTTCTGCTTTTATTCTTTTCTTTTAAAATGAAACTGGAGCTGGGGCGGTGATAGTGATAGATGGCTCAGCGCTCTAACACTTTATCCAATCCGGCGCAGATTTCATCCAATAAAGAATCACTTGTGCACTCTCAAACTAAATGGAAGTCAGGCAGCGGAGAGAAAGGGGCTGCCGTGTGTTTCTGAGCTGCGAAAATCAAATTTTCTTAAAGCTGCCGCAGCAGTGACTGGCGGAAAAGGCAGCAACAGCCATGACTGGCCAGGGCCACGTCTGCACACACAATTTAATCCATCACAGAGCGCCTGACACCATATCAATCAACCTTTCATCAGCATGCCCCCCCCTTCCACCCCTCCAAAAAAAAAAGAGGAAAAAAAAACAATATTTCTACTCAATCACCTCTGACTGAACCAGGCCTACAACCCACTGACCAACGGGAAGGACCAGAGAACTCCAGCTGGCTCAGAAAAATTTTTCACATGGAAAAGAAAAAAACCATTTAGTTGAACATGTGCACTCTGGCTTTTCTTCAAGTGTGTGTGCCTGGACCCAAACCGGTGTAGAGATTTTTCAGAAATCTAAGCCTTTCCTATTCACTCTCCAGGAGGTACAACGCGCATGTGGAACATATTTACACATTTTTGTATGAACAGGTGTAAATAAAAACCATATAAACAGACTCCGTGAACTCTATCAAGTGTTGAGTCTTTGTTTTTTTTTCTTCTACATTTAATACCATTTCCACAAAGATATGACAAAGTGTGTTTGGCATTGACGACAGCGACGCAACATCAAATCCTCTGTCCTTCTTTAACTTTTACCGTATGACATTAACCCAGCACATCTCCAGCTCTCCCCCTCCCATTGCTGTCCTTTGTTCCGGGAATATAGTCCCTCTTACCCCCTTCTGTATCCCACAGGCTGTGGCTCCAGTGGCCTATGATTTATAATTCATAGGGGCCGCTTTTATATGGGACCTTAGTCTACCTGATACCCTGCCACTGGGCCTGTCCTGGGACGGTGGGAGGGGGGCTCTTCATTACGCCTGGCACCGGAGTTCTAACATGACACCGGCCTCTTTGAAGCACTGGTGCTGTATGTAAATTGGACATGATAATATATT
Organism: Karalla daura; assembly: GCA_029224185.1. Classification (NCBI taxonomy): domain Eukaryota; kingdom Metazoa; phylum Chordata; class Actinopteri; order Chaetodontiformes; family Leiognathidae; genus Karalla; species Karalla daura. The sequence goes on from CM055190.1 coordinate 12,438,379, forward strand.
TTTCCCAGTCAAGGTACTGAGCAGTATTCCCGAAATGGATGCTGTTTTTTTCCCCTCCCCTCGAATCGGCCATTTTGTTTGATCAACTTTGTGTGTTTCGTATTTGTGCGCACCTTCTTACAGACACATTAACACGGTATATTCTCCTCACTGAAGACTGAACTTAACTTTCATTTTTCCACTTAAGCCTTGCCTTTTTCATGGACATATGTGTGACGGTGCTCTTTCTTCCTCCAGGACCTGCAAAGCTCAGGTCTCAGGGTATCCGCATTACTTCCTCTCCGGTTGGTTCTGTGCTCTGACCTCCCTGCATACGAGAGAGGTCTTCAACCCGGTACTCGCTGCTCTTGGCCTAGGGCTCTGCTTGGCCTCCATGCTCCACTGGCTTCCTAAACCCTGTAGAGGCTCCAAAAGGCCAAACACTGTACTTGTTGTGGATGCCCCACCACCCACCAGTGTCTCTGGTGTTGCAATGGACGGGTAAGGGGGGTTGAAAAGGTGGTGGTGTGTGTGTGTATGTGTGTGAGTGTGCGTGTGTATGGGGTGGGGTGGGGGGGTGCTTGGTGCTTGTCTGATTGCCAGCAGCAGCTCAAATGACAAAGAGAGAGCAGCTCAGCCTGGATCAGACGCGTGTATTATTGTTGTTGTTGCTCAGTGCTCCTGACTAATTATTCCTCCCTCATTTGCAAACGGCTCTGCAGGCCATTTGCATATCAATGGTGGTGAGCGGAGGGTATGATGTCAAGGAGTGCGGGTTAAGCGTGTGGCTAAGCTTGGGGAGCGCAGAGGCCATCATCCCCACAACAAACAGAATAACCCCCCCCCCACCCATACACACACACACACACACACACATTCATACACATAGACATCCGCGCCTCCAGAACACCACATCACTACCATGACGCCCCCCGCTGTGTAAGTCCCATAAACAGACGAAACAGAATGGAGGATAGGCTGTTGTTTGGGCGAGAGGGGGGCAGACTGACATAGCGAGGAGCTCTCTGTCAAATCAGCGGGTTGCCCCTGGATTAGTTCGGTTGTAACACAACCCCGCGCTCCACGGAGATCATTTAGGCAATTATCAAGAACAAGGCCGGCTGCAGTGTAGAACAGCTCACTTCAAAGGCCTACACCAGATGAACAGTTACAGCACACTGGTCAATTTCCATACAAGCCACCCACCCCACTCCTCCCCCTCCACCCTCACTGCTCTCCTTCACTCACTCCTCCTCTGCTTATGCCTGCAGGCATTTTGACTGTGCTAATGAACATAACACCCCCCCCACACACACACATACACACACATACACACACCCCTCCCTGCCCCAAACATACAGTACATGATGAGAAGTTCATGGTGCACTCCCCCTCTCTCCCTCACTGTCCCCTCTAAAACACAAAGAGAAGAAGGCCGCAGTGAAGGACAAGGCTGCCAGATGCTCTGCCTCACATCTGCCTCTGTCAGCTGCGAGAAAGTGAAGGGGCTGGAGATTTCAAGAGTGCAGAATATTCCCTTGAAATTTGTCGAAGCGATGGGGCGCTGGGACGGGAAGAATGCATCGTTTTAGGGCTTAGTATCATTTCAGATGTTTGATGGTAAAGACTGAGGCTCCAGACTGTGTGCGAATTGTGAGGAAAGTCAGTCGCAAACGCTCTGCACTGATGCAGATTTTAAATAACGATAATGGCTTTAAGTTTTTATTTTCCCTGGCAGTGCAATGTTTTTATTCCTCACGGGTGGCACCCTGGTGAGAGTGCTACTGCAAGATCAACTTTAGTAAGCTGTTGAAATAAACTGCTTGACATCAACTAAACAAAAAGACTACTGAGGTATAAAAGACTTAAATGCATATTCAGCAGTAACCAGCTCAACTGTGAATTCGAAGTTCACCTATCAATTAAATCTGATAGACTTGTTTCCACTTTTTGAATTTTTGGGATCATTGTCACAACCTTACAAGCGGGTCTTATTAGCGGTGCAATGATGAATTGTTTTATGACGCCATAATGTTCGCACTTTTGAAGAAATAATACTCAGTATGACAGTGATTCATTAAGTTGTACAGACCTGCTGCTCTATAGTTGTCTGACAATTTCCTGTGACTATAATTAAGACTAAGATGTCTCAGTGAGCAGTGTGACAACAAAAATCTATTAAAAACACCAACACTGCCAGTTAGTGTGTGTGTGTGTGTGTGTGTGTGTGTGTGTGTGTGTGTGTGTGTGTGTGTGTGTGTGTCTGCGTGTGTTGTCAAGAGCACTGAGGGAAAGTCTAATGAAAATGTTAAGTCTTAATAGACTTTTTCTTCACTATGCCTGCTCATCCAAAGCCACTTCAGAACAAAACTAAACCCCTCATCCAAATGTCTTCTCTCCTTCTCTCTGTCACTGTTTCTTTTTCTCTCCCTCTCACCCACAAAAAACATCACACACTTGTTCTCTCTCTCTCACACACACACATGCACATACACACATAGCAAACAAGCTCTGTGGCACCGGACTTTCTAATCAGACTGGGTCATGTTTTATTGTAAAGATCCAAGACAAACATACAAGCAACCAGATCCTCCACTCAGGATAGAGTTTCTAATCATGCACTATAAATTATTCAGCTGAGAAAAATCTGCCCTCCCCAAATGTTTATTGATGCAGGACGGACAGTGTCAGACTGGTGACATGGATATGGATGCTGCCATCAAAGTTCGGAAGTAGCCACAGGGTGAGGCGGGGGGTTGGCCCAGGTCAGAGACCCAAGGATAGATACGCAGCACGTCAGACGAGAGCAAGAACCTCAGTTGCACAGATAATCGATCGACTTTGAGGATGCGGAGGAGCAGAGACACAGGAGCCGATGATGGAACGAGACAAAGAAATTAAACGTAGTCATGGTGGAGGAGAAAACTAAGGCACTAAGCATGGCTGCCTTATGATGAGACAAGAGATGCTTTGATTTGTCTCAAAACCGTTTTATTCTGACAAGTCAAATGCACCAGAATGTAACGCTGCTCCTCTCAGCACTGATGACTTAAAATTATGTGTTCCTTAAGCGTTGTAAATTCAACACACAGGGATATAATACGCCGTCGCCATCTCAATTTGTTCTTCCATTCCTTTTTTCCCTCTGCACTTCATATCTTCCCCATTAGATCAGAGTGGGCGTCGGAGAGGCCGGCTAATTTGTATTTGTTGGAGATGTGAACTTCTTTAAATCTTTAATAAAACAACAAAGATGAAATATCAGACATCAGCTGCCGAGCATGAAGGACAGCATTTTTATATCGTGTCATTTCAAAGCCTGGGAAACTGTGCGAGTGTGTGTGTGTGTGTGTGTGTGTGTGTGTGTGTGTGTGTGTGTGTGTGTGTGTGTGTGTGTGTGTGTGTGTGTGTGCGTGTGTGCGTGCCCTTTAAGTTTGTAAATGGTTTCATGGTGATATTATTCTTATTTGAAATATTTACCTCCCCTTTCTGAATCTTCAGCACTGGCACCAGTGACTGCATTCATCCACAACCCCCTGGCAGCAATTTCTCAAACATTGCACAAATGAGTTTCATATATCTTAACGGGTTATTGGCTTCATTTCTAAATAATGTTATGTTTTGAATGGAGCCATTGTTGCACAATAGCAGATCACTTAGCAGGGAAGAGAGGAAAAAAATGGTCATCCCGGCTCACGCAGGAGATTGTTCTTTTCGCTTAAAGTTATTATGGAAGCATCATCGCTGTTTATCTGCGAGTGGATGACTGGTTTAATAAGATGGAGATTCTCTCCCCAGTGGGAGCTTATTGGAATGGTTTCAAGTAAATTACTGCAGCCATTTCATCTGCTTATCACCATGCAAAAGTCTAGCTTGATAGTTGTGTTTATGTTGTCTGTGCACTAAAAGCTAAGTGTCAGGACACAGTCCTGGTTCTTTTCTGAGGCCACTGTGAGGTGAATTGGTTTCCCACATGTCACAATTACACATCTATCAAAGGACTTTCTGGTAAATAATACCAGTATATATGCACATAGAAACTAATGAAGCACTTCGGGATAGAGACGTGCACAGTTTCTAAGTCTGACAGGGAGGGAGACAGACAGCTAGAGGGTCAGGTCACCCTCTTGTTGTAGCTTTACCTTGAGTGAGTCTTGGCTGAATCTGTATTTGTGTGTGTTTCTGTGGATGTCTGTGTTTCTGTGCATGTGACTGTGTGTGTGGGTGGGGGACTGGGCGAACTGCAGTCGTATTCTTTCCTTCTCGGCTTGTGTGTGGCTTTGATTTGAGCAATGCTACAGTGTGACGTCCTCTAAGAGAAGATAGGTCCACCGAAAAGGAAAGACAGGCTGAAGACTGATCGAGTGGTTAATATGGCAGAGGAGGTGAGGCTGGAAAAAACATAGAGGGAGATGAATATGAGCAACAATGTTTTCCACAACCGCTGAAAGTGCTACGAGAAATGAATAGAAGCAGAATTACACAAAATCCCAGGGAACAATTTGAAAATGATCTATTTTCATTACATGCCATATGCTTGTCATGGCCATATCATTACTTTAATCTTAATCATATTACACAGCCAGGGAGAATTTTGCTCTTATCTCTCTATCAGACACATCCAGTTCCTCTTGAATTGCACCAAATACAAAACAGTTTATTTGGTTTCACAGCACAAAACTGATGATCACCTCACACACATACTGTAAAGAACTGCTCAGGATTAAACACCACTACTGAAACGGAGCCAAAGTCCCACAAGCACCATGCACTGAATATTAAGTAGAATATGACTGACCTATCTTTTTGTTCATGAGTATTTACATTCACATGCAGCTTTCTTCTTCTCTGCGGCCCTCACTGGATTGCGGACACAACAGTAGAGAAAAGCACAATTAGATAGTGACCTTAATTCAGAGAACACACAGAAATGAGTCCAGCTCTCATTATGCAGGATGGTTCCTACATTTTTTAGATTTGTTATTAATATTATTCTCACTATTATTATTTTGGTATCATAGCAATAAAATATTTTATTTTATATTAAAGCTTTTAGATGTGGAGGACATCTTAAGAGGCTAAAATACAGTTTTGTAGACTAATCAACAAAGGTTAAAAGTATAATCAAAATATAAAGATGTAGTAGCAACGAAGCATTTATTTTGCACTTGACAGCAGAGCAAAGGTGTTTAGTGCACCTACACCAACAGATGTGTGTCGATATCAGAATGATCTCAATATCACTGGCTGCATCTATCATTTATCCTCTAAGCACTACTCAGGCTCACATCAGCAGATGGTGGAGTGAAAGCATGACATTCCTCTGCGCTGCGCCGTCCTTTAAAGAGATCAGAGCTGGCACCTCTCTCCACAGACCAGGCCCAGGTCAATCATGCAGTGTGCGCAACAGAGAAGGACTCCATCCCCACAGGAGCACTCTGACCCTCTCATCTAAATATTGCATGAATTACAAGTGCTGGGTTTCCTGTACCGAGTTAACCACCACTGATAAAGACAGATGTTCCGCTCCTGCACGGGGAGCTGCTAAATTTAGCTCCTCCAGATGGCCGTAATCTTTACTCGCTGTATATGTGAGTGAGTCTGCAACAGGAGGCCTCACGGCGATTCAGGTTAATACAGTCTGGAGACTAATGTCACGCAGGCTGGCATGATAAAGCATACAACATTATGTCTGTGACTGTGGGAGTATTCAAACGGCTCAGCGGACTTTGGTCCATGTGGTGTCCCATGACTTTGGCAGCTGACGTCAAACAATAACACCTCTCTTTATCATATCTGCTTCATCACTCCCCTCTCAGGATACGACTCAGTATAGATGAAATGCAGTATCAAGCCCCCCCCTCATATTGTACCACGATAAAGACACTGGCATTATCTTAGCTTCAGCCAACATGTAGGCCATGGCACAGGACTCATTCACGCTCTGGTACAGGCTTTAGGTGAAATGAGAGCCAGCAATTACCAGCCGCTGTACATCTCCTGGAAATAGTGGCAGAGCGTTTTATAAATACTGACATGTAGGTATCAACAAAGTCCAAACGATCAAAACGCATTAGATTTATTGCCTGGAAGCAAGCTCCACATAATGAAGTTTAATCCTTCAGATCTATATCAGCAATTGTGGAGCAATGCTTCTAATTATGGCTGCAGCATTGATAATCCTGTTAATACCAATCAGATAGGAGGCAGAATCAGAGTTAGGTAGGGCAAGCACTAGGAGGAAGACGAGGAGGAGGAGGAAGAGGAGGAGGAGGAGGGTAGAGAGTTAATTGAAATGGCAGTGGGAGTTTGATCAGAGAAAGAACAGGCTTTAAAGGAAATTAAGACAGTCACTTAAGTACTGAATCGATCATATTTGGGTAACGGTAATGAGCTTAATTACTTCTTCGTCAGCTTTTCAAGCAACGTTAAGACGATGTAAGTGAGGATGCGTGGGCTGTAAATTATTATTATTGCTATTTTTTATTAGCCACGCATGGCTCTACTGACGGTACAATGGATTGCCATGAAATTTCCCACAGACATTCACGATACCCAAAAGGATGAGTCCAGCTGATGACTTGTGGTGATTCCCTGAATAAGCCCACATGAGCCTGACATTTGCGATTGTTGATGTTATGTTTTTACAACAATTCGATGAACCGTCATTAAATTTGGTACAGATATTCATGTTTCCCTCAGGACGAATTTGTGATCCTTTTTTCTTTTCATTTATAGCCACCATCAACAAACACAGTTTTAATGCGTTGCTTTATTTATGGCCAAATATGCACAAAACCACTGACACTCGCAAATATTAGGATGCTAATATGCTAAACTAGGACGTTGAGCAGAGTAAACATTACCCGTGCTTGATTTTAATACAGCCGCTTCGTGTACGAGCATCACTGCAGCTCTGTGAGGAGGAAACAAGTTTTGCTGGAGGGACTGAAGCAGTAATGACTTCAATTTTCAACTTTTGTATGTTTGTGGCCATTTAGTTTGATTAAAAACAACATTTTTGTTGTAAGGGTGGCTTAAATGACGAACAGGCATTGTCCTTCACCAAAAGCACTATACCCCTCACCCTAGGATGGCCGTTTACACACTTCCAATCTATTCACACACACCCCCACCACACCAGCACACCCCCCAATCTGCCTTGTCCTGCAAGGAGATGCTGCAAAAAACTGATTATTTTAAACATGAGGCTGGATGGGATTTGATGGAAAGGAGGTGATAAAAACAGCAACATAGAAAATGGATGAAAGGCATAGAAAATAGATGCAGATCAGCGGTGGAGGCAAATCCCTCCTGTGTCCATCTAAATGAGTCCAAAGGGGACCAAACAAAATGGCCTCGCCTTGCCCATTTACAATTCAAGTAGCCCTGTCACTCAGCATGTTATTAAAACTCTTAAATTTAAGAAATATCCTGGTTTGTACCAATAATAAGGCCCTTAAAAGGAGCAGTGAAAGACAGCACTCACATGAGAGAAATAGCTCAATGAGAAGAGAAAGTGTCCAAAGGAAGAAGTTAACTTTCTCTTATTTTCCCTTTGTTTGCCTGGGGAAGGATGTTAGTGGAAGAGAGAGGAAAACTCGGGCGATGCTTGAGCTCCTTCATCCTGCTTATTACAGAGCCGCCCCAGCTCTCTGTCCTCAAGCCTTTCTGCGCCTCACTATTTTAACTACACCTGTCATTTGCGGTCCAGTCATTTTACCTCTCTGCTCGGCTTTCTTTCACCGCTTACAGGGACTGTTAACTGGGCCTGTCTGTCATGCTGGCTGGGGCTGGATCTGGGGCTGAGGCTGGGGTGGGGGCAGATTTGGGCTCGGGTGAATGGTGAGAGTCGGGCAGGCGAGGGCGGGAGTGATTTGGGAAGGGAGGGTTGTAATGAGCTTGCGGCAATGCAGGGCTATAGGAGCGCTGCATGGTTCTTCCCGCCGCTGCGAGGCATCCATCTTAACAGCTGCAGAGATGGAGGAATGGGAGAGGAGGAAAGAGATGCAGTGACACAAAACAGATGGTTGGTTTTCATATTTCACTCTATAGACCCTCATCGCCTTTTAAATCTTTTTGTCTATTTTACTCTCACTCACTTTCTCCCAGTTTCAATCATGTCCGGACTTCTTCTTGTGTTTCCTGTAAAATACCGTGGATTTAGGCAGTACTTTACGGTAATGCATCATGCTGATTGACTACTAGGAAGTACATATGTCTGTAGATTATCTCTGTATAGAGGGAATCAGGAGGCTGAGAGAATAAATCTCACCGACATATCTATGTGTGGTTTTTGAATGTATATATTAAACATACTTCTGTACCTGAATTTTCCCAGTTTACAAGTACCACTACGTATACGCACCAAATAAAATCGAGTCATATTAGGAGGATCAGAAACGCATTTAAAACGTAATGACCTGCGTGTGACACCAGCCAGACAGCCAACATCAATCTTTTTGGGACCAAAGCTGCTCTGAAATGAGTTAGTGCTTTCTGTAATATTTATCTGAACGTCAGCTATTTCGTGGTCACTCTGTTCTGTGAGACTTTTTAATTACATGCACTTTGAGGGTCCCCGCAGAGAGACTTTAATTAATCCACAGAGAATTAGTATGCACAAGAAACACAACATCTTAGCTAAATGCAGCAAAGTAAATACACATTAGTCCGCACAAACACACAGACCAGTGCTTCTCCCTCAATTAAAACCACACTCATTATAATCAGAGTTAAAAAAAACAAAACAAAACCACTCAAGACGCTAACTGCAGGGGCAAAGAGAAGAGGTTGGTCTGTATGCACAGTGTATCTCAAATGCCTAATAAATAAAGACTGAGAAAGGGTCCTACATATTGACTGAAATGCAGCGCCTGCCTCAAAACTACAGTAACTTACAGTGACAACAGAACACAGGAAGAGAAATAAAGAAGGGGAGATGGAGCCACTCGTTAGCTTTGAACCCCCCCCCCCCTCCACACACACACACCCTCCGATCCCAGTGCTGAAGCGTGGATAAACAGAGCCAAGTGGCAGGAGCTTCTGTTTCTGCACTTCCCGCTACATCGCTGGTGTTGCTTTATTATTTCATTAAGTGTAAATCCTGTCAGTGCCATACCACCCCCAGCCTGGTCCAGTCCTGCCACTCCACCCTCTGCAGGTTAAATTATAATTTAATTACCAAGCCTTAGCTGCATAAGCTGCTTGGGAGCACTGGCCCCCAGAATAATTTGAAAAGATGGTGTCTCTCCTCATCCTCGTGTGCCTGATCCACCAGACCTGAGCCCTCTGGAGGCCCACTTCAATATCCCACCTAATTATCTCCCTCAAATCAGGCACATAGAAGAGAGAAATATCAGTAATTAAGTTGGAAGGGAGGGAAAAAACCTTATTGTTTGAGATTTTTTTATAGCACTTGTTTCTCTTGAAGCGCTGGGTGAGAGCTGTAGGTGTGCCCTAAGGAGATGTTCCTCCAAGCTATTTCTATCACAGACTTTACTGTGTCTGCACTGCAGCACCGTTATTTTTCACATAAAGGGCCTCAAACCACAAAACAACATCCTGTGACGTTATTCCTGGAGAGCTGTGTCACAGCACGACAGCGGGGATTGATTGAAATCAGTCCGAGTGGATGCATTTGTACACATATTTTGGCCAAAGATGTGATGATAATGCAACTTGTGCTTCACCTTCAGTTGATTTACTCTATAAAAGCAACAAGAAACTAATTTATCTTTTTCATATTTTGGTATGTCAATACATTCAATGTGTGACATCCTAATTACCTCACTCTTTAAGTGCAGGCTGCAGTTTTTCTATTGTACAATCAGATTGTTATTAATGATTTGCCTTTATAGGATCATTTAGACAGATGTTCCCAGCCAGCAAGCTGTGTGGCTCCCACTTGCCTGTTTATACTTAAGCAGTGGCATTAACTGAGCACTTTCCTCACCCCAGAATCAGCAAGACACGCTACCTACATGCATTGTAAAGTGACACAGAAATAAAATCTCTGTAAATCTGTGGCACTGGATGTTGCGTCAAACTCTTAGATGCAAGAAAAACAAACCTGTAAATCAGCCCTGACAGTCATTGAGAGGGACAATGACAACTATGTTTTATTGTGTTGCAAACACGGGAGAAATATCCTTTCATATGAACTTCCTTTGTCTGCATTTATTTGAATGTAAATACGACTGAGCTAGTACTGGTTTATTATTCCTTGTCAGATGATCTCTCACCAAGAATGAATCATTTATGAGGGGATTTATTTTCAAAGAGAAATAAAATCATAAACTCTGATGGCACATGTTGTAAAAACACCAGAAAATGATTTCCGTCCCAGAATAATGGTGTAATCTTCTTTGTGCTAATTTGACACCACAAAATTGGGAATTTCATCCAAAAGACAGCATTATATAAGTCTGCTGGGAAATGTAATTTGAAGAAATCAGGGATCTAATACAGTTTATAATGCCACAGAAAAGCAGAGAGTGCTAATTTGCTATTCATACTGCATTCATAACGTAACCACAGTTTAGTTTAACTCAACCATGTCAGAGCGTAAAACTCTGTTAAAAAGCCTCTCCACATGAAAGGGGCCCTTTTAACACTGATTTTTTTTTTCATGTGAGACAAAGATAAGTAAATACAGAGGAGATAATGAATAGACTGAAAATGCCGCTCTGCACTGTTCAATCTTGGGGACAATTGCAGCATTTTGGGAAGAATTGCTTGAACCCCCCCCTCCCCATACCCCCTGCCTCCACCGCACCCTCATGCCCATCACACGCAGATGTACACACCTCCAATACACACACATACACTCACTCATCTCACCCCCTCTCATCCTATAATCCTTTGGCAAAGCCTTCACTGTCCATGCGGACCCCCCACCCAGCGGGACCCTGCCAAGGCAAATTAGAGAGAAGGGGGGGCTTTTGTTTCGAAGCACTATGTGAAAAAGGAAAAAAAAAATCCAAATCATTTCTTGAACTGGAGCAATTTGACATGCTGTGATAACTGCTCTGTCAGAAACTTCTTTGACATCTCTGAAAGAGAAGATTTTCTCGCACAAAACCAGGACTCCATTTAAAAAAAAAAAACAGTCCTCAAAAGAGCCCCAAACTCATTAGGCTGTTTAATTACGCCTGTTCGCGTCTCTCTCCATCTATGTTTCATCCTGTCATAACAGAGGTGAAAACAAACTGGGTCCATCAGAAGTGGCGCCAGCTCTCATCAGACTTTTCCATTTCACTCTTTTTTTTCACAAGTCCCTCTCTTGGCACAATATCTCATCTGCCTTTTACCTTGTCCCTTCCCTTTTGTACCTGGTGTTATTTTGTTCCTCGAAGAACAATCTCCCCTCTTCCGCTCAATCATTCTCTCCTTTGTATTTTCTCCAAACCAATAAGTTAGGTTGTTGTCTTGCTGTTATCATCAGCCCTTTGTATGGATGGCCCACTTGTGTTCTTTGGGAAGGGATGTTGTTTGACCACAGTTCACTTGCTACCTGTCCACTGCTTGCCAAGAGTTACTTCTGTAGACAGCGCAGGCCACTATTGGATGTACAATCACAGAGTAACAGCACATAAGCAATCAGATTCACTGACAAAAAGAAAATGTCCTGTTTATCTCTCTGAGTGTCTTGGCAGATGAAGAAAATGGATTCTACCTGCAAATAAGAACCAAAGTTTTGGTGTAATAATGTTTCCACGTGCACACGTGTGTAGATGAATAGTTCATACCTTCATAACTAAACTTATGTTTGCTTTACGAACACTGTCAGATTCATTCACTAAAAACTATTTCTGCTCTGAACCTGGAGAAATGTAGAGACGCTCATGGGGGATTTCACAGGCCTTAGATACAAAAATTATACCGACTCAACTCATTTGATCCAAATGACAGAAGTTTAAGCATACCATATTTTAAACAATTTGACATAAGATTTTATGATCACAGTTGACTATTATACAGTATTTGAACACACAGAGACTTTCACATTAGCCCTTCTGTAAATAATTCCCCTTCTCATGTTCCACACCACCAACTAAATAAAAAATCCAGTTCACACCTCAAAGGAAGCTTACTTACTGCTACAGTACTTGTTTTTCCTGCTGCCTATGCCATCAGTAAGCTTGGTGCTTTTGGCACAAAATACTGGTAGAAACAGTGAAATGCATGAAAAAAAGTGCAGCCGTTTTTGGTAAAGACAAAATGTTTGGTGTTGATGCGCCACAAGCATCTCATAATGCTGACAGAGAGGCTGTCGCCATCGTATCACCTGCCACATAGAAAATTCAATCCAGATGGGGAAAGTTTTGCTCATCAAATGTTGACTTTCTCCTCCATTGTCGATGATAGAAGGGCAGTGGAGGATGGGTTCCTCTTTGCTGGTGTGAACTCCAAGGTTTTGATCACTGACCACATTTTTCTGTACAACTGGGCAATATTATTTAAGCAACAACATGGTTCTTGTCTTTAATGTCTGTAATTTTGAGCAATCATCAGCACTTTCATGAAGGTGTTAAAGGTCCAGCATGATTGATTGAGCACTGCCTTGTGGTCACATTGCTATTGCCAGTGACCTGACCACATAACATTTCCCACCAAAGTGGTCGCATAATCGAGAAAGATCTGCATAATCTGCCAAAAGGCATTCTCTAGAGCCAGTGTTTGGTCTGGCAGAACAACATGGTGGATGGAAAAAAGTCCATCCACCCATCATCTTACCCACTTTGTACCCACTGGTGTCACATGGGTCCGCTGGGGCCTACTCTCACATTCAAGGACAATTAAGAGTCTCCAGTTGACCTAAATGCATGTTTTGGGATCGTGGGAGAAGAATTGGTAAAACCCCACACAGACAAGGGTAAATTGTGTAAACTCCATGGTATTAAAACCCAACTATACTTAAATTCAGGTGGTGAGACAAAAATAGCTTCTTTTCTGTCAATAGAACCTCAAGGACTGTGCACACTGTGCCTTTAGTTGCATTTTGCTGTTTTTCATTGAGACTGTACTTCATGAGGTTGCTGTAAATGGCATTACATTGTTACTTTCTGAGATTTTCATACATAACAAGACAAATTTAAGGAAGAACTAGACCAGGAGTAAATGGGAGTTCAATAATAAAGATAGAATGAAGCATTGGGAGCTTCACTGAAAGAAATACAGTATCACATTGAGAAGCTTGTATTGGACTACATTAGCTGGCACATCCTAAATCCAAGCAGTATCCTCAAAACATTCCCCCTTTTCTTAATGTATGAACAACTGCGGTAATACACATTCCAGTCATTTGAGTTTGACAGGTTTTTGTTGAAGCGTCAGTATATTTGAGGGGCTCTCTGTTGCTGTTTGTTCTTTATTGTGTTACAGTACTCAGTAAACGGTGCGCTTCCGAGAGATTCTTTTCTTTTTTGTTCACTATGGAGGAAAATGTTTACTTTCAATCAGTCTGCCATTGCTTTCATGAAATAACACCATCCTTGTGGCCAGACATCTCCCCCGTTTAAAAACAACAGTCTATATCTTTTTCGAGACTTGAGCACTAAACAGGAAATTTGACTTTTACAGATCCAATTACAGTGGCTTTGGCTCACCTCTTGTCGCTGTATCGTGCAGAAACCTTGCAAACACAGCTTTACATCTCACCCTGCCCTGTTCAAACAGGGATGGCAATGATTACTCTTACCTGGATGCGAGTCACTGCATCAAAAACAGAAAATCTCAAAGATATTCTGTGTGTACAGGCTTCTCAATAACCTCCTCAGCATCACTTGGGTCTCCGAAAACACTCAATATCTAAATCAAATTGTGTCGCTCAATACATTTTTCCCACCCTTTGAGATCAATGTATTTTACATTCCTCATCCCTGTCTGCCAATATCAATGATGGAAGAATATCAATAATGACAGCTACATTTGTATCTGTATCATTTCAGCAGTGGAATCTATTCCTCTCCTGCCCTCTACTCCCTCTTCACCCGCCAGCAGCTACACAGCTCATGTTCAGTCAGGCGCGTACAGGATATTAGCTTCTCTACCAGCAAATTTGCTTTTCACATCTATTTCTTTCTTCTTCTAACCAGTTCTTGGATGGCTTGTTATTGAGCTTAGTGTCCACAAATGCCATTGATCCAAGCCACAACTGGGATCCATACTCGGGCACTTTAACACTCTCTCAGCGTGTTAGTAATACTAATCCTGCTCCACCGGCAGGCATATTGATTTTATAGATTTCCCCCAAAGTTGTGATAATGATATATCATTGTTAAATTTGGTAGAACAAACTGCTTTGCCAATCTATCAATGAGCACAGAGGCTCTGTTTCCAAGATGGCCTACAAGTCCAGCACATACATATTACACTATAGGTGTCACTTTTCTCTCAAACATTCACACAATTAGAAGCACCTCCCTAACATATGTTCAAACCCACACACACACACAAATATATATCAATACTGTACCATCTAAATGTGTGATAAATTATGCATCCTACACACAGGCCTTTCTGGGGGCTTCCCTGATAAAGGGCTATCCTAGGGTGCCCAGTGTGATGGGTGGCACATGCCCTACAGTACTTCCAAAACACACAAATTACCTAGACAGGGCCAGACCTGCAGAGTGGGAACTGCGGAGGAAAAATGAGAAGAAAAATGTTTACTGTGAAAGCATGCTCGTATTATAGCTGATGAATCATTGGGGAGTGGGGAGCAGGGCGCAGTGCAGGCAGAGGTGAAAGATAGGGCTGGGACGGCTGTGGGGCTCGGGGGCGGGGTGGCAGAGGGATGAGCGGGGGGAACAGCGAGGCCTGGAGAGAGGACTAATGGGCAACACGGCAACAGCTCAAAGCGGAGGCGCAGCGAGGCAGCAGTGGCCTGACACAGCTGAAGGCCTCAGAGGAGTGCCAGGCCTATTAGAGCAAGATAAGGGCCTGTTTGGAGAAAGCATCCTCTCAATGGTGCGCTGGGCAACAGCACAGGCATGGGCATCAATTAAAGACAGAAAATATGACGTGGAAGTAGGAGCGCATTAAATAAAAACAACAAACTGCCAGGGCTCCTGCCCTCCCTTCTGAAGGACTGGGAATAGGCAGGGAGCATCAGTGCTGAAAGATGGTCGATTTATTCTCCACAGTATTGCCAAGATGGGGGGGGGGGGGGGGGGGGGGGGGGGTTTATGATGAGGTGCAATGTAAAGGGTAGAAAAGAAATGAGTCTAGATGCCTCCTGGACACAGAGCTGCAAACGCAGATGAAAGATGAGAGACATGGAGACTCACCTAAAAAAAACTCGAGCACAATCTTTACAAGAGGAAAAAAAAAATCTTGCCTGTAGATGACTGCCATGATAACTAATTTAGCTTTAATTCACCTTCCATTCCTTCCCCCTACAGCCTACAGGCAGGATGGGATGTGCCAGATCACAGTGGCCTAGATTCTTTACGGACACGGAAACAGCCATCACATCATTTGACCCGCTTGGAAAATAAAAGCAAGCTATAGAAATACGCGCCAATTGGCTGAAAATCCTGTAAAAATTAAAAAGCCATTGGTTTACTTAGGCGGTCATTCCCTGCCATCAACCACAGAGAGTTTTACATCGGCAGCCACGTAGTGTCCTCACAAGGTGCCTGTCGACTGCCCTGTGGAAGGAGGTGTGGGTGGCAGACAGCCTTCATGAAACACCAGTAAACAACAGTGAGCCGAACTGACACATGCTGCTGATGAAGGGGGAAAACAGTGAGATTCTCCTGTTTTTGTTTAGAATAGCATGTGCAGGAGTACGCAAGCTTTTCTTTTGGTTCGGGCCGGGTTAATGTGATTTCTGTTCCGCCTGTCGGTTCCAGAGACCCAGCGTTGTGAGCAGTGGTCAGGTGAAGCCTGGACTCAGCCCCCTATGGCCATTAGTGTGGAAAGAAGACAACCAAATAAGCAGAGAAAAGCTTGATGTGCACAGGTCACTGCACAACCAGCAGTCAAAAAGCATCTCACCCTGGAGATTGTTAAAGCGATAACACACAGTGGGAATCTGTGGACCTTAATTACTGGTCACTCTCACTTAGGAGATATTACTCAGATTCGGGGTGAATTCATGCTACATGCTGAAGGCAACGCAGATGTGAGCATGCCCAGAGAAAAGGCCCCTGATGTGAACATTTCTGCCTGATGCCATACAGAGACAGGGAGATATTTTAATCGTTAGGATAAAACTTATCTGTTAACAATTATTTAGTGCTTCATTTTCTGTATTCATACTCTCCCCTCCACTTCCTCACCATTTCTGCTGCATGCTATCTTTGCTCTTTAAAAAGCGCCGAGAGTGGAACCGGCAGTAAATCTTTAAGGATTTGACTTGCAAAAAGCACCTCATATATTGTTTATGAAAAAAAAAAGCAGAGGTTCCCCTCCCTTCACCTGCCTCCAAGCATGTTAGCTTTATTTACTTATTTTTAGAGTTGCACTAGTTAGGGAGAGGCATACTTGTCTGACTACATCTATACAAATAAAGATAGACTGTGTCCTCGTCTGTCATTTCTCATAAGGAGAGTCAAAACTATTCTGTTCACGTTACAGATTCTTGGGTGACATATTCAATTGAGTCAAAGAAGCAGTATGTTGTACTTTACCCCTAAAGAAAGAACATAACATGCGGGTAGGATTTTAATAAAAATGTAGAAAGTGCCATCATAACATTGAAGTATTAGTGGGGGGAAAAGATTTTAAAAAAGAATCTGTCATCATGTGTCAACTTGATCTACTCCGCAAAAACCTCCTTTTGTTCGGGACGTATGGAAGAAAAGGAGAGAGAAGGAAAATTACCCTCCATAATTGGCATCCTGATCAAGGACAGCCGTGGCAGGCGAACAATACAACCTTTAATTTATAAGAACTCATTATGAGCTACTGCTATAATTCCAGAAGATATTAGAATAAATAGTGACAGAGAGCAGGGGAATCAAACACTCTCCTGCTGAATGGTTTCGTTGCCTGCATGAACAATTCAGGAGAGTGACAGAGGGAGAATGTGTGTTGGCGAGGGTACCTTATACCGACAAAGGACAAGTGTCGAGTGCAAGTGTGTGCGTGTGTGTGTTTCAGTGGAATATCTGATCACAGTTCATCCTAATCACGACCTTGACAGATAAACATGACATTGAGCAGAAGGGCGATATTAATATGTGTGTGTGTGTGTGTGTGTGTGTGTGTGTGTGTGTGTGTGTGTGTGTGTGTGTGTGTGTGTATCTCCTGGCTGCAAAGGAGAAAGGAAGGAGTGAGCTGTCAGAGGCCTGCGGGACACTGTTCCACGCTTTAACATGTGTGGCCCCGACTGGACGGGCCTGCTGGACTCCTGCCTCCCCGGCAGATAATGGACACCTAACAGCTGAGTCGTCAAGTTTAGTGTTTGGAGCTGATGGCGTGAAGCGACAGGAGAAAGCCTTTTTGGCTCCATTATTTATCTGGTCAGAGGCTCTTTTTGAGAGTCAGCAACATGCAATGCAATGACCAGAGGAGCAACCGTCACTTTACAATGTGTGTGTGTGTGTGTGTGTGTGTGTGTGTGGTGAAGTAGGTACCGCTGAGACAAGGTACGTCACTATCTCACTGCCAAGATCTCAAACCACTGTGTCAGAACACAACAAGCCTCCTCGTTATTACTACTCCTATTTCTACTACTACTACTATCACTATCACTACTGTTGCTACTGGCAGCCCTGTAGCTCAATATCCAGGATTAATATCTGTGCCTTTCCGGTTCTCGATTCATCTGGTTCTCTCTGATACAGAGCCCTGGTTTACAAAGTGCATCAACACTTATTTGAACCTCTCTTTTATTCATGTAAGTAAATAAAGTATATGAAATTTGTTCATGTATGGCTGCTCACATAAAGGCATTCATCAAAGTGAAATATTGTGTAACCTCTGGGTTGATAATTTAACAGCATATATCTGATGATATATACAAGGACAATCAAAACTTCAATAGTTTACAGATGCCAAAATTTAACACTTTAATAATGCACATTGTTGAGAGAAGAGTTTGGGAATAATTCATAACTTAAATATTACAGGGTTCCACCATTGTCATTAAAGCTAGGTCATATGGCATGTGGTCATCTTATTATTTTTTTCTGAAACTTCCTCAGACACTGGGTAGTTGTTAAGGCTACTTTGAAGCAGTATCACTGATGCCGACGCTCATGGCAACTCGAGGACTAAAGCTAAGTATAATCACGATGTGACAGTGCTTGCCCTGTGCAGACCAGGCGGGGTGTGATTATCTTCTCAGCAATCCAGCACCTTTGTTTAAGCTGCCTGTCCCTGACTCGCCTGGGCCCTGTCTCATTCCCTGCCTGCAGAGAGCGAAGGAAACTCCTCCGAAACCAGGCGAGGGAGTCTTTTCTCCTAATCTCCTGAAACACCACTGCAACACAAAAATGTTCTGCCGAGCTTCTGCGAATTATCTGTGAAATTAGCGAGAAGTGCTCAAGTCTCTGTGCAGAACCTCTTCTCACCTGGAAAATGAGCCGCCGCGTTTACCATCTGCCTTGATACAGGTAGAATGGGACGCAGTGTGGACACGGCAGCTGAAGTGGTAATATACTTCTTGTAAGGGAGCCCCTCTTTATTACCCAGGCTACTCTACTGGAGGTGGTGAGTGGCTTCATTGTGCAGCCGATAGTGCATCTCTCATTAGCTCCCAGTGTGTGAAGCAGAGTGGGGCCAAGGCACGTTTTTATGGCTAATCTGATATATGGTGCTGAAGACACTGCAGTCTGGCCCCAGACAGGGACACAGACAGAGGTCACTGGGGTGCAGGTCAGAGAAATGACACACATGTGCCATTTCTCTGAATTGCCTCCCTTACTCCCCACTTCCCCCAACACACACACAAAATCATGAACATGATTGCAACAAAACTGCAAAAACAAAAAAGAACAAGTTGATTGAAAATATTCAGTTATATAGTTGTAACTTTATTGTCAATATGATATATCAAATAATCATAAATATCGATTGCAGAAAGATATTGATTATCCAAGACCATCAATTTGATCTAATTTAACAATTTAGCTTCTGAAATTACATTTAGCAGCTCATAGCACACGAGGAGAGGCTATTTAGAGGTGCAGAGGTCACTAATCACCCACTGTAACCTCTCAAATTATGCCACCAAACCCGCTACGTACACACCCTCGCAGATTCCAAAGACAGACCGCCGTGGTAACTGACACTCAGCGCACAAGCTCATTATCACCTTCCCCAGCCTGTGGATGGCCTCCTGCTCTGGGCGCCATCCAGTAGACTAGTGCAGCCAGTCACAGAAAAGAGAGGGGAGGCCTGGGCCCTGGCACCAACCTTCGCTGCATCACTGGAACTGCTCTCCAACATGAAGACATGAGCAGAGAAGAGGGCAGCTCTACCAGTCAAAGCTGGCAGGTATAATTGCACTGAAAATCACTCTAAATCTGCTCCTAAAGGATCCTGGGGCATGGGAGATGTCAGCCCCAGTCCCATGCAGTGAAATATGTTGAGAATGGAGTCGAGCTTTGTGCGCGCACACACACACACACGTTCACACATATACAAGTACGCACATACTCTTTTTTTGGTCTCACATGCACTGCTCATATTCCTCCACATTCAATTACACACTCAGTGGGAGCACATGTGTACATTGTGAATGTGCGTAGATATATCTGATACACACACACACACACATGCGTGCACACACGCGCACACACTTTTACCAGAGAGAGAAGACGAATGAAGCTGTAGGGCTGATTCTGCAGGTTTTCCTCTTGGCATCAAGTCCACTCAACTGAGAAGACATTTCCTCATTAGCCAACCTCAGCTTTAGACAGCTGTGGGGCTCAGAGAGTGTTCATGACTGTATATATATGAAGGTGTGCACGGCAATTGTGTGTGTGCGTGTGTGTGGGTATGTGTGTGTGTGGGGGAGAGAGAGAGCAAGGATCACATTGTAGTGTTGTAGTGTTGTAGCGTGTGTAGAGAAATGGAGGCAAGGAGAGAAGAAAGAGGCCCGCTGTTGCTCAAAGAAGTAGATAACAAAAAAACAATCAAATCGCAGTGTAACAGAGTTTCAGCGGGTGCACTCCAGCAGTGGCGAGAGGTCTGCCAGCTCGACCTGCATCTCTGACCTATCATCTGTATGTTGCTAACCCTGGCTGCCAGAGGTGCTGGGCTGTGTGTCCTGTGCTTCCCAGCCCAGACTGAGGCTGGGTTGCTGGGCCAGTCGGAGAGTCAGGGCCAGGGCCAGAGCTCCGAGAGAGATGCAGCATGTTTTAGTCTGCCCTGCCCCACCACAGTGCAAGAGAGATGAGGGGATATGTGAGAGATAAATCACTAAGTGCCTCACCTTGGGTCACCGATCACCACCAAAGGCCACCGGCAATCTCTATTTGAAGCACTGCATTTGCTGCTTCAGGGCTTTGCTCTCTGGCCTTGCTATAAATCAGCATATACCATCTAACCCCATCGCTCCTTTTTCACCACATCCCCCTTTTTTGAGGTACAATATCACATGTTAAAATGCAGAGTAAAATAATTTGTGGTAACACGACAAAGTAAGCCACAGAACTAAAATATTTTGCAAGAGGCTTGTTTTAAAGCTTGAATGCTGAAAAGCAGTTTGGAATAAATCAATTCAATGCGACTACAGCAAAATGGACTGTGTGCCTGAGTTGTGGCATTAGGTGCAGACAAAGATTAGCAAAAAGAGTAAAAGTTTAAAAAGTACCGGGGACACTGTTGCTCCATGCAAGGAAAGTGCTAATCCCGGTGATTTTTGACACCAAAATTGCACTGTGTCACTTCATTGCGTCTGACACACGGTGCAGTTCATGGTGAATCACCACAATACCAAATGGGTTTTGGCACGAAAAAAGTGTGCGCAGACCTGACACGAGTTCCATTTAACCAAAAATAGAGCCCACCGTGTCAACATTTGCTACAGCTGCACTGTCGATGAAAAGACTCGTGTGCAGCCTGACGCGGATTGTAAAGGCACCTTTCATGGTGAAAAAAATGTGTAAATAAGGGTTTTATTTTTCCTATCTTCTCATTGTTTCATTTTCGACAACCAGACACAGGTTTTAGAGGAAACGTGATGCCAGCACTCCTGTCAGTTTCTTTTTTGCTCGTCCTCATGGTGTATAAATTTCTACTCCTAATGTGACAGAGTCGCTTCTCCATAGAAAAGTCATTTAGAGGGAAAGACTGCAGGCTAGATTTAATGATTTTATGTATTTCTGGTGTGTGTTCCAGGTGTTAGATATTTCGGGTGTGGGTGACAATGGATAGCTCCGCAAATGTCAAAAATATGTATCACATGGTAAAACATATAAACCATGGCCTTTTCAAGAGCCTATGTCATGGCACATATCTCTGGAAGCTGCCAGACCTCTCTCCCATCTTTGAGCATTTTATTATTTATTGTATCAAAACTTATATTTGTAAATAATTTCCAAGCCATGCGAAAAACACATCTACTAAAATGATGTAACCTTAAGGCCTAATTTAAGATAGTCTGCTTGATTTAACATGACACTAGCTAGGGGGAGGAGGGGGGGTGGGGTGAATAAATGAAAGTAAACTGGTTTAAACCAGTTTCCTGTAACTATAGGCAAATTCTGTTTCATAGAGGTCTCACAAAATATTCAAAAAACCCATTTACTGATACATTTCTGGTAAGAATTTGAATGCTGCAGACAGCTCATTTTGACAGTTTTGAGCCCTCTCACAAAATCAAAATTAAGTACACCCAAAGCCCAAGTCTGAATATGATTAGCTCTCACCATGCATCTCCTTGACTTATCTGAAGAACTATGTGTGACTTAAGTCAGCAAACTCTCAATTGCAGCCTTAGAGACTGTCTTTATTGTGGAAAGGTGTGCTATAAAAGAGGAAAAATCCTACTTAGGGAGCTGGCTGCCTAGAAACTGTCTTTGTCTCCAACCTGTCCAAGAGACAGTCTGTCAGCCTTGTAGTGCCTTGAGTGTGACTGTTCACCTTCTTTTCCCCTCACTCCTTCTCTCCTCAGGTGTCATAATGGCAGCAGGCCAGGCCTTGATGGAGGTGAGATGGGAGTAATAAAGAGTGATCCACAGGGAGCAATGTGTGGGTGTCACATGTATGGCATTGCCATATCACTATGGAACAGCAGGCCTCAGTGCTGCAGGAGAATGCTGCAGGTGATACATACAATTACATGACATCTGGAGCCTTGACAGGCTGACACCCACAGTCTGCAGCCACGTCTGTGCGCGTGTGGGTTTGTGTGCATGTGTATTATTGTAGGCTGACAAGTGAAAAACAACAGTGTTAAATGAAGAGGGAACATGCATTGTAAAAAAGCAAAAAGAAAAAGAAAAAAAAGAAGAAGAAGAGCAGAAAGAATGAGGGTCCAGTTTTATTTCCCACAAAAATGAACATCCCATTAGGACTGGAAAATCAGTCGTCTCACTCTCAAAAGGATCTGCACTGACCATTCAGGATGGATCCTAATAATAATCAGAACACTTGAGGAGAGGGAGAAAAAAAATACTGTGGCAGCTTGGCTTCAGATATACCCATGATTGAGGGAAAAAAAACAGGTAGGTCTGAGGAAATGTCAAAGAGAAGGAGAGTGGAGTAAGTAAGAGTAATTTTACTTCTTCTATTAACCTGATGTGATTACAATAGCTTGATGGGCTGCCTTATTTCATGGAATATTAAATTCAAATGCGGATCAGTGGGATGACAGCCCTGAAGAGGGGGAAGGGACACTATATCCTTTCAGTGAGGCCTCAGCAAGCCTCCGCTGGCCGGCAGCCCTTCTCTACAGGGGCAAACAAACACTCCCTGGTTACATCCAGGCTGTTTGTGACTGCACAGCGTCTGCACGGTATGTGTGTAGAAGTATATGCACACAGCTGTCGTCCTGAACATTTACTCCAAGGCTGAAAGACGGACAGAGAGCAAGACAGCTACAAAGTCTCATTTCTCCTAACCTGCACTGTCCAAAAAAAAAGAAGAAAAATGCAAATTATTATAGTAAGAAAATGAAAAGCAAGCAAAAATAAAGCAAATCTCATATACATTTTTTTTACTTTAAATTTCTAATCTTTAAAATGCCTTGTTGGAACAATACCTTGACTTGAACAGAGAAAAAAAACAACAATAAAATAAAACATAAATGGTTTCAGTCGTGGTCCTACTAATTGCTCTATGTATCTATCATCAAAACATGCATTGTAAAAGCAGCATGAAATGATATATTTATAGAGCTACATAAATGGGTAAATTTCACAATGTTCGAATTCTTATACAGCAGCCCAGTGCTGTGCGTGGTAGGATTTCAGATGGGCAATTGATTTTCAAGCATAAGGTCAATGTTTATGGAAGGGTGGTTACACGCTGCAGTGAAAACAGTTGTTCCACTTTGAAAACTACAGGAAAGCATGTGATCAACACAGATTTCATGGCTGGTGGCTTTTTATCTTGTTACCATAGTATTTAGTCTGACAAACCTCACCTTTTCCCACACATAGCAGGTCAGTTAGTATGTTGGCTTAGTCTCTGTCTCCCCTTAGCACTTTTAACATTTAACACTGCTGTGTGCATCATGGCATTTCCTACAGCATTTCTGTCTGAAACGCTAACTATAATCAGGTCCTAAAGACACAATAATAAATACATACTAACAGACACAGAACAGAAAAGTTACTGTATGAATTCTGTATGAATACTGTATGAATACTGTATGAATACTGTATGAAGTGACGATGATTTTACACCAGCATCATCAACATATTATTCTTACAAACTTAAAACCCTAGTAGTGAAGACACAACTGTACACAAACTCACTGACACTTTTTAAGATGCAGGTAATGCATGTTTGCATTGTTTAGGCAATGCTGTTTCACCCAGTTTCACTTTGCAATTTGAAAACAAAAACTGCTTATGATGACATTACTTAATGATATGCATCTCAGAATGTCTTCAAGCATGAAGGAAAATGTGTATCAGATGTATGTAAGGTGTGTATTTAGTTGAGGTCTTGTTGAACCGAGCCCCTATGCTTGAGAGGAGAACACTGCCTCCACTTGGCCGTAGCTAATGCATAGCAGGCCTTTCCTTCGGTACACACACAATCACCCAAAACGCTGCACAGCAATCAAAACCGGTTATAATTACCATTTAGAAAATATACTGAATATATATCATTAAATATATTATAACATGAGAGGTACATTATATAATTCAATTAATGGTGCACGTATTCAGATTTCCAAAGGGATTTTCATTTCTACAGCATTTTCAAGATGGACAGCCTCCATTTTATATATTTCAGGGCCGAGTTTAGCATTTAGTGGACAATGGGGCTTGAGTGGCAGCAATACACTGTGCTCCAGGTGGTTAACTGAGAACTCACACTGTCACAAG
This sequence comes from Karalla daura, assembly GCA_029224185.1. NCBI lineage: Eukaryota > Metazoa > Chordata > Actinopteri > Chaetodontiformes > Leiognathidae > Karalla > Karalla daura. The sequence goes on from CM055190.1 coordinate 12,462,819, forward strand.
CAACACAGTGTCTGCGTGGGCTCACTAAATGCAAGAAGTGGAAGTACAAGAACAGAGAGAGAGGAAAAAACGACACAGTCAGTCTGCATTACACTCAACAGCTTACTTTAAAGAATTCATCCCATCTCCTGGAAAAGCTGGACTTGTGATGCCTCATTTCACAAATGTACCTCAGACACTTCGTCCACAGTTTTATAACACTTCATCAATGAGGAAAAACACAGCTGCTCTGTAATGTTGAAGGGAAATGAAGTTAGAAGGCAAACTCATCATTAGTCTTCAAATGAAATCAGATGAGAGTGAGTGTTCAAGCATCGTTATCCAGACTGGGCTTTTATGAGCAAACACCGTGCCTTCATATGTGATGCATAATAAGCACCTCTACCCTCTGGGAGAGTGCAGCCATCAATGCAGCCGTACTGTGTTGTGATAAACCTCTTCTATCAGCGTGTATCTACGGTGACTATCAGCTCTATGGGTGTAATAACAGAACAGGACACCACCTAGCCTGCATCAGAAGAAAAACCTCCACAGCAATAATGAAAGAAAATGCATCAGGGCTCCAGCTTTGTAATTACATGTAATCGATATTATGGCAATGTTTTCATGAAAAAGTCACAGCAATCACATTTAATACAGTGGTAAAGATGAATCAGGGATTAGACCTCACCAAAGAGAGGAAAGTATATACTACAGACATCAGAAGACATGCAGAGCTCACATTCTTATGTGTTGCAGTAAGCAGGTAGGACTGCAGAGAGAGAACATCCTTTAACTCAAAGATTTCAATTAGGGGCATGGTGTCAGGAACCATATGAGAAAAGTTGCTATGTGTTTGATCAGCAGACTGGATCCAAACAAGCTCCAATGGTGCTGTTGTTTTGTTGATTAAAAAGGTGACTTGCCTGTAAAAAGGGCAAGTAAAAGAAAATATCTCAGTGGGAAAATATAAACTACTATCGTTTGCTGAGCCAAGTCATCTTTTTCCTGTTTATCTTGTTATTTAAGACAGCCATAAAAAAATAATAATAAAAAAGATTACATCATCTAAACCTAACAATTTATGTTTTCTTTTCATTTAAACTGGGGAAGTTTAACTATATTTTCTGTTATTCTGTTTGTCTTCATAGGCAAAAAAAATCAGATTCATTAATCAACATCAAAAGAATATCGAATACTAAGAAATTGATATGAAGAGTAATGTCTATAATTAAGAGAAGATGGGCCCATTATAGAGCCTTGAGGGACTCCATAAGTATGTGGTCCTTATGAAAATTAACCATGGTTTTACTATGAATAAGAACCATGGTTTATTATGGTTTCCTGTTTTTTCATGGTTTTCATCTTTTTTGGGTAACCATGATGCATGGTAGTAACATGATTTGTGGTACCACTATGAAATCATCCTAATACCACAGCTACCATATGCTGTGGATAAACCATGGCAACACTATGGGCAGGACCACAGCACTTGTAATCACAATGAGCTAGCTAGGAAAACATAGGAAATATGAGTAACTATGTATACTTTCATCTGTGAAGAGTTTTTTTTTCCCAATTCACCATGATTCAAGAGCTACCATGCTTGCTAGCTGTTTCTCTTTTCTAGGTAACTATTTTGCCATCTCATATGGCAACATGTAGAAAGCAGGCAGTGTTAGTCAAAACGTGTAGACTAGTCTCATGTAAACTATGGATATCCAATAGGTAGATGGATAGATGGATATCAGCGTATTTGTGGACATCTTTATCCTATTTATTTATGAGGGAAACTGTCTAAGGTGGTCTGAAATACAAATCTGGCAGATCACGATATGGTTTCACACACTGGATGAAGCTACCATGTGACAGCTTGAACGGAAGATGAGTTTTCTATGTGCTTTCATCAGAAATACAAGTGTCACAAGTTAACCATGTCCCACTCTCTCCATTGAGCTCTGACCTCAACTCTGGAGAGAAAGAAAGATGGTGTTAGTGAGAGGGACAGAGGTGAGAGGAAGAAAAATGTTTGACCCCCACTCAGACAGCTTTCACCTTCTGCTGAAGAGTTCTTTACACCTTATCCTTTTTGCCCTTCAAAGGACCTAATTCTTCAAACAGCCACAAAATAATATTAATTTCCATTTTCATTACAACACAGTTTGAACTTGGTATTGGCAAGGTCTCCATGGCAAGGCTGATTTGAAATGGCCATGGAAAAAAGACCAAACAGCCACTGTCACACACGCGCAATGTAACTGATTTCCTCTAATATCCAAACAGTACCAGTGCTGCCTCATGAGAGCAAATAAAGCCAAAATCTAATGATAATCATCTCCAGCACTGAAATGAGCATGAGTTTTTGCTTAAGTGTGATACAAGGCGGGCAGAGAGAAACACCACATACAGGGTGTTTACAAATCTCTCCAGGCTCGCCACATGTGATTACAGTCTGATGTTTAACAGACCAATTAAGGTTTTTATGGAACGTGGAGATTTTGCTGCAGGAGGACTGACGCAGCGCTCCACTGGTCTCTGAGTTACTTGGCTTGGCACTTAAGAAACTCGTTCATTCTAAACTCAATTGTAACGTCGTTACCATATCCGTAATGGGGCTCAGAGAAATCAAGGTAGAGCTACTGAATGGAACAAGCATCTGCAGGCAGAGGACACTGTAAGCAGATTTAAGCCAACGACAGGGAACCCTTTAGGGCTGCATGATCGGCAGACTTCAGGGACACTTTTTACAAGGCTGTAAAAATGAGAATGGAGGCCTTAAAAGAAAATCTGTAAGAGTAGTGCAGTGGTGTGCTGTGTTTCAGAGGGTACGGAGGCCTACGATCGACCCTCTCCAACAGAGAGGATCCCGTCAATACACAGACCTCCAGTCTGCCTCTCCCCACTGGAAGAACTAATCCCCTTAGTAGTGGTCTGAACCATGGGAGCGGGTATCACACAGGAGGAGCAGGGTGGCTCTGTCCCGACACAGCGGGCTCGGCCTGGGGTGTCAGCAGGGTACACGATGTCTGATGTAGTCACACCTTTGTCTTTACTAAAGAGCGCTTCAGAATGATTATTCAGTGGTGAAAGTATTTCAGATTGTTCACTTCTGCTTCTGATATTTTAGGTTCATTATCTTAAACTAACATGATGAGAGGAATAACTTGTATGTTTGAGGCATGGCTCAAGAGGAAGGAGTGGGAGCAAGGTGGACCCACAGGCAGACAATTGAAATCAATTGAAATCTTTGCATATCTTTGCAGGTCTAATTAGAAAGTCAGCGCTTACATTATAAGTTAATTTTGGAGGAATTAATTAATTAGCAGGATAAATTATATTATGTCAAAGTGATATTTATTTTATTAACATTCAAATCATAAATTAACATTCAAATCATAAATCTTTCCATGAGTATGCCAATCAAAAAAGATGTGGGATTTCAGATTGTACATAATTTATAGGACTGTTTTTATTTCCTTTCAGTTATATAGTTTACACAACTCTGTTATGTTTTTTACCATGATCTAGTACTGGATGATTTGTGACTTTTCTTCATATTTACAAGGCTGCAGTTTGATGTGATATATTAATTGAGGTTATATTTAAACCAATACGTCACTTAAAATATGTACAACATAATTCTCTGCACCAGTTGTAATGTCATACCCTTTAAAACACACCAGGAAAAGGCCAAACAAATATAATTCCACAGCCATGCTGGTAGCCAGTCTAGTCATTTTGTTTAAATACCACTATAGGTGTGATCAGGAAAGATTTATGGTTTGAAGATTCAGTGCTGTGGAATATTCTTCCTGACATTTATAAACGACAGCATTTATATGAGCTCAGACCAAACTTGAGGCTTAGAGAACTACAAATAAATATAAAAAATGTGTACGTGTGTGTGTGTGTGTGTGTGTGTGTGTGTGTGTGTGTGTGTGTGTGTGTGTGTGTACTTCTACACAGTGATAAAGCAGAAGGGCATGGTGTTTGCACTGGGGGCAATAGGCAGGTGAAAATAGTGTACGCTGTTTTGAGGAGCCAGTCTCTGTCTCTGTGTTTGCACTTGCAAGGAGGGAAGTGTGGTTGTCTTCCATCTCCTCTCTGTTCTTTTGCACTTTGGCCTGTTATCAGCTCATCATGTTGGGAGATACACTGGTGTGTGCGTGTGTGTGTGTGTGTGTGTGTGCGTGTGTGTGTGTGTGTGTGTGTGTGTGTGTGTGTGTGTGTGTGTGTCTGCATCTGGGTTTTCAAAAGGTCTGGGGTAGTCTTATAAGAGATCACAGAACTCTTAACTGTTGCTTTTTTTCTTTTTCTCTCCTGGACTCTGACCTATCATACCTTTTTCCAGGCCAACTGTCCAGAACCATTTGCGAAAAATTATTGCAAAATCCTGTTTCTTAGTTCTTGATTCACATTGAATCACTTCAGCTTTGATCAGGTTGGTCTGCAATGTAGCTCCAGTAATCTTCAAAATAAAACAGTTATCCACAAGGATGGATAGACACCCTTAACTGTGGGTGTGATTTTAGAGCATGGCGACATAGCATGATGTGTGTTTCCATTGCTTTAATAACAAGAATTTAACAGGTATACTCGAGCTTTTCTCTGACAGCCTTTTGTTGTGTATCACTTGGTTAGGTTTTATTGTCTGGTTCCAGGCACAAATATGTGCACATGTGTTAATCTAACAGCCGCAGTAATGGCATAGTGGCAAATGTCACATGGGAAACTTACAATTAAGTGACTTTTCCACAACACATTCCTGCAAATGTTAATAGGCCCTTGTTGAGAAATGAAGGGTATAAGTGTTCAGTTCATAATAAAATACCAACAGGGAAAAAGAAAGTGGATTAAAACAAGTCTTTCTACCTAAATATGACCATGTATGTATGGGTGGGGTTGGCTAACGCTGGATAGCCCTCTCTTGGCATGGAGACATTATGTGCAATGCTGCTTTTGCTCAGCTGTCATGTTCTCACAGCAAACTGTGTCCCGAGAACAAAGTGTCCATCTTCCTAAATTGTATTTAGAATTACATTGTGTTGTCAGAGTAATTGCTTCCTGGATTATGTTCATAATGGTTTTTTGGATTGGATGAAGGACATTTAGAAACCATGATATTGTCAGAAGGAGCTGGTCAGGGTGGATAGTGGACACTAAATATAGGACCAGAATCCTAAATTCACATTCAAAATGTTGTTTGTGATTAGATTTAGGCAATATAAGCATAGATAGAGAAAGATGGTTACGGTTAAATGCAAAAAGGAAAACATTATGTTTCATGGTGTTTTCGTAAGAGAAATTATACTATTTTCTCCTGACATCTACCAATGTGTCTAAACATGATGATTTGACATTAAACCAAACACAAAAGGTATAATCAAGGCCAATTTAATTACAAAAAGTGGGTAATTTTATCAAATTGTAAATCTTGAATTTTTTGGTTGTAAACAAATAGTAGCCGGTCAGAAAGTAAGGCTAAGCAATGAATGATGTTTAAGATAACGTGATATTGCCATATAAACTATATATCCAGTGATGACACTTAAATGGGTTCAAAGAGCATATTTTTAATAAAGGTTATACGTTAAACCTGATGTTTTCTCAGTGCTCAAATCCCAGTTCAATCTGCTGTCATCAGGAGATTTATTGTATTTGTTTACCACAGAGCCAAACACTACGGGAGCGGCCAAATGTAAATGTAAACAGAGAAGAGAAAACTGAAGTAGCAATTAAACGCAGGTGCCTTGGACTTGAGAATGTTCAGCTGCCCTGCAGATGCACAGTTTGTACATCTGTGTGTAATGTAATGTTTGCAGTAGCCACACAAATGTAGGAAAATCACTTCAAATCTGGGCAGTAGTATTCCACGGAGAACAGCAGGAACATCCAACTTTTTTTTTTCTTCACCCTGACCTTGCCCACAGATGGTCTAAACTTCAACTCTGTCTTCAGCCTCATCTTTGTATTTTAGGTCCCTCAGTCTCTCCCACTTTAACTCCTTCTTTTTTTTCACCAAATTATCTGAATTTTCCCTGGCTTCCACCATGCTGTGGCTTATATTGGCAGACCAGCTAGGCCGTCAGTTTCCCTCTTTGACTCTGCTGCTTCTGCACATCTGACTGAAGTACAGTACATTATCGACAGGCCCTCGTGGCTCAGGGCTGCAGCTGGTAAGCCTCATTCATCGTCTGTCTCCTAATACCGATGGTTTCATTTTAAGAGTAATACATTCTAATACACATATTACACACTAATGGTACTGTATGTTCACCTTGGGAACTCAAATTATTCTAACATTATTACAGGACTTTATCTAAAATAATCGACGAGGATTCCTATTAGCCACACATTCTACTGCTGTAAGTTAGTAATAATAACAATACTGATGTCTAATATCTCTGATATACTGTACAAAAAGGTAACTCTATTCTCTCTTACTTTTTTTCTTTTTTCTTCTAACTGAACCAGTAGATTGGTTGATAAGTGCAGAGTTTGTCTAATAATTTCCCTGATGGCCTCAGCATTCCTTTCAGTAAATATCTATTTCTTATACATAATTAGTCTTATAAAGAAAACGGCAGTCATTTAAGATCATGTCTTGTCTGCCTGCCTTTAATCTGCACCTAAAATGTCACATCCCAGTGAGGAGCAGCTGTTTGAGATTAAATATTTCCCAGTACCCTCACAGTAGGAAGAAAAATAAACCCCAACTAACACGAGGATATCTAATCATCAATATAACATGTCTCCATTTTGAGGAAAAGACACCAGTTTACTCAAACGTTCTCCATATTCAAGACGCCCATTTAACCAGACCTACACCTGCTTCCAGGACACAATTAAGACCAGGCATGAATGTGCGATGGAGCCCCCGACACCACTGGATATGACAATGGGTCTGGTCTGCCTGGGTGTAAAATGCAACAACCTATGCTCCCAAATTAGACCTACAACCGAGCTCACTGACAATGGGATGCTGAGACGCAATTACCATAAAAGCTACTACCTCTGTGTACAGCCTGCAACACCTCTGACCTCCACCTCTCTAAAGAATCCTCACTTTGTTTTTCTTCTGCCATTTCCCTTGAATAGTGCCATTGTGTCCTGCACTTTTGGATCTCCGTAGGGAGCGGGGAGCCCTAAATTTCAAAAGATTTGATGAAACTGAATTTGAATGAATGTGGATGCATGTGTCCGCGTGTATGTTGGTTATGTGTAATGAGGAGCATGCGTTTCCCTTCATCCTGCAGATGGCCACGTGAGACACGGTTGACGGCAGCCAAGTCGAGACACACGGGCCCGTTTAAGTCAAAATCCTGCTGGGCTGAGACCTCTCTGATTTAGCACCTTTTTCTCCCCTTATAGCCCTCCATCTCTCTTTCTCTCTCATTATCTTTTTCATTCTCGTCTGATTCTGTCATCCCTTGATCTGTTGGACGCTGCAATTGCACTCAAGGTTGTGCTGGAAAAGGGGAAGATAATAGGAAGCAAAGTGAACACGTTGGTGGGAGCATAAAGGTGTTGACGTGAGGGAGAAAGAAAACACCACTCAGAAGTAACCTTTAAGCAACATGGTCATTAACACCTCCATTACAAACCATTCTGTATGAGCAGCTCTATTAGTCATTCAGAGCCCACGCTTCTCCTCAGGACAGCCATACATTTTTTTCAAACAAGACAGCGGGATAGTAGAAAAGACCTTTTTGTTTTCTTTAAACAACGATCTGTCATCATCATCCCTACCACCAGCTGGTAAGGCTCCTGCATTAAACTGATCTGCCTGAATACATTTCCAGCACGGGCTGTGAGCTGTTTCGATGTGGCAGGTCAGAACTAAACAGGTATATCCTCAAAGGACAAATGAAATTCTTACATGCAACAACGGTCTCCATTGCTGGACATGTAACACATCAGAAACGACAGAGACACTACTCTTCAGCTTGTTTTTAACATATTGCAAAAATACCTCTCTCTGAACGCTTTGGTCCCTGGAAGTAATAAATAACATGCTTATGAGTTCAGGGAACACAGTGATCAAATATTACAAATTCTACCAAGTGGCATTTTGACTATTTACATTCTTGTATATGTTTGAAGTGGAAATGTGAAACTTGTTTCTCCATTTCAATCATTTGTTATCCAAAGTAAGTACTCGCTTTAATCTGGGCACAAGGTGCTGCTGTTCCTTCCTCAGCTCTTACTAACGATCACCTGCAATTTACATTTCAGCATAATTTTCAATGTTTCTCTTCACGTACAGTTTTAAGGATAAACACACTTTTTACAGTACATGCTGACTGAAGCTTATATGGTCTTTCTTGGTGAAAACTGTTTAAATTGGATCCCATTTTTTTCGATGCATGGCCACTTGAAATTCACCTGTTAACTATACTTCAAATGAAACAGCTGTTTCATAATTCAAATGGAAAAATCAAAAAGACAAGGAGTCATTAACACCTTTACCAGGTGTAATGGAAAAAGTGATTTGTTAGAGGTCTGAAAATAGGTCCTCTTTCCCTAACTATAATTATAGCTTTGAAACATATTATCTCACAGGTATGGCTTCAAAAGTGTCTTCCACACAGTGCTAACAAGGCCTACTGAAACTCCAAATGAGCAGGCAGAAGCCTTAATTACATAGGTGCATATATTACTACATATCAACCCCTGCTGCTCCAATATTAATTATACTGTACAACAGACATTTTCTTCCACCCATTTTCTTCTGCCATAGCCCATTACAAAGTTAACTTTCTCTCACTTTCACTTTGAATCAAGAACAGATTGTTTCTAATTTTTCTAATTCCCCCAGTTAAGGCATAAATACAGCACAATGAGGAGAGCACATCTAATAACAGACTGTGTGTGCTACAATGGAATAAACATTTTGACAAATAAGAAAGCGTTGGCTTGAAAAGGTTAATTAATGTGGTAGAACGTTCGGACAAAATTGTTTTGTATTAAACTTTCATATGTGTCTTCTCAGAAGACAATGTGAATTTAAAGGTTATTTGGAAATATGCAACTTTTTTGGCCCAACTTTTTATGTCACCAGTCCCCAGTGAGGGTGAAATATGGCTCTGACATTGTTGTCACCAGATTACAAACTGCATACAGAATGTGAGCAAGCATCTATACTGCATCTGCCTGAGAACAAACCAGCAACTCTCCAGCACAGAAAAGTCTGTTTTACACATGTAGGAGCTGCATAGATTAAGGTTATCAGTCGCCTTCGATGTGTTGAAATATACTGACATCACAGTGAATTTCTTCAAAATTCCAGACCTACCATTAAACATACTTTGACTAAGCTATGACATTTGTAGCACATTTTGAGCAAATATTTATGTCAAATTCATTCTTTTTCTCCATTTGTACGTCTCATCTGGGTGCAATCATTCCTAAACAAATAACACATTTTGTTCACGAATAAGCCAGCGCTTCAAAAGAATATATGGCTTTTATAAGATATAGAGAAAAAATCGTGTTGTGCAAAGTCAAACACAAACAAGGGCCACACCAATCCAACATACACCGCACCTAAATATCTCCAGCAAATATGAGCAAAGTCAATTTCAGCCAGGGTCGTGCATGGTGATGCTCCCTGTGATATTGTAGTGGTCACGGTCTGTGTGTATGTGCCGTGGACGTGAGTGGATCCAGCCAGGGGAGTTAGTGCAGGGGTGGAGTTGGGATGGGGGGCTGCTGGATGGGCCGAGGGTTTCTTTGAAGTCTGGATTCCAATTAAACCCCTGACTGAGTTCTAAGCGCACAAGAAAAATGACTGAGGTACATGACATGGCCAGGTCCCCTCATCCAGCCAAGCCTTTCCATTTTGGCCCCTTTGTCTCCCTGCAGCTCCTAATATTTATGATCACCCCTCCTGACATAACCCCCACATCAGGCCTAGCACCAGCCCTCGCCACCCCACCACCCCAACAGGCAAAAAAAAGAAAGAAAGAAAGAGAAAGAGTAAAAAAAGAAAAAAAACTGGACAGGACTTAAAACAAGCCTGGCAGAGTGGAGAGCCGGAGTCAGACCCTGAGGTTTCACCGCTCAGTGTATCACAGAGGATATTGGAGAAGTATCCACACAGAGAGGGGGAGTGAGATGAGGTCAAAGAGGAAGCACGAGCGGAAGTGGTAGAGGACAAAAGAAGAAGACAAAGACGGAGGTAAAGAAATCAACATTAAGGATGAAATAACGGTGAGACAAATACAAAAAAAGCCATTCTCACATGCTCTCACATGGATTTTTTTTCCCTGTCTCTGCTGTCAAATACTTTTCTGTGAGCACTTGCTGCCATGGGGGAAAAAATTCAAGAAAGAATTTTGAAATGAGTGGCTCAAACACGGTTAACACTGGCCTCCCTATCAGACCTATACCAGACTATTAAAAGACATTTTTATGTCGATATCAAAACAAATTCTTTGTCAAAAATATGGAGCATTTATTCTGAAGACACGGCAATGGCGCTGTTGCCGGCTCATTCTGCTTCTGACAAGAATTTCCTAGACAACACACAACTAGCACATTTGATGAAACATTATCATCTTACACGACAAAAGCAGTACAACAGCAGTAATTTGGATCACAACAGCTCGCCTTTTACAGAGAAAAGAGATGTAAGGCGCGGGGCTCTAGCACAATGCCAATTTACCTTGGAAAAAAAAACCACGATGCACCTGTACAAAACCCAGCATCTGGCTGCTACTCCACACAGTTTTGTTTTCTCTTGAAAAAGTGATGGTAAAAACAGTGAAGGTGCACCTTAGCTGGGGGACATGCTTTTGTTGAAAGCGAATGGAGAGAAATGGTTGATTTCAGAGGAATCAGTCCTGCAAGGCAACTGCAGGCAATTCATACAGTACCTGACACTATGCCTAAAACACACCGCGGTTTTTCTGTTTTTGTTTCAGCACCTCTCACACATCCATCCCATTCACTCTGCTCGAGCAGTCTGAACAACACACGGCAGATATATACTCCATAATAAATACTACATGCTCCATAATTCATTCAGAATTGAATTTCATTTCCTTTCCTCTTTTCTTAAATATACACACTGCACACAACCCCACTCTGCACCACACTGACATACAAAGTGCAAAAGTGCACGTGTGTATTGTTTCCCTTCGAACTGAGAAGTCAAACATATAACAACTCAAATAGACACACTAAACACACAAACATGCTCCGGAATAAAATATTGAAAGTGTCACAGACACCTGGTCAAATGCTCGCATGATTCCCAAAGGAACCACCCTGAATAAACTGCTTCCTGCGGGGGAAGAAAAAAAAAAACAATGCAGGCAAGGAAGCAGGGTTGGAGCGGAGAGAGGAGGTTTTATATGATGTCTGTTCCAAGCAGAGATGGAGGTGGAGATGGGACGAAGCAGGAAGGGGTTAAGAACGGGAGCCAGCAACCTTTTTATCACACTGGAGGGAGACAGGGAGCTGAGAGGTGCAGAATGGTAAATATTTCAAGATGATAGGTGACATAAACAAAAGGTTTACTCTCATTCCCACTTTTTAAGTTGCAAAATTTGGGGCTGGTAATTCATAACAGCAGTCCTAGCTGACACACTAATACGGCACTGAAGAATAGGCCCCTGGCAACTCAGGGCGAGAAAAATATCTACCTCATAACCAAGTCTGTTTGCTCGAAAGCTCAGCAATCCTGATAATGAGCTGAGTAATGAGTAATGAGGTTATTTGCTAAAAATCACAGAAATCTGCATAATCAAACTGATCCATTGTTTCTCTAAAAATTAATGCAGGCGGCATTGACACTGTAGAGAGAAACAATAGGGGAAATCAAAAGAATTTTTGTGGCTCACTCACAGTCTTACATTTTTCTTCCATTATCACATCTCACCGTCATCTGATTGCAAGTTTCAACTTTTTGAGGATTTTTTTGTTTTATCTTTTTTTTAGTTTCTATAAATGAATCCCTTTCCTGTCTCCAAAGCCGGGCCTCTCCCTTGTCAGAGACACAGCGCTCGGCCTCTGCTCCATGTCAGAGAGCCGTCTGTCAGTGCGCCTGTGAAAGCCAGATAACCCTTTGATGGAGAGTACCAGTGGTTATTGTTGTCTGTGCCCTCCACCTTCCCTCCAACACATATGAAGATTTATTGAAGGAGAGGGCTGAGCAGCGGGAGCCTGCACTAACATGGCAGGCCACGATGGCAACAGGAAAGGAGGCAGGAAGAACAGAGGCAGGAGGGAGACGCACCAGGGGGCGATGGGAACTCCTCTGACCTGCCTTTGGAGGACGCAGTGCTCAGGTAGTGCTGGCCGCGATTATCCGGCTGCAGCGTAGGACCATTAATGATGGGACTGCTATGCTACCCAGGATGGGCAAGTTTAAGGAATCCAAAAAATTGCAGCTAAAAATCAGGGAATGACTGATAGTGGTTCATGAGAAAGACTCTGCAGATCTTCAAGTCAGTGTTTTATTAAGTGCAAAATTTGGAAGTTCGAGTAGCCAAAGTAAGAGAAAAAAAAGCACACTGTCTTTCAGAAACAGTTTTAAAATCAGGAATTTTTTCTCTTCCAACTCATCAGCAATAATCAGGCCAAATTACGCTGATGATGAGAGCTGGAGGATACCACATTTACTATTTGGATGAAAAGTTGTAACAGAAGAGAGGAAGGCGTGGTGTGTGTGACATATTTGTTGCATGTCCTGATCTATTTCCACCACTACATTACTACATTACACTTAAATAAGAGAATATTTAATATAAAAAACACACATACTACTTTTGGTTGGATATAATAAAATGCAATTGAAATGAAGATGGTGTCCGATGACTCTGAAATATGTGAATTTGGGCATGTTGAACTACTCATTGAAGCTACAAAATGATACTATGATATCAAGTAACATAATTTAATCTACTATTAATCATTTTCAATTTCCGGCTGTGTTTTACAGCTTGCGTCCTGAATATGATCTTGCAGGCTCACTTCCATTTGTGACATAAATTCATGTTGATTATGGCTACGAAATACAAATATATGGCCAAACTGCAGGAAAAAAAGAACTTGAAGCCAAGCGAGGGCAATAAGAGAGGACAGACAGAGAGATGAGATAGAGATGGACAGACAGAGAGAAAGAGAGGGACAGAGGAGGAAAATGTGGATCAGTAACTCAGAGTGCCCTCTTCTGCTCACACGCTGTATGATACAGGTAGGTTTTCTTCTTTTTGATCATCAAAATAAAAAAAATACAAGCGAAGAGCACCTCACGTAGTATAAAAGTCCTGCTTCCTCCTTTTCAATCCTGAATAATACATGACAACTGATATCCTTATTTATGTGCATAATTAAAAACAGGAGTTTCTCATGTATCTGTCCGTCTATCTACTTCACAAACCTCAAACATCATCTCCATCCCGCACCAGAAATAACGATCTCACACCATGGTAAACAGGTACCATATAAACTGTGGGAGTGTCGCCATTAGAATAGAAATGGCCGAACTGACGCACGTGAGACATGCGGGTCACGCAACAAAACTGGGCACAAAAAAAAAAGAATCGCTGCACAAAAATGACTGGGACGGCTGGTGTTTTTTTGAACTGTGGTATCTGCAACAATAGGGAGAAAAGCAGCCACTCAATCATGTCCACAGCCAAGAAACTCTGAGCTGTGGCTCCTACCCCTGCAGAGGCACAGTCCTGCAGAAGGACAGTCGTCAAAAGCTGCTAGATCACATGATCTGTATGCATGACCTAAAGCCTGTTTATCTGTTTATTCTATATAGTTACCCACCAGCACAGCATGAAAGGTAGTTTACTTTACTATTGTGAATCTGAGAACAATATGCTATATCTCTTCCTCTCCATGCAGACATATACAGACATGTAAAGGCCCAGAAGTTGATTGAAAAAAATATTAACAGTAAAATGCTTGCATGGATTTCTAATTGTTTGTGAGGACAAAACAACATTTACACCTATCTGGACTTACATGTGTCAGTTATCTCACTAATGCTATTCACTCAGCACAATGTCTCTCAAGGACATATATTCTGCTCGGGTAAAATATACACATTGTAATTGTAAACTACAAAAATAAATGGAAAATGGTATTGAACTTGTTAGAGTGAAGAGAATGTATTATGCGTGTGAGGCTTCATTGTGTCTGAATATAAAGGAACAATGCATTTGTAGACAATACAGGATGCTGGTACGAGGAGGGTTTCCTTTCCTGAAATGTTAAATGTGTACACAAGAAACCGATGGCGACCAGACATGTGTGAGCCCGTGAAATGATGACCCATTTTTAAACCCATATTTGATTACCTGGTTTTATTAAAATTGGATCCAAAGAGACCCGTTCCCCATTTGAATTTAATGAAGGCTGTGTGGCTGACAGGAGGCTTTTGATTTATACACTGTTATTAAATCCGACAAGAGAGCCAGCCAGGTAAGCAGGCAGGCAGGCAGGCAGGCAGGCAGGCAGGCAGGCAGGCAGGAGGAGGTGCAGAGCAGACAGAGAGAGATAGAGGGAGAGGGAGAGGGAGAGGGAGAGAGAGAGAGAATGAGAGAGAGAGAGAGAGAGAGAGAGAGAGAGAGAGAGAGAGAGAGAGAGAGAAGGGCCCTGAGTCCTGGCCCTGGACCAGACACAGCAAGACTCCGGAGTCCGAGAGCCCTCCTCTTCCTCCAGCCCACCACCCCCACCTCCATACCCCCCCCACCTGCTCCACTCTGAGGAGAGCGGGAGCAGAGAACAGCCAAGGACACATGCTGTGTGGCACCCCTCTCTCACATCCCTCTTCCTCCTCTGATACCTCTTCCATTATTCATATTAAAATACAGACTGATATAAAGATGAATAATAAATGCAGTCAACACAAAACAAAAGCTGGCACTGCAGTGCTGGCGAGGGGGTCACTAGATAGAAATGAAAATGTGTTGCGTCATTTCATTTTAATAAGAAGGTGTATTTAAGGAATAAACAAATTTAAATTCTTGCTTGCATGCAAAATCATTCACCTTCAGACATGTCTAATGAAGACGATACAAAATAAAACGAAAGCTTAATTCACATGCACACACACACATTCACATACACGTTGAAATTCAAAATAAAATCCTCTGAATAAAGCAAAATGACTTCCGTTCTGTGGAAGAAACACAACACCTCTCAGAGCCCTGAGTGTATTTCCTCTTTGAAACTTCAAAGCCGAAGTAGCTGTCTAAAACACATCAGCGCGCTAACTGTAGGGGATCCTCCAACTTACAGTCCTGGGCTGCATCGCCGCTGCAAATCCGAATCATTCACCTCTACTAAAACACTGGTCAGAGCCTAACAGGACAAAGAGTGGAGCAGGGGGGAAAAAAAAGGATGCTTTCTTCTTTTTTCTTGCAGGGTTCACACATGGAGCACAAAGAAGGGCTGTTCTACCTCCACTTTCAGGACAGAAGCAGTGGCTTGTTTGAAGCTGCCTTTGCTGACTATCAACGTTTTCCTGCGGTTTGCATCCAGTGGAAAGGATAACTACTGGCCAGACACTCTGACGAGACATTTACTCTATATAGAGATTTAAAAATATTATTATACAGTACGGTGGTGCTGCCTAGTGCAAATCATAAGTGTAAGAGAACAACAACGTTCAGAGGAGAAGTCTATCACATTTCAGCCCTGTGTGCCTCTTTTAAGCTGATTAGATAAATGCCTTTATCTTTAAATATGTTTTCTATAAATGCTGTCATTTATTCTTAGCACTTCAGACAGCATGAATGAAAACGTCCTTGATGTTTGCTTAGTGATTAATATTGTGAAGATTTGTCACACAGTGTTTCACAATTAATATGGAGTCAACACGCCAAATGTCTGCCTGAATATCTATTATAAAAGGAGAACGGGTGAGGATTGCATTTTGTTTTTAATGTTTTGCTCAAGCAGAGCACTGCTGTCATGCTAGCTTTTTTCAGGATGTCAGACAAAAAGAGAGGAGAGATGGAGAGGGAGGGATCTGGAGAATGGGAGGGTGGGGGGGAAGAGATGGAGGGGCTGCTGACATGCACTTGTCTCCAATCTCTTCGAATCCATTGCACAATTCATCTGCTTTGTCTCTACTGCCACGGCTGAGGACAATCAGACCAGACGCCCATTAGATTCCTCATACTGCCCCCCCCCATGTACCCCCATCCCCCCACCCACACCCGAACTCCCCTTGCCCCAGTCTCTCCCCCAACACCTTTTTTTCATGTGACATGCTGACTGAAGGAGAGGCAAGGCAATTCACAAGCCTCCCCAAATGGGGGAAATGTCAGGAAGGGAACCAACATCAAAACCATGTTGTCATGGAGATACTGTATGGTCCAGAAATTACAGACTTACACATAGGCACTCAGGATATACATCACACACGCACGCACGCACACACACACACACACACACACACAGATAAATACATTTGCCTTGTGGATTTTTTTGAGGGGGGTAAACGATACACATACAATACAGCACGAAAAGAAAAGAAGGCTCGACTCCCTGCTCTCGTTTCTCCAACACTGAATTTCACTCCTCAGCTGAATATTTTTAGGTGATTAAATCTGAATTGAGCAATAAAACCTGTGACAAAATTTTCCCCAAAATATTATTTTTGGTCTCGAAAGATTAATTCTAATTTTTAACACCATTTTTTTTTTTTTTTAGCATATGTACATTTTCATGCCTCTGAAAAGCAGCATTGTGATCAAAATCAGTTCACATTTCAAAAGAATTTATAGCAAATTCTTTGTTGTCTTGTAAAATTTAAGAAAATAATAATAATCAAAGCTAATAAAATTCCTGATTCTTCTTCTTTGACACAGAGAAATGTTTATTGAATTTTTCATGTAAGTTATTGTACTTATAAGGGGGGAAAAGAACAAGTTAATTCAGCCAGTGATTCCGGTCAAAGTATCGATGCAGAGGTATTCAATATCGACTCTGTTGCCTTGCATGCATGTGTAAAAATGCATCCACTTCAGGGAAATTCGACAGCAAGGTCACATGACTACAGTGCCCATCCACAGTCGCCATTCCTCAGCCGACAGTGTTATCAGACAACCGGCGTCCCTGGAACGTTTGGCATTTCGATGATCTCCCCTTGCAAAAAAAGACGGAAAGAAAGAGTGAACGGAGAGGAGATAAAAAAAATGTGCTCTTTCACCCCACTTGTTTAGGAGGCTGCCAGCACTTTTCTGCAGCTTTTGAGCAGAACTAGTCCGACTCTGCCCTCGTGCACGAGGATCCTCCATCCCAACAGCCACACCACCAGGCCTCACTGGGGTCACTTTATTGAGGTTACTCTGCTCTGCACTACATAAAAAAGAGGAGATTGAGGGATATTAATGGTAAATGTGGCATAGTTACTGCTGTAAAACCCCTTCTTTGCCCTCCCTTTTTTCTTTGTTTGGCCAGAGGAGCTGAAGGCTTAGGGATAAAGGTACTGCTCAAATCATGAGACAGGGATAAAGCCAGGGAGAGATAGCGAGCTCTGACCCAACGACAGAGCAGTGGATAATTAAAACACCCAGGGCCCCCGAACTGCCCTCATCCATCTCTCCCTTCTTTTTCTCTCCTTTTCTTCCTGCACTCGTAGACTTAGCCTCTCCCTCCTCCCAGGAAAACACACACACATACACATTCTTACGTTCTCAGATAACAAACCATACAAGACGACACAAATGCATACAGAGATGATGTCGGATTTCTACCAGCCAGATCCACCGGTGACTGGTCCTCTGGGTAAAATCTACAGAGGCGGAAGCACACATCGCTCCCAGTGGCTCTGCGCGATCTGTTTATTTTTCATTTGTACATTTTTAAGGATTCTGAATGATTCCTGTTTTTATCTGATTACTCCCAGACAGTCTGCCTCCACTGTCTCATAAAAACACAAAAGGATAGAAACAAAATGGCACACAACCATGTAGTCCTTTTAATTTAACAAATGTCCTCCCCGCTTCTGCTTGCATTTCATTCATTTCATATCTCATTCATCCCTGCATGAGTATTGTGCATTTTATATAAAATGGATAAATCTAGACTAAGGACAGCATTGTTATTATTATTTATAAGTAGCAGTAAATGAGTCTGCCTTTCAGGTGGAATACATGTTTGGACAGACATCAATTAAAGACAACCTGGGAGGAAATTAACCAGAACATATAAGAAAGGTATGCATGCCACAGAGAAGATCAGAGGGTTTCTCCACACCACACCATGAAGAAAGAAAAAAACAGACAGGCATGCCTGTATATCATCTATGTATATAACAAGCAAGAGGAGGACAAGGCGTGTGTGAGTGTGAGTGTATGTGTGCTTATGTCAGGTGATCACAATGTTCCGACCATGAATTGCAGCTGCTAGCCATGCCCGTGGGCAGCCCACACTGCCCTCTCTTGGTGGCTCCACAAAAATGCAGCCGGAGACAAAACATAACAACTGTTTGTTCATGGATTTGATCCCTCTCGTCTCATACCTTCTATGCAGAAAAAACATACATGTCAGACTTGCAGATGCATAGTACCTTTTTTAGGTTCAAAAGTGTTTCCGTTGCTTTTATATTTGATGAAGTGTGATGGAGGGGATAAAACGCCACCAGCTCCATGACATTTGTGTGGTCGCTGACCTAGCATAGGCGAGACGCGCCGTGTCCTGTGAATGAGGATGTGTGAAAGCTGTGACTGGGGAATTGCAGCTCAAAAAAAAGGGAGCCCCACACATTGCCCACACTGAAGTCATTAGCAGCAGGCCTTTGATTTCCACATGCAAAAACCTCAGGTGAACACCAGCGTGTTCCTCCCCTGGAGTACGGTTTCTGCTGCCGCGTTCATGTGGTGCTGCTGCTGTCAGGCCCATTCAGAGAGAGAGAGAGAGAGAGAGAGAAGGAGAGGGAGAGAGGGCAAAGTGCTAGCACTGATGAATTCTGAATGTGCTGAAGATGATTTATTAGAGCACTTAAAAGATCTGTAGCTTGTCCTTCACACTCAGCTCACCCTCGAACAGACCCCAGTGTGAAATGACACTGTCCTCACTTCACCATGGCACGCCCTTACCCCAGCAAGGAGATTTTCTTTTCACATTTATACAGTACATTAATACATATACTGCAAGTTTGGCGTTTCTGTGCTGTATTAGGACAGAGTGGCTGCACAATGAGCGTGTGTGTGTGTGTGTGTGTGTGTGTGTGGAGGGAGAGCGTGGGGTGTCCGCCTTTGGCGTGATTTAGATTTTGTGAGGCTGCAGCCAAAGGGGCCGGGGGAGGGGTCAAGGGGCGTGAGAAAAAAATCACCTGCTGCTCACTGACCCACTTGGTCGACGACTCTGCCACACTTCTGCCTCACTTCTTCTGTTTGTGTGTGTGTGTGTGTGTGTGTGTGTGTCAGTCCATCTGTCTGTGTGTGAGTTTAAGACAGTTATACAACACTTTCTTCGGGACACTGGCTCTCTTTAAAACACTTTAAAGCTTACATAAGTGTTCAACTTCCTTCAGCACAAACCTCTATTTATATATTACTGCATTTAAACATACACATTGCATGTGCAGTTCAACAGTGGTAGAGACATAATCAGGATGGTTGGACAGTAAGCACAGGATGTAATGGTAGTTTGTGTACACCGAGTGCAGCAAATGGTTGAGGTTTGATTGCTTTATTTGTTATATGTTTACATGTTGTCCCATTTTTGAAATGTGGCAAGTAAACCTACATCCTGAGGAAATTTGTTTTAAATATAAAAATATATTCAAAATGGATAAGGTATTATAGAGTGAGACATGTACAGTTAATTTCCTCTCTCTTCATACAAACTTGACACTTGGCATCTAAATGCTGAGTGTGAGGTATCTACAAACATCTCTCAGCCATCGTGGCATGTAGTGGCATCAGGAG
Source organism: Karalla daura (assembly GCA_029224185.1). Taxonomy (NCBI): domain Eukaryota; kingdom Metazoa; phylum Chordata; class Actinopteri; order Chaetodontiformes; family Leiognathidae; genus Karalla; species Karalla daura. Next base: position 12,482,702 of record CM055190.1, read on the forward strand.
TGCAGCTTCTTGCACACCTGACATTGGCAGAGAGGGTTAAATTCAGCGACAACGGATCTAGCAGCTTTAGTCCCCAGAACAGCCAGCTTACACAGATAAGTGGGCCAGGCTGGATAAGCCTCACTAAAGTATTCTATTACAGTGCCAATTACCCCTTGGTAAATAATATGGGGATGTAAAGGAAGCTACTGACAGGAAGTGGCAAGTGTGCAGCGAGTCTAAAAAAATCTTCCCTTCTTTTGTTTCCTTAAATACACAGCCTCTAAATATCATTTTAACTCCCACACATTTTAATGCAAAACATGGGACTTGTTTTTTTTTTGTTTTTTTTTTGTATCCCTGGGAGAGAAAAAAAAAATGTTTTATTGCATATTCAATCATGTACATGATATGAAGCAAGGGATGGGAGCCAGCAAGTGTTTCATCACCCTGGCCGAGCGCAGCCAAGCCCACTGTGGTCAGGCCTGAGCCAGGGCCGGGCTGGCTGCTCTCCAGTGGGGCCCAAGCAGCCTCTCGCTGCAGACACCCAGAAACTGGGCTCTCTAATAGGGACAAATTGGCAATGTCTGTGCAGGCCGGTGCTGTGTGCTGGGAGCTGTGAATTGATAGTGATGCCTAATGATCCCCCTGGGTAGATCAATACCAATAATCCTCTTTCCCGCCTATCCTCCTCATTGACTATAGAGAACCTGGAGGAGCTGGGGAAAACTGCAGTCCAGAGTGACAGGGCCACAAGTTCAAGGCAGGGGCTCCAACTCCCGCACATGCACGCAAACTTTCGCTTTCTACACACACACACACATACACTCAGCAGTGTACTCAAAAGCTTTAAAAACAGAGGCCACAATAGGCATTTTATCACCTTTCGCAGACAGTAACATAATATTTAAAGACTAAAGACAAACCAGGCTGAGGATTACAGTACAGCTGGACCCTCACAGACAGGCAAACACAAACACCCAAGTGGTGCAATAAATACACATGTACATGCTCCCCCTCAGCAGCAATACTCACTGACAACAAGACAAGTCTGTATCCCACAACCTGTAAGAGTCAAAACAAAGCCGCACTGTTCTAATGTGTTAGGCGCACAGTATTTATTTTCCATTTATGCATTTATTAGTGTGCTCAATTTTACTGGCCAGCAGGGCCTACTCTATATCAATTATTTGTGAAGCACTGCAGGCGCAGGCTCCAAAAAGTTCAAATGAGATGTGGTTTGTAAAGCAAATATGTTCAATAATGCAATTATACGACACATTCAATATTTTTGCCGGGCTTGCTGTTTAACAACAATCACTAAACAGAATGCATCTATCCAGAAAACAGCTGAGGAGAAATTATAATATTATTTTTGTTGAAGTGAAAACTTTATACTTTTTTTCCCCCTGAGAATCAAATCGTGTGATTAAAAACATAAATCCTCACTTTCATAGGTCTGTAGCAGAACATACATTTCTACTGAAGAAAAAAAAAGGGAAGCTAGCTGTGAAGCTCAGGATATGCTCAGCAGTGCAAGGGTGAGGTGGAGCATGCAGTCCCAACGGACCACTGTGTGCATGTGTGTGTGTGTGTGTGTGTGTGTGTGTGTGTGTGTGTGTGTGTGTGTGCGTGTGCGTGTGCGTGTGTGTGTGTGTGCGTGTGAGAGTGTGTGTGTGTGTGTTTAAGCTCTGCAGTCATAAAGCCTCACATCACCCTCTTGCACCCCGTGGTCGGCAGCTGATTACTCCCACCAAACACATCCATACACTTTCTCCCAGCTGTCACAGTGCATACTCATTACCCCCTGCACCAGCCAGCTGACTCCACACGGCCACACCCGCCTGGACACGGCTCCGGGGCCACACTGGGGACGGCCAGTGATCATAAACTGGAAAAATACATTTGCAAATTTTCTCCCCTCTGTGCAGATTCGCCAGTGCTTACAACATTGGGGCCTTTACCGGTGAAAACGTGATTCTGAGATCACTTCTTAATCTCATCTACACCTAAAATATCACCAGCTCGTATTACTTTCATCATCACTTCATTTGGACTTCCTGTAGATAAATCTATAAATTCCATAAATATTCCACTGACCCATCATGGTGTCTCATTAACTATTGATTCTGGTATCAATCAAGTCAATTTCTCTGCTCCGGCAAGAGGCAAATCATGACCAAATAGAAGAGACAACCATCAGGCCGGCAAAACCGAATTTGTGTAGAACAACTCGAATCAATAAGAATGGGAGAGAAGTGAGGTAGTGTGAATAATGCAAACTTTAGTGAGATGAGGGATCTATCCATCACTTCAACAAGCTCAACCACTGCCCTCGCCCTCCATGAGGCAACTATCCCGATTCTTACATGAGACTGAGGTGTGCACTTGTACACATGTGTGTGTGTTTGTGCACCTGTGTGTGTGTGTGTGTGTGTATGGGGGTTTCGATCATTGCTGGGGTGGGAGATGACACGAGTGACACACTCCAGCTCCTGTCACACAGTAGGTGTTTCTCCACAGAGACCCAGGTGTCGTGTCTCAGATCTTTTCGGCTCTATAAAAACACTGCTTTGGCCGGAGCATCAATCAATGATAAACTCTATACTCTTTTACTGCTGCCACACACAGTCACTTTGCCGTTCTGCGATAAAGGCAATGAAAAAAATTAGATTAAAGCAGAGCGAAGCCGTACTGTATTTTCAGGGTGTAGTTTGTATTTCAGTCGGGGAAATACACGAGCTGTTGCCAGCCAGGCTGTGATAACAAGAGAAGCAGAAAGAGAGGGAACATGGGAAAGAAAATGGAAGGAAGCTATAGTCATCATTCCTGTGTGATCCTGTGAACCTTTTTTTTTTCCAGCCGGCCAATGTGTGATTGTTTTTTTTTTTTTTTTTTTTATTATATGGTCTTTGCACATCTCTTCAAACAGACCGGGACCGCAGAGATGGTTCTTTCATTACTGCACAAAAAAAGTCTACGTTTTTGGCTTATTGAAAACAGGAGGAAGAAAAAATAACTGATCACTTTTTAATTTAAAGTGTTATGAATATTAGATTTGTGAAGGCTTTTTTTTACAAAAATATGTCATTAATTACAATGCAATGTTTCGCCATGTTAAACTAATGAATAAGAGTCCAGGTTCATTAATGAAACTGCTAAGTGTAAAAAATAGTAAAATATGTAAATATGATTAAGCTCGGTAAAAACTCATCAAATCAAGCATAAAGTGTGATTTCAATCAGAGTTCCTGTTTAGGAAAAAGCAGCAGAAAATGGGATAGCAGTATTTCATCCTCACTTGTTCCTCCTCTCATTTGTCCCTCATCCCCCCGTCCCTGCGTCCCGCTAATGCAGAGTGCAGCGCTTAAACAGGAGCATTTAATTCATTACATCATTATGTCATCTCATACTAATCTGCACAGTGGCCTCCACTGCTTTGACATGCAAATGGATTAGAAAAACGTCTGGGGAGGTAAAGGGGAGGAGGGAGGGGGCAAAACAGCAATCATCACGTCTTGTCAATGGGGTGAAAATATGCCCTGAAGCTGCTCTACCATTTTTTTCCCTTCCTTCTCTTTAACTGTATTTTTCTATCTGTTTTTTTCCCCTCCACTTTTCCCCCTCCCCGGCTTTCACCGCTTCTCCTTCCCTATCTTTGCCGGCGAATGCCCCAAACAAAGCAGCAGCAACATCACACCAAACGCCAGCAATCTGTTGAGGATCAGGCTCCCTACGGAGAACATATAAACAATAAAGCGTGTGGCACACACTCACGTCGAGCCCCCTCCCATTTACACATGCCCCTCATCTGCATATTCACAAAAAGGCCCCTCTGGCTTTCCCCTCATCGGCAGACCCCTCCCCACAGCCTCATCAGCACACGCCGGTTTGACTACGGAGAGGCAGGCAGGGCAGGCATCGTGTGCCGGCTGGGACCACACACGCGCACATCAAGACGATACACAAACACACACACACAAATGCACAAAATCAATTTTTGCACACGCACAGTATACAAATGTGCAATGGCAGAGTAAACAGAGAAATCAGAAGGAGAGTTAGTGAGATCTGGTGATGTGAGCGCTGGCCATGCTCATCTAATTTCCACCCCTCCTTTCCCTCCCTCCCTCCCCTCCTCCTCCTCTCCTCTCGTCTCTCTCTCCTCTCATCATCAGGTACCTGGTGACGAGCGGCCCGTGATAATCCACAGCCTCTAACCAATCAATCAGCAGCATCGTAATCAGCGGCGTAGAGAGGGAGAGAAAGGGAGAAAAAAAGCCCATAACTTACCCTGGGTCGCCTCCAGTCTGCTCAGCACCAGTAGAGGTCTGGTCAGGGCTTTAGCTGCAGATATGTGGACTAGTTCACCAGAAATATGAGAAATACTCAGATTCTATCCTCAAGCCGTGTTTTTTTTTATCTAAATTGATATTTTTCACTGCATCATAAACATGTAAGCAACATATAAAGCTCTCCCCCTCCCATTTCCTATTTCAGTCTGACTCTCACTCTACCTCTCTCTATTCCTCCCTCTCTCCCTTCCAGTCACTCTCTCTCCCCATTTCCCTCTCTCCTCCCTCAGTGTCTGCCTGTTGCAACAGTGTGGACATATACACACACTATACAGTGGAGATATATATTAAGAAGCATACATCTCTGTGCAGAGGATAGAAAAGGCTCGCTGGTGTGATATCCTGCAGATCTGCTGGACCCTGCGTGTCTGTGTGTGCATGGGTTGGGGGGGTGGTGGTGGGAGGGAGTAGAGAAAGCAAGGGAGGGTCAAAGCTAAATGTTCTACAAAGAACAGGGGGACCGAATTGACTTTTTTTCTTTGAATCAAACACATATTCCCTCCCTCCTCCCTCTCTTTTTCTATTCAGTGCCCCCAACTCCATCTTGCCCCCACCCCATCCCAAACCTCCCTCCTTCTTCCCCATTTCTGCTCACAGGCATTCCCTCTCCAGACATCAGCATCCTTTGAGGGGGTTAGCTGTCTCTAGGAAGAGGAAGAGGTAACGCCGCCTAGCAGCCTTGTACATTTTGCCTTGAGGGTGAGATAGCTGAAAAGCCATGTGCTATCATCATTTTTGAGGTGTGCAGAAAAAGTAAAGACAAGAAAAACATACTGGTTTTACACCGCTCCCCAAAAGATCTGATGCTGAATTTAGCATAGGATTACACAAAACCTCTCCTCTGAACCTCTGAACAGAACCCCCCATTTCTGCAGACTCTGTGATTCCTCTCCTACCCCTCACCAAAGAACGAGATGTAGAAACCCCAGACAACCTGCAGCTGGGGCATGGTGCCTAAGTTTAGTTCTACAATAGAGCGCAACCAAACAGACGCACAGAGAACGAAAATGTAGCAACATTGCAACTGTTCAAGGAGACTCTCGGCGGAGATATTCCTGAAAGAGCACACATGCGCTCTTGTATTTTTGTACCACTGTGTGTGCAAAGATTCTCCGACTGATGGTCCTGTAGTATCAGGATGTCAGGCAGAGATACTTGAGGGTCTAGACAGAGCAGCGAGCACAGTAAAGAGGAAACCTATGCACTGAGGAGGCCCTGCTGGCCTCATGCAGACAGGAGCAAGGCGCCGGGTAAGTACTGCTGCATCGTGCCAAGAGGGAAAACGCGGCCCAAATGAAACAGAGCGATGCCCCCCTGAAGACTCGTGGGCATCCATCTCTTACTTATATTAAGGCAGCGGTGGAAGAGCTAAGGGAGGGCTGGAGTGAAAAGGGAGGGGAGAGGGGTCTGCTGGTACCCTTGGAGTCCTATCCTGTGTGCACTGTTGTTTTATTAATCTTGTGTATTTGTGTGGTTGCAGCCCACAAACCCCACAACTGTGTCTCCTCTGCCTCCTTGACCCACAGACCACACCCCTCCCACCGCCACCCACCCATGCACCCACCCATCCTCTTCCTCTCTGGCTGTGCAAATAAATACACACATGCGCACAGAGATCTCGTGCCCGTACGGTCTGACCTGACCATCACTCCACGTGGCTTTTTTTCTCCCTGTGAGGAGAGGAAAGACGGGGGACAACCTGCAGATCTGCACCAGGACGCGTCTGGGAAACACCGGCCGTTAGTCTGCCACTCAGCCCCAGTAAAGATCAACACACACACGCGCTGAAAACACCAGAAAAACAGCGCAGGACCATCAAAATTGATGACTAGACTACACAGAGTGAATGTCATTATGAAAACTCCAGAGATGGAACAATAGAGGAGAAGAGGAGCTAAAGTGCACTGGTGTACCACGCTAGATGAGAAGCCTCCATGTTCTCAATGAGGAGAGACAGAGAATTTACGCAACATGGCAGCACTGTGTTGTAATGCATCAACCCTACTGAGAGCAGCACTGTCACTACCACTCTTCATCATCAGCAGGAGCAAAACACCAGCCATGCATTGTCTTTGGGGCAAAAAAAAATTGTGTGTCTGTGAATGTGTGTGTGTGTGTGCCTTTTCACAAGTGTGCAGGAGTACATTTATGTCCCCGTGTTTGTGTGTGCGCGTGCATGTACTGTGTTTGCGCGTCATGAATGTGTGTATATGTGTCCGCCTCCACGGCATCCATATTAAACAGTTTTGGAGGTGACTGTGCTTCCCTGGATGTCATGAATATAAGAGAAAGCATCCATCTTCGTGGAATACAATTTCACAGGTAGTGACAGTAAAACTGACTCTACCCTCTGACTGCAGACACATACAGAGAAAGAGACGGAGGGTGGAGAAGGGAGAGATACAAAAACGCAGACATAGACAGACGAGGCTGCCAGCCATCTTCTGATTTTCAGCACACTGCTAGATTTTCCAGCTGCATCCTATATTAAACTTAGCCTATCACGCTCTCACTGGATAAATTCCACTGAAGGCTAACCGCGCTGATTGATTCGGCTTGATTCAATGCATGCTGACCCTGTTCGAGCCACAGTTTCTGCAGATCGGGCCTAATATCTGTTTCAAACTCATCAGAGGGCTGGATGTTAGGTCACTTTTCAAAGTCTGATGTGTGCTTAACAAGTAATTACAAGTTAACGGATGCAAAGTACAATCCAAGAAAAGTCTGAAAAACTTCTGAACCTGAAATATATGCATAGAGCTATATTAGCTGAAAAAAAGTGTAGCAAATCTAAAGGCTGAGAAATGTTATGATTGTTATGATTGACTTCCTTCTGATAGATGGAGAGGAAAACATCTTACTCCAGTGGAACCTTTGTTCAGATGATCAGAGAACAAAAAGTGCAGGAATTATTATAATTTCACATCTAAACTGTGTGAGTTAATTACCGGATGAAGACGCATGCATGTCTTCATTTACAGTGATTTTTCATTAACAGTGTGAAAGTGGAAAGTGCAGGTGGGAACTTTCACAATTATACCAGGTACACCGAGTATAATTAATCTCATTAACTAATCAAGGGGAATTCTTTCCTGTCTTACAGCAAAAAGTCACAGTATTTAACACTACGCTAATTATCTTAATCATGTGCGAGATGACAAATTAATTAGGGCAATTAAAGCACAATTAACGCCTAAAGATAAGTGATTATTTCATTCACAGCGACAGCTGCGCGTTCTGGGGAAAGAACATAAAACGCGCTGTACATTACCTGTTTAAAAGGAGAGAAAGAGCATCATGGATATGACAAAAAGCCCTGAGAAATAAAATTAGTTGAAGAGAACAGAGCATGACTAATGGCAAATGACAGCTGTCTGAGAGGCCATCACTCTTTTTTGAGGGTGGAGGGAGATACCCCTTTTGTCACAGCCAATCATTACAGCCTTGAACATAAGCAGGGAGAACAATGTCAAGTTTAGGACGAAAGAACAAAGTATCCAGGAGGCAGAAAAAAATTGCACTAAAGGAAACATGGCTCACATATGAAAACAACTACAGCTGAACTGACAAGCAGCAGAACCCAGCTGCAGAGAGGAACACCAGTGATAGTAACTGGCTCCTGCCATCTGAGAATCGAATCGGGAGGAAACATTACAGTGTGCACTCGGGCTCCTGTGTTTTGTGCTTGCTTTGCCAGTGCTCATAAGAAAAAACAGTTTCCCCCCCACTACTCAATTCCTGCACGACTCAAAAAAACATTTTTCAGTAAAAGAGAAAAAAAAAGAGGGAAAGAAAGTCCAAGCAAAGATGTGTTTTTGTCAAGTGTACACATTGTTCCGGTTTTTTGTCTGTTCAGTCAATTCACCTCTAAAAGATGTGCATGTATTTCACAGAAGACGACATTTTACTACCATGTTTTATTTCAGGATTCGGCTGCTGCCGTTGCTTATGCATGTCAGCTCATGTTTCCGCGTGCATCGCCTGTGTGTGTGTGTGTGTTTGTGTTGTTCTCGGGCTCGATTGTGTGACTGTGTTTCTGACCATTGCATTCGCTTCAGCGGGAATCTCCAGGACTGCGCCGCACGCTCCATGGACATGAGTTGATGAAAAACATGAGTGACAAGATTCATGGCTATCAGAGCAGCTGATGAAAATGGTAAGGCGAGAGAGGAGGATTCAAGAAAAAAAGAAAGAATGCTTCTCTCTCTTTTTTTAATTTCTTTTCAAAGCAAAGAGCGGAGATGAGGAATACCGATATGGCAGGAGACAGACAGAGGAGAATAAAAAATAAATAAACACGCAACCCCCCCCACCCTTTCTGTCCCTAAACCGTCAGTAGCCCCCATGTCTGGGGAGGGATGATGCCAGAAAGAAATGACCTTTTATATTGGACTCAAAGACCACTGCAAGTAAACAAGCATTACAACTAATTTGGTTATATTTAAATGAGTGGGGTGTGAACTGGAAAAATTAAAACAATAAAATTGACCAATTCTGACAACTCCATTTATGCAACAAAATTTAATTGTTTTTGTAAATACAGATAATAACAATAATAATTTCACCCGAATGATTTCTGCCCGGGAACAATTAGCAGGAAAATATTAAACGTGAAATATGTAAAATACCATCTGAGCATTTTTAAAACATCACATGAATTGTTCTGGAAGGGATAACACGGGAACATTTTCTCCTGTTGTTGGATTACAGCGGTTGGTGTTTTTCCCTTTTTGCTACAGCGCAGCAAAGTCAAGCATGATTCCATCACGCTTGACTTTGCTGCGCTGCGGACACGCCAGGGATTTAGTCCGATCGGGCTGTGACTTTGGCAGTTCGGCCAGTGCTAAAGCATAACAGCCTCTTTCACTTTCAGCTCCCTCGGCGGGGTCAACTGATTCCTACCAGATGCATCTGTACATAAAATATACCATTAGATCGAGCCGGGGGAAGTCCCTCGGTTGGGTTCAAACAAACAATAAAGCATGTCAAAATAAAAATGCTGAAAACTAGGATGTCATAATTTAAGAGGGTTGTTAATGTGTTGCAGACAGGGCAGGTAATTTTTTTTGTTTATACAAGATGAATATTCAATAGAGAAATCTTTTCCACTCCAATAATTGTTTCCATGAGAAATTTTCTTTTATTTTAGTATGTAGATATATGCAATTAAACTTTGTTGTTTGGATTGGTTTAAAATTATTTTTGACTTTCAAAATAAATGGTTGAAAACTATGATTATGAGGATTCATACAGACAAAATATCTGACATCTTCGAACGCAACAAAATCCATTTGAAAACTGCTCTCTCTCTCCCTCACACACACAAACACACACACACACACACACAGTAGTGCATGAACACTGTGAAAAACTTGCCATTTTACCATAATGTGAAAAAGGATAGAAATGGCACACGTCACAACACCTGTGCTGGAGACAGCTGAATTGGTGCTTCAGCGGCGGGGTGAGGGGTGAGGGGCTCAGGGTGAGGGGCTCCAGGGACAGAGGGAGGAAATGGCTGCTGTGTTTGTGTGAGAGGAGGTTAGCAGAGGGGCAGGCTGGATTCTGCTGTGGCCCAGATTTTCTCCAATCCCTTTTGTCTGTTCACTCCGTGTTTGAGTGGCTTTATAGAGAAATTGCTTTTATTGTGTCCACTCAGGAAAACCAAACGCGAAAACACCTCCAGCATTCAGTCTGAAGACAATGCTCACAAAAGCATCGAGGAAATGAGTTACCAACCGGCAGCGACGTGCCAACAATGCGCTATAGTTTTCCTCAGGTGTTCTAAATGACGTCTTACTGTTAATGAACACCTCGCCACATGTTGCTCCTGCTCGGAAAAAACTTTTCCTGGTCGTGTGACGCAACTCCCCGCAGAGGGAACGGACGGCGGAGAGATGAAGACGAAGTAAACATCTGTTTGTCTTTAGAAGAGGGGCACGGAGGAAACGCAGGCTCACTGTTCTGACCCAGGGGCTGATAGATGCACAGCCCGGCCCGGCAGTAATGTAGTGACAGAGCTCCACAGTCAACTACACAGTGGCAGCAGCCCTCAGTGGCTCCCTGACCCGCTGTTTAGAGAGGGCTCACAGGTGAAGGCGGTAAAATACACAGCGCTTTTGCTGCTTCCCGGGGTCAACAAGGGAAGGTGCAGGTACCTGAGAGATACTGTGAGCGTGAAATTTGCGCAAGAAGTAACAACAAAAGGGGAACTAGTTTTGAAGAAAATACCTTATTATTTTATACATATATTAAAAATGTATGTTCGTATCATTAAAAAGATTTAGGGTCTTATTTTGCGTCCAGCTATAGGACATTTTCCTATTCATTTTGAATAAATAGCCATTCCTGACAATGAATGAACTAATCAAGACAATTCATGGTATATACAGTAGACATATGACTTCATCTTACGACTAATAAATCTCTTCATTTTATATCCAGTAAACTTGGGTGACTGAAACAACATGTAAGACTCTAGCAGGGGAGAATCCTGCCGACAATAAAAAGCTGAACGCCGCAGCTGACACCATATTCACTGTGTAATTCTTTAACCTCCGAGAGGGCTTCAAATCGCAGAGGGAGCAATGGGAGGAAAGAAAACCTTTCACATATTGTCATTTCTGCATGCATTACATTTTGCAAATTGTGAAATCATGGTGAAATCTAGGTTCAGGCCTCTAAGACTGCGCACATACAAACAAAATAGGGGCATTAAACTAAAGCACTGCACCCTCGTTATTATACACGTTTCCTATTTCCTTCTCTTGGCTGAACAATTTCAATGGCTCCTCTTCCATGCCAGGAGCATTTGTGAACATAAATGATAACACAGGCTTTTACAATCAATGTGCACTTCCTTGTTTTCTGGCTTTAGGAAAACCATAAAGCCCTGCATCTGTATGTGTTAAATGAAGTGTGCAGCAACCGCATGAGCGTACGATGCATGTGTAAGCACGTGCACGGAGCATCCGCGTGCACGTGCATGCTCACTCACACATGTTCGAATGTGCACTGAGAAAGTGGCAAACCGAAACTGCATGATGAGAGAGGACACAATATGTCGGGGTTTTTTTTTTCCACGATACTGATTTTTTTTCTTTTTTTTTCGGTTGCTGGAGTGACCCGTCGCCATTTCATCACAGACCCCAAGACGACAGCCCAAGAGAGATGCAAGATGCAGAGGGATAGCAACGGCACCACAAAATGAAATGAGAAATCAGAGAGGTGCAGAGAAAATGAAGAATGAAGATGGGAGGGTTGGGGGGGTGGGGGGGCTGGATGGGGTGGGGGGGGGTAAGAGAGTGATGGGGACAAGAGAAAAAGAAAATGATACCGGAAATGCTCTCTTATTAATGCCAGTCCACCAATCCATGAATCTGAAGAAGCCTCGGGGGTGTTGTAGTGTCGAAGCCATCCACCTGTCCCATGTCCTTCTCAGGGAAAAAGGACATGAACACACACACTGTAAGGTCAAATGAGCACTTCACCTTGTCACCAACAGAACAGACGTAGGGAAGCTGTTCATTTGGAATTCATCGATTCACTAATGTGTCTATGAGCGTGCAAACTATTCACAGCTAGTTGGCCGATTGCTGCCGTAGTAATTTTTTGATTGATGTTTTCTCGTGCATCTTTTTTAATGTCTGAGGGGTGTCAGGGAGAACATGTCGGCTGAGGGCAGGGTTATCCTTGGGCTTATCATGTCAAGCAATACAAATTCATTTCATATTCATCAGAATGGTTGTTCTCTGCAGGGGGTTCATGGCGCTACCTATCCAACTCCCCCTTTTCTCTTTGATTTGGCTCATTTGAGCAGCGCGGTCCCCAGCAGCTTGTTAGAACTGCCACCTCGGTGACTCTGCCCCCTGGATGGGGAGGGGGGGGCCAGGGTGGATGGGGTGGGGGGGGCTGCTGGGGGAGATGGCAGAGATGGAAGGGGTGCTCAGAGGAGTGTTGAGGGGGGTGCAGGATGATAGGTTGGGGAGGCCTACCCCAGAGCGCTTTCACAAGTCACGGGTGAGCAAGCAAGGTTCGGTGAGTGGAAACCAAGAAAAGCTGAAGGAGGCACACCATCTACTGGCTACGCCTGGGAACTGCGGCCTGCTGTCACACAGGAGGCCGGAGAGAGGGGAGCATCTCCTCTCCGAGAGGTCACCTAGAGCACCTCTGTCCCACTGTTCAAACTGCTTCCAGCACACAGCTGTACGCATCCGTGTGAACCTCTGACACATTCAAATGACCTCACTTGCCATGTCTTTTACCATATGCACCAGAAAACCTATCATTTTGCTCCGTGTTTACCATAGAGGCCACAAAGAGACTTGAAAATCTACAATGACTCAAAGTGGAACCACTCCGTAAAATACAGAGGCGACGTCCGGAGAGCAGCTGCTTCTTTTTTATTATTACTGACAAGGTGCAAAAATGATCCCTTCAGGTCAAAGGGACAAGAGACATAACTGCCTAAAATTGCCCATAATGGCTCACATGTGTAGCCTGCGCCTCGTTTTTGTGTCGGTAAATTTCAAATGCTCAAACGCATACCTTTATTAGACATGGGCGAGAGCGAGTTACATGCTACCTCCGTAGCAGCCGAACGCATGCTACATAGGAAGAAAACGAATTCATAAAAGTGGAATCATTGTTTTTCAACCTTTCTATTCTCCAAGGTCGTGTTCATTTATCACAGCGGGGTGTGCAGTAGAGACTGGACAAAGGCTGGAATATATAACAGCAGGTATAGGATAAACAGCATAGGCTGTGTGGATGAGGGGCACAACATATTCAGCATCAAGACTTGGCCTGATTAGATGTCCAGACATGCCATAACCTTGGGGATCTGCCAGTGAAAAAGGGGAGCAAGAGGAGGGGGTGGATCTGTGTGGGTTAAATGCAGACAGACAGAAAGGTGCAGACAGAAAAACACACACACATACATACACACACACACACACACACACACATATAAGAAGTGAATGAAAATGCATGGAGAAAACCTACTCAGAAAACATTTTCATTTTCTTCCATCTGTAAATATATAAAATACAGTGAGGTGCCATTACTGAACCCGCCAACCCCCCTCTCTTCACCCCATGAAAAAAATAAATCTAATTTTCCCATCCCTGCCACAGCAACCCTCCCTCCACACACACACACACACACACGCATGTACGCCCCCAGTAGCCCCACCCACCGCCGCTCCCAGCCCACATTCAGGCTCCCCCAGCCCCTTCCACCCTCGCTCTCATAGTGATGCACCATTTCTTTCTCTTACCAAGGCTCCATTTTGTAATAAGTTCTGATCAGTGTTTTAACCAATTTGCATTCAATCCTGAGAAAATGGTGGAACAGCCTTGGTGGAGGAGAAAATGCTGGGGAAAGGGTAGCACAGAGAAGCTCGAGGGAGTAAGAGTGAATTATCAAATATCCAGCGGGGATTAGCCTGAATTTATAACAGTGTGATGCTGTAAGTTCAGCATGTTTGCATATGTTACATGTTTATGGTTGTCTGTCACTGTTTTCATGGATAAGTGGTCCAAATAAAAAAGCGTGAAGCCTTTATTTATGTTCAGCCGCAAAACCTCACTAAGTACTAAAGTAGACAGGTAACAATGTGAATATACTGGCGTGCTCAGCTGGCTCACAGATAAGCTGGAGAGACAGCGGTTTGTCTTCTGCCTTCAGTACCTTTAGGATAATGAGTAGAGAAAATACACTTCAGACAGCTTTTTACCCCAAGGCATGGCGACAAAAACACACCATCTCAAAGGCTATACTGCAGAAAATACACAATAGGTCCCCGTGCCATGTGTAAAATTATTAAGGCAAATCATTGAAGGGCAGCAGTAAGTTAAAGTTGATATGACACAGAAACTAGAAACACTGAAAGCGAAGCAGCAGCTCTTTTAACTTTGACACTGAGGCATTGATGTTTGTTCCTGGTCAAAATAAAAAGGTGACAGGGTGAAAGAGTGAGGCAGGTATTCACCACAGACTATCGCCTCAGAGTCAGATTGCATTAGCTATTAGCTGCTGACACACACAGTGGCAGATAATGAATGTGATCATCCACAGTCATGGTAATGATGAAGTGTGACCACGACAGCAAATGATGTGAAACTATTACTAAAATACAATGCAGAGGTGCAATCAAACAGTCTGGATGACTTGAGTAATGTCACCTTTACTGTTTGAGGAGCTGCTGCGTGTTGATAACACCGGACCAAAACTGTGCAAAGAAAAAGTTAGGGGCTCTTCACTATTTAGTTATTTTGATTACAGCAAATATGATAGGGGATTAGTCAGTGGTAATCCAGCTGTACAAACGTCTGCTCGCTTCTACAAAGGGACAAATCTGGCCCGACATGAGAGCAGGAAGCCGGATGAAGGGCAGAGCTTCCTCAGGTCCACAGCTGCCTCGACCCGAGTGCCAGCGGCCAGCTTTTTTTTGGGGGGGGGGTGTTAATAGGTGGTTCAAATCACGTTAAGGGCTGGAGAGATAGCCAAGTTAATTACAACATCGCTGAAGACCGTTTTTTTCTGAATCTGAATAAGTTTTTCATTAATGGTGTCACAGAGATCAGCAGTTATCAGCACCTCCGGAGGGATAGCAGGGGGGGAAAACAATCACTGATTCTTTCACACAATTTCACCATCTAATTTCCGACCATGCATTTTGGAACAAAATTAATTTCCTTGCCTATCTAATAAATCAGAAACAAGTGATTGCTGTTGGTGCCAATCCAGGCAGGCACAATGAGATCTCTCCGCTCCGTTCTGACAGAATGAATTGCGCGTCCCTGCTGAAGCTGAGAAACGTCATGCAGGCTGGGCTTTAAGTCTGCGTGGGATCTCCCTCTTCAGCCATTTCCTCAGCATCACGCTCGCTCTGGCTGTCATTCACACAAAGGCTTCACTCCTCCTTTTATTAAGAACAAACTCAAGACAATAGCTCTATAGTCTGATTGATTCTGGGAGTTATTCTCCATCATTCCACCACTTCCTCATTAGTCCACGTCTCCTCGTCTCTGATCATCCTTATCAATCTCCTCGGCTTAAATTTTAAAATAAGCCACTCTGCGTGCTCAGAGGTGCGTCGAATTAGGTTTATGATATTCAGTGGTCTATATGATCCGCTGTGTGCTACATTATACATGCAGGATCTTGTAAGATTCAATGCATGTTTTCCGCATGGCTTCCCTCTGAAACAACTGGGGGCTATATGCTAAAATGCCTCAGGCTATCTTTACAAGGTTATAGAGCATTAAGAGTCGGAATGCACACCCGGGGAAATGGAGCGGGTGGAGGGAGGGGGTTGTAAGCCTCGCACACACCAGCGGACGCACTCACACACTATCACCGGCACCTCCACCGCAGCGTGGACCCTCAGCTCTGGGGCGCTCCCCGAGTGCAGCCTTCAGAGACGCTGGGGGCAGGGCGGAGTGGATTGGAGGGGTTAAACGACGGTGTTGTAAAACATTTATCTGTTTCAGATAGAGCGTTAGATAGCTTGAACCTCATCCCCTGCCATTACAGAATTACCCTAACTGCTGCCGTGGTGTGGCTGAGCAGAGACGTTGTGCCCAATCCCTCTCCGCCGTCCTATTGATTTTCACACCCCGAGACAGCGGGTTCCCAAAGGGCAGTAAATTATAGGGCGTTTTACAGGGAATTACACCTGCACCGGAAACTTTACAGGGACACGGGTGTCAAAGACCGCTCTCACAATCTTCCACAGACCACTGCCAGAATGTGGACGTTGGGAGCCGAACTCACTCCTTTCAATCACACATATTGAAGCTTGTACTCGCGCAAGCACATAACCGGGGGTTTCGCCTGGCACAAAACAAATGTATAGACCCACCACCGTGACATTCAAACATTAGTTATATGGCATTTCACCTTTATTGGGCTGATGGCGGTGCAGCGGAGGAAACACTGTGACACGCCACATCCCCGGCGAAGATTTGAGACCCGCAGCCTGCTGCTGCCGCCGTCGCTGCTCCGGTTTCAATGCAGCGAAAAAAATAAAGCACGGGGTCGTGATAGACGGAGCCCGAAAATGTCAAAGGGAGAATGGGCTCAGGGTACATTAATGGTTAAATATCAAACATGTGTGGAGTTTAAATAAATCACCCATTCCCCAAATTTATGATAAGCATCAGTTAAAAATAAAATTCACGCAGACACAGCAGTCATACTTAAAAATGTGTTTCGGATCAGCTGTGGGCGATGTTTTCTATAAATGCCTCTTTGCTGTCCACATTTTTTTCTGCAAATGTTTATGTGTGAAACAGAATTCATTGCTCAGAAATATTATCTAAGATGGTCCATGTCACACTAAAGTTACTGACAGGCAACAGCCTGGGGGACAGAGGTTAACATGGTCGAAGTTAATAATCAGCAGAGGGTCCGACGACAAAAAGCGCACATTCCCCCTGCAACTATACTGTAACAGCAGCTTGACAAAGACTCAGACTTTTATCTATGTGTTGCGCTGTTAATAATTCAGAAAGCAGCGAGCAGACTGGTATCAATCTTCTTCCTCAAAAGACAACTGTGCAGTAGATGGGCAAGGCACAATGCCAAGGGAGGTATCTCTATAGTGGGGAGGGGGGAATCAAGGAAGGAATTGTAGACTAATAAAACTTCCTTAACTCTGCAACACCTGGATATATATGGTTTCTTTTCATTTGTTCTCCAGCTCAACTCACTCCTAGTAAAACTAGCTCTCAACACCAGCACTCACTGACCTCAGGATAGCCGTGCAAACATGAAAGACCCTTTATCTGTTCCAGGTGTGGGCTGACTCATGCTGCGAATGTGTGTCTGAGGGAAAGTGAGTGAGAGAGATGCAGATGTTTAAGTGCATGAAGAGATTCGAGATCCAAAAGCAATTTACCAAACTAAAAGCAGGGAGCAGTGAATGGCTGCGGTTCACATGAAGGGTGTTTCTCCGTTGACCTGTAGTGATCAGATAACGTGGCTTAAGCAATCAGAACCCGTGCGTCCACCATGGACTTGGACTGACAGTGGAAACGGATCGCTGGACGCATACAGACGAGACAGATAACGCCACGCGTTGGTAAACAGAAACACACGCACACACACAGATGCCGGCGTGGTGCTCAGAAGTGACCCCAGCCCACCCCTCCCCTCATCCTCTGTCTGTCTGGTTTCAGGTTAAACTTGACCCCTCACACTTGACCTTTGGGGTTTGGCTCAGTGCTGGATGAGCGGAGGGAGAGAGGCAAGGGCACAGCTGTGAGGGAGGGTCCACAGCAGGACAGACTCCCCTCTGACAAAGGGAGAAATTCAATTGGAGCATATTAGTGTCCAAGTAGTTGAATATCACTCATTCGGGCTAACTGGAAACATCTTTTCTTCTGCACTCAAGGCAGCTTCCATTAACCTCTAAAACAGTGGGAGGGCCGGGGTTGGGTGGGTCACACACAAGAGCTCTCCGCTCAACTTTGCCAGCACTTCTCTCCAGCGCTCTATTTTTAACCTCTGATACATATTGCTGTGGTCATTATTTTCAATGTTTCTGTCCTGCACTGTCAAACGCCTTGCAGGTTTGATGTATGAACGGTGGTCCATCACTTACATTGTTCCCCAGGACAACCAATGAGTGTGTGGTTCCCTGCAGTGGGCCAGACAAAGACAGATAGATGGGCCCGGCTCAGGCCATACGTACCAGGGGACACTTCTCAGGACAGCTTACAAATAGGACTGAGAGGGAAGGGATAAAGCTGAATAAAAGCTGATGCTCCACAGAGCTGTTCAACCCATAACTGTCACCTCTGCAGATTGAACAGCCATCCTAAATGAAGACAAAGTATCGATCCACAGAGTAATATCTGGTGTTTGGTAAGTCTACAATGAGAAGAAGAGATGCCGGAGAAGATATTCTCACCCAATTTGAATATTGATCCCAACAGTGAAAAGCAGACTTTCTAAACATGAAACAGGAAAGCGTTTAGGAGCTGGGACTGGCTGCTCCCACCGAACTGCTTTATAACAAATTAAAAACAAGAGGAAAATCATACTGAGATTGGGTCCCATCTCGCTACAACAACCCCCCACCCCACCCCAGCCCGACGCCTTTCCCCCCCTGCCATCCCCAATGTCTCTTTTCTCCACAATCAGTGTCAGAAGAAGCGGCGAGGAACGGTTTGTGAGAAACACTTATCTAGCACAGCGGCAGAGCCCTGTTCCTACACCCTTTATCTCACCAGGAGATGGAATTCAATATACAAAAACCCCATCATGCAGCAGCATCACGCCTGTGCTGGGGATAAGGGCAGGGTTGCCAGGTAATTGGTTGGTGGTGGACGAACACAAGGTTTGAGACTACCCGTGGAGGAGTGGAGATTACAGGAAGGGGTGGAGGGACCGGGTAACTGGGAGTCAGGGCAGGGAGGGAGGGGGGACGTGAGGGTGAGGTTGGGGGGGTTCTTGACAATCTTTCTCCACCTCCCCCTTCTCCTCCATCCACCCATCCCTCCGCTGCCTGCTCATGTAATCTACAGCCCCACAAATGAACATGCGCAGCTGTGCAGTGGTGTGTATGTGTATGTGTGTGTGTGTGTGTGTGTTTTTTTTGTCCCAGCACAAATAACAAAGCATGTCAAGTTTATTTGCACAGCCCGTATGTCACCAATGCAGGGCCCGAACCCCCTTTCAAAAAGGGAAAAATGACGTGACTTTGTTTCTATTATGCAAGTTTGTATTTTGCATCCCCAGTGCACATTAATTAAGAAAATTCCTCACATCCATGACATTTAAATTAAAATTAAAGCAGATAATGTCACAACAAGGGCTGAATGTCATTATGGAGGAAAAATAATTTCTTTCCTTTGAGATAATGTAAAAGGGGATTGGAGGGTGATGATCACGCACATGGACTGAAAACAGTGGAAGAGGGGGAGCACACAGGAAATCCACCGGCACACCATTTCCCGTTTTCCAGCGACTCCTCGAGATAACAGGCGCAGAAGAGGGACAGATAAAGGAACATGTGAGCGAAAGAGAAAGGAAAAAGTCATTTCTCTGATTTATTTATGATGCAATGAAGGTATGCTGAACGCATCAGAACATGCAGCAGTGGTCATACTGTCAAGGAAGATGAAGTGTCTTCATAGTCGACTGAGCGGACGAGCAAGGGAAAGAAAGAGGGAGAGAGAGAAAATTAGAGGGAAAGAGAGGAGAGTGGCTGTACTGCAGAAGGGTGTTAACCATCTCATCTCTACCGCACCACCGCACTCGCCACAAAATGGCTACTTCGTTCCTGCTGACGGCCGGCACCAGGAGGGGGGCCATCTGAACCGCGCCTATCTCATCTCCCACCTCCGTGGCGTATTCTTCAACCTCTACTGTTTCTCATATTTATGGACTGGTGTCATTCAACACTCTGCTGAGCGGCTTTTAACCCGCACATTTTTATAAGAAATTAAATCCCTTAAATCATTATTATTATTATTCTAAAAACTCAGCTTAATGTTGTGGTAAATTAGAAAATGACGTCCCACTTTGGACCATAATTTGTCTGTGTGACTGCAGAGATAAATTTCTATGTGCAGATCTGGTTCATTGTACTCTGCAAAGAGCGATACAATTAGGTGAGAAACCAAGAGATGCACAGCATTTTAGTATGCTGCTGAATGTGTTAACTTGCAGAAGGAGTTTAATGGGAAAAGGGCATCAAAATACCAAGCTACGCTGGACTTGTAATACAATGAAATGCTTTAGACCTGCATACAAAAACATTCAGAGCAGATGTGATGGGGGGGAGTCAGAGCAGGTAGCGAGGGTGCCACTGCCTTAAACACAGGACATGAGTCCATGTCCAGGGCAACATCCCCCTCTGCAGGCAAGGAGAACACAATCACTCTCCACCAAAACATGCACTATAAACTAAGATGGAACCTTGGAGGCCATTTCCTTCATTATTTTCCATTTATTTTATGCCGCCCCACTTCCATCTGAAGCCCACTTAAAACAGTCCATGTTAAAAATGAGGAAAGATGAAGCTTGGGGCCAGAAAACAGAACTCCTATACCTCATATTGTCCAGGAGTGGACACGGCCGGACACTGTAAAAAGTGCTCACATGCTGCACTGCCATGGCCACACTAGTCACGAGTTACATAAGAGGGTAGCCTACTTTGAAAACATTGCTGAATGGCAAGGAAAACATTAAGTGAACTGATTTCCTCCATTTCCTACTCCAGCTTCAGTTCCATCCATTCTGCCATCATAATCATGTGAGCAGAGCAATTCACAGTTAAAATCAACTTGACATAACAAATGTGTAGTCAGTGCTCTCTCCTCCTCGCATGGCCCCAGCAAAATTTATTAGCAGTTTTAAAGCCGGCATGCATATGAAAATAGTAGGCATTTTATATAATTTAATGGGTCACAGGTGGGGCAAATTCAAAATGCTCAGTCACAAGACTACATTCACTGGACTTTTTAACACTGCTACCACTCCAGAGAATGGTGAATATACTGGAACTGAGCGCAAATCTACTTCTATACTCTGAGGCCTGCTCTGGCCTTGTGGATGATAAAAAAAAATTGGATGTTGGCAGCATCGATTCATATAAGCTTCAGAAATGCAGCACATGTTCATCTTTACGCTGCAAGAAGAGGGAAGGTTAGAAATCACACGTTGAGAAAAGTGGATCTAATGGCACGATGACCCTACAGGTCTTGGCTTTTTTGAGTTTTTCCGGATAAATATCGGTCTCAAGAGAGCCTCTCACTCTGCTTTTCATCTCTGCACTGGAAACATGCTGAATTAATGTTGACTGAACATCATTTACAGAGAATCATCAGTGGTATGAAAAAAAAAAGTAAACTTGATCCATCCTAGGAGCACATGCACTCTCATATTTACAAAGTTCAAAGCTGTAGAATAGTTCATACATATTATATTTTCTGTTGAACTACCACAAGCAAGGCATCCATAAGCCAGTGAAAAAGAAAAACAAGAGCTGAAAATGTGTTTTATTAAACTATCGTGAAAAGTGGTTAAAAAGCAAACGCTCAAGCAAGCAGCAAGAAACCACGTTAAAACAAAGATCGGACTTCTACATTATCATTCTACTCAGAAAATTAAAAAGATACAAGGCTAATAAAAAAAATCTCTTGTGTTTATATTTGGTACCATTTTTGCCACGATTTATCTCACGATTGACCTGGCTCCTTTCCCTCTGTGTTATGGAAGATTTTGCAGCTGAGCCCTTGAATCAACTGATGCTTTAGCACAAGCCCTCAACTCCAAGGTTATTTCTTCAGGATTTCCTTTAAGTTCTTTAAAGAAGAGCTAGCATTTGGAATACATATTATACATAAAAACTCAGTCAAATAAACTAACAAAAGTTGGGGGATCAGCAGCATCAAAGCATTCCTGGGCTGGCTCGAACCAGAAGATGAGCCTCATGTCTTTGTGAGCAGAAGCTCGTAGATGTTCAGCACATTTCAGAGCCTGGCTTTAGACTTTTCTCGGCAGATTATCTTTTGGTCTTTGAACCCCATAACCCACCTGCTTCAATCCCAGCAGCGCTTCTCCTCCGGTTTCCAGGCTGTGGTTCCATTGGTCAACATAAACAGCACCTATGAGCCTTGCCCTCGGGGGGATTCCTATTTATTACTGACCAAAGTCTGTGCAGAAGCTCTGCACAGATCTTCAAAGAAGCACTGGCAAATATGCCCCCTATGAAATATGAATCATTTGGGAGAGTTGCAAGAAATCTAAAATAAGTCTGTGTGTATGGATAAGTCAACATGTATCCTTGATCTTCTGCTATGGATTATAATTCAAAAAGAAACCCAGTGCAGCTAGTACAAATTAATGAAAAAATGCATATCAATAAATGATGATTTGATTACAATAAACTACCAAATCTCTATATCTTGCACCTTTCAGCCTCTCTGTCCCTGACGGTTTGATATATTTCAATTCATTCAGCAATTGGGTGATATGAAATTACTACGTTAAGATCAACATCAAGGTCAGTAGACGCTCAGTGGCTCGAGTACTGCGACTGCAGAACAGAATCAAAATACTTGTCTCAGCAGTGGAATAGTCTAACCGGGCCTGGACCGATAATAACCTCCAACAATGTCATGAAATTCACTGAGCATTGCCAGTATTTTGAAGGATCTGTTTGGTCTGCTCACCTCCAGCCAAACACTTGACTTTGTTTTATTTTAATCCAAACACACACTGAAACACAGAAAGCGTATATAAATGTTCATGGTGGGCAGAGGCATGAAAATGCTATGTGTTTTAAAGCAAAAAACAATTGTTTCTACGTACGCGCTGAACTGGGGCAAAATGTCAGTGAAGCCACATGGAATCACAACTTGTGAGAGCAGGAGTTAGCAGGCAGGGGCCTGAATGAAAAGGGGTCATCTTGCATGCTACCTTCAAGGTAGAATGAATAATAAATGGGCAAGCTATGGACACAGAGAGCTGCTATCAATATTTTAATACTTTCACCTCTAATTTCAGACTCACTCTCCCGGATTGCCACCGATGTCCAATACATAATCTTAACCTTTTCGATTTGGCCGATTGCACACACACACGCACAAAAGTACAATATAGACATTTAAAGGGAAATGTAATTCCTCTGCTGTGTCACACTGGGGTTTGGGTGTTTTTTTTCCCCTCTCTTTCTAGAGTAACAGTACAGTTCAGGCACAGTCAAGCAGGTTTGTTGCCGCTTCACCCAAGAGGCTAACACCCTATCCCTTTTGTTTTTTTAATGTGAAAGAGGCAGAAACAGTGGCATTTATTCAGACGGATTCCACTGAAACACCTTGACGTGTCCAAGCTTTATTTGTAAAGACGAATTAAAACTTTTACACTGGTGCACTCGAGTTCAAACTCTGGCAGCAAATGAGGTACATTCCCCTGCCAGGCTTTGTGTGTAAATCCTTTTGTCGTCCCATCTCTCATAAAGTGTCACCGTCCTGATTACCCTGCAGTGCGGCAGAGAGGCAAACGGGTGAGTAGCGATGGGAGGGAGCGGGGTTGAGGGGGTGGGGGGTTGGGGAGGGGTATGCGAATGAGATGCTCAGTGACCCTGCCACCATCACAAACCACCAGTCTGATCTAATATCCTGACTGGCTGAATGAGTTGGTGGCTTGGTAAGTATCAGGGCAAGCCTCTGAGGGCTGCAGGCTTCGCTCCGGCACCAGCCCCTTTCTCTCTCTCTCTCTCTCTCTCTCTCTCTCTGCATATACAAGTCAATCACTGTATGCCCACCGCAGAATTACGGTCGCAATTAGTGTCGTTCACGGAGACTGATGGCTTCGCCCTGACAAGGGTTGAAATAAAAGAACCAGGTAGTCTGAGACTCGCAACTCGCAACTTTGAATCAATCCATCCATGTAGACAAACACCCTCCACTCTCGGGGCTTATTCCCCTCCATTTGTTAAATTCAAATAATTCTGCAGTCCGCCCTGGATGGTTCCCCTTTGAAGGTTAACAAATCAATATTCCAGACGCTTGTCATTTATTAATACAGGAGATGTGGGTGGATAATGATGACTGCGCAGGCATCCAGAGACAGCTCTGTGGGAACAGGCCATTAAACACTGCAGAGACCATAAAGTGGAGAAAGGGACTCTAATTGAGAGTATTATTATTTGTCTGTAGAGCCGTCAGCTCAAATATCACACAGCCCTTCTCTGCGGCGAGGACTGTCACTCAGATTTGTGTCCGTGCGTCGCTGTTTATACCACTTTCAAGTTACGTGCTCAGTTAGAATCAACCGACAACCGAGATGAACTTAATTTTTTAATTCAGGACAGTCGCGCAAAGTTAGGTTCATGCCCGGCCACTCCTCTCCAGTCACACATGCCAAGTTGTGCGTGTACCGAGCGGAGGATTTATTCAACCAAGTCGGATAAACTCCGGCATCATGGCCAAGCAGACAGGCCTGCGCACTGCCGCTCAGCGCTCAGCCAAATGGACAGCGGCACCAGGGACCGGCTGCATCCCGTGTCTGTTCAGATTAAATGAGAGGCTGACGATGTTAATTAGGCTGAGCAAATTTACATCAGCAAATTATGTAAGCAGCTAGAAGAGTAACAAAGCGTGATACCAGTTAAGTCACAGCTTGGCAAACGCTGCCCTGCCACTTCATGCTGATGTGGCCATGGTCGATCAAGCAGAGACGCCACAAATGCCAATTAGACATGAGTGGGTAATTGTGTCGAGGGTGGGGGCTGGTGGCACAGGGGACTTTGTTACAATGTCCTGAGGCACTTTGTGTTTCCATCCCTCTCCGACAAAGCAAGTGACACATCTGAGTTCACTGATAGTGAAGTGCTCTCTCCCTCTCTCCCTTTCTTGCTCGCTCACGCGCGCACATGCGCATGCACACATACACATACACACACACACGCAAAGGGATGAGCCGCTGAATTTCCTCGTCTAAATGTTCACTACTCCAAACAGCCAGACAGGCTGCAAATAGGGCTGCATTTCAGAGTGTTCTCATTTATGAAAATAAATTAATAAAACTGCAACTGAACTACGCAACTTGTTGGTCCAATAGATCATTCATTGTTATTCACACAGTGATATTAATGTGATACACTTGGCACAGTGACACGGTGACAAAATCTGAGTGTCAAACTCTCAGTCTGAGCAGATCATGTCACCTGGGCTCATTTTGAATAACACTGATGATTAGCACAAAAAATAACAAACTAACATTTGTGTTTTGTGTTTTGTTCAGATATCCACTTTCATCTGCATCTGCATCTGAAGAAATCTTTATGAATAAACAAACTGCTTGAAAGCTACACTTGGGAACTAATAAGTAAAAACTGTGAGAAAACTAAACAAAAATATGTAGATGGAGATATTACATGGACCCACTTAGCAGTATATTTCAAACTAAGAAAAAAGCAAATGAAATTGTCTGTATCTTCAAGAACTTACAATCAATTAGCTAAAATGTGCATATGCGAAATATTAACTTCACATTACTAATGCAGTAAGAGAAAACCCTGGCTCACTGCACATGTTATTAGAATAACTGAGAACAGTAAAGGGACATCCTCATAACGGCCTTCACCAGAATCACTGATTCTGTCAGGCCGTGGCTCTCATGTCCTCCCTCTCTTTCTTGCCCCTTGCAGCTGGATTTGCTAGCCCAGGATGCCCACCCACACCTTGGCTTTCTTGGCTGCTCTTGATTCTAATTGGCTCAGACCAGTCTTAAGGCTCAGTAATGCCTGCATGTTAATACTCCCATGGTAACGTTCTCTCACCTAATGGATGCACAGTGAGAGGCCTTTTCAACTGCATTACTTCTTATTGAGTTACGGAGCCCCATCGTTCCAAATAAGACAAATTTAATTGACCGAGTCTATAAAAATCTCTGTGCCGCTGTGAAAGACCTGTTTCTTGGGTTTCTTTATTTATTTATTCACTGTGTTTTCCCGCCTTGGAGAGCAAAGCCCTGCATGAGGCACAAGGAAATTAGGTTTATTCCATTCCCCACAAAAAAAGGAAGGATGCAGAGGAGAAATTCAAAGGTTTCAAAATTAGATCAATGGTCTCAACAATCAATCAAAGGCAGGGTTCCTCAGGTGTCAGCCTTGGTTGTAAGCTCAAAATGAACCTTTAAAACAGCAGGAACATGGTTCACTCTTTAGTGAACTATGCAGGGGGGGGTTCCCAAGCTGTGGAAAAAGCTAATAAAAAAAAAACGCAGCCACAGAAATACAGCCACAGCAGATATGTTATGTTTCATTAATCTTGTTTTTTTGTGTCTTTTTTTTTGACACAATCCATATTCTGTAAGGTACTTGCTTTAAATGTAATGCTTTAAAGCAGGAAACAGGCAAGTAAATTGCCTTTTCATTTATGAGTCCAAGTGCAAAAGACGTATCCTAAATTTATGCCAGACAGAGCTGGCAATATGGACAGAATACAACTGCCAGCCAAGGGTGTTTTAAAGTAGAAAAAAAATTACTTTGGAAACTTTTTTAAATGCAGCGTCTATAAAAAGTATGTTTGTGCCCCGACTTTCACCCGTAATACACATAATCCTGTTACGACCACTGAAGATATTGAGCTCTGCGTGATACTTCAGTGATTAACCAAATAAATATTTTATCCAGTGTAAAAGCTCGGGATTGAATAGAGCTGAACATTAAAACACTGGCCTTAAACTCGCCTGTTGAGAAAAAAAATGTGATAATAAGAGGAGAAATGGCTGGCATAGGCTGAGGTAATCCTACCAACAGAGTGCTTCCCCCGTGAAGGATTTCACTTTTCCCAGCAACTAGATAAACCAGATATTATATTGCAGAGCAGAATGTGCATTGGTGTATGTGTGTATGCATTTACAGCCAGGTAAGGTGTGTGTGCGTGCGCGTGTGTGCTAGGCAGGGCATAACCCCTGTCTCCCGTTAGAAATGCTGTGATGATGGTGGAGAAGTCTATAATTTGCCCAGGAGGATTTTGCAGCCTTACCATATTTTGAAAGCAGCTGAATTAACTTTCTGTCCATTAAATCCTGTATCAGGACACATAATTCCTTTTCTATTCCCTTTGCTCAACCTTTTAGAAAAATTTCTATCAATCTCATTTTACGCATGATTACAGTTTTAATGAATGATGGTCAGTGTTATTGCCGGGGTTAATCTCGGCTTTCTGTTCTTAAATGCTGGTAACTGGGCTAAACACTGCTGATAAAGCTCAAGGCTAGTGACTGAGAAAAGACCTCAAAAAAAGCAATTTGCTTTCCCTTAAAAGCATTCCTACATTATTAACACATATGAGTCATGAAAATTTAACAGTTAATTGCTTATTACATTCTCTGATTTATCTAAACTTCAGATCAAGTCCCCCTGATGGATTTCATTAAATGTTAAATCGATCCACACGATTGATCCCAAAATTCTCCTTGTTAAGTCACTTGCTAAAATGTGTCCAGTTAATAAACAACCAGGGCTCCTTTTATTTTTCTTCAACAATATCAGAAGGAGAAAGAGGCCCTAAAAAGACTTCCAAGTGTGCAACGACCTTGTCGTCATGTCATTACACTTCATATGTTCATATGTATTGTTATTTCCTCAACACACATCAGCTGAGGGCTTCTGGATCACTGGTTCGTTAATCATCTGTCATCATTACTGAGCTCATCAGGTATAAGCTGCAACAATGGCAGAGGGACGACACATTTCTCAGCGTGGCCATTGAAAATGTAGGAGTGCACATTAAAACAGACACAGGATTAAGCTACGACTCAGGAAAAGAGTTAGAAACACAGTGAAGTAAAATATCCTTGAAATCAACATTCATATGCTGGCGCGAGATGAATACTAACGAACTTTAGAGAAGGGGACTGCTGCAAGAAATTGGGAATGGGGCAATTAAAGAATGCCTGCAGCAACTTTACAGAGGACAAAGCATCCAGTCTTTCTAATTAAATTCTGCGGAAGACACCTGGCCTTTCACCTCCTCCTCCATTTCCCCTCTGCTCCCAAGTGGCAGTGACGAAGAGGGGCGTCTCACAAGCTTCATATTCCTCTTCCTCACTCATGCTGCAAGCGAAGCCCATTTTATTCATGGACAAACACTCCCAGCAGATCTAATCAGCGGTGATGGACTGGGGTCACGGAATAGATACATATCACAGTTACTGTTTACCACACATCCCCGGCTCCTGCTGGATTATCCCAGTACAATATGTCTAACTCAAAAGTCAGCAGCCATCAACAATGCCAACAAGGCTGAGAGGCCCACTGTAAACCTTTAAGAGGACTCTGCTCTTGTTGCTGTGGTGGGGTTTCTCCGTACAGTCGACCAGAGATCCGCCCGGCTTAACTGGACTTTTTGGTTGGACACCTGTGTCAAGAACGAAAGCTACAGAAGTTTGTTCAAGAGCTTTCGTGTCTAAAATCTGAGACACACAGCACACACTTTGGGCAACGGGGCTAAACAGAGCTGAGGCACAGAGGTTGTCGATTAAAGGGAACACGCAGTCCCGGGTAAGTGAGGTTTCACAACCTTGCTCCCGCAGGGATCTCTTACAAGTACAAGACAGTGAGGAGGAACAACTGTCAAAGGGAAGCTCCCTGGTAATGGTACGGAAGTTAATAAAATGAAGGAAGGTAATGGAAATTGGTTTTAAACCACTGGCCACATTCCTCCTGAGATAGAGATGGCTTGGGCTAATGAAGCCTGACAGTCTATTCCACTGCAGTTCCACACTTACAGCACATTCACCTCCAACACCGTCTCCTCCCACCACCAGGACAAGCCAAGGTAGAGAGGATAAAGTTACAACTTCACACCGATTAACTACTCCCTGTTATCTACTTATTTAACACTCGAGCCAACCTGAAGGTGTGCAGTGGCATCGTGGTCCCTCATGTTGTCCAATACGCTGACAACACCCTCACAATATGCAGTTAACCAGCTTTAATGACGACCTTTACTCAGCACTGAGTAGCACACCACAAGCACTTGACCGTGTGAGCTTAGAGGACGAAAACAGCACCACATTCCACCAAAACCAATACTTGACATAGAAATCTAATTTCCTTTTTGGTGGTGAACAAAAGAGTCAACTTTAACACAATGCTGCTTTGTGTTCTAGTGTTTTTGACTACTGCTGAAAGGGAATCTGAGACGACTCACAGTACAGTACTATACGAGCATTTCTGCTATACTGGATACACAGCAAGACAATCATGGATAATACAGCATAATGTCTGCTTGGCTGCAGAAGGTCACTGTATTCCTAAAGGAGACAAAAAGCAAGGTTCATGTTGAAGATATTTAATAGACACCAATCTGAGTTTAGGTGTCATCAGTATAAGGAGATTTTTTTTTCTGCACTAGATTTTCTTGTGGAAATTCTTCCACGCACAGTTCATTAGAGATTAGCTGAGACCTTCAGTGATCTTTTTACCATGGAGATGACTATTTTTAGCCAATTAACACTTGCGGCATACCTTTTTTCTTTTTTTTTTTCTTTTTTTTTTACAATAGTCTTAGGGTTAATTGCATCCGTGCTAATTGTGTGATAGAATAGGGGCAACCATGTCAAAGAGGAGGAAAAAGATTTGCATACCCTGAAGTCAATCTGCAAAGTACAATGAGTTTCACTGTGGGCTGTGGTGGCAGACTGCAAATATATACATATCAACAAATCTAATATCTGTTGTTTGTCTGTGCCTTCTCCAGAAATTAAAGAATTGTTTTCTAATGTCACAGCCCCAGAGGTAGGATGATATAATTCATCTGTGTCCTGCAAAACTAACAGAAATCACTATGGGAAAAGGGCCAGAGGCAACCTGGGTAACTGAGTGGATCATATAAATAGTAAAATGTCCATGTCAGGTGTAGAGGTCGTGTTGACTCTCATATTATGAAATCAAAACAAGAGCCTGTATTTGTCCTGTATTTAAAATACTGGCCCGGCCTCTACAAAGCAAACGCCAAGACTGAATGGATATGAAACAGAAAGGACAAGACAGAAGGGAGGGACAGACGAGGTGCAGTTAATCTACATCACATGGCAAAAGAGCGCAACAAACTTTGGAGGACAGAGAGGAAGAGAGGGAGGCGCGCGCTCACACTCGTGTGCCTGCCCACTAATACTCCCCAGCCTCCCTCCTCCTGAAGTGCACTTCCTCTAACCTCTCTTCTTCCTTCTTCTGTTTCGGTTCCAAGTCAATGTGGAACTAATGCATTGTTTATTTCCCCCCAAAGACAGTGGCTGAGGTGTTCTGCTCACGCAACCCGTCTTTATTTGTAGACGCGTAGGCCCGAGGCTGAGGCGGAGAGGTGTGGGGCAGGAGCTGAGAAAGAGCTGTTGTTGTTGTTGTTACTGTAAGTTCATCATAAGCAAATTTACTGGACGCAACATATCGAATTACACGGTGATTTGGAACCGCAGAGCAAATCTGCGACGCACCATTTGCGATTCATTTCTTGCTGCCGAAACAGTATCCCTCAACAACTCTACGCTCACCTCATCATCAAAAAAAGTACTCGGTAACTCAGCTGAATGGCGTTAAGTCCCGTCCATCTCATAACGCATCCTTGTGCAGTTCAGACGGCGACTGTGCCTTTGTTTTAGCTGAGTGGAAGAAAGACGGACATTTTTGAGAGAGGCCCAGTCAGCTGCTTCAGGCACAGTCAGCTCCTTTCATAGGATGTAATGCATGCTCTTTCATGATTCTCTTGGTGATAAGACATAATGTAAGATTGCATACTCTGATAAAGGTCCTCCTGCACACCCTAGTGGAAACATAAGGGGAATGTTTGAAGTGAAGACTTTGGGGATAGAGTGGTCCACTGTTACTCAGGGCGTCCAAAACCAGGAGGAATATAATCTAGATCCAACTCCCCTGAACTTTCATAAATAAAATATCACCTAACAGAGACTCTGAGACAATCCCCACCATGCCTCAGCGGCAGGAGGAGAGAGCATGGCCGGCCAGAGGAGACTCTGACTCCGAGTGGTGCTGGGTCCTGTAGTTATATTTAATGAATTGGAAGCAGGAGTGGTTCTGGGGTCGTTGTGCCCCAGGTTGCCCCTGACTCGACCAGACTGAGCCTTCAGAGAAAGGTGCTCTGTCTAATCTGGCCTCATTTTATGCCTCTTTAACCATGACCAATGTATTTAAATGGCTGTTTCTTTGACAGATGCTCAGTTCAAATTATTCCTAACTGGAAATTTGTAGGAGTGATATTAAATATCCTTCGGGCCAGGCTGCCGAAAGAGAACATAGGAACATCAAAAGGCCAAACACATCAAAAACTAAAACTAATGATCCTAGCCCACCTCCAGGGAGAAGGAGGGCTTCAACTTTGTCCAACAACCCCCTGGCCACAAAAAACATCACTCCTTTAAATGGAGATATGACCATTCCCCCAAACCCTGCTGCATTTACAAGTGATTTAACACGAGATACATAATGTATATCTCCCTATCAGTGAATCCACACGGGAGCAGTTAGGATGAAGGCGTACCATCTTATCTGACGCGTCTATCGTTGTCTTTGTGAAATAAAATCTAAAAATATAACCCTACCGAATTAGACACTACAGGATTTCCTGCTTCCTCCATGTAATGTAGCATGCAGGGCTTTTTTGACTGCGTCTGCAGAGAATTTTGGGAACTTGTCCACGCAGGTCCACAGTCCAGGTTCGACTGTGAAGTACTCACTATTTGAGGAGCTCCACCAACCAGCATGAGCCCAGTGCACGTGCAGCAAATCTGACAAGGTGAAAGAGCAAAAGACAGAGAATGAGAGAGATAATTAGAGCAGGGCAGACAGCTGGCAACACTCATGTTAAACCCTGATGGGAGCCGACGGCAGTGATTAGGAAATAATAAACTGCCCAACCAGCAAGAGGGAGTGGGGAGACACACACACCTGGCCGGGCAGGCCGGAGGTGTGAGGGGAGGGGAAGGGATGAGAAGGTAGCCAAGGGCCTACATGCAGAGGTCACTCTATAAACTAAACCAAAAGGCAAAGGGACAGGGAAAAAAATGTAATTAATCAATTACCTTTGTGATTTGACATACTCTATAAGCACAATAGGCTAAGAAAGGATATAAAAGGTGCATTATCAAGGCAAAGAAATACCACCATTCTTACTCAAGGAAATTCCATGAAGGTCCTACTAGAATAAATCAATTAAGCATTATAACCAGACAAAAAATGCCACTTAATTATTAAAGATATTTCAAGGTACATGTATTAAATATTGGTTTTGTCGAGCAGTTTCATGCAAGGATGGATTTCCTGCATTTATTCTCACATATTTGTGTTCCCTCAAAACACCCGGCTCCGCTAATGCATAAAGACTATTTCCTTTGATGGATTCTCAGAATGTGCCATATAGTGCTAAGACTGAAAAACCGACGCCCTGCCATAAAGAAGAAACTATGCACATTAGTGACATATTGAAATATTAACAGTGAAATGAATGGGTGCTGTATGTTTTGCTGGGATTCCTTTTTTTGATGAAGTGCTTTTTTTTCCACAGTTAAAAGCCATATTTCCTTTCCATAGGCTGTGGGGCTAAACAAAAAGCAAATGTTAAACTTCATTCCTGTGAAGCTGTGCCTTGCTTTGAAAAACAAAACCTATACTCTCCGGCCCAGAAACACCCACTGCGTCAGGAGTCAGAACAAATACCTACACAGATTAGTACAAATAATTTATGACACTAGTACTTTAAACACTACTGACGTGTTTTTGTTGCAAAGCCAAAGAGCCGAGAGAGGCAACGAGCCTGACAGTAAACTCTCAGGCAGCTCTTTCGAATAAACACAGCTCGGCTGTTTGAATGGAGGCTGGTGAAGGAAGAACCACACAGCCAGTGTGCTAATATTTAGTTTAGGGATGCCACCTAGACACAGACTTAACACAATGCATTCCAGCTGGTAACATCTGGCCGGTTTATTCCTCCGCTTGGCCAGTGCTGCTCTCCTCCCAAAAGGGCCAGAAATACAAAGACATGAGTTTTAACTCATTTATGTCTGCAGATTGTAACAGACGGAAGGATCAACCGATTTTCCTTGAATGTGGCAAAGCAGAGCTAGAGCACTTTTTTTTTCCCTATTTCACCAGAAAACTAAACTGTCAAAGTAAAAAAAAAAAGAAAAAAAATCTATATTTCAAGATGGGTTGAAACTGAAATACTGCTGTGTTACCAACACTCAGGCAAGATACTCTCTTCCAGACTATTCTGAGCACTGACCACTTCAGGGCTGTCATGTAGGGGTTTTTTTTCCTTACTTCACAGGACAGAGAGAAATGCTCCTAATGCCACGATTGTGTGTCACTAAATTTCACAGGCACCCACCGAGGGCACACACACAAAGCCACAAGTGAACATCGTGCTGCCAGTCATCCATAATTCACATCTTTTCAGCAATTTAAAGTAGACCCAGTTGGCACTCGCAGGCGAGACTGTTGCAGGGCTCTGCCAGAAAGAAGCCGTGTTCTCTAGGGCCATGAGTTTAGACGGGTTTGGTTTCATCCAGCCTTTTTAAAGTCAATCAATTCAACAGCCAATTGTGCTGTGTGACCAATTTTAAGGAATCAGGCTTGATAAGTGTACTGTTGCAAACAACAGAAGTGGGCCATAGATATGCAACCAACCTAAAGTCAGTTTACCCTGAAGGAATTTCTTAAAAATCTTAGCTATGGGTGGCTGGACGTAAACCTGTGAGTATTAACCCGGAACAGCTGTCCTCAAGCCCTGGAGAACTCCAGGGTCCACCATCAGAAGAATAAGCTCACAGTCCTGTTAGCCACATGCCGCATGTATTTAATTTTCAACATCTGCTGCCTTCATGCTTCTATGCTTTCCATTCCCACTGCACATTCTTCACAAATTCAGTAGCTTCCTTCTTCTGCATTTGTAAATGTTGTTGATTGTGGAAGCCATCCATGTTTACTTTGAATCCCTGGCCATTCCCGGGCCAGCTCTAATTACCTGCAGCTGTTCACTTCACTGCTTTCACTGGCTATACCGTTTAAACACAGACCTCGTATTTTCAGCCTAAACGTTAGATTTCTGTCACTCCGAAGAAAAACGCGATTGCTACAAACGCTCACAAGTTGCAACATAGTATTTTAATGTCTTTTACAATGATCACAATACTGGCAAACATCCACAAATGGTAAAATAAATGTTCCTATCATTTGTTTTTACACCCAGCTGTAGATACTTGGTTGACCTCTCGTAAATCAGTATAATGACTGGGTGAACTAACACGCTGTCAGATTCAATATGCAGCCAGTACACTACACATGTTTTCATTGCCAGCACAATGTCAACATCACTGTTCTCTGCAGTACAGAAAATTCTACCCTGGAGACATCATCTGTATGAAAACTTTGGTATTTTACTTTGACTGTCGGACTATTGAATAACGTGTTTATTTATCCTCTCATGCCTCTAATGTTTGACTGCAGAGAGGGATGAGAGAGGTGAAAAAGACAGAGAGAGAGAGAGAGAGAGAGAGAGAGAGAGAGAGAGAGAGAGAGAGAGAGAGAGAGAGAGAGAGAAACTCTTAGGGAGCAGTCAGTTGCTCTTTGCCTGAGGACCTCATCTGCTCTCACCTGCTCTGCAGTGTTACAGCAAATTTTACACCGTCTGGGACACAAATTGCCATTCTGAACACTGGTTATTCCTGCAGTATAATCTAATTAAAAGACAGTGCCAGTGGGGCAGAAATCAGAGCATTATAAAGTTTGATGGACAGGCCGACATAAAAGTGTTTGCAATTTCACAACATACTGGGCACAAGTAAGTTAAACTTCAGTGCCTTGGCTGGAAAAGGTTCAGGCTAACTGAATTAGCCCAACTACACGCTCCATGGTGAGTGTCAGCACAACATTAGGTGCTGAAATATGATTTCACCATATTTTCAGCTTTGAAGTCCAGCTAAAGATTTAGTTACTGACATTAGATCTCACGCTACGGAGGGATGAGTGAAGTAGAGGCTTTTTTGGGGGGAGGGGAGGGGAGGAGAGGGGAGGGGTGTCTTATTTTCTTTAAAAGCATGTAGAGGCACAGGTTTTCCCGGTCACACTCTAGTTTTGACAATTTTGAGAGAAGGTCCAGCCTGAAAAAACAAGAGAGAAGTGCACAGAATGACAACTATACTGAGGGAATATGCAGATGTTAATGTTCAGGATCATTTTTGGAAGACATCCTTTTGAAATCTATTGCAGATAATTCAGAGACTCAAATTTTCAATTGACCATCTCAAGCATTTTTTTTTTAAAAAGTCAAAAGTTTTGCAGTCTTTACCACTGCATTTCTGTTAAGAGTCAAGGGTGAGTCAAGTCTTACAGTATGTCGTGCTGAGGACAGAAACACAACTTGCAACCTACTTACAACATTGCCACAAGTCATTCATAGGCAGATTTGATAGATCCAGGGACAAATCAAAACAATGTAGCAGGTCACCCTGGCCGACTCCCTTGATGTGCACTACTGGAACAACCCTCCCACTAGAAAATAACTACATTCATTTCCTGCCATTGTGTCGTCTAGTGTCCTGTGCAATTTTCAAAGAGAAACAGAATCAAAAACTATTCAAAAACCATCACCAAGATATATGCAAATCATAGACATCAGTCTGACTGTCATCAGCGGCAATCACCTGCAAAAATTAGGTTTAGCCAGGTTACCAGCCAGCTTTGTAACTAGAAGCCTGCCTTTGATGAGCCTGGCTGGTTTTTTAAAAGTTTTGCAACCCAACAATGGTTTTTACCCATCACGATAGTGTATTCAGCCAGACCTTCCTGTACTGGCTCACAACAAAGAGTATGGAGACAATGTTAACCTCAGCTCGAACAAGCTCTGGCCATGAAAGACATCAATGACTGTAACACAACAAAATAAAAATCAAACCATTACATTCAGAAACAATGGAGATGAATTTGAGTCAAACTTCTTGATTAGCGTCATGAAAGAGACCAAAAGCCCAACTAAACTGCCATTTGTTATATAAATAAAACTCACAGGTGCAGCTTAAAAAGGACAATTCAAGAGATCTTTGGTTCCATGTTTGGACATTCAGAGGTGAGTGTGAAGGCTGACTGTTTACTCCTGACTCAGCTTCACCTGCAACAGCTGCTGACAACGCAAAAAGGCAAAGGTGCTCCCTGGTGCCAGGGTTTGGCTCGTCTTTTCTGAGACACCTTGGAAAGATTGTGGTGCAACATGGCAACCTCTGCAGGAGTCGACCCACTACATCATTCAGATAAAACAAAAGTACACATTTCCCGGTGATAATACACTTAATTACAACATGGGATAAGAGTGTCATATTCCATTCTTTCCAATTTCTGCCAGTGTTTCCCTCTAAATCCTGAACATTGGACGTTAAGACAGCAATAAAACCACAAGGACACGCTGTATCCTTGGAACCTGAAAATAAATGTTTTTCCCCTTAAATTCTTCATCAGTTTAGTTAAAAACAGTGAGAGAGCAAAAAATACTCAGACTCCTGCACAAGATAACATATAGCAAACAGCACACAGTGCAATGTGGGACCTCTTAAGAGACTATCAATAACCACAAGGCTCTCCAAAATGTCAAGGACAGCTGTGTGAAATGTTAAAGGCAATAGTAAAACAAAGCAAGCGGGCCAAAGACATTTTCTATTGTGGATAAAACACCAACCGGCTCAGTGGGAGACGCTTCACAGAGCAGGATACAGTAAATCCTGCTTCCCTGGAAGCACGAGACAAAAGCTGTCAGCATCAAGAGGAAATCACCACCTCATCTTTTGCCAGGGCAAACCTGCTGCTTAATCACATTTCACTTCTGGTCACCGATCTGCACACTTTTCCCCCGTGATCCTGTGGTTTTGATGGTTTAAGACCACAAGACTCTGAGCACACTGGTTAAATCTGAGCCTGACCCTTAAGAGAGGGAAGGAAAACACTGATATTTTAACCACTCTGCTGCTAACTTAGTAGGTCTAAAAGATGTCCAACTCCATGTGCTTACAAACTTATGAAACATCCTGACAACAGGGTGGAAATGGTCAAAACTAAGTTTCCTTAAAAAAGCTGTGAGATAAATTTTCGTGAACCCCCAACAGCATTATGCCAGCAGATGCAAGTCTGACAAACATTAGGAAGCGTGTGTCTTTGTAGGTTTTAGTAGCTGTTTATTTAAAATGTGTCCTATTTTGTATGAAGCAGCAGTTGTATTGAGTTTCTTTGGTTTTCATCTCAACCATTGTTTCTCTATCAAGGTTTCTTCACCATTAGACTCGGGAGTCTTGAGACTTGAGATTCCTCTTTTCAAATGGTTTAGACTCCACATTTCCTGAATACTTTACACGGGTCAACCGTCATTCAAGGCAAGTGATCCAGACAGACACAGTCCATCATCTGAAGGACAAAGGGATTCAGACGGAAAACTGCCCTGTGTTTTAAGAGCACAGGAGGCTGCGTTGGAGGAGGTATCCTGTTTAAAGTACAGGTGAGACAATGAAATATGATCCAGGGAGTCCAGCTGAGGCTGGATTCTTGGGTTTGAAGGTTTATCAGGCAAAAAAAAAAAGATTTTTATTACTGGGAAAGAATCTCAGTTCTGGCTGTAAATAAACATACGGGTTTGCTCGTAATAACCATAATCAATACTTGCTCCCCCGGTTGCTTAAGTTAAAATCTATGACTGAGGACCTTGAGATAACAGTCAATGCATACAACAAATTCTGAATCAGAATCCAAACTCAGATGCACAAAGTCAGAGCCTAAATGATACAGAAGTGCTGAACGTGTGCATCAACTGGCATCTTTACTGAAAACCACAAAATGTTTGGACATGACGGCAATTTCAGCCACAATATGTGAAACGACCCTCTGAGGAGGAACAGAAGGTAATGTACCATTTGGTGGAGCTTCAAAAGTAAAAGAGCAATGACATGGACTCGACCAGCAGGAAACTCTCACAAAGGCTCCTCCAAAACCTCAGACCCTCAAGGACAAAAGTCACCACGAGTTTAACCTTCAACTGCGAAATAGGGGTCGATGAGATGTTAGTTTGACGTGAACCCAAGAGGCGTTTTAAGACGAAAAGATAAAGCAAAGGCCTGCAGTCTTGACACACTGTAAATTAGACTTAACTTGACTAAGCCTTCCCTGATAGCATAACCAAATCTGGCAAAGCTTAACTAAATGTGATCAGATTTCCCTTCTCTAGCGGAGCGGCAACAATAAGCACATTTAATTTCTTTGTACACTGTGCGTGAAATGAGTGTGAAAAGACTCCGAATGTAATTGTGTCTCCATTTACTATCCATCAATATCTTGTAGGCATTGTATCCCTTTCTTCTTTTCATAATTCCACATGGTAAATTTCCTGAGACCCTAATGAGAAAGAATGAAAGAAAACCAGAGCATGAAAATGGCTACCGGGTTTCCTCTCCACCCCATTCTCTTCAGTCTGTGCTGGCGTATGGTTTTTTATTAATTTTATTTAATTATCCCACAAAGCTTTTTTTTTTTTTACACGAGGCCATCTCTGTCTGTGTCCTACTCCCACTGTGTGAGCTTTGTA
Organism: Karalla daura; assembly: GCA_029224185.1. Classification (NCBI taxonomy): domain Eukaryota; kingdom Metazoa; phylum Chordata; class Actinopteri; order Chaetodontiformes; family Leiognathidae; genus Karalla; species Karalla daura. The sequence goes on from CM055190.1 coordinate 12,521,135, forward strand.
ATTTAATAAAGCTTCATTTAAGAGAGAAGTTGATTAAAAAATTAAGCTCCAGTGATCACCACAGCCTCAGCCCTCCCCGTTTTCTGAAAAGATCCAATATTTCATATTATGAACATGTCGGGCAGAAATTATCACCGCAGGACAAGTTAATGCTTTCCATACAATCATATGACAATGACAGCAAACCCCACTACGGAGTGTCCCATTAAAATGTGGAGAATTACACAGAGTTGAAACAATTTCACTGCTTTACTGCAGGTCAGGCTCACCCCCCTCTTGTCCCTGCTGTCTGCCTATCACTCACGTGCTAATTTTCATTCATAATTCATATTTTCCTACTTATTCTGACAGCAGGTGACTGCCAGAACTTGCCTCGCACAGCTGCGGAGGGGATTTCTTATATTTCTACCTCTATGGAGTGAATGATGACACTGTGCTGCAATACTGGAGCGAGGAAAAGGAGAAATTCCAGCCTACTGCCCTCTGCTTGGTTTCTCTGTAGAAAATTGCACCAACAGCATAATTACTTATACTCATACGGCCTCTTTGAAATACAATCTCCTTAAGTTATCCCATCTGTGCGGCAAAGTGTACACACACACACAAAGACAGACTCACACACACACACACACACACATCAAGTCACTAATATAGAAAATGTGCAAGCTGTCGATTCCTATTGTCAAAGAAAAAGAAAAAAGAAAAGAATAAATGATAAACGCAGTATCTACACTGCAGCTTACAGTTAAATACCTTCTCGCTGCTAGAGAAACATAATCCACACAATTAATGCTTGAAAATTATAGCCTGGATCTAGTGGCAGTTTTGAACCATAAGTTATTGATTTGGAAATGAAAACCTGTACTCTTCAAGGTTAAATCCAGTCCACTCTCATTACTGCTCTGTCCTTGAGAGGCCCGCACCAGGGCTGCTGCAAGGAGTAGAGAGGACTGCTTTAATGAAGGTGAATTTAATGGGATTTAATGTAGCTGGGGGCAATTGAGCAGCAGAGATATGGTTTTAACAAAGAGCAAGGGACCAAGGGTACAGCCAAGAGAGCAGCCATTTTCCTTTCTTTTTATTTATTTCACATTTGGCCGAGCAGAGTAAAAAGCACGCCACATTTTGGTCTGACTCAGCCCCAAGAGTCAGTGGTTACACGTCTGCAGTCAGGACAATACAGGCCTTCAGCTTTCCATCTTTGCATTCACACAGATATTGTATAACATCCCAGGATTTTAGCTGATGTAATGTTGGAATTATAATGTCTGGCATTTATCCGCGATAAAAGCAACAACGAGAAAAAAAAATCACCTTTTTCCAGAGACATCAAATATTTGATCCTCAGTATCACATTAAGCACTAAAACAGGAGTGGTGCAGGGTCTGAATCCTGCTGAAAGAAAAAGGACACTATTAACCGAGTACTGAAGATCACATGATTCACGATAATGTGACAATGCATTCACAATGGTGCCAATAAATACCTTGAGGGAGTCCTGCCTTTTTGTCAGACTTTCATTTTTGCTACGCCAGACTTCTATGTCTCAGTCGATGCTCTTTCTCCCCCTCTCCCCCTCGCTCGTGTTCCAGGGCAAGTGTTTTGATAGATTAAGCAGTTGCATCATATCATGCTGCTCCAGTCCAGTGTGCAGGTGCCTCGGGCTGCTTTACACAAAGCTTTAGGACAAGTCCTACATTTTTTTTTTTTCATAACCTGGTTTTATTATTAATTGTGTAGGGCTTTCACAAATGCTGAATTCCATTTGCTTCACACAGCTTGGCCCCTCAGCTGCAAGGTCATGATCACATGGCTGTGCCTTCAGCTTTTGTGAGCCTGATGTGAACAATGTGTGCTTTCTGCAAATAAAATTAAAAGGCGGACTCCTACAGTAATGCCCCATAAATATGCCAAACTCTTGAAAAGCCAAAAAAGAAAAAAAAATCTTTCATACCTGGTTTCGAAACCCCTGCACAGTCATTTCTCTTCTTTTCTTTTTTCCCTCTGCGTTCTCTTCTCCCCTCTGAAAACCTGCAGGAAAGCTGATGGACGACTGATCCAGAAACACAGAAAGATGAAGAAAGCAAAGATATGATTAGAAATGTCAATGCAATGATATAATTCACACACTGTGTGTTCGTATCAGGAGCGACTCTTAGTAATCACACTGGGCCAAGGGCCAAACTCATTACTGTTCATCGCCTCTCCTTCCCCCTAAAGCGGGATGCATCACAAGACAAACTACTTTTCCATCCTTTCGTCCTCCTGCACAGTCTCTCATCAAGACGCGAGGAAGAAAAATGTTTTATCTTCAGCTTCAGCTGGAAAACACGCCTCACTGCATTTTGAATGTTGCATCATGCTGCCGATACGCCACTGTAGGTGGTAGCTTTAAAAGAGAAACATCTCTGAAAGATCAAATCAGGAGCACATATTTAAAGACATACACCTAAGGTACATGCACCGCCTAATTAAGGCACGCTTTTCAAAGAAACCAACCCTCTGCCAGGTCCAGAGCGTGTGGATGTGATATTTGAGCAGAGCGCAGTAGGAAATGAGCAAAAGAGCAGAGGCGATGCGGTCTGGCCCCCTTTTTCCGAGGCTGAGACATTTGAAGACGTTTGAGGAGGAAGTTAAGAGGCTTGAACGGCATGGCTGCAAACCCAAGGTCAAAGGTCGCGTACGATTCACAATACGTACAGCCACACGGCCGCATATCAGGCCTGGACCTGAAGGCAATTATCGGCGCGGTGCATCCTGTGTGAAAGTTAGTCCCCACCTAGATGAGAGAGGCGAGGCGCCGCTTCACACCCCTAGGGCTGCGTGATCACGGCGCCTCTTTATTTAAAGTGTCATTTGTGTACATTTTGTTTCGGCTCCGGTTTCACAATAAATGATGGCAAAAGAAAATGCTGCCACTTTCGATTATAATGAAGTTAATGTAAGATCAGATATAAAGTAAACTTCCAGGTTTCACTGGGCAGCGTTTGTAATGCGATTAAAAAAAGGATGAAATGCTCCGATACCGTCTTTCAACTGCAGAGCTCCCCCGCTGACCCGCAGCCGAGACCAAACCTCTTCCAGACTGTTTCTTTTTCAGAAATAATGCCAGCTTTATTTTTAAGTGGACTTAAGGAACCATGTCAATGCCAGTTAATTTTTCAAAATTACTAAAAAGCAGTGATGGCTATAAAACAAGCCAGATTGTTCACACATCTGCATTTTCCATTTAATCTTTGACTGTCATTGGTGCTGTCTGTAATCCCTCAAACATGACTAATGGGAAACATTGAGTACAGGTTTGGGAACAAGTGGTTTTAATTAAAATGCTGGTTCACAGAGGACCTTGGAAAAAGGAGGGGGTGTTTTTTATGAATCACTCTTCACAGTACTTTGTATGTTTTTCTTTTATTTGCCGTCATGGACACACTCGAAACACAAAAAAGAAAAAATTACAAGCATGAAGTAAATGATACAGATTCATTTACGGTTTAGTAATTGAACCGCATTTTCCCCTCTGACACTTTGAAAATACGCTCAGACTCGGCTTCAAAATCTTCTAACCCTGACACACAAAGCCCCAACACTGTTGTTGATGCCGAGTTTCCTGTTTACATAACAAAAAAAGTCCCTAAAACAGATGGGTGGCATATGAAAGCATCCTGGGAAGGCCACACAAAGGTTTGCTTTATTAATTCTGACAAGGAAAGAGGCAGGAAGGGTTCTCCACTTCAGCTCTGCCTTCAATGTCTGCCTGCAGTAGTCGAACCGCATCTCAGCTTACTTCATCAACAGCACTTGAAGAAAGGTCTCGGAGGCTCAAGGTCACGGCAGCACCATGATTTGAGACTTTAAATAAAGGATATTATGTAGTGCAAGGGCATAATCACCATAATCGTATACAGCTCTGACTCTAGGAGCCACTCGACTAAAGCATGGGTCTTTGATGTCACAACTTGTTTCATCGCTATCAAAGAGAGGCAAAAAGAAACTTATTTATATCCCGAGACTGTGAACAACTTTAGAAGAGGGTGTGCCTCACAAACAGGCTCTGATGGGTGTGGCTGTGACTTCACCACAAACAGTTTGTTGACCTGGATTTGGGGGGGGGGTAAAATGGGACTGTCCCCTATTGTTTAGCAATGAAAGGACATCAGTTCTTGACTCATTCTCTTAAACAAGATTATTTAAAGGTTTGTGGGTTTGGAGGAGAAACTTTGATTGAAATGTTATAGGAGTCGAGGCGTAGTGACACCCAGCAGGACCCAGAGATCTAATTTACAGCTGTGGACAGTTCTGGTTCTGGTTTCAGGCTTAATCTGAATACTTAGTAACAAGCGACTGGATGAAGTGATTTCCCGCAGACTCTACTAGTTTACTTGTCTGACAAACTTTACCGTGATAAACCTGTGGCCCAAGAGATAAAGTTTATGACGCTAGACAAATTTTTATCACCTCACATGTTGTTCCCTCACCCAAATCAGTAGCAGACGCAGTCGCCGATGATTTGCAAAGTGAAACAGCATCTGGAACTTGATTTGAACTGAAATTTGCAATCTGCCAAAACCCAGTCAGCTTCATCTCAATAAGGCTGACTGTCTTTGCAAATTGCTTGATGGAAGTTAATTCAAAATTAAATTCAGCCGTGATTGGCTTCGTATAATTGGAATTAGAGCAAATTCATCTGAAAATTAACAGATTTTACATGTCTAGACTCTGGAAACGGCCTTAGGCATGAGATTGGCGATTCGCACAATAGATCCAGTGTTCAATGCATCAGTTTTAACATGTCATCTGCAGCCGAACTTTAGCACTGTAATAACTGTTGTCAACTGATAACCCACGCACTGTCCATGTTCCTTTCTATTTTCGGGTCATAGTGTTTGATTCTGGCGGCTTCATATCTAACAGCTTTTATCCAATGAATGATACACGAAAAACATGTGACACAGCAATGCAGCAAGCCCAGTTGTGATGTTGGCTCATATGGTTGAGCTAGACGTCGCCTGCTGTCTAACAGTGTGCAGCGACGCAAAGCGCATCAAACTCCACTTACCAACGAGCTCCTGACTGTTTCTCGAACTTGGACAGGGGCTTTCATGTTTTCTTGTCATGTGAAATATCGTCAAAAACGTTTGTTTTGTTTGTTGTCGTTCCAGTCGCGTCCTGCATGAGGGGGAGCAACAACAGTTATCTGGTGTTTTCCAAGAAAAGTAGTACGCTCTAGAAACACTCTAGAAACAAACTTATTTTGTTTCATCTGGATGAATAAGTTTACGTTTGATTTTGCTGCAACCAATTCCAAAAATTGAATGTCCAGCAAAAAGTAAATTAAAAGTATGAGCATAAAGAAACCAAATATCAAGAAACTGATACAAACTAATAAAACCTTGTGATTCATGACACACCATGATTTTCTAGGCACAAATACCTAGTTTCATTCCAAATTAGTTCCCTCCTGCAGACATTTACAGTTTGTCAATACTACTTTATACAGTGTGATCGGAGGCTACTATAGAAAAAAATTGCCCCCTTGCCATCACCTGCCTCTCCAAGTCAGCTCCTCTACTACGGAGTATGCAAAATCCATCAGCACTGTTGTGACAATGGAGGTGCAGAGCTGTAAAGAAGACAAAGCGCTCGTCACCGCACCACGGTCTCTATGTGTCCATCTGGAAAAGACGTTGGTGCAAGCAGGTTGTAAGGTCTCTCTCTGTCTTTCTCTCTCCCAAAAAATGCCTCCCAGACCTGCTGGTGTCTGTGACAGGCCCTCTCCTGGTGAGCAAGCCTCCATGATGAATGGCCACCTTTCCACTCTTTATCGCCCCACTAAATCACGCGCTTACCATGCTTTTATGACCAATTTTTGCTGCTTTGTTTTACTTTCCTACAGTTTTTTTGAACCAAGCTCCAATGGCTGCGGTTTCATTTTTTCGTACCGGTCCGTACATCATATTAATCTTTGTTTGCAGCTGCATTGGTATTCAGGTGGAGATTGAGATCCAGCTTGATTAATCAGATTCCCTGAAACAAGTGTGTCAGTGCCTGTGGTTTGGCCAGGAGGAGCACTCCAGAGAAAATAGACAAATATTTCCAGAATATTTAATTTCATCCATTCAGTGTTTTCCAACATGCAGCACTCCTGTCCTTTTGCTTTAATATGTATTGTACATCTTGTATTAAAGTGAGGGTCACACTTGGTGTCAGATCCAGAACACGCAGACCATGAACCAGAGCAGTGGAAAATTACCGAGAATAAAAAGCGTGCTATTCTCCCAAAGTTATAAAAAAATAGATACCACTGTTTGCACTGTGATTCATACATCCAGGTCTTCTTTAAAATCTGTTTCTACAGTTTTACCTTCGTCTGGACTATGTTTCCGATGGATGCAAATATAAACTGTTTTACAGTTTTTACTTTTTCTTTTACAATTTGTAGTATGGAAAGAAACATGTGGTTCATCCAACATAAACATGTAAAAGACAAGTTTTGACAGTAAAAGACAAGACAAACGTGGTTCTTTATTCAGGTCATCCAAATAGAAGGAAGATTTCTGTCCATGTCCAGGGGCATGATGCTTTATTTCTGGATAAACACATTATCAAATTTAACAGAAAATTACATCAATTGGTGTTGCCTAAAAAAACGTACAGTTTAGTATTTAAGTTTAGCCATAATTGTGGTCAGGAACACAACGATTCATATCAAGTAGAGTTTATCTGTAAAACCACCTGGATGATGCATTGCTTTGTGAGCTTTGGCTCCCGCACAGATTACAACTGAGGCCGATGTGATGTACTTTATCTCCCCCTAGTGGACAGACTGCACTCTGCCTTGTCTTGTAGGATCAGATGTCTGGTTGATTTCTTCACGTAAGAGGAGTGATTGATTTATACAGAGGGACACTGGATTAACAACATTTCTTGTATTTTATGTATTTATCAGCACTCCAAGAGATAAAAGTTTAAAGGGACAAATTATGGCTATGTATGAAGCTCACAGTGAATGTTTTTTTATTATTATTATTGTGAGGGCGATATCACATTCCCAATGAGTTTTCCAAGACCATTTTTAATCCACTCCGGTTAAAATCTGGCAGAGTGCAGACGTCTGCTATGTAGTCCCCTCATGACTGGGAGGTTCTGATGATCTATCAATCACCTAAACAAAGCTGGGGTGTGCATGCCACTGCCACGGGAGGTCTGACCTGCGGCCTAGCGTGACATTCAAGGAAGGAGTGCTACTCACCCAGGAAATCCCATTACACCAAAGTATGATGGATATCAGCAGTGTGAAAGCTCATATGTGGTCTGACATATAATTTGTTATAATTTGTAAAAAAAAAAAAAAAAAAGGTATTTCCACACTCACCTTTATCCCCTGTCTTTCACTTTTTCAAAACTGTCCCAACACACACATGCACGATCTGGTACTAAGATATTGACCGCAACATACAATAGTCTTCTATTTGAGATAATGTAACTACTGGGATGTACTGAGATGGCCATTCAGATTGAATACAAAAAATATTGCATAAAATTAGGTTATCATACTAACACTTGGCATCAAAACACTGACCAGAAAATATTTGTCACCTCCGCAACCTGAGCATCCAGCTCCTCTGGTGTTGTGGAATTTAATCTCCTACCACTGAGAGGATGAATCCTAACAGTATTTCCTCTAGTTTTCAGGGACTGCGGCGTAGTGATTTATCTACGCTCTCAGACTGACATTTCACAAATGTAACATGGCATTTGTAACAATGTGGAACAAATAGTTTCTCTAAGTTATAATGATTTTTCTGAAGTTTCAATGGTGACTGAACAGACAGGCAGACTATCTCACATACTTGCAGTATCTGAATCAAAGGGCTGCGGGCTTGCTTCATTCTGTAAACATGCAATCGGACTCCTTGTGTTGATCAATAGCACCACAGATACCATATCTGTGGTATCTGGCAAAGGTGAACAATGGAGTGAATACCCTTGATTATAAAAGATAAATACTCTTCATCAACACCACAGACGCCTGCAGACTGTAAACGATTGTAAGCAACAGACACTCAAAACTAAAGGCAAAGATTATTCCGGCTCCATCTGCATGATTATCAGCCATCCTTCACTGTCTATTCATGTCACTCTTCTGTACAAAATCGATTGTCTACAGTCAGAAAATTTCACTGTCAGTTTTTCAGCTGCACATGTCTTAAACTTTTTCAATGACAAAAATGAACTGATGATGAATATTGTCTACTGTAAAATGCAGATCACATGTCTTATCTGTTTTTGGTCCTCACAGTGAGTCTTGTTTATCTGGCTCTGAACTTTCCCCTATAAATGCTTCACTGATAAGACACGAGCAAACACATGGTGGGCCAAACTTCAGCAGTCACCAGGGGAGGAGATCATCAGGGAGTGGCTTTTTAACTCAACACAAAAATGTTGCAAATCCCATTTTGAAGATGCACATCTCGTACAGAGTGGATCTGCAGGTAAAAGGGAGAGCTGCCAGAGGCTGCGAGGAGGAACAGTGTTTGGTCCACGTGCTGGATATCTGTGACAGCTGAGTTTCCATCTGGAAGTCCATATTGGCTGGGTTTTGCACATCAACCTTTTTTTTTTCAAATCCTCCAAACCACAGAGCTGCATCACAACAATGAAGCTCACTGGGCAGGGCAGCACAGATGTTGAGCAGTCAGACAACATGATGGTGATGCCACTGCAGACAAGTCCTACAGGTACGATCGTAGCAGCTTCACCTGCATCAACAAGGTCTCTGAAGCCTCACTTTCTATCACAACTAATGATTGTTTTTGTCTATTGATGATTCTACTTCCTTAATTCATGGTTGGATCTAGAATTTTCACCTCTGGACTCTGAGATTTTATGGTTGTTAAACATGCTTGTATGGGTCGTTGGTCCAAAACTGGAGGATAGGAAAGAGGAAATCAGCAAATCATAACATTGGTGAAGCTTGAAGCGGGTAGTGTTTGGTATTCATTCTCAAGAAACAATTTAAAGGATGAATCAGTGATCAAAACAGTTGAAGATTAATTTTCTGTCCTTCAACTAATCGTTTGAGAATTTGACATTAGTTTACATTTTGATGTAATTTCCTTCATAATCTTATCCTCTGCCATCATTATGATTAGGGCTCTGCTGAGTTGAATCAGGCTGCTTCCTTGCCACTTTAAATGGAGAAGCTTTACCATCAGACCGCTCTTCAAATGCAGATAACTGTGAGGCAAATGTATTCTAATCTCTTAATTCAATCTAACTGATCTTTGACCACAGAAAGCATTTTCCCTGTTAAATTGTAATCCCTAGCTGCTTCATCTCCCCAAACTAAATGTGCAATTTACATACATTACAGCCGGCGGTCTGTGGAGTGAGAACATCAGCGCAGAAACACACTCCACCACCAACGTGCATTCGCCGGTGCTTTTAAGAAACAGTCCTGCAGCAATCAGACACCGGCAGGATGCAATTTAGAGCAACATGGAAGAAGAGTGAATTCAAACAGAGCGCCCAGTGTGAAATTAGCCAGAGGAGAGTAGTGGACTTTGGCTTTCCACTGACCTCTAACTGCTTTAATTAAATGGGGAGTTTCCCCTTCCTCTTGAGTAATAACTAGCAGCGCTCCTCCGAGGCCTGTGGCGCGGGCAGTCAAATAGAGCGGTGATATCTCTACCTATAACCCTGCCTTTATTATCATCAACACAGCTCCGGCCAGACCTATGAAACAGTGCCCAGGTGATCCCAAAAGGCCTGTGAGTTCCCAGTCAACAGCATGCTGCAGTGTTCTGTGCAAGGTTATCCCCATTCACAAAGGCGGCATAAGATTCATTATGTGCCTGCGTTGATGAAAAGCATCGTGAATGATCGTCTCTGTCAGGGAGTCTGTCTGCTCGTAACGAAGCTGGTGTTCTCCCAGCCATGCGATCAGTCTTGGATGCTTGTGGGGCTTATTAGTTTAGACTCGGAGATATTTACTTATTCATTAGCAACCAAATAAAAGGAGTCTTTGTCTCAAAGGTCGTAGACAATCTCACTCCCTCATGATGCAAATGTCTATCACATTTCTCCTTTTCAGAGTTTTCCTCAAGCATCATCACCGTGATGTTTTATCAGACATCTCAGAAGTTTAGTTTTTTTACATGAATGTCTGTCATCTTGTAATGGACAGACTCACCAGCAGCCTCCACATCGCCTTCACAGCTGGACGGCGGAGACAGGCCTCGCTGCACCATATGTTCAGACAGAGCCACAGGTAAACACTACGGCGCATCCAGCTGCGACGGCTGCAAGGGCTTCTTCAGGAGGAGCATCCGCAACGGCCACACTTACAACTGTAGGTGAGTGGGCCCTGCTCAGTGCAATAGGATTAGTGTTAGGGCCTCCACTTAAATATCCACTTAAATATAACACTATCTCGGCAGTTACAACACAAGTGCAAGAAGGCAATGCTGAGAAGTAAAAGTAGAGACACCTTCCATGGTGAATGGTTATTCTCTGGTGTTAAAGTAATCTGCCACTGTGCAGTATGGAGTCAAATGTATTCCAGAAGAAACTTCACTTGGTGATAGCTGGGACCAGTCCAGGCATGGAAGCAATAACATGTATATAATGAAAGAGGAATACAAATCTATGGTGAGATACGATTCATTCACTTTTCCATGTGAGTGATTGACTGAGCAACACTACGCTGAAAACACATCCTCTCATGTCTCAGCCTGCCTGGAAACCTGTGCACAGTGCACAGTGAGCTGCCAGCTCACAACATGCAAATGATAGATAGAGTTAAATATGACCAAGATGTTGAAGCCATTGTTGAAGCCACTTCCCAGGTCTTCAAGAGTATTTCCTCTGATCATTTGTTTAGTGTGAAGACATCATGTTTGAAAATAAAGTATATATTTATGTGGTTCCATCTCCTCATCCATTGATATACCCACTCCTGGTTTCTGTCTTCTGTCCAACATGGGGTGAAGGAAAGGAACCTAGAGACGGGACAACATGTAGAGCCAACAAAGACCCTCAGTCTGACCTGGAGTTGAACCCAGTAACTCTTCACTGCGTAACGACAATAGAAAACACTCATCCACTGTGTGCCCAAACTCTGTGGCTAAAGTGATGTCCTTCTGTAGCTCGCTCTTCATCTGTGCTTCAGGTTCGCAACAAACAGCTGTTGGCTGAGTTGCATTGTGGGTATTGTAGGCACCATGTGTCAGGGAGAATTATAGGCAAATCGGGTGAAAATTAAAAATAAAACCAAACAATGCTCCTTTTTTTTCACATTTAAAGTCCATTGTGACTGAGACAATGCCACAGAGTCGCAGTGATACGTCAGTGCTAAACACACAGCGGTGAATCCAAATTTATATGCTGTATTTTTTTTTTTTAAGGCTCAACAGGCAGTGCATTGTGGACAGAGACAAAAGGAACCAGTGTCGGTACTGCAGACTGCAGAAGTGCTTCAAGGCTGGAATGAGAAAGGAAGGTCAGAGGAAAATATTTCTGTTTTCTCAAGCAGTTTTCTTTCGGTTTTTTATTTGACACGGAGCATCCTCTGAGTTCAGATTTTGAGACGGTAACTGCTTTGTAAACTGGGACTCGCACAAATGGTTCAGATGTATTTTCAAAACCTTTAGATTTCACTGGCAGTGGTGTCAGGGGTGGCTCCGCAGTAGAGAAGATATTTTTGTTTCTTTCATGAACAACATGTGCAGTATTTGCACCGTGTCATCTCATGTGTAATCTTACACCAAATCCTCACAGATAAGAAGAGCCTGATCACTGTGACTAAGCATGGGTACATATTTGATATAGAAATTTGTTTATAGAAAGATGTCGCTAATAAGTGAAGTACAGAGCAGCTAATTTAAACATGTACTTGACTAATTTGCCTGTTTTGCATAGATTACTCTAATAACAAGGCAGAGGTGGCCCTACAGCTGTGGCAGAAGCACACAAGCATTAAATGAGATTTGTTTTCCGGGCACGCATCCTGTTACTGTTTACTCCAAATTCAGACTCCACTGATGGTCTGCAGAAGATTCATTTTGGGATTCAGATTCATTGTCATGCAGCACCATGTCAGTGAAGCACATAGGGTGCCCACTCCTCTTCCTCCTTCCTCTAGTTTGATTAATATGGCCCTGATTGGTTGCTGAGAGGACAGCTCTGATGACTGATTACTCTGACACTCAGTCCTGTTGCCTGACTTTGTAGAACCATATTGGAATCAGTCTGAGGCCGTCCAGATTGTTTGGTTTCTAATGACTCTCACAGAGGGGTCATCAACATGTGATGACATCCCCTCCGGCAAACATAATCTGCACCATCAAGCATCCAGGCATTCACGCCCCCTTTTTTTTATTGCGAGCAGCAAATACAAGGAGCTGTTGTCACCGTCGGACTATCAAAGTGAGATATATCAAATGAAGACAGGACAAAACAACAGGATTAAAACATTACTCTCTGCAACTTTGTTTCCAGTGCACTACATACATCAAAGGGCATTCACGAGACTATCACAAAAGGTTTTCTCCATATTTGTCTTGTTCTTTCTGTCTTCACCACCAGTTATTTCTCATCACAGAGAAACTTTGAAGAGATAATAGAAAAGTGGTGATGAAGAAGAAGAAGAAAAGAAGATGAAAGAACAAAATATATGTTCAAGAATCTTTCCATCAATATCATAAATTAGATGTTTCACGTCTTTAGCTTTTTACAATGTAAAACCTAAGTCAAATTTTTGCTGTTTTGTTTTCTTTTTACTTTTATCACAGTTTTGCTTTTTTTTCTGGCAAATCACACCACATTACATCAACTGCCAAATGATTTCACGTTAAAGGCTGGCATTCAATTAGGCCACACTACTACACTAAATACTAAACACATTGATTCTCCAGACAGATGGAGACTTGAGGGGAGTTTTACTAATTTCTCTCACATTTGCAAACTGGGATGATGTTGGCTCGAGCTGTGACTTCAGTGTCCCAGCAGACAGAGGCACCTTGTGGAGGCACAGAGAAGGTCTTTTCTCTCTGGAGATGTTTGCAGCTCGGTTCGTGTCTGTAGGGAGCCAAGAGACTTCACTGATGGTGCTTTCCTCTCTTTCCTCTTCAGCTGTGCAGAATGAGAGAGACTGCATCAGCAGTCACAGAGCCAAAGCGCTGGCAGCGGGCACTCTGACCATGGATGTGCTGCTGCGGGCCGAGGCCAGTGTGCAACAGGTATCTCAGCCATCTCTTAAGATCACACGATAGTTCTTTGACACAGACAGACATATGAAGCTATCTCTTGCTGGAAGTCACGGAGATGAAGGCCAGAGAAAGACAGGATATAGGTTACACTTTGGACTGGCAGCCTTTAGATTCTGCGGAGACTCTCACTGTAGGCTGGATTCAGTTACTCGTTAGAAATGACAAAATTGCCGAGGGACCTCATCTAATCATAGCCTATTTAATTGCACCAGCAGGTCTGGGATTGTGCGCCAATGTTCAATTACCTCCAACTGCATAATAACAACCAGATTTTAGACTTTTTGCAAATAAGCTGCAATGGTACAAAGCAGCCGGTGTGCTTTTAGTCATCATGTAGTCTCCATCCAGCCTTGTTTAAAGCTGAATCTTCTCTACCTGTTCTGTCTTGCTTTAACCTTCACAGCTATTCAAGTGCAGTCAAATGTCTGGCAGTATTGTCACCTTCCTCATCTCTCATTCATCTCCCTCCCCACATACATGCTCACACACCTTCTCCTTCACACATTGCAATATTACCTGAGACCACCGTGGACTCACATCACACTTTGCCGCTCTCAGTTCCCAGCTCTGGTCTCACCTACGAGTCACGACATCAACACCAAGAAGACAGCCTGCATAGGAGTCGTGTTCGAGTCCATGAAGCAGCAACTCCTCCTGCTGGTGGAGTGGGCCAAACACATCCCAGAGTTTTGTAGCCTTCCCATAGATGACAGGGTATGAAGTTTTATACTTTATGGTGCATTTCATACATTGGTCCTTGTTTCTGATGTGAGGCTGCTGTATGTGTGTGTGTGTGTGTGTGTGTGTGTGTGTGTGTGTGTGTGTTTTGTGTGTGTGTGTAGGTCACCCTGTTACAGACCCACTCCGCAGAACATCTCATCCTGGGTGCAGCAAGACGCTCTTTGCCATTTTACAATCTCATCCTTCTAGGTAGGACAGACAAAACCTTCATCTTGTTGTGAGCCTTTTTATGTCACTGTGCAGTCATGTGCTAATGATGTGCTGTCTCTACATCCCTCCTGTTAAGAAAGAAAAAAAAAACTGGCGCATGACTGGATTTCTTTGACTTTACTGGGCAGGTAATGACTTTGTGATTCCTCTGAGAGGTGCGGAAGTAGAGGTGTCCAGATTGGCTTTCAGAATCCAGGAGGAGCTGGTTAAACCACTCAGAGAGCTCGACATCACAGACAACGAGTTCGCCTGCCTCAGATCCATTGTCTTCTTCTCCCCAGGTCATTCTGACAGTACCATATTTCTTTGATCACCTCAATTTTTTTTTACGTCTGCAGTTTAGTCTGAGTGGTCTGGTCTTCAGCATGTTTCAAAAGAGTTTCAAATAATATGGGGATGTGGTGACGTCCTTGGCAGCTGGCAGTGGCAGCCGCCTACTGAGCTTAACGCCCCATTTACCTGAGGCAGACTGGACAACCACAGGACCTGAGCAATGACAGTGATTTAACTCTGCCCAGCAGCCAAACGGGCAAAAAGGACAGTCACCATCACCTGGACTATGGCATAATCTGTATTTAAACATCTGTTTGATCGTCCTCCATTGATATTCAATATTTTACTATAACTGTAAAACATACTGGTGAATTTATCTTATTAATATTCATTACACCCTTCTGTTCTGTGGCAACAAAGTCATATAGTAACAATGGTGGCAGGATCAAAGCATAGCTGCAGTATGGTGCAACCTACTACAAAACCTTATGAAAATTCCTATTTAAACAATAGAAATCGTATCAGGGTGATCAGTCAAGAAACTCACTGAGCTAGTTATTTACAGAGTGATTTTCAATTAATTTTTTTTCAGCACTAATCAGTCTGTGTGAGAAAGACTGCTACAGGCTGCTGGTTATTTATGTGATCAGGTTGGTCAAATGGGCAAGACCAAGCTGACCAATCTTTTTGTATATCAAAAAATAAACAGCAACATAACATTTTAAATAGTCAATTTGAAATTAACCCTAAATCCATAATCTTAGAGTTTTGTTTTGTTTTTTCTCCTCTCCCTTTTGTGGTCTGTTGAGAAAATGTGCACTCTTTTTCATCATATTCATGTCTCAGTGGACTAAATCCCACCTCTTCCTGTACTCTTTAAATGAACTCTTCCCTGATTAAACTGAAGACAGACTTTTGCATAGTCCCCTCTGTTCGGACTAACATGTCTCCCCTTCCCTCCATCTCTCAGAGTGTCCTGGCCTGAAGATTCCTCAGGTGGTTCGACATCTGCGTTTCCAGGCCCAGCTGCTGCTGGAGGAAGCCACCTGTGAGCGGCGGGGGAGGTTCGGGGAGCTGCTGCTCATCCTGCCTTCCTTGCAGAGCGTGGCATGGCAGATGTTGGAGACGCTGCACCTTGCACAGCTGCTGGGCGAAGCCAGGATGGACAGCCTGCTGCAGGAGATGCTGCTGGGAGAAGGAGCTAATACTCAGCACGGTAGGAGAGCATGATGCAGGATTTACCTCCAATCAGATCAAACTATGCGATACAAAAATTATTTGAATTGATCACGGTGAAGACACTGTGGTGTCTCTCACAGTGAACACTCCTGCTACAAGTGATGGCCAGAGTCAAGATCAACAAAATGATCAGACAAACTTCACCTCTGTCATCTCGTCTCATGTCCCAACATGTGAGCACACACATGCACACCTCTTTCCAGCTTTGAACATTAATCTAGAGCAGAGTTTATTGAAGCAGCACTTACTTTTCAGAGGTTTTTTTTCCTCCTCACGTGTTCTGTCAAAATATCACCTCCACCACCTCAGTATTTTGTGGGTGTCACCTTGCTTGAAATTCAGTGAAATACATTGAAAGCCTCGTGTGCTAAATGCCAGTGCTGGTGTCTGTCTCACACACCTTTTTTCAGGCAACGTGCCCGCTGCCCCCACAGACTGGCACTGAGGTGCATAGACACGGAGATGCTGCCAGTGTGCCCAGAGCATGCCAGAGGCACACACCAGGACACACCTCAAGGAGCAACCAGGAGTGAGCACTGTTATGGACAGATACACACAGGCGCACAAAAGGAGCAACCATCTAAATATGCATACAAGCAGTTTAAGTTGTTCTTTATTGGGGGAATAATAGACCATCAACAGTGGTGATATTCATCAGTATTGTTCATTTTCATACATGTGTGTATCTAGTACTGGATATAAATTGAATTTGGAATGTATTTTTACATTCATGTCATGAAACAGGACAAATGACACTCTTACATTCCCCATTGTCTCAATAGCACAGGAAGAAAGAGAATGAGGAGGATAATTCATTCATTCACATTCATTCATTCACACCACGCTGGGCTCACAGAGCTGATATGAAAGGGCTGAGTTTGGCCAGAAGAGGGCGTCCAACGCCTATTCAGAAACATATCTACTGGCTCGTGTGCCTCTTTCTGTGTGGTTAGAGATTTGTTTTATAAATGTGAATGGAGAAAAAGTCATACATCAGGGATGTATTCATGATAGTGATGATCTAAGCAAATCAAATTAAGGAAAATACCACAACCATTTTGATTTAAAGAACACACCAGTGGCATCAGTCTTACAGCAAGTAAACATTAGATGTGTCCTCTCCAGAGCTCTTATTAGAACCATATATAGTGAAGCCTTGATGTGAAGTGCACTGGTTATGGATAGAGTCCACCCCAATGACCATGAAGTCATTAATTATTGAGGGAGGCGATGAGGGATGAGGGGGATCAACAGCACAGAGGCTGAAGCAGCAGCGTATACTGCTCTATGATGGAAAATAATACTGCTCAGTGATGAAAAATATGTTCTACATTATGAAATCCTTTCTCCTCCAATATAATCTGTCTGCTTTTGCAGATTAAGCAAAATTCAAACACTAGTGCCTCCCAGGGGTCAGATCAGCTAAACTGTGGCCTGCTTCAGTTTGAGACGGTATCAGGTCTGTGGTGCCAGGCCTGAGCCTGATCAATGCAGGGATCTCTGATGTTGAAGTTATATAATATTATATAATCTCATAAAGCCAAGTGGTTGGATGTAATGAGAGCAGAAAAGTTCCCGTTTCACTGACTGACATGAACAGTATGTGCTTGGCTCAGGCTGCAGCCGCATACAGCGCAGTGGCTCATATGGAGCAGCCAGACCAGTCCCGGCTGAAGACAGACAAACTGCTGGAGCAATGGAGCTGCAGAGGAGAGCCTGAGCCCATCATGACAGAGCCATGTGTGTGTTAGCACAGGCTCAGAAGTGGCAAGAGGCCGGGCACATTTTCAGCCCTTTTATCCATCGTTGAGATTTCTGCCTCTGTATTTGTTTTCTCTGCGCTCGGGTTTACTGCTGCAACTCTAAAACATACAATTCAAGTGGCCTGGAGACAATAAATATCTCATACTCCAGATGCTAAACAAATATGAGTGTGTGAGAACAAGGACAAACAATTGATTGCAGGACGTGCTGAACACAGGCACAGAAGTCAGAGGGGTCAAGAAGGTGACAGCTGTTCATCTCTGTTCCTCTGAGGAGGGTCTAAGACATCAGTAGGGATGGTGCTGGTGTTTGTAGATCGAATGTTTGTTTTTGTTTTTGTTTTTTTTTCCTGGGTAAGTCTAAATTTGCTAGTTTTCTAAATGTAAATATTTGAAGGTCTGCAGTTATTCCAGCAATGTAAATGTATTTGATAAAGTGGCTGTACAAGAATCTTTGAGAAAATACAACGTGTACTACAGGATTTATAAACCCTAATACCTTGTGGTCCTTATTAAATACCAGGAGGGCGTTACTGTGGGAGGAATTTTTGTAAAGAGGTGAGAGGCTAAGCCTCTTGTATCTCCAATATTTACTGAACAGTGAGTGCAGTTTTTTCTACACCTGCACTTACACATTACCTTCAAAATGTCATTGTACACAATCATTCTGTAGTTGCACCAAAACCATGTCCTCAAAGCCCTCCAGTTTGTCCATCAGTTTGTGTGCCCATTCTTTTGAATGACCTTTGATCGTTCATATAATAGATGTTTCATGCTGTCATGAGCATTTACCCAGTATTGTGAATAAATCTGTTTGTTAGCCTTTACTATCTGTCCTATCAACTTCAAGCACAGAGATCTGCAGATTCTTCTCCTTGCTGCCTTAGACTGATGTGACCTCCTTGGTTTCATGTGCTACAACGCTTTGAGTTTTGAAATAAAAAAAAAAGAAACCTGATATGACAAAAACTTGCTCATCCCGGCTCTATCTGAGATTTAGATCAAGAGACCTGTGTGGACCTGCTTTCACCATTAGGGTAAGGGTGGGGGGGATTGAGGGCGAAAATCTCTTCTAAAATCTGTATTTCATCCTGCAGGAGGAAACCTGGAAACATAAACATGACTAGGAACATGTGCATGATGAGCAATGCTTCTGTAAACAAATTTAATGCTCCATGAAAGCCTCGTCTCTTTAGCACAACAGCAAATAGCTCAGCGTGATGGGACAACCAATAAGATTCATCACACCAGGAGGACTCCCTCCCTGGATACGGTCTAAATATTACACAAGTGAAAGCATCCGTGTCTGAAACTGGAAATGTAATCATTTTGAAGAGGTAAGAGGACTGCACCTGAACAGAGGTATTTATCTATCTATTCAAACAACACAAGCATGGTTTTGAACAGAGGTGACTATAAATCAAGGAAGAATCACGTCAAAGATACACTCCACTTACAGCATACCTCACTCTACTACTCTCTACCAAATGCCCTCAGATCACAGAACAGACTGTGCCCGCCCGTCATGCTTTTTTGCATCCACTCAAGCAGTTAATAAAGCCTTTGAACAGGAAAATGAGATGTTTGAAAATGTGTGACCGTCAAGTGTTTCAACAGCGACACCACTGTGATGAGTTCTGCCACACCGGCTGTCTTCTCAATCTTATTGATCTCAGGGGCCGCTTTTACACATTGTACACTTGCACACAGACACTGCTATTCTTTCACTCAACAAACTGCAAACTCATCGTATCTGAGCTGTTTGGCTCTCAGTTTAAGTATAACATTGCGCAATGTCCAAGTGCCGGCCACAGACATGCTCAATTCCCTCTATCTGATAGGCATGAAAGGCTCAGCTACGCCACAGTCTTATTGGATTAGACTCGTGTGGGGAGGCGCTGAGGTAAGCGTGGTGAAAACCGAATGGCATCACCAATTCAGGGGCTGTTGAAATCAGTCTTGCATCTGTCCAAGTTTCGAAATCTGACATGAAAGCAAAGGGAAGTTCCAGACCTTGACAGCGAGCGCCACATGAAATAAGTGAATGGTAAACAGTGTAGATTACTTGAAAACCATCTCTCTAAACATTGTGGCAATGGAATAAAAGAATATTGTGGTCCTCCACATTTTCAAGGCAGCAGTGTGCAGCCACATTGCCACGGCTCACAATAACAATGGAAAATGTCTCACAGACACCAATAGAGTGCACCTTTTTGTTTTCTGTGCTGAACATTTGTAGCTTCCCACTTTGAGAATTTGATTACTTTCACAAAATCACATGACTTGTGGGAAAAAAGAAGTTGTATTTAAATTGATTCCTCGACTGATTGTAGCAACTTCAAATAAATGGATACTTGCTATCAGCTCATCGGTCACGGTAAAATGTCATCGTGATTAAGTGAAACGATTAGTCATGCAACTTGACGAGGGAATTATTAATGAAACTTCCAGCTCCAGCCTTCAAAACCAGGCACAAGAAGACAGAGAAAAACGAGCCCGAACCCGTGAGGAGAGAAAATAGAGACAGTGACCTCACACTTGCTGCTGGGAAAAAGAAACTGTCGTAGGTCAGCAGTGAATTGAGACGAGTCCGCTGCTGTCAGTGATGCCGTCTGGTGCCCGGAAAGACAGGAAACATGGCTTTGAACACTTCCAAATGTGAGATGAGACCTGCTGCTGCCGGGGCACTCACACTGCTCAGTTCAGCTCACTCTGGGATTTTCCATACTGGATCTCGGCTTCTCTGACTGTGCAGCTCATATCAAAACAGCAGGGAAATCCACGAAGCATTAAGCCACCATGATACATGTTACACTTGATCCCAAAATTGAAAGGGGAAGTTAGCATTGCCGATGGTCATAAATATTCACCCTATAATAAACACTTGTGTTTGCCTGTAAGGAAACACAGTATGTGTCTTTCTGCCCAGTGAGGCCAGTGAAATCCACCATCCAGATGTTTTCCCTGCCCTCTCAGGTAGCAGAGACAGACAGCAGTCTCCTTTGTGTTATGGATTTATGACTGGAAACCGCTCTACCTAAATATAGCCATGCAGAAAGCTGCTTTCACTGAGGTCTGAATTTCAAGCAGGCATCCTGTGCAGAGGCAGCACTTCAAGTTTGAACTTGAATGTTCAACCTTGGGCAAATCAGTTCAAAACTTTTTTAAAAAGTTGTATTTTGAAGTGCAAGTTCATGCCGCTACAGAGATATTGGGCATGATAAAGTCTTCTGTCAAACCCTAACAAAGTGAAGAAAAAACATGGTCACTTAATCCAGGTTGGTCTTGTACAGTAAGCCAAACAAAAGAAAGTAGTATTCAACCCCTGAATCAAGCCTTATTGTTGACCGGCTTGCTTACTTTGATCACGACAAGAACAGAAACTACGTGTACTACATGTACGTGTCTTTTAGAAACTCAAGTGCTCTATATAAATTTTGCATCACTTCACTGATGGAGACGGACAACAACTAGGGTGCCAAGATATACTAAGGCTTCAAACAAAGCTCCACTCAATGAGCTATAAAGTACAACTATAAAGTGATGGTTGGTTTTTTTTGTTTTTTTGCTAAAGCTACAAAATGTTCGATTCAAATGTAATTTGGAGGCTGACCTCAAAGCCCCCTTATCTACATCACTGAGCTCAAGCAAACTTTTAAACTCCCTTTTATGGGTGTATAAAGTTTCACAAGGCTTTTAGTTGTAGAGGTCTTGCCTTGTTACATAATGCGACAAGCACTGTCAAGAGTGGCTTTAAGTGGTAGGTCCACTACACAGTGACAACAGATTTTGTTTGAAGGCAGAGGAGGCCAGTGTGTAGTAGTGTCACTGTAGATGGTGGTGTGGTGAGATCTTCAGGGTGATGATTTCTGTCCATCAGACAATAGGGCTCATTTTAAATGAACACTCAGCTCAAGTCCTGATGTGAACTGAACATCCAGATCAGGGCGAGATAACACGGCGATAGAGGAAATACACCCTCGACAGGCTGCCAATCCTTAACAGGGAGCACACACACACAAACAAACAGACTATTCACTCGCACACATACATACTTACACTCACACCAAGGGGCAACTTAGGTCCCATTTACCCAAGAACGCTGTGTTTCGCTTTGGAAAACCCTTGGTAAGTAGTCGTAATAATAACAGTAAGATTATATAATATGATGTGCTATGTCACATCATGTCGTGACATGATAAAGTAATATCCTGGAGCACACACATCAGGCCAGTCGCTGGAAGTGTGATTTTGTGAAGACACTTGGTCTCTCCCTACAGTACTCGCCATCTACATGGAGACAGACAGGGGCATTTTCAAATCTTCTAACTCTGGATGAAGCCTGTTGCAATATTGTATCGTTTTGCATTTTTGCTGCACACCCCGCTCCCATTTACATGGACAGCCGAAGTGCAACAAAAGACTTATGGAGTTCCAGGAAGATCATGCAAACTCAGCACAGAAAGGCCCTCAGTCTAGCCAGGATTCAAAACAGTGACCCTCTCGCTGTGAGGTAACAGTGCTATCCACATATCCAGTTTTTCAAAAAATTGAGAGCATAACCTCTACAAATGAAAAAAAATCGGGACATGGGACATTTCAAGCAACAGCAGTATAGTGGATCAGGACTGTTGATAGATTAGTCAAAAAATACAAATATAAAAAGCTAAACTGTGACATGAATTATTCACTCAATGTACAAAACATCAACTTGTTACAAATAACAACAAAATGGCTGAATGAAAGAATGAATGAATGTGGTCTGCTTGTCACAGTAGGTCAATGCAGCTAACACAAATACAGAGGAGTTTATTAAGTCTGGAACACAAGGGTAGGCAGTCTGAGAAGCAGAGGCACAAAATCAACAAGCAAAGGCGATCCAAAAAATATCCAGGAAATGACGGGAACACAGAGAACACTGGGAAACGCGTGAGGCACAAGGAGGAAAACCAGGACATATAAAAGCAGTGAAAACACAGGAACAAAAGGAAGACACGAGGGGATAGCACTGGTAGGTCTCGCACAAAAGACAACAAAACTGGCCACGAAACACAGAGGAGACAGGCGAGAAGCACTTGTGATGGACCTAGACGAGACCTAGCTGAGAAACCAGGGGAAAGCTAGAAAGCACACATGGGAGAGGAAACAGGAAGTGAATGATGAGACAAGACAATAAAACAGGAAGTGGTAAAACGACAGAATCATGACACTACTGAGAGCAGAAGGTATAAAAGTAAAGACTAATGCAACCCTGTCTAAATAGAGTCCTATGTCTATGAAAGCCGAATAGATAAAAAGTTGAGTCGGATAAAAAACCCAAAGTCTTAATCTAACAGAGTATCTTTACCTACTTCAGTATTGAAACAGTAAGAGAGAACAAAGAGCCAAGCTGTGTGTGTCCTGTGCTGAAAGGGGTCTATTACATTCAGAGGAGATCTCATAATGACGGTGTGCAGAATTTCACTCTGAATTGGACAGCACCTGGTATTATGAGAACATTGTAGGATGTGCTGCGAGTTTTCCTCCCACATATTGTCGAGACCTCAATAACCATCTTTCCCTCCCACTTACAATAGAATAAAAGTCGACCGCCTTTTTGAAGCTGCATTTATGAGCCCAATATAAACGTTATGTCGTCAAAAACAGGCACCAATAAACACAGTCACAAACAACCACACACGTAAACAGTTACAGACCGAGCATGTGGAAAACATTTGGTCTGACCTCAATGCAGAGCAAACTGCACAAACAAAAGGTGAAAAGTGTTCAAAAAGACATAATGATGTAGTGATTATGGGCCGATTCATGCATCCCACTGTGAGTGTGTTGATAGGCAGTGAATTTTCTTGTAGCTCACTGATATCCTCGATGAATGCATATCATGCACGGAGCTTGCTGCGGCGCACAGTCGCTTCTGGGCTCTAAACTAATAATTATTTAGCACAGTTCAGCATAAACTAACCACTGCTGCTATGTTGACCCGCCTGGTTTGTTTGGGCAGGGGAATTCTGGGCAACAGAGTTGAGACAGAGAGGGGGTGACGTTGGGACGACGGAACAGCTGTGTTTGCTGGCACGACGGCGGCTTCTGCCCTGCGCTCGCTCCAAGATCTCCACAAAGCGAGGCGAGGCGATCCGCTCCGAAACTCCCACAGAGAGGAGAGCAGTTGCGTGATGCGGTTTAAGAGGGGGAGATCGGGGGCGAGACAGCAGACGCAGAGGAGCCCTGAGAGAGCACCTGCTTACATAGAGACTCCGAGGCAACTGCAGAGAGACCACACTCAACACAGCCCGCCCCTCGCACTTTGGGTTTTTCCACTGCACCAGAAATGTGCGGCGAAAAAAAGCACAGTTTCTGCTATTGCAAATGGAGCAATTAAGAACAGTACAGATCATCTCTTCGCTGTCACAAGAAGGGCCCTTCAGTGTCTCCTCCAGTGTGTTCGCTAGTTTCCCCCAAATCGACACGTCATGTAAGTTTATGTCCCACTACACTGAGGGCGTCCAATCTGGTCACTGGCAGCAGATCGCTCCAAAGACACATATGACAGAGTGGATATTAAAATGTTGTGGTCTGGGCTCATCGGGATACAGCTGGAGAGCAGACACAGAGTCGAGCAAACAGCGG
Organism: Karalla daura; assembly: GCA_029224185.1. Classification (NCBI taxonomy): domain Eukaryota; kingdom Metazoa; phylum Chordata; class Actinopteri; order Chaetodontiformes; family Leiognathidae; genus Karalla; species Karalla daura. The sequence continues at coordinate 12,545,256 of CM055190.1, forward strand.
CCTTGTTAGCAATGACAGAAACACAGGATTATAAAGTCTGCGGAGAGGCAAATAAACTACGAACAACTTCCTTGTGGTTGTCATTTTTATGGTTGTTGCTTCTATGCGAGCAAAATCATAGGGAGGATCAGTGATAGCAGATTCAATATAAGGCTGTTGTTACACAACACACAACAACAGTTAAAATGAAGTCTCGCCAATTTGCATTGGACTTAGTCAGAGTTTCTGGCACTTTTTCTGAGCCTCGGCCGAAGCTTGACCCGCAGTTCACTTGGACCTGGCTCACCTCTGATAGCTCTGTCCTTGAACAAACACACACGGTGTACACAGTGATGTGACTACCCGCCTCCTTTCAACACTTAACAGTGCCAGCGTTACAAGGTAACTCATGATTTTTGGACACTTCACAAGGAAAATAGTAGAAAAGCAAGAATTTATTAGCAACATACTTCAGTTCAGTCCTATCTGGCACTTTTCTTTGAAACTGGAACTCCATCTGGCCAAACTGTGTAAACATGTGACCGACCTTTTGCAACAGTGTTCTCTAATCACAAAAATAATCACAGAAAACGTGTCATATTCAAGGCACATCTTCCCATGCTGATGAAGGCAGAGGACACTCCTGCAGTGAGAGATTTAATAAACTGACATCACATTGCGTTGCAGATGAGTAAAACAGTTTCTACACTTCATCTGTCTATTTTTCATGCTGTTTCACACAGAACTTGACTTGACATTATGTCTCCAGTCAGGAACAAAAGTTTCCACGAAGCTGGATCTTAATTGTCAATCAGATGTTTTTCCAAATGGGCCTCAAGGCTCAGGCCATTCAGGAGCTTAGGCTGTCAGAATGAGTCATCTTCCAGAGCTCGTCTTCAAACACATTTTATGCTTTTTCTTGCGGTGAAATCATTTTTGTTTTATGACTACTGTATTTGGGTTAGATATATCATTACTTTTTAATTTTGTTTTGAAGTCCTGTCAGCCTTTTTACTGTGTACTGATCATGCTTTCACTTTTTATATTGTTTTAGTAAGTTATGAGGTTCCCAGAGGAATCACATCCGTAGTAGTGGGACTATCAGAAGCTGCAGTTTCACAACATGCAACGTCACTGTTATTCTCAGAAGAAAAGTGACACACAAATATTGGGGCAAGCAAAGCAGGAGTTTATCTGGACGGAACAAAGTAAGTCTCGGTGGCCTACTGCCTTTAGTCCTACATTACATAATCACCACAGAGACTCATTAATTCTAAAGGGAGGGGGATGATGATGGATGGCACTATGATGGAGCATGTTCAGGACAGCAAAGTCCACCAGAGTAACGGCACTGCTCACGCTAAATTAAAGTATGTTGTTTTTCCCAGCAAAGTCTTCCAGCTGGAGCAATGGAAAGATGAATAGAGGAAGACAAAGACAGAAAAACACAGTGGGATGACAGAAGTCGAAAAATATGCTCATTATGTGTGTATTAAATGGGCATGCAGAGCTCCCTGCCTGCGTCTTATAAACCTAATTCACTGTTGTTTTTGCTACGTTTTGGGTCAGAGGTTTATGTAAACAACATGCTTTTTCCACTCTGCTTGTGATTTTTACCCTTTTAGACTGGATGCAACTTTTTGTGTGTCAGCTTGTCTTGAAAGAGAGGCAAAAAAGCACTTATCCACTTCAGGAAAAGTCAAACAAGTCAGTGAAACAAGACAAAACGCTGCCACTGCACACACTGAAACAAGACGGAGTTCATCAGTTAAATGAGGTTTGCAATGTGACGAGAAACCAGTTTTTCTCCCGAGTGTGTCCTGAGCGTCCCATGTTCCTGATCCTGTGACGAGACTTCAGCTGGCTCCCCATTAGTCCTCTGCACTGGTCCTGTGCCATTGCCAAAGACTCGGTTCATTTCCTCTCAGTGGGAGACGATGTACTCTCCATGGCAGCAGTGAGACCAGTGCCATAGACAAATATACTGTAGGCGCTTTTGCAACAGGTTTCTCTCACTGCTTTTTCAGCTGGAAACTGTGTTTATTGAACAGCGAGACAGAAGCTTCTGGTGTTCTTGTGTGAGGACATGTGATAGCAGTTGAAAACCTGCCTTCTGTCTTTTGATATCAATTATTTTCAACACTTACAGCCCTTCAGCATTAGAGAGGATGCTCCATTTAGCACTCCGAAACACATTGTAATGGCCACTTGGACGTTCCTATCTGGTTTGCTTTTGCCTTTTTAAAGAAGATTTGCAGATAACATTGTCCTGTCATTGCCTTTGGGAGCACATGCACACAATTCTTCTCTGTCAGGCCCCTCAGATGTCCCACAATCCTCTGAGAATCTAGCTATCTGCCAACACCACTGGTACCATTATTTCAGTGATCGCTTTCACTACAGTCCACAGCAAGTGGTCAGATGCTTATGGACCACAATCACCAGGTTCAAGCGGCCTTTTCTGTTCATTTCCAAGTGTTGCTTCCAAGCTATAGCAGGCGCCATGCTGTACATCAGATGGGAACGTCCATAGGCCCAGAACACATTGTGTTGCGATCAGACAGCTTCAGTGATCTTCCAAGGTCTATTAAGTTTACATCTAGACCCCTCAACTCAGGCTCTTTTTAGTTCATGAACTCATATTAGTTCCCGCCGTCCTCACTATGTCTATCTACTTTCCCTGAAACCCCCCGAACCAAGCACTTCACCCTTTCTCCTTCATCTCTTTCCATCTCAGCCCACTGAGAGGAAGGACAACATCAGGAAGTGGGAAGTGCTGGCTGCAAAGTAGACTGTGGAGGAATGAAAACATGGATAAACTAGGCCAAGCATCCTTTGATCTTGACCTCTCAAAGGAGCGCTTAGGTCGTGCAAGAGTATGCATGGAGAAATTTTTCCTGTACCAGAAAATGTGACCAGGGATTTTAGTTTTGTTTACTTTGAGAAAATCATGAAGATGATCGCAGAATCAAATCACAAAGAATTGCTGACAAACACACGCCTTTGGATGGTCCCCTGGACTGCGACAGCAGAGGGTTGAAGTGTGTTTGTCGCCGCTAATGAGTTCCAGGAGAGCGCCAGCCTGGTGTCAGCAGTCTGATCTCTGGTTACTACTCGCTGCAAAGAGACAGCGCCACAACAAGTGAGTAAGTCGGTCGGCTCAGACGTCAAAGACCAACCACCACTCCCAAAACATAATTTATGGTTCTCAGAGAGGCAGAAACCATTTTTTTTCACCGTATTCTCTCTCTTCAGACTGGTCGCCTGGGCCAGATTTCAAATATAACTGCACTTGTGCATACAGCCATCCACCCACTATCATAATTAGTGACTATCAATTACAGATTGAAAAAAAGAGACACTTCTGGTTCATGTTTTATACCATGATAACATACTGGATGGCTCTTGTAACAAGAAACAGCGCATGTCAAATGAAATCCAGATACAGCGACAGAAGCATTCCTTTTGCGTGAAAGTTGTTCATACAAAATCAGTATAATTACATACAAAAAAAAAAGGCAAACACGACACACATTCATCACAGCTGTCTGAACCCCATGTGTAAACCTTAATGGGAGTCACTGTCAGCCTTAAATAGGAAAACTGACAGCTGAATTATTCATCCGTGGCCCACATACTTGGGGGCTCCGGGGTCTTCCACAGTTAATGTAAAAGGAGATTAAATGTGGTGATTACTGAGCAAATTGTTGGAAAACACAAGTGTTACTAGTGTCTTTGCAGAACACACAACTGGTGACCAAATCCCAGAGGAAAATAAGAGAAAGTCACCAATAAGTCTAGAGAACCTGTCTCACCCTCAACTCGAGCTTTTCTGTCTGGGAACCAAACCTTTCCCAGAGCCCCGGCAGTGCCACTACGCACAAGGCAACTTGCAAGGGACTTTCAAAGCCTGGTATAATAAACTCACGACCACAAGCTGGGACTTGAGCAGGGAGGCCTGGGCTGACATTTGTCTTGGCATGAGCACCCAGTGCCAGCGTTTGTGCAGATAGCCCACTGACATCAGTAACATGGGAAAAGTGGCCTCAGGGCATTCATTGAGCTGCTGATTTGGATCCATGGGAACCCACATTACTGACAATGAACCTTACTGACAATGTTGCAGCTGCAGAGGATTTGTGCAAATGACTGCCTTTTACAACTCTGTCTTTGCTGACGTAGACCATAAGGAAATGCTGCGGCTGGTTAAGCATAGTTCTGCTCCACCACACAACACATTTCACAAAATATAAAGCAGGTGTTGAACAAACGAGTCAAAAACAGAAAGAAAGTTCCCAATGCCAAAATGTGACACTGACCACACGAAAAACACCTCTCATTGTGCGTCTGATGAGACATCAGTCTTTCTCAGTGTTTCTGGGCCTCGTCAATACCCATCACAGTTGTTTTGTCTCTATTATCCTCTATTCTATTGTGTTTAAAGGTCAGCAGGTTTGGATCCAGAGGTAAAAAGTTAGGTGCAAGTTAATGATGAGAAAGCCAATGCACAAACCCAAAAACATGTAGCATGTACAGAGAAAGAGCAGGTACGGGCAGGTTTCATATCTGCAGGGCTGACAAGGTAATGAAATGCAGGGCTGAGGATGGCACGTGCGGAGCAGCTAGGGTGAATGAAAACAGGTGTGTAGATTCAGGTGGGACAGTCAGGTGATGTGGGAAAGAGAGTCTGATGGCATCTGGTGGACACATGGGAAACAGCAATGTGGACGGAGAAGAAACAGAGTAAAATCCATCCAATCATTATCTTAACTGATTGGTAAAACAACAGCGAAGCCCGTCTCAGTGCTCAAGGCAGGAAATACAATCTGGGAAGGTTGATTGTAGAACACACGCACACACGCACACACACACACACACACACACACACACACACACACACACACACGCACACGCACACGCACACGCACACACACACACACACAGACACACACACACACACACACATACATACACACATTCACACACACTATTCTCTCCCACACCAGGTGTGTTTTTAATATAGTTCTTTTGCAAAATAAAAACAATACCTAAAAAATGTCAATAAAGAACAAGCAGGCATTTCTATAAAAGGATCTTTTGAACATAAGCCATAATTCATATTAAATCTAGTCTTATGACATCCTCTAATTTCCATAAAACATTGTCCTCCAATATTCTACTTTGAGGAGGATGGACATCCAAAACATTCTGTGTTTCCAAAATTTCGGTCTTTACTTCTGTCTGCATGATATTTCACAAAACCAGATTTGAAGAAATAGGCCTTGATAAATTTAGTTTTGCATGAGAAGTATCCTTGTATTTCTCTGCCTCAGCTCTTCTCCACTTTTGTTTGGCTGGCATCATTTTACTGTCAAATGTTGACTGTTATCTCCGACAGATTTGAGTGCAGTACGTCAGTTAGCATCCGTTGTCTATCGCTTACATAGTAAGCATGATTCTCTAATGTAACTCTGCAGAAAAATTCAACAATCTGGTATTCTGACCCTGAAACAAGCAACAGAGCAGGGGATCTGCCCAGTTCATCCCTCTCCACCCAGTTTCAGCCATATGTGGAGTGGAAACTTGGTCTGAATTTATGACCAGATTTCAAATAATAACATTTGCCCATTGGAAGAGATTGGACCATTGTACTGTATTCACAACACATCTTAACACTGTCAGTTATATAGCCTGTCCAGGCTTCATCATTTACAGTCCCACTTACGCAACCATGATGGATGCATCACATCTGTGCAGTTTGCTCTGCTGATCATTTTTTTTTTGTTTTTTACAGGTTGGGAATCCCTTTTCTTAGAACTTTGAAAGGTCAGATGAGTCTGAGTTAGTTTTCCATAGGTGATAGCGACAGGACTACTGTAACTCTTCATTTTCTAAGTGTTTTTGTCTTCCATTGTTGAAAGCAGTCTGACAGAGACAAGAGGTGCCGGAGGGGCGATTTACGACCTCTTTCAAGATCCAGCAGATATTGTGCTCTGCAGCCTGTGACACATGGGGAGGGAGGTGGTGCGGTTATGTAACATAAAGGAAAAACAATGTGTCGCCATGCTCTCACTCACTGACAACACACTGTACTTGAAGCCAGGAAGTAAGATTTCAGTGAGCTAACTCATTGAAGAAAAAAGTGCATAAATTGCTACTTTCTTTTAGCATTTCCTGAATCAATAATTTCTTTGATTGCCAACGGAATAATTGCATTGATACTCAGATATACTCAGTGATACTAAGATTATACGACCACTGTATTTGCACACTGCCTCACTTGCACTCTCACTGAAGGTAACTGTGTATGCGTTATTTGCATCACACTGCTGTCAAGACATCAGGAAGACAATATGCCAGTGGCCCTTAGAAGGCCAGCGTCACTTTAATCTAAACTCTCCAAGCTAGTCACAGGAAGAATACGTCAACAAAGCAGAGGCTTGCCAAGTGGCCGTACGCCTTCCTCCTCTGCGGTTTGCTCCGTGTGTGCTAGTACAAACCCTCCGAGGACAGAGCTATTTAAACAGACAATAACACTGGCTCTCAAGTTTGCCTTGGTTTGAATTTCCACTGTGATGTACTCAGAGCAAAGTGGCTGCAGACTCTACAGCTACTCACTGTATAGGTACATGCAAGAACCATTGCAATAATGGGCCGAGGAGGTACAAAAGAAGCAGCCAAGCGTCATTGGCATGCGATTACGTGTCGGCTCCAGTGTGTGATGCTGGAAAACAAAACGGGCTTTTGAGCGAGCTCTGTGTTGTAACAAAGTTCTCTATATTTAGGTCACTTTACTGACAGCAGGTTTACAAAACAATTCCTCATGCACCCATCATTAGCCAAATATTGGACTACTCCTTTGAGGAAAGTCATGTGGAGGGGAGAATGAGGTCTTTGACCAGACCTCATCATTTAGGACTGGCATGAAAAGCAAACATGGAAAAAATGTTAACTTACAAGGCCCTCTCAGCCACAGGAAATATCAGGAGATTTTGAAAGGCTTCAGTTTTATGGCGATGTGTTTATTTCATCAAATACATGGCTACATTCTGACCTCAAGGAAAACTGTATGCATTTAAACCACTCTCCTCAAAATACATTAGCACGCAAGACGTGAAATGAATCATAAGTTTCTGTGATGGTCCAGAACTGCGTTTGATGCGAAATTTCAAACAAATGTGCGATCAATAGAAATGAATTTAGCCCCATTAGCAGAGCCTTTCTAAAGGTCACAATGCTCCACGATTGGCATCAGAGGTTTAATTACAACTATTTGCAGTAAACACCGCATGAGCCCAGAGGTCCTGCAGTTCAGCCCGTCTGTGAGGGCGCCACCATACTGTCTCACTGCTTATATACAGAAACACTTCAAGATGACTCCCTGAGTCATCAACCATAGAACATATGAATGGTGACAAAACTATGTTTTCATAGTAACACAGATTAGGGTTTATACCACTAAGTGCTGTTAGGTGTGGCCCATATGCACACACACCCCTGCTTTGATCGGTGGGCTGTGAATCTTCCACTCACTCTTCCCAGAATAGGGGTGAAAGAAAAACTGTGTGCGTGTGACTCTATAGATCTACCGGCCAGCGAGGCTTTGTTTAGCTGCTCCAGTTCACATTGGTTGACTACGCATCATCAGCACAGATTCCTCATCATCTCTCTGACAAACAGCCTTTGTTCTCTCACTTGGGTTTTGCCTCTTTCCGGGACAGAATTCACCGACCAAGTGTCAACAGAGCACTGCCAGGGATTCACAGAGGTGCTGAGATGGAGCAAAGCGGATGAATTACGTAGGGGTGGCCTAGCAGCATGGAACTGGACTGGTTGTATCAGTGCAGGATACTGCCAGCCAAAGCCATGTTCTGATAGCTTTGCATGAAATTAAAAGTAAAACAGCAGAGCGGATAAATTGTCTCATAATCATGTTTAGAACAGTGTTTGTTATGATGTCTTTCAAATCCACTATGTGCATTTCTAACATGAATTGTTATAGATGGATTGTTATGTTGGAAGAGTGAACTCTTCCAGCATGTTCTTGAGGGTGGGCTGCAATTTTAAATGTCAACATCTTCATCATGGCGGTGAAGACTGTCACAAATTTTAGTACAACAATGTCCAATAGTACAGTACAGGCTGTAGTGTTTCTTGATGGTTTTAGAGCAGATGTAACCAAATAGATTCCAATTCATCCTGAGGAAGATGAATGTCTGTACAAATATCATAGCAATCCAACCAAAATTGTTGAGACATTTCTCCCAAAACCACAAACGTCGACCAGCTGCAAGATGAGCAGTCAGGGAATCATCAAAATCATTAGAATTCATCATCTGGGTGCCATGAAAGTTTGCACAAACTTTATTTACACTGGAAAAGCAAATGTTCCACTGGGGAGGTGAAAACTTGGAGCTGCTGGTGGAGTCAAAATAAAGAGATTATCAAGGTCATCTGTTTCCATCATAGACATCTGTATTGATTAGCATGGAAGCAGTTATAGTATTTGTTGGGATAGCTTGCTATACTTTATCAAAAATGCATCCACAAAGCACAAAACCTCTGTCAATGCTTTGACAGAGGATTATGTTTTTCTGTCTTTTTTCTGTTCCGTTACATCAATTGCCAAACCCTGTCATTAATACAATAACTGTCTTTTGTGACTTGTAGTGTTTCAGAGGCACCTAGTCAAGCAAGACTGAAATCACTGGGACGGCAACATGAAGGGCTCAATGTCAATCAACCAACAGCAACAATGTATATGGATACAACTGCTGCCACGTAAGATTATCCCTACAACTGATTACCATTAAAGAGGAATTCTGCTCAATGCTCAAAGTCAAACAAGATGCTCTTTTTAACCTCTCTGCAATCTTGAACTATTTATTGCATGTTGTCCCTAAAAGTCTGTGTTTAAATTGGTCCACACCATCTTGATTTATATGTTTTCAGGCAAGTGTCTTCTTCTTGGTCTCGTATTTGTCTTGGTAGTCAAATGTAACAAAAATAGAGAAGTATTTCACACTGAAAGACGAACAGTCAGGACACTAAACCTCTTCTGCACTGTAACCTTTGCATCACAAATAAATATCGAGAGGATGTTCCAGATATTCCAAATGCTCCTTTAGAGATATATCTATCGCAGGGCTGTCATAACATCATCAGCCACATCTCTGCTTTATCTGCTTTGGAAGATGGTGCCTCTAAATTCAGCCTCTCTAAATCTAAAATTCCTCCACAAAAGCTGGCGTGACACCATTGGCTGTGCTGAAACCATGTGCGATGTTGTAAGACTTCTTTGACCATGACGATCATATAATTTGGACTCTACGACTTTCTGACCAGTGATCATGATCTTGCCCGGAGGTCCAGTCTGGAGTATATAAACTATACTGCAATGATCTCTTATCCTACCCTCCAAAACCCCAGTAATAAACTTCTCAATATTAAATTCTGGTAATGATACAGTTTGCACAGCCACACACATGGCCGATCACGTCATGTCCATGTTAAACTGCACACAAGGGTCCAAAGCAGACTTTCTAGCTCTATATATAATTCTGATTTCATCTGGTTCACAGCAGTTCATATTCCCCCAATTTTGAATTATTGTTAAGCACTATGATTCAGCGTTTTCTGCCCGATTTCTGAGTTACCCTACTGAGAGGCTGAAGTCAGCTTTTATGCGAGGATGAGTCACAGCTGAACCACGGAGCAAAAGTCTACGGTTTACCATTGTCAACACAGCTCATCACATGTCACGGCAATTTGTTCGATCGCCGCTGAGATATTTCACCAGGAACCACAGATGTAAACTAAATGGTGAGTCATAGTGCAAGGATTCACCTTCAGGAATATGATCCACATAATTGTCTATTGTCGGTGGGTTAGAAATAAATGTAAATATACACATGTTCGTTCGTTCGTTCATTATCTTACCCGCTTTGTATTAATCAGCATTTTGTGGGGTCGGGAAGGCAGAAACTTTACCTTGGACAGATCGCAATGGACACACGATTCACTTTTGCACACACACACACATATGCACTTATGGGCAATTTAGAGTCTCCAACTCAACTAAATATGCATGCTTTTTAGGCCTGTGGAAGGAAACCAAAGAACCTGGAGAAAACCCACACAGAAATAAGGAAAACACAGAAACCCCAGATAAATTTAAATTTCCCAAACGGGAACCTCCACGAGGGATCAATTAAGTTTTTATCATTTTTTATCTATCTATCTATCTATCTATCTATTTATCTATCTATCTATCTATCTATCTATCTATCTATCTATCTATCTATCTATCTATCTAGCTATCCATCCATCCATCCATCCATCCATCCATCCATCCATGCATCTATCTATCTATCAGAAAGCCCTTCTGAGCCACAAGTCAAACACACAAACACACGTATATCCGTATATTTACACCAACTCCTAACGCAATTTACTCAAAATGTATTCAATTCCAGCAAATCCAATGAGATAACATTGCAATCTTCCATCTAATCCCTTTGAGGATGGTAAACTTTGTTATAGAAACACTTGATAACCACTTATTCTGCTGAACAAAGAACTTTAGCATCCTTCCTTGTAACTGGGGCAGCAGGGGCAGTGGTTCCCTCTCTTTATTATACAGCGATATGCTGAGGCTGGCAGTTTGTTGGCATCATTCAGGTGAATTCTTGTGAGATGTCAGAATTACAATTCCCCTCATTTCTAAATGACTAGAATGAAGAAGTGTTACTACCCATTGAGTTGTATGTGACAGAGTTGTTCTTCAGCTGACACACAATATTGCATAATGCAAAGCACATTTGAGGACAAGAAAACCCAAAGTTGGACTGAGCCCCTGAACGCTTTCTCTGATCAGCGTTGGGATTTACAGGGTGAGTACAAATCTTTATCTCCATTGACAATGGGAGTAAAACACAGTCGTCCCACTAGCCCGTTGCAGCTGTTTATCTGTACAGTGGCCAGAGTCATGTCCAACTAGGGCTTAACTGAAACTGAACATCTGTCTCTAATACTAAAAGCTCCAGAGGTATGGAGACTTATTAGTGCTTGCAAGGTTCCTCCGGTCTCCTCTCCTTCACATCGTTTTTCCTTCCCTCTTCCCACGTGTCACGCCTTTTCTCAGGGTTTAAGCAAATGAGGCATTTATTAATGGCAAACTTACAGTGATCTTATCATGTCAAGCTGCTGTTAAGTGACAAATGGGAACTTCAGCCTGGAGCATGAAATGAGAAATTACAAGGGTCGTGAAACTTTAGCCAGGTCCATAGAGCTTTTTTCTTTCCTCTGAAATCATTCCACCCTGCTGGCAGATTATGTACATGGTCCTTGAGTTAAAGTGATTGCTTCAATTTATTGTTCCACTTCTCCCGGCATTGCATGTGTGTGCAAGAAGCAGAGCCAGGTTATGAACATGGTCAGTGATATCCTTCCAAAGATAATGGACAAATCCTGGGTGGCCCGGGCCTGAATTTCATTCATAATGCATGACACGCAGATTTCGGCCTGATGCTCCAGTCCAGGCAGATTTAATAAAGTTGTGAGATTGTATTTCAGCAGTTGTATAGGTTTTGCATATCATTTCACTCACTACACTGAGGATGTAACCCACATATTGGAGTGTTTTAGAAAGAAAAACGCTGCATATCTTGAACAATTCATCTTGGCATGATTCATCTTCACCATCAATGCAGCGTCCCTGAAAGATCAGCTTTAACAGATACAGAGACGTGTTGTTGCATTTGTAATTCATTCTTTATTTTCAAATTGTGCAAAAAATACAGAACCCATCCTAAACCTGTATAAAAACAAGACAAATAAAACATTTTCACACATTGTTATTATATCTTAATGCATAAGGGGTTATTCAAAAACAAAATAATCATACTATTTACAATTCCCTTAACTTAACAAAACCTCTAGCTTTCCTCATACAATTTTGCATATAAAGAGACATACAAGCCGAGCATAGCGACAGGACTGAGGTAGAATAAGAACATAAGGTTGAACTATGCTTGAATGAAGAGATTTGACGTTTGACATTTTTCTTCTTGGCCTAATATTTGTGACATTTGTGTACTGATGAAAAGTGCTCTATTTGCATATTGTGTGTCAAGGAAAGTGACAAATAGAAAACAATAGTTAATGGTACTGTTAAACTGTTTAGACTGCAGATTGATGATAGGTTTTACCCAAACACATTCACGCTTCTCAAAATGGACTCTGGCCTCAACACAAATCTATGTCTGTACCGGAAACACTGACACATTCATAAGTCTTACGTGGGGAGGGGACAAATTTAGTATTTCCACATATCTCACAGAAACAAGAGAAACAAGAAAAGCTTTAAGCAGTAATAAATATATAATGACAAATGCTTGTTGTTGTAGACATGTGTACTGTCTGTGATTCTTATTTAATACATCCACGATATTGCCACCATTCCTCCGGCCCATCTGCACAAGCTATCATATACTACACAGAGACGTTAGCAATGTAACGCCTTCACTAAATCACCTCCACCTGTCTGGCACTGACACCAGCCTCCTTCAGGAAATCATCATCTGTCTTCCAGCAGTGCCTGCTGCCTGTACCTGGCCAGTAAAACATCTCCACAAACATTTACCTCAACATCGAACTTATGAAAGTACAATTTAGAATTGGATTTGGCCACACAGTCCAAATGCTGAAGAGCAGAAAGCATAGATGATTCAGGTGAGCTGAGAAAGGCAATAGAACAAATCAAAGTAAAAAAAAAACATAGAAATGTTAAAACAAATATATATTCTGTACACAATGATTAAATACAGTGTGATCAGTATACATTCCTGTGTATGAAAACCAATTGAAATTTGAATTAAGAACATCAATGTAAACAAAATACTTTCTGCAAAACATTTCTTACTCAAAACTTCCAGCACCAGCTGTTTAATGCATATTAATATATTCATACATATTTTTAAAAAAAATTCCGTATTCACAGATTAAGTAAGTATGTCTAAAAAAAGTATCCATATCTGGAGTTAAAAGCTGAAGGAAAATAAAGGTCCATCAAGCTTGGAGTGGGTTGCTACTGTTTATGAACTAAGAGGGATAAGTCTGTCTGTCGCTCTGCTGTGATGGTCTGTCTCCATGGAGACATATGAACAGCCATGGTATCCAACCTGTGGGCACTTCCTGCTCCTCAAGAGCAGCTGAGGTGACTTTGTTGGTCTTTAGACTTCGGGGCCGAGGCCTCACCCCCTCACGGCGAAGACTCGGAAAGATCCTCCCTCCGTGTTGCTCTTGCTGCAGACACACAATAAGGAAAGTATGCTTGGTAACCACGGTCTAGGAAATATGCACTGCAGAGATTTATCAAGTTACTGAAGTAGCGTGGTCAAAATAGAAACCACAGAGGCACATTTACCCTGAATTTTAATCCCAAGAATGGATTGAGCTCCAAAAACTCTGGCTCCTTAAAGCAACCATTGCATCACTCGGCATACTGTGCCCATTTACTTGCCTGAGCTCTGCTAGAGTCTCTGGCACAACCCTGAAGAGGTCATCAGGGTTATCTAAGGTGGAACTTAGGACACCCTCTGTGTGGACTTTTTCCTGATACTACAGTTCCTTTCACAGTCCTTTTAACACAGTTGGAAGAGTTTCAAAGCCAAATTCCCTGTCTTTCCGAGCACCAGGCAGGATCACTGACAGCAGTGGACTCGTCTCAACCCACTTGCTGACCAACAAGTTTTAGTTGAGTTTTAGTCTGTCAGCAATTGCAAAGTCACTGTCTCCATTTTCTGCCTTAACAGGTTCAGGTCCATTTTTCTCTGTCTGCTTGTGCCCGGTTTGAAGGGTGGAGCTGGAGGCTTCATGAATACTTGTCTCATCAAGTGGCATGATTTATCATTTCACTAAATCATGATGACATTTCACCGTGACCGGTGAGCTGATAGCAAGTATCCATTTATTTGAAGTTGCTACAATCAGTCATGGAATGAAACGCCAGTACTTATTTCTTCAGGTAAATGGAGGGCAACACAGTGATTGAGTGAATGGCGCTGTCACCTCATACCAAGAGAGGCTGGTTGCATGTTCTCCTAGTATGTGTATGGGTTTCACTGTCCAAAAACATGCACATCTTAATCAAACGGAGACTCTAAATTATCAGTGGGAGTGAGTGTGAGACTGAATGTGTGTGTGCCTGACAGTCTGAAGTTTTGGAGACCTGTCCAGAGTACAAAGCAGGTAAGATACTGGCTAGATGGATGCACTTTGGAAAGAGCCCTGGAAGACTGACTCAACTGTGAGTTCACATTGCACAATGGCCGTTGACCATAACATTTGGATATCTGCTTCTGAGTACTGCCCAAGTAGTTCCCAGCAGCTAAATCCATAAAAAAAACTATGGTCATGGTGTTCACAACATCTTTGGAAAAACAACATCCACCAAATGGCTCGTTGGCAGGATGACTCAGTGCTGCTGGATGTCTTAGTCTGACCTTCTCCAGTCGCCACACACACACGTGTTCGGCTCGATGACTTTGTAATTACAGCAGTTCATTAGCGGAGAGACCTTGAAGCACTGCCACGATCAATAATCATGATCGGCCTGTGTGATTGATATCGGGGCACAGGGATAATTGTCCGTAAAGGAAAGCACTGACTAAGTGGCTGACAGCATTTCCAACCCCGGGTAATCAGATAGGCTGTGATTACTTCCCCAACAGCAGAGCAGAGGCCGAGCTGCCCGTGCTGCCATGATGTTGGCACACAGCACCGACTTCCCTCTCCGCCGTTTATTGACCTCCCATCCCAGTGCCCTGAGAGGGGGCCTTCGCAGATCTGCATTAGATTTCATAGTAGTCAGACTGGGATCATTTTGGCCACTCAGCACTTTGCACACTCAATTGAAATGCCTGGGTAAAGTAAGCAAAGATCCCATGTGTGGCCCGTCCACACAGCAAACCACACCATTACTCTTACAACCCCACATGCCAGCAGAACTGGCCACAAGGGCTTCCTTGCCCGAGCTAAGGCCACTGAAGCTGGCCACAGACATTAGAGTGATGTGAGAAACATGGTGCGCATGTAGGGAACCCACTAGATGCAATATTACAGGAGACATAAATCAAGGTAGGGCGCAGCGAATAAAAGCACCTTTCACAGGCATGTTTCAGATTCTCTTTTAGAATTTTCTTGTCTAATTTTACTGGGGAGCTTTGTGTTTTTGTTTCAATTGTATCTCAAGGTTTGCTTTACCACACTCCCGCTGGTCCAATATTCAGGCCCGAGCAGAGCTGAGTATTGAAGAAAAATATTATTCTGTATCTACACATTATATAACCTCCAACAGCAAAAAAAAATCTGCTTCATGTCAACGTTAAACAGATTTTCTTTTTAAAAACCACTTTGCCTTATGTTTCATTATTTAAACATGTTCAGCTGAGCCTAGAGGGTTTTTGCTGCATACTATGAGAGAAACTTCTTTCAGCTTGCACCCAAAATGGATGGATGGATGGATGGATGGATGGATGGATGGATGGATGGATGGATGGATGGATGGATGGATGGATGGATGGATGGATGGATGAATGAATGGATGGATGGATGGATGGATGGATGGATGAATGGATGGATGGATGGATGGATGGATGGATGGATGGATGGATGGATGGATGGATGGATGGATGGATGGATGGATGGATGGATGGAGGGATGGATGGATTTAAACTTCCTGTGTTTGTGTCTAGTCAGCTACCAATTTGTGTACAATAAGTACAAAGTGTATGTCTATCCATCAGCACTGCTCTTCATTCCTTACTAAAGATCATTCTATTTTCTTCCAGAGGATTTAATTTCTTCCTCAATGTAATTTCGTTTGTAATTTTGGAAATGAATGTCGCTATAGGCAGAACCAATATGAGCAAATGGTATTTCAGTGCGATTATGAAGTTGAATCTCTCTCTAAAGGCCACCCACACAGGCCTCCAGGTCTAATTAGATCTCTTCTCACAGCTGTGTGTGTGTGTGTGTGTGTGTGTCACACGCACACTTCGCTGACTGTAACTGAGTGGGACACCTTCTGGCTTTATTGTGCTTGTTAGCACTGTAGGTCTGGTGACCTTTGTGTAATTCCCAGCATTATTCCTCTCAGGCAGAATAAATGAAAATGGTTGAGGAAGCGCAGAGCCTTTAAACCTCCTCCGGTCGAGACACCTTGCGCCATTTATTGGAAAACACCATGTGTTGAGTAGTTTGGGAAAATATTACAGCATCATTTAGGAATCCTACCCTCCCGTCCATTCAGCTTCCTCTGAGACTGGTGCAGGTTATGCGTTTCACTCCTCAACATGCAGTGGGCGATTAACAGATGCTGATGTTTTCACATATTGACTGACTGGCAGAATCAGTGCTTCGTGCAAAACAAATTCCCATATTTCCTCAGGCTTTAACAATTTTCTGATAGATTACATTACAACTAAGGAGGCTTCGCGGTTTCACAGCTGCTGCATGGTTCTTGTTGATGGAAGCTGTTACACACACCATGCCCAAACATGAATGGTTGTGTTCATTTTTAGACAAAGCCTCTGTCAAATGCTCTACAGCCAGACTGCTCGGAGCCAAATCTAAAAATACGGATTTCTGGAACTCAGATTATCTCTAATGTCACTCACATAGTGCCTGTTTCATTCATGTGTCTTTGCACCTTTTGGTATTGCACAGCATTCAACATCTGACAAAAGGATTGCAATAAGGGTGGGTTACCTCTCAGACTGGATGCCATTTTTCAGGACTCCGATGTAGTTCTTTCTCTTGTCCAGTGGAAGAACATCCACAAAGCCGCCGTCTGGGCTGATAACCCCTGCATGGATTGCTGACTTACAAATACTGGAGCTCTGTGAAAAGAGGCAGTGACAGAGAGGGGAAATACTTTTACTTCATTATCAAATACAGCAGAGAATATATTGCAGCAATTTACAGGCACGTTAGCAAAACACACACACACACACATAAGCATTTGTTTGGCAGAGTGAGCCAACACAGCAGACCATATGCTCTTATCAACAGTCTGGAGCAGAGTCGTTCATTTCTAGTCCAAACACGGATCACACTGTCCACACAGCCCTCCAACATTTCTAACCAGATGGTTTCTGTCTCAGGTTTAACCAACATCCAGCTTCCAACCCACGGGGGGAAACACAATTGAGTGCCTGCGATTGCAAAACATTCTTGCACACAACTGCTGTGAGCCACTTTGCTGCTTTATTCTGTAAGTGTTATTAGACATAACAGTTCAAGATCTCTATGAACGTCATCTGAGGCCATTAAAAGCCCTGCATAAAAAGCCCAGTAAACACCACGTCGACTCAAGACTGATCAAAGATGATGATGTGAGTCTGATAAGGTTTTGGGGATTGCTTTGCACTGATGATTCAGTTCAGTGTGATGAAGATGATGAACATTTGTCTGTGCCTTCTGCCTATGAAGCACCGACTCTGAGATAACGCCTGGGAAAGCCCTGACTGCTCCCGCGTAGGGTAATGCATCCCTGGCAGCCTCTGCCTTACCTCACCATTATTCCTAGTCTCCATGAGCCACATTCATCCTATGATTCAACCATTTCCACTGCTGCCACACATCACAGAGATTCTCCAGCCTCCTTTCCAATACCCTGTCCTTTCTCCTTCCTGTCTGAACAATTAGTCATTTAACACACAAGATAACACAGAACAGCTGAACCTGGACATAAGTTTGTCACATCTCGGTCGGAGCATGCATATAAGACAATGTGTTTCTTACGTCTGTGTAGACATTGTTTCCAACAACAGGTGACCAATAAGATGGTTGAGTCTTGCAGTTGGCTGGGCAGTAGATTCTGGAAGATCAGAAAAAAACAAATGTTAGCATTTTTTTTTGTTCTCATTTATCATCCCTAACTTTCATAGTAATCATTTAAATAGTTTACAATAGAACATTTTTGGATGCAATCTAATTAATTACATGTTTATATACCAGCCTCCACCTCTGGGGGGGGTCACATGATGAGTTAGTTACATTCACAGGTCTATGTCTGTGAATCACTACAATAACATGTTCTGTAAATCATTTATTAATTGATTATAGAAACTGCACAAATATTATCAGACACTGCCAGTCAGGCACCTTAAAGTCATGTTCATGCAACAAGAACAACTTTACGTCTGATATGATAACACTATAAGGAAAAATCTTCCCATTATCATCTCAGTATTTCAAATTGCATGAAGCACCTTGGACAGTGTGAGTAGGGCTTTTTGAAAGGGCAGATTTCAGCCACGGTGGTGTAGCAGTCAGCAGTCATTTCTGAAAGAAAGAGAAAGAAACCAGAAAAAAACACTTAATGAAGAATTTTGCTCTCTGCATGCAGTCTGTGCGTAATCATGACTCAAAGGACTTCTCATAAACAGCAGTTCACTTACCTTCCACTTTAGCGACCACAAAGGCATTGCCGGGCTTATATTTACTGTGAAAAGCATCGCAGTGTTTAGAAATTCAGGAAAAGAAACCACTTGTAAAAATGAGGCCAGGCACAAACATCTACCTGAGCGACTCGATGCCGTTCTTTGTGGCCCGGACAAAGAATGGAAACTTGTCCGTCCTCGTGACATCGATTAGTCCTCCGTTGTTGTCAAGGACGCCAAAGTGAATAGCAGCTCGACAAATACTCGATTGCTTGAATAATAGAAAATCCACTCTTCAAAATGTGCATTCACTGGTTAAATTATTGCATAATGCAGAGTGTTTGTTGGTCACTCACCACGTCATAAAAGAGAGTTCCCCAAACTTTCCCTTTCTTGTTCAAGCAGTTTGCAGGACAGTAGTATCTGCAGAGGCAGAAACAAGAATAAGTTGACAGGAAGCCTATGGTAAACAACTGAAGGTTAATGGAGCTTTGAGAGAACCTGACCTGTTGCAGGTTGCCCCTCTGCACTTGTCTCGCAGTCTCGTCTCACACTTGATAGTCTGAGCTACAAGAAAGAGTCGAAAATAAAGAAAAAATATAGTGAAAAACTGTACAAAACATAGAGACTGAAGGTTATATTTTATCATTCTGGGATGTACCAAGATAGGTGTTGCTGGGAGTCTTTGAGGACGGCGCCCTGGGCGTGGCAGGCTTGGATACTGGTTTCCTGGGTGTAACTGGTTTGGGTTTGGGGGAAGGTTTGGGAGTTGTGCGTGGTGGCAGGGGAACCTGAGGCTTCTCCACCTCGTTCATGTCCTCCGTCTCTGAGCGCTGGGAGTCTACGGATGAACAAACAGAAGAGGCTCAGCTCTCCAGTCAGTGGATGGTCACCTCTGAGCAAAAAGCATGTGATTTTGCTCACCTTTGAAGCACAAGTTATTTCTACATCCTCCTCCATAGCTGGGAGGGCAGTGGGAACAGGGGCGTCCATGCTGGTAAGGAGCCTCCCCGATCCAGTTTCCCCTGCAGGGGGAAAACAGTGGACAGCTTGACTCAGGTGGAAATAAATCATCAGGAAAGCGTTACTGGGATTGTGGCCTTGTAATTATTCCAGCTCTTTTTGTCCATGGTCAACACTCATTGCAGTCATTATCCCTGCAACTAATAAAAACACAGCTCGTTGTCTCTCAGCTAATTACATCCTGAGGGCTGTCTGGAAAACAAGCGCCTGCTCATTTTTTTCCCCCTCAATCTTCACTATTATTTTTTCTGCTCTGACTTATGGAGGAATTTTAATGGCCCCAGTGTGTCAAACATCACGGACAACTACTGAAAGAAACGGTGTAGTCTTTGTGTGAAATGTAAACAGGGGTGAATGGTGCAGAGCAGAGGATGAACAGCGAAACGTGGATGGATGATGATCTTACTTTGGGGAATAGTTGCAGACAAGGTAAACAGCGTTCTCCCATATTTCTCCCCACACGTTCATCCTTGGACACACGTGCACGGCACACCCCACTCGGCTGGTGGTGGCCCAGACCAACTGCAAAGAGGGAAATCAGAAGAGGGGTCCATGGTTAGGAGCAGTAATAGCTGAATGGATGGTTACAAAGCAGAATAACCTATTGCTGTGCTTTTCCTGCTACAGTGCAATCAATCATCCCACATGAAGCAAGTAGATTGGCAGTTACTCATAATGGGGCCACTGGGCCAAAATCAGAAGCACGTCACGTGTGAACCCGCTCTGACCCCTGATTATTTTCATCAGCCAGTCCAAAGTGGAAGAAATCACAGTTTTTTTAATACGGGTGTTTAAGTCAGCAAAGGTCCAAAAAGTGTCTAAGGTCAAATAAAATGCCTTATTAAATGGAAAGCTGCTGCGGTGGTGTTACAGATGAATGATGTGCCATTTGACGGCAAATACAACACAGCATGTTCCATGACTACTCCTCACTTTCCTCCCCAACTCTGAAACATGTGCACGCTCCCTCCTCAGGAATGTTCCTCTTTTTTTCCTGGTAAATTTAGAGGCCGTTGGAAGCAGTGAGTCAGCAACACGCAGACTGATGAGTGCTGAGTGCTAGTGGTTCAGCTCAATAGACTGTCTACCTTCGGAGGCTCAAACCTTTCTCCGTACAGGTAGAAAGTTGCGGAACGTGCAGCACGAGCGTCCGGACCGCAACAAAACGAGAAGCGGAGATGAGGCGATGATGCTCGGACCTGGCACCCTCTGCTCTCTGCAGCATCTTCAGAGGAATCCAGGTCAAGCAGTGAGGGGTGTCTGTGTCTGGAAATGACTACCAGATGGCAGCGATCGGGTTTCAGGGTGAAGGCAGAGGGTGGAGTCTGGATGCTTCTGTAAACTCATCCCAGCGGCTACAGTAAAGTCTGGGAGACGAGCGGGCCAGCTCACCCATTTCTGCCTCCTTTTGATTGATTTCTTCATTTTCCCATCACCTCACCGACTCTTCTTTCAGTCTTCACATTCTCCTCTGCTCCATTACTCGCATCTGATTTTCACTGTATCCTTCCAACATCGAGACCAAGACTATAAGTTACTATAGCCATGCCTGTCATTTAACCCCTCAGCCTCTCCACCTCTCTGCCCTCAAATACTGTGAAATATCATACAGGGTGCACACCACCTGTTGTACTCCAGCACAGCACAGCAACAGCTGTCAAGCATTACCGATAAGAGACAGCAGATGACCTGACACAGATCTTATCAGAATCATTGCAGGAGTTACAAACAGTAGATATAGAGAGTAAAATATATGAATTGAATTGAATTTCAAAACATTTTTTTAAGCATCTTGAAATTAGTGGTCAGGTTTAGAAAGTGGTGCTATATCAGTTTAGCATTGTCCTGAAGTTACAAAGAGAGAAAAACAGTTTGGCAGATTTGTGGATATTCTCTCATATATTTCATGCATTCTTCCCTGTCAAAACCAAGCACACCAAACATCAGGAGGGTTACATGAATAGAGGCACACCGGTGGGTTGATACCTCTGCTGGCTTAACTAGAGATGAGCAGAAGAGTAAAATCCACTCTTAGATGTCTTCCGAGCTTGTAGTCTTCATCCCCAATTGACATTGATTGGACATTGACATTGATTTTTGTAAAATGCTTGACTACTTTTCTTTAGTTCACCTGACTTGTAGAAAGACAGTGATGTTTCCTATTAACCGTTGTTGTCTTAAACCTGTTTTTTTTTTTTTTTCACTTGCTCTCACCTGGGTGTAATGGGTACACATGGGCCCAGAGCAGCGGTCTGGACACCAGGGATTGCACTCATGGGGGTAGGGGTAGGTGTAGTCTTTCACCTCGTCATACCAGGCCTGGACATGGAAGGCAGGGGAGCGGTATCTGTAGGAAACACACACAAACACACACAGACAGAATAACAGTGGGCTCAGTCACTGGCTATCCAGGTAGCAGGGGCAAAAGGGAAATATCTGCGGGAGCTGCCAGGTGCTTTGGCTGGACATGAGAAACACTGCATGAACCTCCCTCTCCCTCCCTTCAGGCCTCAGATGATGAGTCTGAATTTGACCTGGCACACGGAGCAGCAGTCTGCTCCCCTCCATAACAAGGGAAATCAAATCAGGTAGTAGAAAAAAAAAAAAGAAGAAGAGAAGAATCAAAGCTAACCTAAACATGGCTCCACAGCCTAGCAAATCAGTCCTTGCTCTTATTATAAACATATCTTTTTACGGTATTGAAAAGTGCTGAGTTTATAAATGGGCAGTAGTGGAGGGGGGTGGAAAACATCGGGCTTGCTGGCACAGGAATAAAAGAAGGGACTAGGGAGAGAGGAGAGGGCCTGTGAGAATGAGAGCAGATTCCTGGAAGGGCACCTGCTGCGATAGCCACACACTGTCACACACAGGAGTCTACTGTGTCCGGTGTCTGCTCACACACACACACTCATACACACACGCACACTTGTGCACACAAACATCAACCTTAATAAGTGAGCAGTGATCCATGTTTGAGCTTTACGCAGATTTTTTTTTCTGAAATCAGCTTAAAATCAGCTCCAATTTATTTTGACAAAGTGTTGCACTTCCCACTGCAGCACTCAGTGTAGTTTACCGGTAGGGAAGAAGAAGTGACCTCTCTTTGCAACATCTCGGAAAGTACTTTCCCTCAGAAAAGAAGAAGCGTAAGTTATAACATAACTTGCCCCTGTGCCAGAGTTATTTAGAACTGCTGGTGCTGCTTCAGTCTCTTTTTGGTGGCAGCCAACGTTTTAGGAGGATCATTCCTTATTACGAGTTTCTAAGTCATGTACAAGGGTTTTGGTAATACTGATAAATAACTACTTATGAACTACTTCAATACATGAGAGCAGCGATGGAGAGCATGCTCACAGCTGTTTCTCTGTCTCTTAAAGCCTTTCATTAAACAGACCACGTGTGTACTCACCTTCCCCAGTGAACCGCCAGGTTCTGCCCGATGGACATGAGCAGGTCCTGTGGGCCATGGTCCCACTGACACTCATGGGACCACTGAGTGGCAGAGCGCTCCAGCTCATCGTCCCAGACCTGCACACAGAGAGTAAAATGGTCCTTCACCTGTTGCATCTACTACAACATAAAACACCACGTCTCGTTCTGACAGCCCAAGCACAACCTGCTCGAGACCTCCGCTCCTGTACTTCCTTCCTTCCTTCCTTCCTTCCTTCCTTCCTTCCTTCCTTCCTTCCTTCCTTCCTTCCTTCCTTCCTTCCTTCCTTCCTTCCTTCCCTGTGAGCTGAAACTGAGCTGCATACAAGCACAACATTAACCTTAGCCGGTGACATTGGAGAGGAGCGGCTGGCGCCTGGCCCTGCTCCACTACAAATCTCCAGCAATCACAGCTGAATTATCCACATTTCCTGAGTGGGTTTCTTTTAGAGCAGTGGAGAGGAGAGGGCGGAAAGCGGGGAAGACACCTGACTCCTGCTGTGGAGGTGGGCGCTGTGAAGGATGCATGCAGCATGGCCCCTCGGAGCACATGTCCTCAGTAAATTTCCAGCCTTTTGGTGGTCACTGAAACATGCACACACAGACACCACTGTAACCCCAAACACCCATACACTAACACAGACACACAAAGTGCCTGTTCGCTGGAATTTGAGCTCGCACTGGGCAGAGTAAATCTTCAGACACTTTCCTCTCTGGCTATAACCACACTCCAGAGACACACAGGCCACCACGGCTTCTCTCAACATCATGGACCTTGTGGTTTTCAATAACCTCCTGTGCGCCTCGACAATAATCCCTCTGCTACCTTAGCCATTGATGCGCCACGTGATCCTGTGATTTTTTTCCCCTTTTTTCTCGCCTCATTCTCTCCCTGTCCTCCTCTGACCCAGCCCTCCCTCGCCTGCCCGTCTTCTTCTCCTCCGCCGAGCTGTTTGCAGGTAGGACAGAGTCAGCATTATTATCCTCCTGTAAAAGAGCAGCACAGCAGGCTGGCAATAGCTCACCATCATTACTGGATGTTTCCAGCAGAGAGAAAAGCTTGTTTTTATTACGGCAACACCAGCTTTTTAGGTGGAATAAAACCTGAAGCCATAATCACCAGCCACATGCCAGAGCTCAGGCCTGCTGACATATTCATATGATGGCCTCTGGGAGACAAAGCCAAACAGAAAAGTTTAACTATCCTATGCTGGTGTGAAAGGGGTCATTGTGGTAGCAGGACGTGTCTCACCATGTACTCCATGTTGGAGGCAGTGGGGTAGACGCCGCCTCTCAGCTTGTTGTGCAGCTGGAGGATCTCCTCACGGTCCGACCAGCGGATGGCCCGTCGGCTCCTGTTTCCTGCTGCGTTGCTGCCTCCGCTCTGATCTGCCTCCTCCTCGTAGCGGCTCAGCAGCTGCCTCAGCTCCTTGGAGTCGGGCAGGAAGAGGGAAGCCGAGTTGCTGATGCACAGCAGCAGGAGGCCGAGGACAGGGAGCCAGGCGATGGCAGCGCAGGTCATTCTGACACTTCGGACCACAGTGCAAACGCCAAGTGTGTGTGTGTGTGTGTGTGAGAGAGAGAGAGTGTGTGTGAGGGCGTGTGTGGGTGTGGGGATGCCGATCCTCAGTGTTGCAGACAGGACCTACAGGGAGGAGATATTTAACCATGTGAGTCAACAATGCAAAGCAGAGATTACAAAATGATCAAATTACCAAACATTTGATTGAGTCATTTTCCCGTCACAAAGCTGTCAGTGTGAAGACATAAAAACATGCAAGTTTACAATGACCACATGTTTGAGATGCACCTGTGCCTCTCTCAGGTGCTTCATCTGCCCAGACATTAACAAGCAAATAACTCCTCATGTGACGCTGAGGGACAGAAAACACACAGCTTCAATGAGGCCCTCTAGCACTCAGTGGTTCTGCGTACCGTCCTCTTAAAGCTGTTGCATGAAACCTGTTGCGGGGTTCAGGTCTACTAATAGCATCTGATGCAATCCAGCACAGTGGT
This sequence comes from Karalla daura, assembly GCA_029224185.1. Taxonomy (NCBI): domain Eukaryota; kingdom Metazoa; phylum Chordata; class Actinopteri; order Chaetodontiformes; family Leiognathidae; genus Karalla; species Karalla daura. Next base: position 12,570,149 of record CM055190.1, read on the forward strand.
CTGCAACAGGTCCTTCCTCTGAGAAGCTCTGGATGTTCCCTCGCTGTCTGTGCCGGGCTGTTAGCTATTCACATGTTTATCCTGGCCTGACAGCGATTCTCAATACAATCCAACACAGCGACGCCAACAAAGTGGAGCTGCAGCCTCAGAGTTTAATCATCTCTGATACAACACAAACACAAGCAGGACGTTATGAGCTGGCAGCTTACATTAGGTCGTGCAGATTTACCTGATAAACTGGTGGCTTGTAGAGCACCGCTCATAATCAAATCAAGCTCCTCTGTTATGCGAAAGTTATTATCATGATTCACACAGAGTGATGGCTGTCCTGTACACCATGGCACCACTTACTGTTGATACTGCTATTATCTTGTGACGTCTGTTAGGACGTCATTATCATGTTTCTGAGCGAGCAGCATTTACAACACACTGGAAGTAATTCGACCAAGCACATGGTTTTATTCAGCAAAAGATTAACTCTGTATCAATGATGATAACGTGTGAATAAGCTCAATTAATTGTAACTGAGCTTCTGTGGTCTGCATGCCAAAATATATAAAAACCAGTAATAGCATGACATTATTACCTGTTTTAAAGAGCAGCTGAGTAACTCTGCTTTGGGGCTCTGTTCTGAGAAATACTTCCTACTTCTCCTCACTCCTGGCTGATTTATTTTCTCACTGAACTGAGCGACACCGTGGGAGACTGAGACAGGCATGAGTTCAGGCTGACCAGCTTTCACCCCGTCTTTGAATAAAACACTGCATTCCTGACACATCCAGGAGCAAAAAAAAAGAAGAAAAAAAAACTCTGGAAGTGACCCTGAATCTAACCCCATTCCCACCCTCGGGCAGGCAACCAGCTACATGGGATGGCATCCAATATCAGAGGTAAACTAAATATCACAAAGTCACAAACTTTTGTAAAGAGAGAAGAGTGCTCAGATTGTGTGATCAGAGGGAAGAAGGGAAAATAAACCAAGCTCCAGCGTGCACTGGTTGCTCTTATCCCTGAATCCCTTCACCTCCTTCCCTCTGGCTGCAGAGGCAGCCTGAGGTCTGGCAGCAGCTACATGTGGACGCACTGTGCCAGCTGTGGGCACTGGGAGCCAGCAGGCAGCTCAGGCACCACACCCTGCTCCTCTTCCCTCTCCTCTTCTCCTCTCCTCTCCTCTCCTCTCCTCTCCCCCATGCCCTCTTTTTCACACTGCACCTCCAGCAGCTTCTCTGTCTAGGCCCTTCTCATAGATCTCATGAATTTTATACCCGAGTGACAGACAGAGTCCCTGACACACAACCCCGGCCACATCGCGCCTGTGGGAACTCTCTTCCCACTCCCGGGGTCGAGGCAGCTCAGAGGAGGGACAGACTTCCTCTGCACCTCACCATGAGGTCGAGTGTGAACACTGCAAAATCGAATCTCTGCTTTCGCAAAGTTTTTGCATTTTAATATAGAGGAGTCTGTGTTGCAGGTGATTGGTCCTTGAGTTCTGAAATCTTCTAAAACTTAAAACTGCAACTATCTTCTAAAACTTTTTTCTTTTGGCAGCATGGATTTTAATAACACTATAAATGTGGCAATAAATCTTGAACTCCTTTTCCACTTTACTCCTGATCTTACTGCCTTGCCCAGATGGAGTTCTTTCCATCTTAACATGCAGGCTCACAATGAATGGCAGTGTGCATGGTGTGTAGCCCAGAAGTGACACATCACAGCCGCTGGTGCCATAAGTTCACATTAATATGTTGTCTACAAACCACAATGAAATAAGCCTAAGAAAGGATGAAAAGAGGTTTAGTAAAAAGGAAAAAAAAGTCAGAATAAAGTGAGTTTGCATTATTTTAGGGTCTAAACCATCTGACAACTTCAGTTTAACAGGTTACTATAGACAGTGTCATCCTGCTCACCTCAGTGTCTCAGTGATCTGCGGCTGCTGGGGTGATCCGGGGCAGCCTCCTCTGCTGCGCTGTAGAGCTGTGTTATTCCCCTGTGAGAGACAGTGAGGCTGTATTGGCTCTGCTCCTGGTGCACATAGAGCTGTGTGGCTGCTCCTCAGCAGCTCCCAGCGCCTTATATAGAGAGGGAGACCCCTCAGGACCAAGGGGAAAAAATGACTGTGTCTCCTCACTCAACCCCCCCACTCTCTCTCTCCAGCCTGCCAGTAGTAGGCGGGCAGGAGCTCTGCTGCCTGGTGTCAGGAGGAAAAGTACAAATACTCTAAATCAGCATGCTGTCAGAGCAGCGGGCTGCAGGCACTTAGATCACATCTCTGACTCGTGTTTGAGTGACAGCTATTATCCAGAAAATGTATCTTCACAAGCAGCTGCTGACACGCATGAAAACATCCCAGTGGACTGAGCTGCAGTCATGCACAGGACCTGGAGACTTACAAAGAAGTCACAAAACTGGACTCTGGTACAGTCATGCTCAGAGGTGGTACTGCCAACAACAAGCAAAGGAGGGTGACTCCTATGAGCAACCATTCAGAAAAAGTCCAAAAAGTTCTAATGACTGATTTTTATTAATGATGACTGCTGCTTTACAGAGTTGCTGCCTTTTGGTGAAAACTTTATATTTTCCATGAATGCAGTCATAAATGTTGGTAATTGATCATTAAACGCTAATGGGTTTCTCATTATTTTCAACTGAGCCATTACTAAGTCTCCAGTCAAACTAGCATGTTATTTTAACATGTTTTATGTTGTTTTGGTAATAAATCACATTATTAGCTGGGTTAGTAATCAGTGGGGTTTCAACCGGGACCATCTGCAGATCTGTGGTCTAAACTTCCAAGAAGTTGAGAGTTTGTTCATCTGAATGGCATATTATGAAAGAATGATGCATCAAAGGGCCACAGTCAGTGTCACACTGAAATGACTCACGGAGTGGTTGTCATATTGACGGCTTGTTGTTTGGGATGATCAGATACAACACCAAAACACGTTTATTTACCTCATATTCATCATAGTTACCTATTCCCTGGCCACAAATCACCAGTCTTTTACTGAAAGTATCAACAACTGTGTAGGGGAGGTGCGTCAGTTTCCAGAACGACTCACAACAGGGCTGAGAACACAGCCTGGCGACGGTCACTCTCCTCGTCGCTGCTCCACTGAGCTTTCATTCAGACCACACAGTGACGCAGTGACTCAGCTCCACTGTCAGAGGCTGACGCTTTTTAAGCATGCATGCGTAGAGACCCATCCAGACGTCAGGAAGCAGAGCCAAAGCTAACAGACGTTGTTTTATTCCTTGCGTTCGGCTCCATTTTGATCAGCTGGGAGTTGCATGTGTCGTCAATGTCAAGTCAGGGCAGTGATTGATGCCGTGGATAGCTACATATCACTGTGATCTGGGTCTCACCTACATAAGAGTTCAGACAGGAGGCATTAAAAGTCTGCACTCAATGGTACAACAGGTGTTGGAGAGGATGGAGGAGGATTTCCTGCTTTGGTCTGCAGCGCGTCGCACGTCCCACTGCATCTCCTCAGTGACCCCGCAGAGGACTCACCGCGCTGTGACCCAAATAGTTTGCATTTTCTTCCACCGTGAGCTTGATTTCTGTCTGAAACATCTCAGATATTCGCAAGAACACGGCCACTCAGAAGGAATGCGCGCAGGCTGAACCCACAGACAGATTTTCTTCCCACAAGGTTTTGTGCCAGCTCTGCACTCAGTCAAAAAACATGTTTAACAGGAAGTCTGGCCCATCGTGCATTTGCTTTCTTTCTTAAACGTCCTGCAGAGATGCTAGCGAGGGCGGCTGCGGACCGGAGCAGGACCACTGCAGGAAAACTATATTTCTGAGACACAAGCACAGAAAACCTCAAGCAGTGACCTGAGCGGGTTCATCCTTACCACCAGGCACAATATTTTGTTCTCTGGACGAAGGTCTGTTTTTGTGCTGATACAACAATGAATTTGGATCATGTTCAAACCTTTTCCCTGCTCATGATTAAACAAGAAATTGTCTATGTGCACATGGATTAACTCAGCCGCTTCTCTCTGCACTGGTTAAGAAAGTCAAAGATTCAGTGATGAACAGAGTCTGGTTTCTTGCCTCTTCTGCCAGCTGGATTTTGCTGATCGTTGCCGATGAAAGACAATAGTGACACAACGCGATTCATCTTTATTTTAACATGATCATCCTTCCATCTTCAGGACTTTCTCCTTTGTTGCTTTCAGAGACTGTTGAGTAAGTTGCGTTGACATCTTACAACTCTACCAGAGAGCCCAAGCGAGAATCCAGACCTGCAAACCAGAGAAAGACGTCATAACACAAATTGATCCATCCATTATCTTACCCATTTTGCTGCCATTGGAGACACGGGGGTCTGCTGGTCCCTGGCTCCACCACACATTGGGCGGAGGAATTGCCGGGCACACACGCACCATTCACCCCCTCACTCACACCTAGGGGCAATTTAGATTCTCCAATCGACCTAAACATGTATGTTTTTGGACTGCGGGAGGAAACCAGAGTAGTAGCATGAAAACACCACACTGAAAGGCCTCGGGTCTGACCTACGGGGTAACAGTTACACTCTACACAAAAACGGCATCTCCAAATAGCAGCTTCGACTGGTTCACGTTGGTTCATAAATCATATACTCGAGTAATATTAAAGCTTCATTCTACTACACGATGTGAAATAACGTGAACTTGATCTTCAGCCACGTTTGGCTTCGGCCGTAGTTGTTTGTAGATGTTTGGTGTGAGGCAAAACCCTCCACAAATAGCAGGCAGCAGCTGTTGTTATTCTTTGAAAACTTGTTCATCATCAAAGTTTGTTATCCAGCTTAGTAGCCTCCCTGTGCGACGGCCTTTAATAGCAGCAGCACAGACACAGCGTCCATGTTTTCATGTTTGCAAATGAGTACGTTTCCAGTGTATACTGTATATGACCGAGCAGTCACATGTGATAAACCCAGACGTGGCTGCATTTAAACCTCGTCTAGAGGACGGGGATCTTTCTTTTTTTCTCCTGTGCTGCATTAGCCCAGATACATAATTCAAACAAGGCTGAAGGGAAGCTGGAAATTTGGCTTGAACCTCAGCAAAAGACAGAAGAAGGATTACACAATTCAAACATCCTTTTCTTGTTTATGTTTCGACATTATATAAGCTCGAGCAGGTGGGACCCTAGTCTTGCTTTTTCACTTCACATCCAATGGAAACCGCCATCCACCCCACCACACACACACACATACACACACATTGTGGTGTACTTGGACAGAGACTTCTGCAGGTCCAAGAAACTATAAGAATTAAAAAAATAAAAAATAAAAATAAAAAAATCACAAAACCAGTGAATGGATCCTAATGGACCAGGATGACGCATCACTGCTGAGATGAAAGAGGCAGCGAAGGCTCGTCCAGTCAAACAACTTGAGATGTTTGTCACATCCTGGATCATTCACAGCGATGAACACACCCAAAAGATGTTCCCTCAGGAGGCGTGTCAGTGGTAACTGGGCCACAATGTTATCCCAGCACCAGAAAGGTGGGGAGGTGGATTTACAGCAGACAAAAGGGGGAAAAAAAAGATTTTTAGACATTTTTAAGTTTGACCGCAGACTAGAAACACCTGTCGGATCATTCCTATTTTTCTAAAGAACTGGGGCATACACTGACATAATTGTCTTGAACTATTAATTGTTCCATGTTTAAATCCCCTGCTTCTTTCCATTAGCCTAACAGGTGAATACCGTCATCGACTCGCTAGAACAAAAAAAAATCTCAGCTCAGTGTTATGATCTAGCATCCATTAGGATTCATCTCACTCGGCCTCCGGGACCTTGATATACACGGAAACACGCAGTGTATAAACACACTTCATTGAGAGTAGGCTAGAAAGCACATCCTCTGGCCACTGGAGCAACCGGCCCTGCGGGCTGCCCTGTCTGATGGATGCTGCCTGTGGGGCGCCCCGGCTGTAATGGCTGTCGCCCGTCTCTTGGAGCATGACTCGGCGCAGCCTGGGGGCCAGCGTCGGCGCGGAGCTACACGCATGTGACAAGGCTCCATTGTTCTCGTCCGCCGCTGCATGCGGTTTGGCTTTGTTGCCCCACAACCGCTCGATTCAGGGCAACCCATCTTCCACTCCGGGCAATTATTTTCATCTGGGGCACTTTAATCATTTTTACGGCACAATAACATGCTCGTATTACGCACTGGTGCCGCCAGTGGACGCGGCCGTATCGCGACCAGTCAAATTACTGACTTTTCGTGAAAAATAGATCTCTTTTTCCGCATTTACAACAAACCGCTCCCAGCCTTAAAATGGCCCGCGGAGAGCAACATACATACACACCATCATCCCCCGAAGGCTGAGGGAGACACTTGTGAGTATAGGTGGTCTATCGGTGGGCGTCCAAACCTGTAATTTGCCCCTCAGGCCACAGGCCAATATAGAAAAAGAGTTTGTGTAGCTGCCTTCTGACATTAACAAGGAAAACACGGCGCTTGATTGTAAGTTTGAGAACAAAGCCACATTTCAGCAGCCGGCCAAGCTATAGTAAGGAGGGAATAAATAGTAAGGAATACTAAAGGGCAGAAAAGCCTGACACGGCAAATTTTTCAATGATGGGTCTGCTTCCCATTAAAGCAAACAGAGGCGAGCTCAGCGCGGGCCCTAAAGAGAGGGATGTGGGCACGGAGGCCGTCGGCTGGACCACAGGAGGGGAGATGCAACATGCTACAAATACAACACACACACACACACACACACTATATGTTGACATACAGGGAACAAGAGAGCAATTAGCAGCATGTGGTAGACCAAGACACTCTGGAGGGTTTGCTTGTTTTGGTTTATTGTGCACATTGTTCTGCAGGACAGTCCCGAGTGTGGACTGCAGATGTTTTCAGTATCTGCTGTATTATAAGAAAGCCAAGTAGTCTTCTGACTGCACTTTGTTAGCAAACTGCTTTTTGCACAATCCTTTATTTGAACAATTAACAAAATAGAATGCTGGAGGCTTGAAATTAAAGACAGTATAGATTTTTTTTTTGTGTGTTTGTTTTTAGGTCAAGAACCCAACAATTCCCAGCAGACAATAGTGTTAGGAGCACATACTGAAAAGAGACATTATTGAAGCATTTCACCAGCACATTTCCTGACCAGCCATCAGAGACTGAGAGTACTATACAACAGAAAGCTCAGGGTGTCCAAGTCCCAACTCTCAACAACACATTCTTCAAAAAAAGGGAGGGGTGGGGTGGGGGGTGGGTCAAATTGACAAACGTCAAAAATTTGTGCAGACATGACTGCAAAGGCAGCAGCACAACTGAGCTATCGTAGAGGTTATGCACGCAGGAAGACGTACTGGACAGCATGCCTCCACTTCCTGTATGGAATGAGTCGCGGGCTGTGACGCGTGGCGACGAGAGCTCGGGTGGAGAAGGCAAAGTAAAGGTTGACTGAAGCGAAGGCGGTCGAGCCCATGTGATGGCGTCCTTTGGTTTACCTGGGAGTGGTTTCTGACTTTGAAAGCCACAGGGGAGAGTCAGATGAGACCGCGCACCATACAATGAGGTTATGCCACACGAAACGTCGTTCCTGTCCGACGAGAAACTGGAATTTGGATGAAAATCTGATTACGGAAGACGGTCGGTCTTTATAAACGGAGCGGTTAACTGCAGTGAGGGACTGGGATTGGATTAGGCCGCTTGCGCTGCAATTACAAGACAGGAAACTGTTTTGTTTTTTTTAAACGCTGCAGGAAAATGTAGGACAACCACGTTCTCATCTGTGTACTTTCCTTTAATTGATGGACAACTGTAGTACATGTGAATGAAGTCAGAGACAGAGAGGAGGGTTTTAGTGGATCAAAGTCAAAGTACAGAAGCCGAAGTCGTAGAAATACTCGAGCTGATCACATTTCGTTAAGTGTTAATACTGAGATTCTGACACTGGTGGTTGGAATGAAAGGGCTCTTGAGCAAAAAAGAAAAAAAATGACAAAAAAAATGACAAAAAGGAAATAAATATCAAGCAAATAACTAGTTAAATTTTATTCATCGTTGTGCTTTCACCTGTGTAATTTCCTTTCAAACACCAATTCAAATGCAAGCAAATGTTTCCGAAGGGCGCCAGATGGAACATCCAATAGATGACAAAAAAAAATAAACTGAAATCATTTAGTAATTCAAAATCACAATCAATGAATGATCCAAAACAAAAAAGAAAAGAAAAACGTCCTCAACAAAAGCAAAACGCTATCTCCTCTCGTGCAAGCCTTTACTCGGAGCTTAGCACGGACGCAGTCCCACCTCCCCTCAACGCTCCCCCCTCCCTCCCTCCCTCCCTCCCTCCCTCCCTCCCTCCCTCGACTCGTGACAGAAGAGTGAACAGGTCGGTGCCGGGTCTCTCCCCCGGGCCGTTCAGACACGAGACGAACTGGTGGGGCCCGACCGGGGGCTCCGCTCGCCCACCGAGCGGAAGAACGCCCCGCGCTGAAGCTAAGGCAGCCCCCGCTGTCTGCTGAGTGGGGGGGGCGGGGGGCGGGGGGGGGGGGGGGGGGGGGGGGGGGGGTTAAGAGGGGCGGTGTGGCTCCAAACTACACTTATAAGCCACCTGGACACAGGTGGAACCTTTAGACAAGTAAAAGACAAAAAGAAAAGAAAAACGAATGGATAGAGAAGGAAATGTACAAAGTAAACAAGGGGTGGGTTCTGCAGTGGAATCTGTCTCGGGTCGGTTGCCATCTCTCTCTCCAGTGCAAGAACTGAGCCGAGAGGCCGGCGCGCCCCCCCCGTCGGGCCCCGGCCGCCCCTTCGGCCAGCTCGTGTTTTTTAGAATTTTTTTTTTTTTTTTTTTAAACATTTTCATCTAAGTACTTGCAAAAGACGCATTTGCCTGTCATATTTTCTTCATCAATCAAGTTATACTCTGTGCATGGAAGCTTGTTATTAAATTCTAAAGCGCATTAATATTCTTCAGATAGTCCCTCTAAGTCTAAACCCAGATACCGTGACAAGGACCTCTCGAAACAAGGAAGCCGTTCGCCTCCCTTTCAGTGCCCCCACCCGTTGTCTTTCGTTTACCACCCCCCCCCACCCCCTCCCTCGTTTTTGATGGCTCAAGTTGTACCTCGATTTTAAAGCGTCGTAAAAGTGAGGAGATGGAGGAGGAGGAGGAGGAGGAGTTGTCGGTGTGGCAGAGAAGAAGAAGACGATCTGGCCTTGGGAGGAGAGACTCAGGATAATGCTGGTGCTGGGCCTTTTCAATGCACTCAGGCAAATTCAGATAGGCTTTGAAACTGCTGCCGACACACCGGAACAACGGTCCTCCTTTCACTGAAGGCCGGACGAGGATTCCTGGCTCGTCTCCCTGGAGGGGGAACTCGGACAAGAGAGCCCACGGCTCGGCCTGGAGGTGAGTCTCAGGTCCTGACCTGTAAAACCCCGCCCCCGCCCCACCCCCCCCCCCCACACGACTCCACCTCCGTCTGTTCAACAGTCCTTCCGTGTTGCTTTAAAAAACAAAAAAACAAAAGGAGAAAAAACAAAAACAAAACAGCAGTGGTGCACAGAAGAGAGAGCGCAGTCACAGGGAAATCTTTGTGAATGCAGCACGTTTCTCTTCCTCCAAAAAGGGAAAAAAAAAAAAAAAAAGACGAGGAAAAAGGTGTCGGAAAAGCTGGTTCTCAGGAAAAGCGGGACAGGAGGGAAGAGGAGGAAAATCTTGCAAGAGAACAAGTTGGGCAGTGTTCCTGTTCATTAGTTTGGTGAGTGTGTGTTTGTGTGTGTGTGTGTGTGTGTGTGTCTGTGTGCGTGTTTGTGTCTCGTGGAGATGTTCTGCAGGTCCGCTGCAAGTGCATCTTTGAGCGTGTGTGTTTGTGTGTGTGTGTGGTCGTGTGCGTTCACCGATATACTCAGGTGTGTGTGTGTGTGTGTGGTTGTGTATGCCTCTGTGTCTGTGTGTGTGCGTGTGTGCATGTGTGCGTGCGTGTCTACAGCAGGTCGACGCGGCGGTAGTACAGCAGGTAGGCGGTGCGCTCTGCAGTCTGCTTCACCACCTGGTACTGGTTGATGACCTTCACCGCCTGGTCGTCGATGCGCAGCCAGCCGTTAAGACCGATGTGGAAGACATCCGTGGTGTAATGACCGCCTGTCGCGCTGTTCCCGTGGTGGTAGACAACTGGAGGGACAGGAGAGACGCGGGTTAGTTCAGACCCAAGCAGAACACCGCAGTGACTTCTCACTTCAGCTTCGATTGTGGGAAAGAGGGGGATAGGACGCCGCCATATGCCAATCTGCACCAGCTGACAATGGTTAGTATTGGCTTTTAGATCTCCTCAAAGTCCGACTAATTGCAAGAACCGTCTGGTCCAGTCGAGTGAAAAATTGCCCGGAAAGCGGAGATGTATTCCAAACGTGTTGGAATCGTTTAGGCTGGTCACAATGTACCACTGATGTCAAATGAGAGGACCGGTGGTCCAGCAGAAATATCAAGATTACCATTCAATTTTGTAGATGAAGGCACAGATCAAACAAATCAAAACTAAGACCAACACAAACGCACCTGCAAAGAGCCTGTAAGTTCTTTGGCCTTTCAAAACTTTGCTCCGCACTCCAGAGGACAAGAGATCTGGAAAGAAGAGAGGAAGAGGAATCCATTCATTAGACCAGTGCTGACAACTTCCATCTACTTCTGAAACGTCTAGCATACGAGGCTGGCCTAGAAGCAGCATTGTATGCTAGGAGAGCTGCGTGGGTCCGTACCTTTGCTGATTTCCAGGTCGACGGGGTAGTCGACGTTCTTGGTGAGTTTCTGGCAGCCCCCGGTCTTCTCAAAGACGAACCTCTTGAGGTGCAGCACCAGCACCGGGGGCAGCTCCTCCAGAGTGACCCGCCGGCTGATCTCGATCTGAAACGCACGCCAGGAGGGACGACGAGCAGTCAGGACGTGCCGCGACGGTCATGAGCGCCACACAGGGCCTCGCTAGAGTTTATTTGGAACTGTGGACCCAATATATATCTATATATAAAAAGAAAAAACTGACGGGCAAATAAAAGAGCAATCGATGAGTTAGTTGGAAACTCGAGAACTTGCTGAGCACTTCAAAGCAGCGACGGCTTGTTCGCTGCAATCTGAGGCTCTTCAGAGTACAAAGCCGAGTGTCTCTTAAATGACAAAGACCAGAGTGAAAGGTTTATCCGTTACATAGATGCCCATTAAGCAGCTGTGGAGCAGATGCTTCCAGCCGTCGTGACAGCTCGTGAATTCGCATCCAGGAACACGGGCTGCAAACGCTGATATTTGTTGAGGATCTGAGCCTTTTTTTAACTGCGTGTAACCAACATCACTCCTCGCCCTACACGTTCAAGCGGTAAAAAGCCGCCGTGGACGTAAATCACAAGCCTGTTCCCCAGAAATCCGTGCCCACATTCGGGACGTACTGAAAGTCAAGACCACAGGAGTAACCATTAGGGGCCTGGCGCTCACGCTCACGCTCGCCCCCGATCCCCCCCCTCCGGGCTGGCGGGGCCGCTCAGACGTACCTCCTGCTTGGTTTTCGAGGTGTAGCCCTGCACCGACTCGCGCGCCACTAGGGTCTCCAGCGCCTCCTGGACAGTGCGGATCTTCTCCGACTGGATGTCCAGCTGCAGGGTGAAGAAAGGCTGCAGCGTGGCCGACTCCTTAGAGTTCTGCTGGTACACCACCGACCTGGAGACGAAGAAGAGGAGGTTGGAAACCAAATTGAAAAAGGAAAAAAACATGTCTTTGCATCCATTCGAGCAGAGGGAGAGAGACAGAGAGGGTTCTGACTTATTTTCATTACGCCCGACAGCCACATCAGCCTGGAAGGTTTGAAGTGGAAAATACGATCGGGGTGGCCAAACGCTTCTGCTATGAGGTTCTGACGGGGTAAAAAATCATTTCGACTTTATTTTAACAGCGATTTACAACTCGAGTGCTCTGAACGGCGCCCAAAACATCCACGGGCTGCTGCAGCCGAGCTCGGTGGGTGCACGCACCGCACTCTGTAAACACGCAGTCCTCCATTCCATGTCCCTCTGGTCGCGGCCCATTCTGAGAAAATAATCCTTTAAGACAGTGTGCAACCGGCCGCCCCAGTGCCAGGCCAGACGCTCGCGGAACATGTTATTTGGGCAGACTGCGCCCACGCGCGGGCCTCAACTTTCCGATTTGTGCGGAAAGCGAGGAGCTTTGTTTGTGAACGGGTGCCCCACGTCTTGACTCCCGGCCACGCTGTTATTCTGAAGGACTGCGGTGCCGGGCTGGGCTGATGCCGCCGTTAACAGAGCTCTTAAACCGTCGGTCTGAGGCTGGGGAACCAGCGCAGGACGAGACCATCATCTCCCGGGGCCAGAGGATTAACCCAGAACAGAGACTGCGACCAACTGGACGATAAAGCCCTGTAATAAAGCCGCTGAGAAATGACGCAAAAAAGACATTAAACGCTCAAAAAAAAAAAAAGGATGGAGTCGAGAAGCTCAGACGTCACGGACTCTCCTCCAAAACATGCGATTCTTTCTTTGTGTGCACGTACCTGATGTGCCCACCAAATATATCGGTGATGGGTGTGCGGACAAAGTCGGCTTGGCGAGTGATGGAGGTCTTGTTTCTGGGGCCGACCTGCTCCCACTCGTCCTCGCTGCCTTCTTCCTCCTTAGCAGCGAGGTCTTCCTCCACCCCGGGCTGTGACTCCGGCCCGTTGGGCATGGGAGCCTCTGTTGACAACACGGCGAGGCAAAACGAGGGCTTTAGACACGTCAACTACTCGATCTGAGCTGATCTCTTTTCCATTTTGGAGTGACGGAACCTCAATAGTTATCGCCGTGTGATGCCAATGCTGAGATTGCTCTTGGTCACAATTGTCAAGTTTCAACTGAAGCTCCAGTAAAAGCTTCGTTTTCTGTCATTCAGGAAGTAATAGACTCGTCCGAGTCAGTGAGACATCGTGAGTAGCAACCTCTTCTGCTCCGGCACAAGGTCTCGAAGCGGTAAAAAAGACGCTTACTCTCTTCCTGAGGGGAGATGAGTTTTTTCAATGCCAGCATTTCCTCATGCAGTCCATTCAGAGTGAAGCCCAGGTACTCCTCCGCATCCTCTTGTCGACCCTGCGAGCAGAGCAGCGCCGGCACGTCAGGACCAATTAGGGGCATTATGTAAGAGCACTCACAGTGCATGCACTTCAGCCGTTCAGCAGGGGAGACAGACGGACAGACAGATTCAACAACGAGCCTTAATATTCATCGATGTCGAGTCAGGACTGCATCAGCACAGCCAGCCGGCGAGCCTCCTTTATTTCATTCCTCCGCTCGCTGCATTGTCAGATTCTGACTTGACAGAAACTTGTCTGAGACAGAGACACTAAGCAGGATCTCTGTGAGCACTGCGTGTTCCGGCACATTCCCAGACCGGGCTCATTAACCAACAAAAAAAAAACAAAAAAAAAAACACAGCAAGGTGCTGGGCGGCTTGGGTTACCTTCTCAGACAGACTGGACTTGATGAGCGTGAGCAGCCTGTAGATGTAGGTGGGTTCAAAGGGGACCCCGGGCCGGATGTCTTTGACCACCTTATCGCCAGTGACAGCTGCAGACAGAGATCAAACGGTCGGTGGTGCTGCCGGGGGGGGGGCGGGCGGCGGGTTGAGCACGCGGCGGCCTCCCTCCTCCTCTTACCTTGCTGCTTGGCTTTGGATGGCACGGGCATGCTGTTGAACTCGTTCACCAGCCTGACGCTGCAGGAGACACGGACGGGGGACAACGGACAGCTGTGTGAGTGACGTGCAGCTCGGCCGCTGGGCGGCGAGTCGCCGGGGAAGGCGGTATACTCACAAGTTGTCCATCATGGGCGTGGAGGTGCACGGCCTCTGCGTCTCGCTGTGCAGAGGGATGGACTTCATCAGGTGGTACATGGGAGGGCAAGCGATCAGGGCCTGTAGGGTCTGAGCGTGACGAGTCAGGGAGGGAAAAACGAGCACGTGGCGAACCCTCTCACACTATCAACACGGATGCCGTCGTGGCCTAGCTTGGGAAATCTGGTTGAAATTGAAAATTTGAATTCTGGTTATTTTCCTATCATTACTGGCGGGAGAAACGTGTCCTCCGCGAGCCTCCATTTGACATCGCCATTTTCCCTTTGAGCTTCGCTTTGAAAAGGGGGGAAAACGGGATTTTCCTGCCAAGGAAAGTTCCAGTCAGAGGCAAGAGAGTCACTCTTCAGCAAGTGTCAGCCAGAGACAAACGACTGCGTTACACAATGGCACCATATTTCTGACAACACCGAATGCCGTGCCTCCGACTTGACACCATTCATCCGTCACGGCGTTTGGCGTTTGGTGTGGAGGTGAGGCTGACAGAAAGGATACAGCGTTGATATAGCACCAGTTCCCCTTGTTGATCAGTCCTCTCGGCTGCAAAGACACTGGTTTATGTATCAACTTCACATTCTCAATAAGTTCTGGGGATTCAAGCAGACACAACGTTCTTACAGGAGCGGTTCGGAGCAAGTGGGACAAACAATCACAACCAATATTGACAGGATTCAGCGTATGTTTAGCGGGGGGGGGGGGGGCATTCATTTTTCCACACAAAAAGAACAAATGTTCCTCTTCCATTCGCGCCTTGTGCGAGTGCACAACAGACGGGGAGAATGGGAACAGGGACTTTCTGTACCACGCCTAGGAAGGGAGACAGCCACTCAACAACACAGCTCCCATGGTAACGTGGACACTTTGACACAAACCCCGCTTAAAAATAGAGCGCCGTTAATTGTGCCGGTAGCTGTGACTACAACAGCGACGCGGACTCCGACACGTGGACAGTAAAGACACATCGTTGGCACACTGTGCATCTTCCCCCGAGCGTTTACACAGCATGTACCCGGCCGCTAATTTACAGCAAATGCATTGCGGAGGATGAGCAAGGAAATAGGTGTGGTATATTGTAATACTACACACTGTTAGGAAACTCAACAGAAGTGCAGCTGCTCTTTCTCCATACCATACACCACCGGTTACGTCAGTCATTACGGTTTCTCTGTGGTTCTGTAAAGTGGCGAACATCTTCCGAACGCAGCCCGCGTGTCGCAGCGCAAATATTGACACATTTCAGTGAGAAAAGGGACAAATCGAGCAGCTGCCCCGAGATCTTTTTCCACAGCAGAGTGCTAGCGCAGTGTTCTTCAACCCTGTGCCTCAGGGACACCTGTCCTGCATGTTCCAATGGCTCCCCGCTCCAACACACCTGATTCTAATGAGCGCTTGATTGAAACGACCAGCCAATCAAGCAATAACTAGAATCAGGTGTGTTGGTGTGGGGGAACCCCTAGAATATGCAGGACGAGTGTCCCCGAGGAACGGGGATGGGAGACACAGGCCGTAGCGTTGCCTCAATGGGCTAAATAACTCATTAAAACATTCCAGTTGAAACTGAGGACAAGATTCAACACAACAGTGAGAGATGTGTCTGCCGTTACTACTATACTGTGGTAGCATTATCTACAGATTCAATATGACACAAGTGGCTCTCAGTGCATACCAGAGCAGTGGTTCAAGTGGTGTAAAGTAACTAGTAAATTCTATCATTCAGATGTGAACAATACTATTGAGATATTATTGGGAGAAAACGCACTGATAAGTGCAAACCTGCTATCTCGGATTACACCTCATAAATGACGTGTACCTGCGAGGAGGTCGAGCAGGATTGTGTTTAAGGTGGAGCTACAAAAGAAGTGCTTGGAGCAAATCAAAACTAATGAGATTCCCCAAACCTGTGAAGGAACCTGAAGAACCTGAACAAGCAGATACATGAAAGATCATATCGCACACTGAAACCTGCTGTAAGAACAGTTTGGAGTGGCTCGGCAACATAAAACACCAGCGAAGTCTTAAACGGGTGAAGGCATTAAACCGCTTTGAATGAACTGAACCGTTGAGGTCACGTGTTCCCTGCGTCCCAACAGCAGTTGAGATGAAGCATGTTCCACAACCGCTGGTCACCACTGAACACACGGCATCCACTCTGGATGTGGTGCCACCATCTAGTGGCTGTTTGTTGAACTTCTGGGGCATGACTGCAGCATGGATTAACACTTTCCAGCGGCAGCGAGGTGTCCTCGAGCGGTCCGGGCTTGATAAGGAAACTTCATGCAAACAAACAGCATCTGGGATAACAGGGGCCAGAGCACAGCGCCACTCATCTCAAACGCTGACACGGTAAAAAGAGAGGGAACAGCACAGCTGTTCCGACACTGCCACCAAGTGGACAAGCTGTGAACTTCAGCAATGATTTACACAGAGGGAGGACGCCGGAGAGACACAACAGCATTCGGGCAGCGAGGACCTTCGTAGAATACCTGCAAGTTTAGGGGCCATGGGATCTTCTGACACGTGGACAGGGCCGTCTTTAACCTCCCCAACTTTCTCAGGCTGCTCTGGCGTGTTCGGGGAGGGGGGCACAACCTCCACAACATTCTTAACCTCCACGAAGGCCTGCGGGCCGCCCGGCAGGGGCTTGGAGTTGTGGAAGAGGCTAGCCCAGGACTTGGGGAGGTTGGCAGTGGGTGCAGCGGGGGCGGCGGGCGAGTGCGCCTGCTCCGCCACTGCCGGCTGGGCCGGGGAGTCCGGGGAGGCCTGCTGCGCCTGCTCCCCACTGTCACAGTTGTCTTTGTGTCCGTCTGCTGCACTGGCGGGGGAGTCGGCCTCGGCCAGCCCGTTGGCCACCGCGCCGTCTGCCGACTCCCGCCCCTCCAGTTCAGTAGTCGTGGTGGGGGTGGCGACGGAGGGGGAGGGGGCCGCAGCAGCTGAAGGGGGGAGGGGGGATTTGGAGCGGGGGCTGTGGGGGGGGTCTGAGAGTTCGGAGCTCCGTGGAGCCAAATGATCTGGCTGCTGGTCTGCAGTCCTCGGCCCCTCCGTCGTCCCCCTGCTCTGCGACGAGGACGAAGAGGAGGACGTTGCGTTGTGGCCGTCCGATAGCGAGGCGGCCCCGCTCGTTAAGTCCAATGAGGAGTCATCAGGGCTGTCACAAGTCCTCTGATTGGCAGTGGGTGTGGGGGCGAACTTGGCCGCTGCTGCTGCGGCCGGCGTGGGGACGGCTCCCGGGGCGGAGAGTTCGGTCCCGAGCGCCGCCACCTTGCCGTCCACGTCCTCGGCGCCGTGGTGCGGGCCGGCCAGGGCGTGGCCGTTCACCAGCGCCGTCCCGGCCGTCCCGTCCACGCCGCCGCCGTTGCCCGCCGCCGGGTCCAGGTAGCTGTAGTACCCCGGCGGGCGCTTTTTCTTTTTCTTCCTCTCGCGCTGTCCCAGGCTGCCGGGGAGGCCGTCCATGTCCTGGCAGGACTGGTGATTGTCCACGGCCGAGGCCTCCGAGTCGGGCCCGTCCAGCGAGTTGTAGTGGGCTCCGTCGGTCTGGTCAGCGGCCGACGGAGCCGTCTGTTGGGCTTTCTGGGCCGGCTGGCAGCCCAGGATGAACTCCGGAGCCTGGGGGTTGAGGGTGCTCGACACCTTGTACAAAGGATCGTTCACCCCGAGGGCCTTGGCGTCCATCACCTCGTCAACGCCAAACTCAATGCGCTGATAGTCTTCTGCTGCAGATGACACAACTATTAGAGACAGAACACTTCAAGACATCCCAACCATCACAAACAGACCCTGCTGCTCTTTGGATATTCCTTGCTAGAGAGTACGTGGTCACTCTGGAGAAGTCACGGGGGCTCTCAGACAGGGTCAGAGAGTAAAAGGCCTGCCGGGTCTATTCTTGGCTCCAACAAGTACAAGAGCTGTTTTCTTTCTGTTCAGCTAATGTTATGACTCACTTGTGGACATACCTACAAATCTAAGGCAGAATTTCAGCCAAGAGCCCAAGAATTTGAACACCGTGTTATTCATTTAAAAAAAACATAACAAGGATTTTTGTCCCAACTCCAAAATTGTGGATTTTGTACTAGTGACCATATTTAACACTGGTCAAATATGTTTTACTGTTTTGGTTGCTATAAAAACACTCTGCCGAATTTGTCTTGACTCTCATAGCATCCAAATTATGTTGTGTTGGCAATTCAGCTCATATGAAGCCAGTTGAGGACAACTGGCTTTCAATTTGATACCATCAGATGTGAAATGAAACATTTCCACAGGATGTCTATGTCTATGAAATAAAAAGCCTAAAACGTGAGTGAGGTGGAATGTCTCGACTACTTTTGTAACAGCGTTTGATAACAAATGCACTCCCAACGTAGAGCGATGCACACACAGGTCGACATTGCAAAGCAAATGCTCCTTGTTGTTTAGTTTGAATGTGTTGCATGGCAGCTGGAACGGTCAATGATTACGGTGCAGAGAGAGAAGGTGAACAAACAGGAGAACATTAGTAAGAGCAAATCAGAGGAATCATCCAGGGGGTTGTCATCACGACAGAGCGGTCACCCAGACTCTAAACCTCAACGTTCTGCGGTGGTTAAGTATGCAAACAGCGGTCACCACCTCTACTGGGATTAGAAGGTTGTCTTGTTAGTGGAACTTGCACTCCATGACTGTCAAGTGCATTCAGCAGTTAAACTTCAATGTAAAAAGGTCAATATGTACACACGTGTTAGCAGTCACATAAAACCACCACTGTGCCCTTAGTAAATAAGCTGTGACCATTAAATCGAATGAACATTCAATCAGATTTTAGCTCAACTCGGAGCCCTGCAGTTGTGAAAATGCATTATATGCGAGAGAAGATAAGATACTGGGCAGTATCTTGAGCATGCAAAGCTCTAGGGTTTTTAACCAACAGGCAAGAGGAAGAGTACAGACGCAAGGTTTAGAAAGCCACCAGTTTTTGAGACCTGGATTTTGAGTTTGACAGCAAACGGACAACAGCTAGTCAAAGCCACGGGGTGTCAGACTCCTCAACTCACCGCAAACCTGCAGTCCAATAGACTCCATAATATAAGGTACAGCAGGAGTGCAGTAACTTCCTAAATAATCAATACAAATCAAGATGAGGCAAATGTCATGTGCAAACCGGTACCATTTCAATGTTAGGTGGCTGCTATCACATGTTTGATTAAAGGGTGGCTCATCATTTAGACAAAATAATAAATAAATAACAGCCGATGTACAATTTACTATATTTATACTACACACTGGTGTATAGATAGCATCTCCCTGCCAGGCAAGTCTATCTTACTTTGAAGGGCCTGCTTTAAAAACAAAACACACCGTCAAATAAGAGCATGAGAATAGTCAGCTACTGAATGGCAGATGGGTATATCAATACAATTACGTTTCCAAAAGCAAAAACATACTTCGTCAAGCACTCTAGTAATAGTAGGAATACACATACCAGAAGACTGGGTGACGCACGAGACTTTGTCATTGAACGGAGGAAGCTGCGAGGGAACAAAAGGCAAAATTTAAGTTAAAACACACCATAAAACTGTTTTACGAGCACCATTTGGAGACGTTCGTTTCATCGTTATTCACATCAAGCCTGTTGCATCCATGATCCAGCCCCTTACCTCGACATAACATCGTGGAGTCACAAAAAACTGGTTGATTTCATCAGGGCTGAATTCCCCGAAGATGTACTGTGGGAAGAAATCAATAGAAACCATTAGATCACTAACAGAAACACCAGGATGACAATTCAGTATCAGGAACTGTACCATGAATTGCATGAGAAATAAGATGGTCCAAGAGCATGAATCAGTCATTTATGCATTCATGGAAAGATGAAACTGAAGTAAAAGTAGTGGTAGTGAATGATTAGTCAATGATCCACGTTGATGGAGCTGACATAGGAGAATTCTGACTTCTTACATGGATTGGACGATTATTAAAATAGCAGTCCATTATTCCATCAGTCGATGCTATTGTAGCTATAGGTGGCAGAATGGGCCTACTGAAACAGCCGTTGGTGCTTATCTCTTATTAGTCACTCCTCGCCCGGACAGGGCCGACGTGTGAGCTTGTACAAAGGTGCAGCCCCATATTAAGTGACGAGTCATGCACAGTTACACATAAACCACAAACCAAAGCAGCCCGGCTCTGATTGCACTCGTTTCCCTCTGCTGAGGCAGCCATTTGGGGTGGCTGGCATTGAAAAAGTGAGGCTCATTTACCGATCCTCATTTATTGCTACATCGCAGGGCTGCATAAGAAAAACGCCAGGCTCTCGATACGACTTCCTAAAGACAAAATGCTGAATAAGTAACATGAGATAAAACTGTCTGGTGAGACACAGAGGATGACCCGAGTGGAATCCCAGCCTGAGGCTGTGCGTTTACCTCCCCAGGTTTCATTTGTGTGGTGACCTCGCAGGGACGCCCCACACACACACACACACACACACACACACACACACACACACACACACACACACACACACACAACGCTGCTCGCATTAATATGTTACTTTGTGAGCGAGTCTGACTCGATAGCGCGTAGCTCGACCTTTAGACGCTTTAATGTCACCACGCCGACTCCAAGCTCATCTGCCCCGCTGCTCTTTCACTCCTCGCTTTCATACTCCGCTCCATGTTTTAACGGCATTCCATCGTTGGCGTTTGTTTGGAGGGCTCTTTGTGCTGTGCTCGGCCACCGCCATGTAAATAAAGTATGTCATTATCGCTAAAAGAAAGTTTCTGAGAGCATTTCACACGGCCATACGACGGCAATAAACTGGAAACGTATGCAGGCAGAATAACTCGCGTGAACGTCCGTTTTAGTGAGGCCAAGAGTCTTGCTGACCAACTTAGCGTTAGTGAACTTTTCCCAAACAGGTCGAGAAGAGATCATTCATCCGTTAAGCTAACAAAAGCAGCAACAAAAACACATTTAGTGAGAATGTCGAGTTCACAGCCACTCCCATCAATGGCTGCTTTTCAAATGCTCTCATCCCTCGACTACCATTCAAACATTAATGAGGGGTCAATATGAGCGGTAATGTGTTCTCACCTGGTTGGTGCAAGCCTACGGTGGTTATTTAAGCACCGGAAGAGATCTGATAAGCAAAAAGAGCCGACACCACCATGACTGAGCATTTCAAGCTTGGAGGGCGGTCGTCTCGACTTCCCACTTTCACACGTATCGTGGCGTACTTCAGACGGTGGCAGCAGTGACATGGGGGGGGGCATCTCGGGTGTAGTTACACAAAGCTATTTCACAAAGGTACCGACGAGTTATATTCTCAGTTGCTGGGTTGGAAAGGGAGAAATGACAAATGTCTGTGTCGTATCAAGAGAACGGAAAATTCAAGAGCTAAACCAAAAGTTAGACCCCGACACCCAACTCCGTTTATCCCAGGGTCAGGGGCATGTTTAGCAAGTCTCTGCAGTCATGTTTGGGATCAGCCGTTTGGGTCAAACGTGCGTAGATACGGCCATCGGCACACTGGTCACCCTGTAAAGCAGAGGTAGCTCATCCCGGCCACGCCGCCATCTTATTTGTGTGCTGAAGTGGACACGAAGCTCAAAGTACGTGAAGCGTGGCTGGCTAATTAATACACGGCGCACAGTATGCGCACAGCAGGGACAAACCGCTGTGAAGAAACCGACCGGCTGGAGGCGAGCCGAGGTGGGAAAACGGTCCCGATTTGGCTCCCGTGTCTTGAAATGTTGAGTGTTTTAGGTCTTGCTCCCCGTGCATGTCTGCTGCTGTTCAACACACCATTACACCATGCGCCACATTGTTATTCGGCTGCTTTACGGCTACTCTTTACTCCAGCAGCCACAATTTTCAAAGTGCAACAGCTCGATTTATAATAAGCTATCATTACGGCCTCCGAGCGGTCGGACCATTTGTGCATCCATTCAGTTATTTTCCTCACTTAACACTGGCACTAAAATAAAATATGACTAGTAACCAAATTACGACTATTCAAATTCCCTCACTTCAAGTATTTTCCTGTTCCGATTTCACAGTTCAGGAAAAGTTTGGCTCTTGCATAGAGTTAATTAACTCCTATGTACTCGTCATTCCTTTCTGGCCCAGACAGAGCACTTAGGAGGGGCCTAAATGAATGCTCAGCCCAGATTTTTGCTGAGCTTTGAATGAATTTCTATATTTAGACCACACTGAATTAATTTTAGTTGAATAGAACCAGCTCTCTGAATTCATTTTAGTTCGGAGACTTCCATCTGGGCAAATTTGTTAAAGCCGTGAAGTTAGTGAAGGACACTATCAACCCATTGCCCGTGAACGAAATAACCAGTGACGGAGCCCTAAATATGTGCCTCATGCAAGCGTCGCAAGCTCCAGGCGCGGCAGATCACGCTGTTGAGGACGCTGTCCTCTCGATGATACGGCCTAATCTGTGGAAAATTAATTCATGGCCACGGCTGCGCCGCTGACAGACGATCCTTCAAGGGAGAGCAGTGCGCGGTGGAAGTGTCCACACGTGCGCGTGAAAACACAAAGGCGCGGTGAAAAGTTGAAACGAACTCGCTCGCCGCGCCGCTAATCCCCTCAGCGCGCCGTGAAAGGGGAGGCCCAGAGAAAAGAAAGTGCAGCTCAAGCACATGTAACTCTTTGCAAAGCGAGGGCCCCCCACGCCAGGGCCCACATTGCTGAAACGGCACTACAAGCGACAAACAGGCGGCCGTAATCCAGCGGCCTTGGGGTGGCTAATACAAGCACAACAGAAAGAATGTCCCTTTGCTGCTTTCTGCAGGCGTGCCACGCGTACCACACTAAGCTGCCCTTGCTGTTCGTTTGGACTGGGGATTACGACAAATTAGCCATCTGTATGATTTCAACACTGTTTAGTGACGACACCTCAAGCGCGCACACACACACTAGGGCTTCAGGAAGTGCCCAGCATAACAAAGAGTGACGCTGGAACTAGACTATGATACCTACAGTTCCAAATTTACAAGACTTTTGACAGTCGGCGGTGACATTTCGGGACACGTCAGAGATGAATTGCAGGATATAAAGCTCCACCGGTGCTGCGCCCCGTCACAGCTCAGCCAAATTAAAACTTGCCATCACACGGGCATTACCTCAACCTTGACATTTCACCCGATTAACTGTTCATAGCCGACACGGTATGCAAATGACTTACCAACATTCCAATTGCACAATGCAATCAAAGCCATCTCTCCAAATACCTGAGCGGGACAATCCAACATGCACAGGTGAAAGTCTCGTTCGAGTTCTCATTTTTACTTTTCCATTGTACTGACTTAACAGGACAGCGCCCCAAAAATCTGACCGCCAGTCAAACCGGATATTTTGGAATCTAAGCATAACCTGTGATGCAGACCGTGTCAGACAGTTGCTCTCTTATATCGATACGCAGTTACTAATGGATTCCGCTGCGAATAAGGTCAAACAAGTTTTCAACCCGTGTCTGGTGCACGCCTGTCTCTGCATACTTGCGTAGTGTAGTAAGAGGAACATGACAGTCAAGTGTGAAGTGTGACACCAGGAGAAAGGAATCACTGAAACTGAATTCAAGTGAATTAGATGACACAAATTCCTCAACGCCATACTGGCAAATTGGAGACCTACTTGAAAAAATCTGTTTTTTTTCTCTTCTTTTTTTACTGTATACAAATGCTGTGGCGCGTGAGACCTACAAGATGGAAGCGCCTAATGTCGGAGTGACACTTTTCACCCCCTCCCCAATCCAAAAGAATCCAGACGACCGGCCCTGCTGCCTACAAGTTAAACTAGTTTAACCCACGCACCACGATACACAATGACAGTGCTGCCACTTCATTGGAAACACCTGGAACTCCGCGTTAGATTTCACTCTCTCATTGTTTGCTTGGGTGAGGTGTATGAAGCCGTGTGTCCCATTTGATTGTCTAATAAATTGTGTTACCTTGAGCTGATGACAGGCTAATGCTTTGTTTTGTCGTGGCAGCCCATAGAAAAGAGCCCTCGGCCGGCGATCGATGTTGTGTAGAGCGGCAAAGATTAATCGATGGGCAGAAAAGTAATCGGCAGCTATTTTGATGATACACTACTTCTGGTTTTCCTCCACCGACTCTGCTGATAGCACAACAATTAACCTTGGGTTCAGAACGGTCCCTCAGTCAAAACAAGGTGCCTGAAGACCTGGTAATTTTCCTCTAGGCACTTTCACGACTTCCTAGGGTTTTACAGACTCAATATATAAAAGCAATAGTAGAAATGATTGGTGACATCTATAATTCGTGTCAAGAAAAATCAATGATTCATTCAGAGATTTTGAAGGTCTGAGTGAAATGTAGCAACCCGAGCAACAGTTGAGATATTGAAATTAGACTGCATGCCTGTAGTCAATGAAAATTTCTAGCTACACTTCTGGCGCATTCCTGGGGGCGTTCTCATTGTGTATGGCTGTGGAATGACAATGCTGAAAACATTGGAATGACAGTGTTTGTGCATACAGTTTTCCCCAGAGGTAGGGGGAGGCGTGCTAATCTCAGATTTATGGTCCATCACAATGCTGAGGTGAACTAAAAACGCGCATTACAAAAGTAAGGGAGGATATCGCAAGAACAGTTTAAAGTTGCAGAGGCTTCGTCTCTGCCCGCAGCAACTTCTCCTTTAGGACAATAAACCCTACTGGCGTGATTTATTCTGAAACTTCTTCTTGGCTGCTTTTTCATAATCTCCCGAGAGTAGATCCATGTCAACAATGTGCACACCAGGGAGGAAGTCCTTTCTGTGCAGCGTTCACTACAAAAATGGGCAGAAAATCAGAGTAACTCGATGCCTTAACTGTGAGTGTGAGACGAAATAATAGGCGAGTTGTGGGGAGCAGTTAACTGTCCGTTGACAGCTATAATTTGTCTACTAAAGAAAACAAAACGGCATGGTGTTTACACATGACTATTTGAATCTATATATTGCTGAAGGTGCAATGGTCTTCCTGATTGTCCAGGGGTGCAGATTTCTAAGTTTTAGAAACTCTGCCTTACTTATTTTACATAAACTTTTGCCTGAAAGGAAAAACAAACATGCACTCACAAATTTTGTTTTACTGAGTAGGCTCAATATGATAAATGGGGTTGTTTGTAGACAACCGTGGGCAGTGCATTTGCAAGATAATGCAACTGTAGAATAAACCACCATGGGTAGAATTTGCCAGACAGATGTTTTTTGGAGACATAAAAAAACAACAATCACCAGGGGCAAAAACAGTGACGATAACCATTTCAAGAATTACCCGTTTTGCAAATGTTCACATTCGTAGCAGCGCTGCCTTGTGCCACTGGCGAGTATTGCCGTGCCTCTATATACTGGGCTGTCTCACCTGTTTATCAACCTTTGTTTGCACTTTTTCTCTTCTCTCACCTATGTGTGCCACTGCTCGCCATGTCACTGTGTAAATCAATGAGGCAGCAGTGCAGCCTATTTGTCCGCACAGTGTTTCACACAGACAGTCGGGGACTTTCTGAAGCAGACCAAATGACATAGTTGACACAGGTCCAAACTGTCATTGTTGAGCCATATCTGTCAATACTTAATTTGGACTGGTTTAATATGTGGTGCTTTACAATCTATGACTTTTACAAGGAATGTGTCAAGATATGTCACCGTGCTGGGACAACTCTAGGAGCAATTAGTAGTTTCACAGGATGATTATCATTTGACTTGATCATACCAATCATGAAAGGGCTTCTAGAAAACTGAGTTGGGTTTTTGCCCAAACACTTTCACTTTGACAAACTGTGAGCCAATAGAAACACTGAGTTTGGAGGCAGGAGGACCTGTGAAAGCATGCAGAGTCTTTGCTGAGCTATGGCTGTTAGCCATGTTCTCTTTAGTTCACTGTCACTTTGAAATGTACTATAACCTTGAGAAATTACTTCTAAATGGGCAGATTTCACCCTAAAGCCGAACTTTCCTGCATTAGACTATTATAAACTTCAGATCATGCATGTCATGCACAGCTTAAGTATAAAATGGGCCTCTCTCTCTCTCTCCACATGATAGCTAACTTCCACAGACATGACACCACTCTTTGCTAAGATTTACCGCACAATCACCCCGCAAACACCACTGCGAGATCGGCAAATCCTGGTTCGATTTACCACAGTATTGTATAAAAAATCCCCCGGCAGGGAAGGCCCTTCAGGATCGCATTAGTATCGAGCTAACAAGCTAGCAAAGTAAAGCCACACCACCTGTGCAAAGCTGTTAGCCTGCTAACAGCTACACAGGCAGCAACTAAACTGCTGGGTCGCTGTCCAGAACTGCACGGAAACGACCAATAATAACATGCAAAACACGCCGCAGCGATGATACGGCGCTTCGTTAAGGTCCAGAGCTTCATCAATGAGTAGTTAGTCCCAGTTGTGGGAGAACTATGCGCTGGGGAAGGCCTGTCGTGAGAAGCAGGTGGGCCATGCAAACACGCAGCATTTTTCAGTGTCACTTAGAACCAAGTATTTACAAGTGACACTTGTGGGATCTTTCACCAAAGTGTGACTAACATTAGACGGGGCCCGATTTGATTTGGTTCGGCTCAACCTCGCTCTCGTTTCGGTGCGAAGAGCAGCAAATAGTGCCGTGTGTTCATTTGAATGGAGGGACGTGGGGCCTGTTAGCCTCCATGCTGCTGCTGTTTCAATGGGGCTTAACGGGGGGGAGGCATTAGCAAGCACTTTTCTGTACTTACATTTTCAATGACACGACCAGCCATGTGTTACTAAAACCGCCGCTGAGGTGATTAAATTGCTACTACGGCGCGGCACTACGTTGAGTAAAACTGTTGCGGGGAACGGAGTGATGGTGGTGGGTGTGTAAACAGCGTTTGGCGGCGTGCAGCAGCAGTTGTTTGGCAGCTAACGGTCGCCTGTTAGCTTAGCTACCTGGTTGCTGTAAGAAGCCATGCTCCCGGTGAGATGTTCCTCCGCCGACGAGATGAAAACTCTCCCGGGAAGGGGAAAGGTGGTCCTGTGTTTGTAATGGCAGTTACAAACGGTGTCCTACTTCGACGTCATTGTTTGTTTCGCCTCCACGTTGTCACTAGTTTTGCTCCATGTACCGCCTCAGCGCTTCATGCTGCTTGACTTACTGTCACCGCCATTTCTGAGCTCAGGCTCCTCCTCGCTGATCGGTCCGCTGCACAGGCGGCGTGATCTCAAGGAGGGACACAGAGCACGTCCGGTGCCGCTCTGCCCGGGACTCCACAATAAAAGCCTGAGATAAACCAGTCCTCCTCTCGCTCCAGGGACAGGAACCCCTTACATCAGTGTGTGTAGAACTTCCTAATATATAAACCCCCAGCACAATGGAATGATGATAATACATGGCAATTAATTTTATTTATATTGCACTTTACTTTTGAGGACAAATGTCAGTGAGTTTAGTGTGGCAATAAAAGCATACAAAAGCACATTATATCACAAATAAACTCAAAGTACATGCTGGTATGCTTCAATAAAACATGAACATTTTCAGAGGATTTTTTTTTTAAAGAAGTTGATTCTGAAGCTGAAACTGAGGTACCACTAACGATGACTGAACAAATGAATGAATGAATGAATGGGAGTCATCAATGCCTTAGTCAGCTGGTGTGAAAAGAACAATCTCCACATCCACACCAGAAGGACGGAAGAGTTTATGATTCATTTTTGCATTATCCACCCTTCATCTTCAAGCTTCAGACACACTGGTGCCACAGGGGGTCCGCTTGGCTAGAGTCTATCTCCAGTTTGCATAGGGTGAAGGCAGAGAATACACCAGTTATGTTACCAGTCCATTACCAGGCACACACACACCATTCACTCCTAGGGACAATAGGAGTCTCCAATTGACTTTACTATTTTGGACTGTGGAACCAAACTCCACACAGACATGGCCAGGAGCAGGACAACAGCCCACAACTTTCTTGAGAGACGAAGTCTGCGTGTACTGCACTACAGTCGCGCATTTCTATGACATTTATTTTGAAATGCGAGACTGACTCGGAAATGTTGAAAATAATGTCGTGCACTATCGCCTCGCGCTTCACGATGGAAACGTGACCGCGTGCGCTGTCGTGTGCGTGAATGTCCGGGTTGAAGCATGAATCAGAAATTCTGTTTTTGCAACTTGAACAACTACCAACTGGCTCCCAGCACCCTTTTATTTAATCTCTATTTCAGATGGTTGAATCATGCAATATCTGAACCACTGAACTCAATGTATTTGTCTCGAGGCCATAAACACCACCTAATAACTTATTCACATAGCCGTGAGTCACACGTATATTTCAAGTGTACATCCACTGCATTGTCCATTAGTGGAATATCGACAAACAAAAGGTTTTAACTGAGGTTTAACCCTTTCGAGACAAACCGAAACTGGTGGGCGTGGCACATCCCAGGTGAGAGGAGGAGGGGCTCTGAGTCACAGGAAGCAGGTAGATCTCTGCTGTTTACTCTCAGCTTTCCCACGAAGACAGGAACTACATCTGTGCCCGCGCTTCAAAGGTAGGAAATGGTACTGTGGTGTCTATGTGTTATGGTTTAAACACAGATGAACAGAAACATAGGGTGTTAGTATCTGATGTGGGCCTGGAAACACAAGAAAGGGAGAGAAACGGGCTGGCTTGCCATGTTGACACGAAGTCCTGAGTGCTCACTTCCATTATTGGCTCTTCATGTGGGTTTGACTGAAATATCTCCTGGCTACAAACTCACCACCTTATTTTGCTCCTCTTGTTACTTTGTGAAAGGAATCCTTTGATTTTGCTCACCTCTATCACTCAAGCATTAGCCCTGGAACAGCCACTACCACAGTGGCGGCGCGGGAGCTGCGCTTTGTTGATTAAGGGTCAATAATAGGACTCATGTGCACAATCTCCTTGTTCCAGACAGAGGAAAATGCCAGAGAGGGGGAGACACCATGAGAGAAGCGACGTCTACTCAGAGCACAAGAGCAGGGACAGGGACTACTCACACAATGGAGACCACGCTTCATATGATGCCAGGGGTCGTAACCAGAGGCCCAGAGATGTGGAAGGAAGAAGCTCTGCCGATGACAGCAGGGCTAAACAAAGCAGACAGAGGGACATGACAGCTGACTCTCCAACAGAGGCACCTGCTTACAGGGACTACGACCGAGAAGGGCCCTCAAGACAGTACGAACACATCTACTTGTTGGTCTAGTCACTGTCATGTCCTACATAATCACACACACACACACACACACACACACACACTAGAGAAATTTTAGCTATTCAGTCCATCTCACAGTGAAAATGACTTTGTTGTTGTAGGTCCAGAGAGACTTCAGTGTACCACTCTGAAGCAGAGTATTATGAGCGGCAACACAAACAAGCACTCTACAACTTCAGATACATCCTAACCAGTCGAGGCAAGTATATGTCGTGTTTTTCTGTTACACATGAGCAACAATCAAAGTGCCCGATTTCTATTGTGTGTTACATATGTCTGTCATATATGTTTCTTTTTGTATACTATTTTTAATCCAATATCACCCAATTGTGCCATTACCTTGAACCCTTTATAGTGCTCAAGGTAAATTTAGTGACACCACAAGGCTGCAGTAATTTTGCATATCATACTACAATGAGTGTTGAGATCATCCTTTATTCTTAGTTAGTTTAAGCTGAACATATTTTCTTAATCAAAAAATATGCTCATATGCCTCTCAGTCAACAAATCTGATGGCACATAAGGTGAGAAAGCAGTGAAAAAGTGGCAGAGTTGGATGATTTGATAAAAATCTCTTTTGATCCGGAAACATGTTGAAAACCCAAACGTATTAAGTTTCTTATGACATCTGATGAAGGAAATCAGCAGGATGTTTTGCCACATCTTTTGAATTATACTGTCTCATCATCTGCGTACCGTACCCTGTCTGCCAGGTATCTGCCAGCTCATGGAGCTCTTCCTGAACTTGCTTATCGTCATCTGTGCCGGAGTGCCATACAGTAACAACGGCGGCTACCGTGACCTGGCCAGCCTGGGCGGAATTTACTACTACCACTTTGGTGGAGCCAACGCCTTCACCGGAGCTGATGCAGAGAGGGTGAAGGAGCTGGACCGGCTGTTCAATCAGCTCAAGCTGCCGCCGTACATCTTCACCATGGCCTGCGCCGGCGTTTTGATGATCTACGCCTGCGCCATGCTCGCACTCGGGGTCTTCAGAGTCCCGTACCGCTGGCCCCCGGTGCTGCTCGGGGAGGCGCTGCTGAACCTCCTCATCGGCCTGGGCTACATCCCCGCCCTGGCCTTCTACTTCATCAAGCTGCAGGAAACCTACAGCAGTCAGGTGTGCAAGGACAGAGAGCAGATGTACAACAGCAAAGGGCACAAGGGCTTCGACTGCCAGTACCACGGTGCAGATATTGCAGGAGGTCTCTTCGGGGTTCTGGGGGTGTTTGTTTTCATTTTTGGTGCAGTGTTGGCTGTCCGAGCGTTCCGGTCAGTGCGTGAGCTGAAGAAGCAGAGAGCGCTTGAAGACAGTCGTTTCTAAGCTAGTTTCTCGCAACACATCGGGATGAATGAGATATCCCAGGACAACAAGCAATGTTTTGTCATGTGATAATAATTGTGTACCCTTGTTGACTGTGATCTGTGAATTTGTATTCTCTTTTTATGCAATGAGCTACAGTACGTTGATTTTATAAAACTCCTTTTTTACTCACTCCACTTTCCAGTTTACATAGCTACACCGTTACGTTTTATGAAGAGATGTTGTTACAATAAACAATTCAAATAATTTGCAAATGTATGTTGTTGATGTGTTGTTACTGAAGTGCAAAATATTTATAGAAATTTATAGAAAACGAAGAGACCGTCTTAATGCCAGAATACATCTATGATATTTATTCCCAAAAGGTCTGTTGTGGAGTAAACCACGACAAAAAAATAGTCAAATTAAGAGCATTTACATCAAAGATCACCGGTGTAAGGAACAGTCATTGAGCTTTTCTGCTGAGGTGAAATAGTTTGTGTGACAGAGAGTGCTGTGCATTCCTTCAATCCCGGCCTGTTGATAATTAATCCCGGCTGCTGGGTCTTCACACAAAGAGTTCACTGTCGTTCTGTAACTGTGAAAATTTCTCCTTTCGACTTAAATTATCAATTTAGCAATTAAAAAGGCCTAACGTTCCCACAGGGCTCATGAGGAACCATGCTAGTTTTTCAACAGAGCTGCGACGTCCACACACTTAGATTTGACATAGCACTGAATGCGTTATGTCTTAGATTGCTTATAATTAGAAAAAAAGAAAAAAATTGCTGCTCATAATTTGTCTGTTTGAAACCCAGAATGTCATTTTGAGCTTCACCAGTAGGTGGCAGATCTACTGTGCCGAGCTACATGTCCTCTGGATTACTCATGCTTCCACATTCACCGATGACCTCAGCCTCGACCCACGCTTTGATCTGGCCGCTGCCTCTGTGTGTTTACCCTAATTGAAAAAGGAAAAGCACAAATGGGAAACGGGGATTTTTTTTGTTTTTTAAATGTTTTACATTATGTTTCAGGATGTTGAATTGAATGACATGGTGAACTGTACATGTGACATTTTACACCGACAAAAAAACATTTTGATGACGTTTATTTGCATGTAATCATCATATAAATGGTGAGCAGAACGGACACGGGACAAAAAAATTCACAGTAAAAAGTTTTATTGCTACTTGGCTTAAAGTTAATTCAAAAAACAGCTTGTCTGCTCAAAACTAATGGTAGCAGCATTTGAAATAAAACGACAGCCATCTTCCACTCTCGGAGTTCAAGGGAGTACAATTCTGTCTGGCACACAGCAAAAGTGTTCAATGTTAGTCCTTTTCCTAAATGATAAATCTTTTCATTTTTTTTAAAACACAAAACTAAATTTCAGCAGGAATCTGCATGCTAGAATAAAAACCTAAAAATATTAGATATGCTCCCTTTTGTACAAATAATCACATTTCGAATGTACGCTAGGCTTCAATGTTGATTTATATCGAGGGCATGCTTCTCAACATTAAATATAGTTATAATTAGTACCTTCAGATAAAGTACCATAATATGTGACACTTTTCTGTAGAGTCCCAATCACTTAAAATTCTGTCAGTGGAGAGGGAAATATAAATTTGCATGAAACAATGAGGTACAAAAATAAAGGTCGGCTTCTTGGCATCGAGAAAGAAAAATATTCAAGCATTTCTAGAAAATAAAGGAACCATGAGATTAAACGATGGCTACTTTGGTCACATGTTAAACAACTAGAGCATCTTTCCATCGGTTTCATTCACCATGTTCACTCGGGAAGTTCAGTCGAACCGTTATTTACACGGGCATGCATACACTTACTATACGTGTGCGCTTAAGCTTCATTTAACATACACACACACACACATACACACACACGCACACAAACACAGACATTTTGCAAACAGTTTTACAAGGAGCTTGTTAGGTTGTGCAGAGAGGAAATGATCCCTTACATTTAACGAGTGAGTCAGCAGTTAAGAGGAAAACCACACAGACAGCATTGCCCACTCAAATTTCGGTGGGGATTATGACTATCACGCCGCTGGACCACCTCCACCAAAGGATTAAAGGGAATATTTTCGGTCAACACACTGTACCCTGTGCTCCCCCTTCCTCTAACTGTGTTCAGCTGGCCTATGTACATGCGCACTGGATAGTCCACAGATGGGTCGTCACTCAAATCTGCTTTGTGTTGGGAAATGCGTGTTGGAGAGGACTGTGGAGTTGTCCAGGAGAGAAGTCCAGGACGCGCAATCGGTGGCCCGAGAGGTTCTGAAGAGCACTAGTGCAGCCTGGCTTGGCAAACTGGGACTGCAAAAACTACATGGCAAATGAGCTGGAAAAGGGGACACATTCAGAAAAATATCAAAGGAGCAATGCAACTTGCACGCACCATCCCAGTGACATACATCACACGCACATACACAGATCGATCTGTGTGTGATTTTCAGACACACTGACAGATGTAGTTCTTGTAATTTTAGCGATGGAAAATGAAACTCTGATAAACACTGTGTATATACTGTATGTACAGCGCCACGGTGTAACTTTGCATATTTGTATGAGCCGTCTCCCCAACATCGACCGTGAATGTCACCATTCTGCATTATGCCTTCGGGAAAAGTTCTGCATCTCCTCTCCCGACTCGTTCCAGGCGTGTAACGATAATAATTCACAATCATAATCTGTCTCATGGCTTTTCCTGCTCCTCCTGTGGCAGACACGCCTCCAGTGCCCCACCCTGTCTCACCACCACCAGTGCACAGCTTCATCAATAAAGTGACTGGAGAGAAATGCTAGTTGTCATTTTAAAATACGATTTCCTACTCTCTTTATCGTGGATCATTGTAATTATCGTCTTGTTTTAATTACATGTGATTATTATGGAGGGAGTAATCGTCTACACATTTGCCAGATGTTTGGGACTCAACTAGCCAGCTGTTCCGACCAAATATAAACACTGGGCATAAATAATGAAAACACTTTAATTTCCTCATCTCCTGCCAGGCTGGGCACAAACACAGATCTACATAGAGTATGAATGATGTTGGCAGATAGCGTTATCTGCCTGAGGTGTGACTGTGAAATTCGAAGATCAGTAAAGGAAAGGCATTCAGTAAAACTAAAGTACAGCTGGAAGCAAAGGAAAAAAAAGCGACTCAATCAACTGTCAGAGTCACGTTACATCATCATCATCATCACTCTCTTGATCAGCATCTCATATATTAAACTCAAATATACATAACTCTGAATATCTATCTCTGTACAAAGTGCTTTTAACAGTGTCTATTTCTGTCAAGAGAGGACAACTTGCAAATAAGGGGGAAAGATTCAGGCTCACACATCAATTAAGGCATCAATTAAGACTGACATATCACTCATTCCTGTGGAGCAAGGGAAGAAAAGTGGCGGGGGCTGCGCTAATAAACAACACGCCCAGAGCTTAGGACCTCTGTCGCTGACAGAACACGAGTGGGACGAGAAACCAAGGGCCTGTCCTTTCGAAAATACTGAGTCGTGTTGCTTTAAGGCTAAAAGGGAACACGGAAAGAACCAGCTATGCAACAGCTGTGGAATGCAAGGGCTGCACCACTACCAAGTCGGAGTGGAGCTGCAACCAAAAATATAAATCTGATGTAGTAATCACTGACACGAGCAATCACCCGACTTTGGCCTTCTCAGAACTACGGCAGCCCCAGCAGAGCTGCTCTCTCTTTTGGCACACGGTGGGGAGGTCTGGGAAGGGACAAACCGAGGTCTCCAGGGCTGCATGAGTTTAACCTGATGATTCAAAGAATAATCGTGCTCTCCATAACAACTAGGGAATGAGACTGATATGACTTGTTCTGCACATGCATCACTTCCTAACACTGTCTGCAGTGCCGCATTCTGCTGCTATCTGGGCTGAACTCTGCACCCCAGACACTTGAATCAATGTGTCCCAAATGTCTTAAAATACTCATAGATCTGTGAGTTCTGCCCCAGGACTCTTATGCTTAGAAAAAAAAAGGGGGTTTTGGTTCCATTTGGAATGAGCCACGACTTAAAAAAAATATCTGGGTGTGTGGGCAGTGCATTAGAGAGCTAAGATGAAAAAATAAAAGCAAGAATTTCGCTAGCTGAGTCATCCCACAAGGACGTGAACAGATGTTTACTAATTTAAAAGGGTAGCAGCCTTCGAAGTTTGGACATACTAAAATATACCGTCTTAGTACCAGCAGACACAGTTTGTAATAATACACAGTACATACTGCAATCTATCCATCGTCTCTTTTGTGCCTTTTACTGTTGACTTTATCTAAATTTACATGAAACACCCCGAGGTCTCTGGTCCTGACCATTAAACTGACTCTCTTTAAAGTGAACTCTTATTTCCCTATGTCGTCTTCAAGGAGACCATCTGCTCATGCACTGTCACAGATTATACCGTGAGAAGGAATTTGGAAATCTAAAAAACATCTGCTCTGTACAGTAGACTGCCTCTGATATCGTTTTTGACAGCTATTTTAAACGCATCACTCTAAATAGCAACATTTCTTTTTAATCTTGATATCGGCAACTCCGGCGCCAGCTGGCTGCTAGTTGTGTGTGTGTGTGTGTGTGTGTGTGTGTGTGTGTGTGTGTGTGTGTGTGTGTGTGTGTGTGTGTGTGTATAGAATTAATCTTAATCTTATTTCATAGACTCTTTACATACCATGTATGTATGAAAAGATAAAACCCAACCTTAATGTTTCAGGCGATGTAAGTGCAGTTATTTCGTCCTCGCATCTTTTCGTCCTAAGTGCCTCACAAGCATTTATACTGTCGCCTGCTGTCCTTTGTAAGCCACAGGAAGAGGAAGGGAGCAGAAGCTGTGCCGGAGCTGTTCTCTTGGAAACAGTGTCCCTCCTTGGAATTTAACTAACGTGCTCGCATCCCCAGACGCGGCCTGGATGTCGGCGAGCTCTGGGCTGAGTCGTCTGCAGTAGGCACTTCAAGTTTCAGTCACAGGGCTTCTCTCCAGGACCTGAGAGACCACGGAGCCCCTGGAGAGGAGATATGACCTCACTGAACACAATCCCATACATGCCCTCTGGATTTCTCGCTGTCCAAGTAAAGGGAAATGTTGCAGACATGTTCAAACACATGAGGTATCCCATTTCACATTAGGTCTGTTTGGGTCTGGGACAGCCAGGCGTTCTTTTCACAACACCGTGTTGTGAAATGGGATCTTGGTCACCCCCCGATTCTCATGGATACTCCATGCACAGAAAACGATGGTTTAGCCTCATCACTTGGCGACTGTCAGTGTCCCACAGCTTTGTCTTGTCCCCTCTGAAGATCTGAATGGCAACTTGAGACGGAATATCTCTCACGAGAAAACCCTCCTCTTTTCTGGAATGGCACGGTAACGGAGTAGCAGCCCGCGGCGCTGTGCTGTGTCCCTCCCCTAGAGGGCGGTGTCATAGACTTCCTGCTGCAGGATGGGAACTGGGCCGGGGCCAGGGACCAGGTTGGAGGCAAACGCTGGGGGGTGTGGGTGATCCCACACAGGGTCTTTCAAGCAGGGGGGTATGGTTGGTGCAGACGGGCCTGAGACCAGAGGGCTCTGACCCTTAAGCTGCTCCCTGACTTCCTGCTCCAGACTGGGAGGCACAATGAGCTGGTCCTCGGGATCCTGCTGCGCCGGGGCAGTGAAGTAGCCAGATTTCTTCTTCGGAGCCTCTAAGGCCACCTCGATGAGATTGTGACTGTCC
The DNA here is from genome assembly GCA_029224185.1 of Karalla daura. Taxonomy (NCBI): domain Eukaryota; kingdom Metazoa; phylum Chordata; class Actinopteri; order Chaetodontiformes; family Leiognathidae; genus Karalla; species Karalla daura. The sequence goes on from CM055190.1 coordinate 12,606,283, forward strand.
TCGGGGGCCACCACGGACCCATTGGAAAGCTTCTTCCCGAACAGGCTGGACGTGGAGGGAGACTTCTTGAGGTCGGCAATCTCTCTCCCGCACACGGCCAGCAGGCAGCCGTTAGTGGCGGACACCACGACGCTGTTCTGTCTGCGCATCTTGCCGTTGGGGTAATCGGAGCCTCCCTTTTTAAGGTCCAAATCTTTGGGGCTCTCGGGGGCCCCTGAGCGCAGCTGGAAAGCGCAGCAGTGGATGTCGACCTCCACCTCTAACTTGCTGCCGTTGGAGATGACGCCCTCCAGCGGCGCCTCGTCGTCGCTGTCCAGGCCGTTGTCCGACTGGTTGCTGGAGAAGGTGGCGCTGGACGGCTGCCGCTGGAACAGGCCCGGGTGGGCGGACGCCCCGACCCCGCCCGGCACCATCATCCCACAGAGCGTGGGGGCAGGGTGGAGGCTGCAGCGCCGCTCGGGGCGGGAGCCGGGACCCGAGGACGGGTGCTCGTCCGAGGCGGTGGAGCCGGCCTCGCTGCCCACCTCCGAGGCCGAGGTCTCGCTGCTGAACTCGGAGACGATGCCGCTGCTGGACGACAGGGCGCTGGGGTCGGCGGGGCCCGGTGTCACCGTCACGGGCACCGGGACGGGAGGGGGACCCCGGGGTTCGGCGGTGGAGACGGGTCCACAGGTGCAGCTGTCCTCTGTGACGTGCAGGGCCACGACGGCGGCCTCGATGTTGTCCTTGCAGCCGTAGCTCTGGGCCAGCGAGCACAGCTTCTTGGCAGCGGCACGAGGGTCCCGCACGGCCTGCACGGTGCACACGGCCTCCTGGTAGGAGACGCGCTCAAACAGCGCTCGATTCCCCAAGATCAAGAACTCGTCCTGGGAGCAGAGAGGCTCGGTGTGCACCCAGGGCTTTGGAAGCACCCAGGGGGACAGATAAGAGCAGCCCAGCAGGCGAGAGCAGCATGTCACTCCGCTCACTTTGTTATCCTGTAGAGCACAAGTGCAATTAGAATCAATGAAGAGAGCTCCACGCGGCTTCATAACACACATGCCTCTTGAAAGCAGAGCCTCCCAAACAGAACATATAGATCCAAAAACTTAAGGAGATGGAGCAAACTACACACTCATAGTCTTGTCATAACTTTATTAAGAAGCTCATGGCTCATAGATATATGATAAACAGAGGTGTTTTAATGATCTGACATAAAATACAAATAATTCTATAATACATACATCCAAAATATGATTAAAATAAATAAATAGTCAAACATCTGGATTATTGTTTCAGGGTGAAAGTGAACATGAATATGAAACATTACCTCTGTGATGATAGCTTTGCTGAGCTTCACTCTCTCCATCTCCTCGGTGCAGTTCTCCAGGCTGTAAACCTTGGAGAGAGGTACGGGTCGGCCATCCCGGCACAGCACCGCCTGGCAGGTGCCGACGTTGGCCACGGTGAGGCTGAACGAGCCTCCCGGATCTGAAGGCTCATGGTGAATATAGCACAGCAGGGCTGAAGCACCCAGTTTCTGACCAGCCATGCCCAGTTTCCTGTCACACACACACAAACAGGAGCAGAGCTGCTGACAAAGGCTGACAAAAACACAACCGCAGCATAAAAGCTGTAAAACAGGTGTCTCGCTTCAATGTTCATACAGTAACCTTGCTTATTACTCTCCCTGCCTCACCTGTGCGAGGTGAGGAAGGTGTTGCACATGTACACCTTGTCGATACTGGAGTGCTGCAGCTCCTCGCACAGCACATCTCCCATGGTGCACTGCAGCAGCCGAGGCACTTCCTCGTTGCGGTCCCCGTCGAAGATGCCGTAGCACGCCTCCACGCCGTCTCCGAAGCGGTCGACGGCCAGCGCGGACACACACAGCCTGCAGACGCACGCGGTCACAGGCAATTCAATTCAACAGCATTATCAAGCTCCAGCGCACCAAAACGCTCCATTGATCAGCCTGGTGTCAGTGTTCGCCATCATGCGTTGGACTCAGAGGAAGAACATCCACACAGACAAATGAGCTGCATAGATGTGTGAATGTACGAATGACAAGCTCGTCATTGTGAGAAATAAGCCGAGAAGACACGCGCCCGCACTCACTTGTTCCTCTGGCCGCTCATTTCAGAGTAACCGTGGCTCCACGGGGCGGAGGCACTCGGTCCCTCTCCTGCTGTGGCGGTGGACTTCTGGTCTAACTTCAGAGTTGTGATATGACTAATACAAAAAAGGAGATGAGGCTTTTAACCGACCGCACGCTGCGCTACAGTTTTACAAATGTGAGCGGGCCTCCTGTTCCATTTCCAGCCGGTCAGCGTTTTGTGCCTCACCTGAAGAGGTTGAGGGTTTTGTGTTCCAGCATCAGGCTGCTGTTGCCTGTCAGGTCGAGCTCCTGCAGCGTGGCAGGCAGCGAGTCGGGCAGCTGGATCTCCGTCAGCTCGTTACAGCTCAGATCTACAAGCTGGGAGAGAGAGAGAGAACAAACCACCCAGAAGCTGGCACGGTCTGAACATAATCACGCAGAGGATTTTTCAGGGAGGCAGAAAAAGTCTGACCTTGATCTCGGGCAGGTTGAGGATCTCTGGGAACACGGTGATGTGGTTGGAGTGTGCTATGAGGGTGTGCAGTCTCTTACAGCTGGACACCGTGGAGGGGATAGTCTTCAGCTTGTTGCCACTTAGATTCAGCTCCTCTAGTTGTTCCAGCTTGCTCAGCTTACTGAAGATACAGAGAGCACAGAATATTTGCATTGAAATATATCACCCTGCAGGACATATATCACCCCAGTCATAGTGACACAAAACTGTCAAAAACATTCAAATCAAGAAATGAAGAAATACACTAGAAGAAACGTAAAATATTGGACAAAGGGACATAATGCAATCAAGAGTTAAAACTTAAGGTGAAATGTTGGGGGGACACTATGACACTATAGAAGTACCTGGCAGGGAAGGAGAGCAACTGGTTGTAGGCGAGGTGGAGAACCCTCAGGTTCTGGTGTCCGACCAGCAGGGCGGCGCAGTTCTCGTTCAGGTTGTTTCCCGTCAGGTAGAGCTCCTGGAGTGTGCTGAGGCTCTCCTCTGATTGGCTGCTAGAGGGAATATTTTCCAGGGCATTGGCTGACAGATTTAAGTATTTCAGGCTGAGGGGGAAAGAGAGAGAAAACAAAAGATACAAATAGTTTAAACAACAAACAAACAGAACAAACCTGCATGTGGATATGCACTCTGCCCATAATGTCACACAGGCTCTTTTATCGTGGGTTTTCATTGGCCGCAGCTAAACATGTGATTTGAACCCACTCGTTGCCTGAGCAGCAGCAGCATCTGAAGTACTGAACAGGATTTATTGAACTTCTTCTGGGTGGTCTGGTTTTAATTTTGTTTAAATTACTCAAGGGCTACAACTGTGAGAAGGCAAGAGGGGTGAATTAAAATATTTATCGAGGAGAAACAGCCAGTGATTTACATATCAGTGAGCAAAAGTATTTCCATTTAAAAGGATGTTCAGCAAAGAGGTCTACAGCAGGATTGTTTAATATCACACTATTAATATCACAGTGGTCATAACCAGAGTATAGGCAGTGTTCAGAACATTGCACAGGCGGTGATATATCAAAGCAGGTAGACATGTACAGGTTTGAGGTTTCTGCAGGTTCTGCAGACTCCTCTCTTGCTTTTCTTGCTCTGTCTTGTTTTTCAGCGTGCAGAGGGGGTTAGATCTAAACGCGGGGCGGCTAATTTACCCCTGCAGGTGGAGCATTGATCTGCAAAGTGTTGGACCTGCACAGAGAGGAGGAGCAGTAATTTGAGCCTCAGCGGCTCTTGTGTAATTGGTGTTGTTAAAGTCATTGCCTGTGTGAATCAGATACTGAACAGCAATAAAGCCCGTCCTTCTGACCCACGGGGAGAATCTTGTCACGCTGCTATTTTATAACGGAGTCAGACTTTATTAAAGTAAAAGGCTGCTGATATCTCGCAGGCCTTGTGGCTTTTTTTGGAATTTGGTTTCCATGTAAATATGACGACGCAGAAAAGTGCTCGATGTGAGCCCCGGTTTCTGCAGTTGTTCCCATCACTCCTGAATGTTACTGCCTCCCCTTGCACACGGCTCTGCAGCTCTTAGACAACATGTCAGGAAACCCATCCTGTGCAGAGCAGTCGCTGCCATTATGCCTCCGCATTAGAGACAGTAAAGTACATTAGAGCATTTGAACTGCTAATGGGTGTTAAGTGATTTACCACACAGGAAAGAGGAGGGCAAATGAAGCTCCAGTTACGGTCTGGAACGCTCCATTGACCTGGACCGCATTCGCTGCGTACGATGGGGCAGAAAACAACGAGCTGTCCTGCAACTACTTTTTTCCTGCAGGCAAATTGGATCCAGAGGAAGACGCTACTGAAGGTCTGGATGAGTAACATCAATCGTGTGGAGGATATTGTAAAGGAGGAGAGGAGTAATGAGGAGAGTAAAGGAGAATGAGGGACTCACTTTAAGGCCTTGTAAAACAGACTCTCTGGGAGCTCGGCGAGCTTGTTGTGCTGGAGGTCTAGGGCTTCCAGAGGGATGTGGTCAAGTAGGTCAGGCACTCTCTGCAAACGATTGTTCCCCGCCAGCAGCTTTCTCAGGCTCAAGCTGTTGAGCAGTCTGTCGGAGGCCAGGAGAGACATTAGTTTGAACAGGCAGACTGAGAGGCAGAGGGGCCGTGCTAACCAGTACATCCATGACCTTTTCAGCTCGGCTGCCTGAGCACAGCAACACGGCAGCTTCGCACAAATCATCAGACGGCACAGTGTGTAGAGGGGTATTATCTCATCGGCAAAACCTCTTCTGATGTCTCATTCAGATTCAAATGCCAGCACTGAGTGTTGTAGGGCGGCTGTGGATGATGTAGCTCCAAGCACAATTTTGCATTTGCAGCGAGAGGTAAACAGTGTCCTGCACAAAGACTAATAGCAGCTGTCGTTTGTTCCGTGCTCTTCCCAAGGTTCCACAACCATCACATATTTATAAAATTGACAATTTGAGCTTCGAGTTAGCATGTGTAATAAGCCATATGTCTTTACTTTGGCCAGGATAACCCTGTTATTTACACACAGCCGAGTTCAGCTCAGTTATGCAACATAAAGCTTTGAACAGAAAAAGGTTCAGGATGTGTAACAGAATGAGGTCAGAAACCTGGAGGGAAGCTCGGACAGGAGGTTGTGCTCGACGTCCAGCATCTCTATTTTTCGGCAGTCACACACCCAGTCCGGCAGGTACTCCAAAAGGTTCCTGTCTCATCACACACACACAAACACAATCACACATATTGGAAAGACACACACGCACACGCAAGCACTCAGACCGAGCAGCGTTGGCATTTTGCTTTTAACCCGCTGACAGATCAGTTAAAAAGGTTCAACGCTGTAGTAAACAAGAGTCCAAAATAATATTCTCGGTGTTATTTCGGCACGCAGAAGGTCTCGGTGCATGTACAGGAGTGATGAGGAGTCGTTGCCATGGCGACAGCTGGAGGTTTACAGATATTTGTTGACTGGCAGGTGAATCCGCCTGAACAATCCCTGACAAAAACGCAAAAGCGTTTGATGTGTATGTCTAACATTCAGCCTGCAAAACAAAGCAGAGCAGAATGTCATTATATGACCTTATATTAAAAGGTTTGAGAGCTTTCCAACCCTCAATGTTTTTTTCATTTCTCAAATATTACACCGCTGCAGCCCAAAAATAATTAGTATTGAAGATGGATGCTTCAGGGACTCATCAGTTGCTTAGTAAACTCATCTGGACTTTGAAAACTCTTTGTAACTACAATAGAAAAACAGCAGTAAATCAAGATAATCGAGAGAAACATTTTCTACAGATTTAAATCTGGACATGACAAACAAACAAACAGATTTCCCGGATTGATTTCACAGAGCGTTCGCTTTACTGTTGTTGGGTATTGATTCTCACTTCATTATGCAGAATCATTCACACATCCATTAAAGCGCTGCGCCTTGCAGGATGCTGAACATTAAGATAAAGCTGCTATTTTTAGACTCCAGAGAAAAATCTGCGAACGCGGAGACCACAGCCACTTCTTTTCTTTCCCCCCAGCCAGAACTCACTGTGATAGGTCCATGTGTGTCAGCTGGTTGGGGACTGGATAGATGTTGACTGTCGTAAGGCCTGGAAGACACAAGCGGCAGTCAGCGGCCAAGGCCTCTTTCGGCCTCAGCCCGTTTCCAACGCGTGCTCACGAGGCCGACGCATTCAGAGCGTCCGCGGCTGCAGACAGCCGAGGCGCCGCTCACACTTTGTGTCTGACTCACGGTTGCTGCCGGCGTGGAGCGTGCGCAGCGCGAAGCCGCTGAGCGTGAGCGTGGCCAGCCGGTTGCGCTGGCAGTGCAGAGTCTCCAGGCTGGGGACGGAGCTCAGGTCCAACGAGTCCAAGCGGTTGTCCCTCAGGTCCAGCTGGGCGACCTGGCCCAGCGCCTCCCGACTCTCGCTCCTCACCTGCCGCAGCCCGTTCAATCTGCGCCCGAGCAGGAGATGAAACGTCGCTGGTTATTCAGAGCCCGGGGTGTTTAGCGTGACGGCGGCATCAAATAAACAGTAAACTTTTGTGTTTTATTTGTTTGTTTTTTCCCCCCACAGTGACAGATCATCAGCACGCGCGGAAATGAACAATAGCAGCAGACACGTCCTCGATTTCAGAAACGTGTTTCGTTTCGAAAATGAAATGTCAAATGTCAAAATGAAAATGAACAAGTTACACACCTCGGTCTCTCAGGTTTCATTAAAAATCTAACACTGCCACCTGAGATGCTGCGTGCGCTGGATAACACATCCAGACACTTCCACCGTCTGTCCCTGGGATTGGCTGGGGACCGCTTCTATTAACTTTTTTGTCTGACTTTGTCTATATTTAGCGTCGTACCTCTTAAAACAATCCCCCCTCCCCCGCCCTCCCAGGTACACAACAAAAAGCAGAGAAATTCGGAGTTCGTGACAGGCGCTGTGCTGGGATCCAGGCTGTCCCTGATCTCTTCCATCCTGTTAATAAACAACAACTCCACTTTTATGAGAGCCGGCAGCACCGCTAATCCACCGCAGATGCACCTTGCCCTTATAAATCGAGTCTCCCATTGCCAAACCACAACTGAAAACCCGGGTTGAATTATTAGCTGATTGTGGGTGGAGCGGCGGTTGTTGGTTTGATCCTCAGCAGGAAAATCAATGAGAAGAGAGACCCTGTTCACGAGATTCATAAAAAGGCCTTTGTGCGTCTGCAAAACCAGGTATTATTCTAGTGACAAGTGGCGAGAGAAGTGGAATGTTTCAGGCTGGTGTTCTTGTCAGGACATTTATCTTTCTGTCAATACCAGAGAAAGAAATAATCCAAAGGGGGAGGAAAAACACTCCACCCACTTTTCATGTTCCCTGAAAAGTGTTTGGGGCGGCGGGGGGTTCCCCCCGCGTCACATTTTACATACCGCTCTGAGAGAGAAAGACGGGCGGGAGGCAAATAAGGAAGTGTGTGCGTTGGCCGGCTTCCTACCGGAGGTCGATGTTTTTCAGGTGGCTCATTCTGGCCAGAGCGCACAGCTCCAGAGTCTCCACTCTGTTCCCGGCCATGGCCAGCCTGTCCACGGCGCTCAGCCTGTCCAGCACAGCGGGGATGTGAGAGAAGCTGTTGAAGGAGAGCCCCAGGCTGTTGAGCTGGGACAGGCCACCCAGCTCTTCAGGCAGCGAGCTGAGGTGGTTCCCGTCCAAGGACAGCGTCTGCAGGCTACACACGGAGAGGACAAGGAAAGTCACGCTGTGCTTTTCTTCTATCGATCTGTGAAGTGTCTCTTCTTATCCAATTGTGGTTGCGTAGCCGCTGTGTGCGTTAAGCGGGTCCCCAGAGTGAAAACCGTCTAATTTGGCTCCTCAATTTGTCTACAGAGCAAAATATTTGAACTCAGTGCATTTCAATTAGAGTTTTATAAAAACCCAGATGTATGAAAATATCAACTGGTCTGAATGGGGAAACCCAAAGCTTTTTTTCTGATGCAAAGAGTCCATTGGAAAACATGTTAATTCAAAGAAAAATCCATTGAAACATACAATGTAACCTAAAAAAAAATATACCATGCAATATAATTGGGGACACGTTTATTTTATGAACGATTAAGTATATTTTCCTCAAGAGCAGCTGACTCACTATGTATTGTATCGTGCCGTCGTTCTTCCACAGAACGGACACAGACTTTTTTTGTGCTGTTAGTTTATATGTCCCTGGACTGCACATGTTGAATGCACTGTGTGTGTACTGTATGTGTGTTACTGTGTCGCACCTTTGCAGGTTGCCTATTTGTTGAGGGACGCTCTGGAGGCTGTTACAGGAGAGGTTGAGTTCAGTCAGGGTGAGGATCTCACACACACACTCGGGGAAAACGCCCAGGCGGTTATGAGACAAGTTGAGGCTCTTCAGCTGAGAAAACCTGAAGATAAAACAGAAAGATGGATCTCTGGGGGTCAGAGCATTTGTTGCTGCTTTCATTTTGGCCACACGCACACACACGCACGCAGTGATGTGTGCTTGTGTTGCCTCAGGACAAAGCATGAACAAGGAATGTGGAGGAATAGAAAATATATGTCCGATTGACAGCTAAAACTGGACAGCGATTGTTGAAGTGCAGGGAGAACGCTGGAAATAAGACACCGCAAATTCATTCCCCACAAGTTCACTGAAGGATATTTGTGCTGTTATTTGTGTTTCGGGCTTGCACCATGTTATTATGAGGGCTCTGAGAGCAGCTGGAAAAAGTCAGTCAGTGGCTCGGCAGGCATGAAGGGACACTGAGGAAGTATTCAAGTGACCCCCACTGGTGCTTCGGCCTGGGCAGCGCAACAGTGTCACTGATTTAGATTCACACATTTAGATCAGACCCATTCATGCGCAGGACGCTGTATCTGAGCAACAAAGAGTATGCTCTTCTGGGGGCTTGTTCAAAAAAATGTGTGCCGTCTGATTAATGTCTCAGCTGTTCCAGGCTGTTTCACGCATTTGTAACACTGTGTTGCAAAAGCCACAACCACAGCTTTGTTAATGGGGAATGAGTCCGAGCTGAACGCTAACGAGAGTCATGGGCTGAAATGACCTCGTCCCCTAGTCCGGACCTGGGATCCTCAAAGAAAACACAATGCGTTTACTACGGTGTGAAACTGTCCTGAGGTCAGGGGGACCTTATGTGAGTCTACCTGGGGAGGTTGAGCAGGCTGCCCGGGCCCTGCAGGCTCATAAAGTTGTGTCGCAGGTTGAGGTGGGTGATGTCCTGACTGTAGAAGAGATATTCAGGCACTGTCTCCAGGCTGTAGCAGGACAGGTCCACCAGGCTGACCGTCTGGGACACCACCTACACACACACACACACAAGAAATTTAGCGTGCAATAATATGAATGCACAATCACTCCGTCAACACAGTCCTTACGCCTTGTGGTTTACTCTGACTCCACACACCCACAACTCCGGTCTCGACCGTTCCCGGCATGTCTACCTGACGAGAGCGGGACGCGGCACAGTGGATGCAGCTACGCTGCCCCCGGATTACGCAAACAGCCAGCTGCCTTGCCAAGACATAACTTCAGACAGACAATGCCCCAGTTTCCAGTTCAATGGAGTTCATCCTCCCAGGAAAGCAGCGGTCATGATTTAAGACAGCGGCAGAACAACTCCTGATAACAAGCCAGTTACACTGTCGACCTGCGATGACTTACCAGTCCTTTGGGGAGACTTACTCAAGACTAATGAATTATAGAGCGGCGCCTGAGATGAATCTGTCTTTGTTGACTCTTGTCTTAGCACAGCGAACGCCTGCATTTTGGAGCCTGTGTCCTATTTGTAGCGCCGCAGAATTGTTGAGCGAGCCTCCAGCGGGCACACCACGTCCAAGCAGCAAAACCAGTGCGTGTGTGTGTGTGTGTGTGTGTGTGTGTGTGTGTGTGTGTGTGTGCGTGCAAGACAAAAGGGAGAGCAACCGCGGCTACACGTGTGATCCGCGTCCGCCTCGGTACTGCCTCGGCTCTGCCTCGCGTCCACATTATGGAGGAATGCAGCTGCTCACAACCTCCATCATCACTGAGAGGCTTGTTTGCGGGGCAGCCGAGGTGGCGGGCGACCCAGCAGCGCCGGCCCGGTCCAGGGCTGAGCACAGACTCCTCCATTAACCGCGGCGCTGCACACTGTGCAGCAAGCCGGAAAATGGGATGGCTGCTCAGCGGAGCGCGGCGTCACGTCACTGCTTTTAGAAAAAGACAAACAACAAAGCTGATCGTCTCACGCCGCCGCCCCACCCCACATACGCCACCCCTACCCAAAATAAAATGAAACTACTCGCTATCTGCCGGCCACTTTGAGAGAGCGACAGCTCTTTAAGAAGAGCAATTAAGGGACGTGAGAGGACGCAGATCGAAGGCGGGGGGAATTAGACAGAGCGCTGGCGCTGTTTTGGGTGATTTGCATGGCGCTTAAACGTCCCGACCGTGAAATTTTAAGAAGTAATCAGTGTAATAAAGGGCAGGAGACAAGGAGAGAAGACACAACAAATAGACGATGGTCCTCTTGTTTCTACATTAGCAGTTCATTATGATTCCATTCATTCACAATATCAGATTCTGATCATCAGAGCCGAGAAACCAGGACTCTGCTTCCAACTTAACACAATACTTAATGTGTGTCCTATCAGATTTGCCAATCTGCACGTCAAATTAAAAACCACAGCTCCAGCATCCAGAGGGGAAACAAGGAGGAAATCCCACTCCTAAGGAATCTCCTCACGAATATCTAGTCTAAACAAGTAGCACATGCCTGACATCGATTACTGATAAAATCATTCCACACGACTAACAAATCATCCAGTAATCGAGAAAATACTCAATAGATTAGCAAAAAAAAAGAGAAAAAGAAACAATTTTACTGCACGCACAATTTGGAGGCCAGAGCGAGCTACATCCTCAACACAGTTTGGATGTTACAAACAAACAAACCTCCACGGATAATTGTTGACAACTATGTTCTATCTGTTCCTGCAAACTCATGCTGCCTGCACAGTATCACCTCCCTACACACAAACAATTTATCCGATGTAGCGTAAATACCAGCCCAAATCCACCCAAAACCCCCATCAGTCATCATCCAGACAGCAAAGAAAGCTCTCATTGAAGTCTCAGCCCTAATACAGTGCTAAACACTAAACAGGCTACTCTAACCCAGTCATCCATACCACCGTAGTGGAGAGCGATCCTGGACTTAGCATGAATCTACAACTAATTGGATTTTCTTTTTTTTTCTTTCTTTTTTTTTATCTGTTGGCTTTCTCCTTCCATGGCTAATTGTATGCTGGCTCTGCCTCAGTGGAGGCTCTCAGAGAGGCTGTTCAGCTCCAGGAAGGAGCTGTGGCACAATAGCCATTAATTAGGATATTAGAGACAAAGCAAGCTGAGCAGAACAGAAACAATGATGCCTTCTTTTTTCCTTTTTTTTTTCCTTTTTGAAGAGCAGCTGTGAATATCGAGCGCAAAACCCTCTGAAAAGCAACGCAGCGGACGACACGAACACAAAAATGTATTTGGGTCATTTTGTATCCGTGTAGCCACTGTAATCTCGATGACAAACACTCCACCACTAAGAAGCTGGGAAATCAAAGTGCCCGTTGCCAGAGGAGAAAAACAAAAACGTGTGTTGTTCAATCAGAGTCCAAACAGCACTGAAGGCTGCCTCTGCGGAGCCAATCAACGCAATCAGGGAGGAGGTTTCTGATAGGACGGGCAGAGGGCGGCTCGGGTCCTGACTCCTAACACACACACACACACAGAGGAAGGCACACACTGTCTCACCTTTGATGCCTGGCGCTGCCATCGCTGATAGTCCGCCAGAGTGTCGAAGTTGACGAAGTAGGTCTGAGCCTGGGATCCAGCCGAGCTGAACATCAGGCAGTGCTGCCTGCGCTTCACCTCCTCCACCTCAACACAAAGACAGTGATTACAGATGCATATACGGACACAGAGAGGCAGATCGGAATCAGAAATAGCTGTGATTACTACATGAAACCGAGGTGAGCGGGTATGTAGGTAGTGGATGTAACGGCATCTGTAATGTTGAGATATCAGGATAAGAAAAGTGCCTCTGTATTATCACGGACATGTGATGATATGAAAAGATAGGACCCTAGACAAAACATGGGGCATAAAATCTATAGAGACAGACATAGGAGCATCTGTGTATTATAATACGTGCTTTACAGCCCCAAACATACATTAAAATATACATATATGTTTTTTATTAGGAGCTCACTCACTGACGTGTCTGTTACGGGGGCGTTCAGGTACCATGGGAAATTTGAGAATCTGAGAGTAGCCAGTATGCTAATTTACACTCTGTGAGGTGCATTCCTACAGGTACTTTCCCTCCTTGTTATTTGTAAGTTTAAGATGCTGGAAGCTCCTATTTAAGTTGATATTTCTACATACATAGTACATAGTAGTATACATACATATACTTACCACATCTTTTTTTTCTTTCACCTTTTTTTTTCTTAAATAGTATCATACTGTGAAGCTCTCTCCGTTATTATCATTGATATGCTTTGCAATACCTCATTAAATATTGACCCGCGGGCCTGTTACTAAAATGTCAAAATATTGTGAAATTTTGATATGGTTACACCCCTGGTAGTGAGTGTGAATTTCTGAAAACAGTTTGCAGCTGCGGTCCACCTGCATGAGCTGACGCACAGTGTGAGTTACCTCACCTCCGGCTCCTTCCAGCCACGCCCCCCACCCCGTCCCTCACCTTTCCCCCCACCAGGGGCAGGATGTGCATCTTCCCCGTCAGGCTGTCTTTGACGGAGGCCACGATGAGGCAGGTGCCGCACAGGATGACCTGCCGCTCCGCCCACTTGTGCAGCTGCGACTTGCCCTTCCTGACGCTGAAGACGCCTTTCAGCAGGGTGCGATCCTGCTGGTCCGCGTTCACCGGACGCTCTGGAAGGAGGGGGGGGGGGGGGGGGCCCACACATGCAGTTTAGCCAGACGCTGCTCTACGGCTCCCACCCCTCCCCGCGATAAACAAATTCAGCTTAATTAACAGCAAATGTTCTGCGGTTACACATAGGATAGAGGCTTCCAGCAGATGAAGTCATGGGGATACTCGCAAGTCAGTGTGATATCAGCTACAGTCAGTCTGCTCAGTTTAGTAATTCCAGGAACTGATCTGACATCAGCACTCAGGATGGACACTGCCCTATTATCTCATACTGTATACTGCGCGTCCGGAGACGTCCCACTGCACAATACAGTCTGATCTTGGAGCAAGAGGAGGCGAGTTTCAACAACAAATTACGACTGTCTGTGACTGATACAAAACCAAAATCTGCTGCGACTCAGCTCGATGCTTAATCTGAGATTGATCTCAGTTTTTCATGTGTTAGGAGGAGATACACAACGTCCGGCGAGCAGAGGGAAGGAGCTGTGAGAATGGAGAGGGTTCAAGGTGTCGGTTTTCAGCCTGAAAGTCACAGCGTCTTGATGCATCCCAGCAGCTAAGCTCTTTTTCTTGATAAGATTACAAGAAACAATTGCTCCCCCTCTCAAGTCCTCACAGCTCTGGCATCAGACCAGCCTGGAATGGAGGAAACGAAACCAAAAATGTATGGTCACACTTGGTCTCGATTCAGGTTGGAAATATGATCAGAAAACGATCGGGTTTGGTCCAAATACTGAGATCTCAGTCACTGCCACTCAATGAATAATTGTAATTGAGGCTAAAGCCTGCAGGGGATCATTCCTACCTATCTATAGCATCTATACACACTTACAGTATAACCACTAACACCAGCATCACTGAAACAGAGGTTTTCACCTGTTTTGTCATCTTTGTTCCCTCCAGTCCATTAGTACCCTGCATTCCCTACGCCCCTGATGAAACACCGCTCCCCCACGCTCTATTCACAGAACCGACTTGCAAACAACGTGCCAGTCAACACGTCAGAAAAATGTGAATGGCACCTACAGGCGAAGTCTTTCTCTCCATCTCCATCTCACTGCGTCTTGCCGGCTGAGCCGAGCAGAAGCGTTAAGTCGTGCTGATGAATGAGTCAGGCTTTTGCCCAATTCATTTTCTCTCTTCTTTTTCTTTTCAGATCAGACGGTGCCAGGGCTGCACAGCGGGCGGCAGCCTCGCCGCCGCCGTACCTGGCCACTGCTGAAGGACACATTAGACAGCATCCCCTCTGCCTCTGCCTCTGCCTCTGCCTCTGCCTCCGTCTCTGCCAGGCTTCAAGTACACTCGGGTTAATGGCAGGTTGAGCGAGCGCAGAGCCGCCGTCTCAGCCTATTGTCCTCTGCTGTTAAAATTTCCCTCAAACCAGCTTATGCTGCACTCCCACTCGGAGCGTCTCGCTGGCAGTCTGCTCTCCGCGCCGTCTTCTGCCCGACTCCTTCGCTTCACAAGGTCGTCCCAACGAAAGGCTGTTCATGCGCGCGTCCTGGCCCGGAGAAACTGACAATGAGCAGGCCGAGCGTTTGGGACCACTGACCGTCTGTCTGGCAGATCAATAGCGCTGACTGATCCTGAGGAGTCCACTCGTCCAAAGAGAACAAAACACATACAACACAACATGGCTCCGGGTATGGACCCATTATGCTCTATTGGAATCCACCACAAATGTTTCACTGTCAGAAGTAATTCTTGAATGGTTGGTAGTTTACTTAAAACGTTTCAGAGGTTTATCCTTGTTCATCCATTATCCATTATCCATTCCTTGGAATGAAATTTTGTGAGACGCTTCCCTATTTCCCAGTCTGTCGTTAACTGCCGTTAACTCCATCAGATTGACAATAAGCTGATGTACATGAAATTCAATGCCGAAGAAGTTAAAAACATCAAATGAGCGGGCTTGGTGCAGTCTTCGGACGGTACTATGTCTGCGTCGCCGCCTCTCCCAGTGAAAGAGGTGAAGGGGATGAGGAACTGCAATCACGGAGCGGCTTCTAAATCCGCGCAGGGATGCCACACGCAAATCCTTCCTCTGTGTGCCGCAGAGGCTCAGCGGGGGGGTCCCGCTTCATATGCTCAAAAACTCCTTTTCATTGCGCGTTTCATTCCAGTATTCGCGCTAGTAATTTACCGTCGTCAACATCAAAGGTTTTCCGGAACGCAGCCGAGAGCTGGGCGGGATGAGTTAGACGAAGCTGAAAAATAATATATTCATTAAAACGAGTAATTAAGACAAACACTCGCCCACTGCAGCGTCAGTAAAAGTCACGCAGCCACAACTGACAAGTGCCACAGGTTGACAGGGCTGCCGCGCCAGCTTAACTGTTGATCTCAGTGCTATCACTTGATTTTATGCTGTAGTTGCACTTTTCAGAGAGGCACCTGCAGGAAGTCTGTCATATCTCAGATCAGCTCAACTCAACTCATCTTTGACACATCGTGAAAACAAATGAGAAACTACACTGATTTTTGCTGCTAAATGTGGATAAAATATCCTTAAACGTTGGGAATTATTTGCGTTTCTGTGTTCGATACAACTTTTTCCTGTCTTTTTTCTGATATTTCATGAACCGCGAATCGAATCAGATTAAAGAAGGACTAAATACTTGATGTAGAAACTCAAACCGACTTCAAATAATCTTCAGATTTATCTTCAAATCAACCACACAGTCCCAAACCAAGTGTGTGAGTGTATAAACATCCACACACACACACACACATACACACAAAGGCCGCTGATTGCTTTTTACACTTCCACACCAATACAACCCGCCATCTGAAAACCATTGGCCTATTTACGCAATATCACACAGGTCCCGGCCATAAAGAGCCAACTTCTAAAACAAACACACATGATATCCCTCAAGGTCTGTGCAGCTATTAGTTGCCGGGGAAACAGGTTGTTCACAAAGTCAAAGTCCAGCGCGAGTAGGTAAATCTCAACGTCATCCGCCGCTCAGTGGAGATCCGGCCAAATCAATCCCGTCCCACTCATGACCGACGAGGCCGACCGATCCTCACAGTTGAGGAACGGGGGGGGAGATAAATGCTTCCTCTGTTTTTCTCTCTCGCTATGGGAATCTGGAAACTGAATGGTCGATGTGTCCGACGGCCGCAGAGAGCGTGTGACAAAGCGACGGATCAGAGCGATCGTACGACTTTGATCCCCTTCGACGTTAATCTCGAGTGGGGTGGGGTGGGGGGGGCCCTCCGTTCTCTTGCCAGTAAAATCAGTGGCGTCTCACTTCACATGCCGTGCCAGATGAGCTACGAGGCCACGACGGGTCGCACCGTGCCCCCCCCACACACACACACACACGCAAACACATACACACACACGCCACAGAGGAGCAGGCCGGGGGACAGAGAAACAGATGGAGAGAGGGACGGAGGGGCGGAGGGAGGTGACGGTGAACTCGGCGAGAGGAAGCTGGCGCCGCTGGGACGTCACCTCGAGTATCTGCTCTCCTGCAAACCTCGTCACGGGCGAAGCAACAATGAAGCCCCGATCAACGATCACTCGTCACGGCGGGGAGGGGGGAGGTAGAAAAAAGGCCGCTCGGCGAGTTCATTCCCATGTCCTCTGTGTAATGGCTTTAACGTGCGGCTCCTGGCGTCGGTCTGGAGGATGTTTTCACTTTTGTTTTTTTTTTGTCGAGTCTGTTTTTAATCACGCATCGGGAGGACTTCGGGACAACCGTCGAGCGCTCCGCAAAACACAATACTCCCTGTATCCCAGAGCTCTCTCGTCTTGCTCAAGATTGCATAGATTGCGTTACTGTGCAGCGGGGGGCCAGTGGAGGCGGAAGCACAGTCTGATTTGACTCAGAAACAGCAAGCTTTTTTCCTTCTTTTTGGCAGCAAATTCAAATTCAACCCACCACCCAGATGCCTCCTCTTGGTGGTCGCCGTTTACCTCTCTGCAAAGAAAAGCACTTCCCTAAACCTTGTGCATGAAATTCTACTATGCACTGTGCACGATGTGGCAGGAGATCCTTGCTGGCTACTACCTTTGCATGCAGATGACAATGGACGACGCAATTAAAATGGTGGATGGTTTTTTTTGTTTTGTTTTGTTTTTTTGAGGCAGCAGCCCGAGCAGAGCTGACCGCCGAGTCCAGGCCCGACAAAACAGCCTGCAGGTTTCAAACGAGGGAGAGGAAATCCTCTGGAGGAGCGGAGCTCTATCACAGAAACAGCACATTACGAGGAGAAGCTGGCAGGAAACCACGGACAGCCTGCTCTCTGCAGAGCTCTGTTGCTCTGGGCGATCCTGTGGGAGCCCGGATCTGAATAGAATTAAATTTTTTCTTTCAAATCTCAGTCCGACTGCTTCTCCACGTTTTGTCTCCGTAAACCCCCTCACCCCCACCCCACACACACACACACACACTACAAAATGAAGCAGCAACCTTGTATTCAGTTTAGCCTCCATGATTTTAGCGTCTCTGTCCCTCCGGGACTTGACTATTACCTCTCACCGATAAACCCGCTGACCCTCTCAGACGCCGGTTTATCGCATCTTATATCATCCATACGCTTCATTTAGGTTTAATTTCCATTCCCAGCTAAATCAATAACTTGTTAGGTGGGTTCCAGCTGTTCACAGATGACTTAATTCCCTCCGGTCTGACAGTGACAGTGGGCCTGGTGTGCACAGTCTCTGAGCTCCAAGATGCAACACAGAGATCAGAGGCAGAGGCAGAGGAGGATCAGGGATTGGAGGAAGAGCAGGCCCTGTCTGTGCTGCAGCTGCAGAAAAGCACTGGCCCTCAAGATCTCCGCAGTTGTTTTCACTAGCAGCTTTTTTTTTTTCATGAAGTCAGCATTTAGAAATGTTTACTCCCTTGTCCGTGTTTGTTTTCATCTCATCCGTGCGCCACAGCAGGAGGGTCTGTGTGGGAAGCAGGAGGGTGGGGAAGGTTCAAGATGGCTTTCCTGCACAAATAAAGGGGAAGTTTAATGAATTACCTGCCGCACTGCACTTGGAATCATTTCAAAGGCTTGAGAGAAAATGAGGTCCTACAGTTCACGGGAGAATAAAAGCAAGACTCTCTACTTGCATGTAGACCACTGATTATAAAGACAAACTAAACAGTAAATATGACCCTGTGTCACTCTTCCACACTCGGATGAACCAAGAGGTTCAACCAAAATGCAGATTTCCATGTCAGACTGATTTCTGTGAACGATACTACTAATTTTTTAGTAGTACCACTTATTTGCCAGGCCACACATAAGAACCAGCTCTGTCCGAGGCCGGGGGAAGAGTTACTGACACCGACAGCTCCTACACTATCTATGCATGAGAAGCCACAGACATGACGAAACACCAGCTAGAAGCTAAAAAAGACTAGTTGGCAAGTTGAACCAGCTCCAAATCAGCGCTGGCACCAACTCAAAAGGACTCTAGAGGAGTTTAGGTGGAGAAGGGGTATTGAGGGTACCTCTAGACATAAAACCAAAACTATCTGCATTGTTAGATGCCTCGTAATCACCTTGCCGTGCCTCGGATTGATCTTACGACAGCTTTCAGGTGGGGAAGCTGCAACGTAGACTCGCATCGCCTGTTAAAAGCAGAGCTGACACACGCAGGCACATCAGGTGTTCCTGCAGACGCCGTGGTCTTTACTGACGGACCACTGTTTCCCTCAGCTGCTTAGTCAGATCATTACCCCTAACAGCAGCTGTGAGAGGAGCAGACGCAGGAGAGCGGCGTCTCTCTGAAGAAGGCTGTTGTTGTGTTTGAACGATATATCACAGCCCGCCTACGGCCTCGCCGTGGGTGAGAATGAAAAAGTGTCTTGTTAAAGAGCTGTTGGGGAAACTGTATGAAGGGAACCAGGCGTGGAAAGAGAGAACGTCCACACGGCGATAGCTCCCAGCACAACCACCGCGACCCGAAAGTTTCACTTCTGTTGACCTCGGCACTTATACGTGCAGCAAATGGACAAATCCAGTTCCTCCTTTGCCTTGGCGTCGCCTCAAGAGTGTCCGAGTACCAGTCATGCCTGCTCCCTGGTCCTCTGTTTCCCATGGCTTGACAAAAGTAGGCAGGAAGTCTCCAAGGGGGCTGGCTAGCTGACTAATGTGGCCTGACTACTGATGGTGGCCAAGATCTGACCAGTTCTCATACTGGCGAGGGGCAAACAGCATTTAGCCCCCCCTCCCACCAAAGACACAAACACACAATAAGGCTGAGGCCACAGAGCGCTTAAGATCTGACCATTTAACCAACAAACATCAGATAATACCAAGGGGCCATAGAGAGAATGATTTATTCATTCAACTTCTCCATAGAGGAAGAAAGCAGGATGTCATCTTATAAAACAGAGAGGTCCAGGAGCTTATGCTGTCCGGCCGAGTATCACAATTATATTAACCTACATAAAGAGACATAATCAATACAATATATTAAGTTAGGTTTGGTTGTTTCTGAGTGGCTCAAAAGGCCCAGAAGGCTCTGGGCTTGGATCTGCCGGGACTCCTGTGTGTGAGCTTGCATGCTTATGAACTGGAGTGTTCCCGCATGTTGTTTCAAGTGGTTAACAGGTAATTAAAACTGTTCACAGTCATTTTTACAGCCTCCTTGTGAGCACAGGGTCCGGCCAAAGGTTTTCAGTAGGAAGCTTCTGAGAGCTGTGTTTGTCACGTGTTTTTTTTTTTCAGTGTGGCGGCGCTGCATTAGGATGTAGGGAGGGCCGTGTGCTTTATGTGGGAGGATTTACATGTGAGCCCTTCAGACGCTGTGGTTCGCTCGCCCTCCCTCCTCCCCTGGCACAGAGACATGTGAGCCGCTCGGACCTCAAACATCGTCAGGCGTTCCACTGACTCAGCAGGAACAACACACGTTTTTATTAAGTGGAAACACATTACAGAACATCCCTCGCCATTCATCCTTAATGGCATCCCTTAATTGCTGCTCCAGTAGAGGTATCATCAGACTAATGCACCGACTCGGATGGGGAGACCTAGAGACGTCTGTCTTCACGTGACCGTATATAGACACACACGCCGATAACACAAACATGCCTCTGGTTTCTCCAGAGGGTCGCATCAATTCTACTGCTGCATCAATACATCACACTCGGTCGAGGCCACTCGGTCACTCCAGCCCCGGGGTCACGGATGCATGTTGACAGCAGCATATGAAAGACAACCCACATGAGGGTGGAGAGACACCACAGGTGGAGGGATGCTGCCAGTCACTTATCGTGAGGCTGTGATGGCTGTGTACTCGTGGAATCCCAGGCTATATATAATCCTAGACTCTCAGAGAGCACTTGGTAATGCACAATAATCCCAGTTAAACACTCAGATGCAGACGCCAACATGGAAAGAGGAGGTGATGAAACGGTTCTGGAACGTTTGACCTGCTGCAGGCCTCCAGGTCCGTTTTCAGCCCCCTGCCAGAGCCTACTTAGCAAGTGGCTAAGGGTGAAGACTGGAAATGATGCCCCCCCCCAGCCCCGGGTCGCCACTCACCGCTGTAGAAACGGATCAAGCAGCTGAGGTCTGAGTTGGCCGCCTCCTGCTGCACTCGCACGGGGTCTGCATAGCCCATCGCTGCCAGGTAGTCGTACACCATCTGCAGAGGCCGCTCCGCAGGGTCCAGTCTCCTGCAGGACACAGGGGGGAAGGAGACGAGGTGTCACAATACACAAAACTGTAACTTTCACTCAAGAGGTGGACACTTTTTTCCTCACAGCAGAGTCCAGACACAACAATGTCCTATAAGATGAGTTTTTGCAAGCACAGTCACTCCACCGAACTGTTGCTCACTTATCAACACTCCTGACTGTGTACGATGCAGGACTTAACTGAGGAGTTTCATTTAATGGGACCTGGAATAGTTGAATGGACAATATTCAACTTAGCTCTGTTTTTTTTTCTGAAACTCTATTCATAACTTATAACTAATTCTCCAACATTACATTGATCACCTCAAACATAAACATAGCAGTGCTAAGGCCAGTGTGAGCCTCTTTTACACAAATGCAGTTTGCCTCCCATTTAGAGAATGGGTATAAAGAGTACAGATTCCAACACATCCAGTCTCTGGAAGTTTGACCGTCAAAACAAGAGCATAGGGTAAAGAATATGAGGACACTAACATAGCTAAGGCTAATGCCAACTCTAATGCTAAAGTTTTTCTGTAAAATCTGATGAATGTTTTAGTCTAAACTGTCCTAGTTTTTGTTTTGATTCCAACATGACGTCTCTTACATTATTCAGATAATTTAGAGGCAGAGCTGTAATGTTTCAGTTATGTTTCATTTACTCAGTACGTCTATCTTTGTCTCAGGTGTGGACATAAACTATTATAAAAATCCTTATCAGCTACCAGTATCAATATTGGTTACGAGAAACATAACGTTATTGATTGTGAAATTGGTGGGAAAAAACTGTTTTTGTGCATCCCAAAGCTATAACACTGGTCTAATCAGAAATCTTTTCCATTTTTCCACAAATCCATTTCATGCTTAGGCAACCACATGTGGGTTTAATGCGGGACTAAGTGGCAGCTGTGGAGGTGGGGAGATTGGCATGGATTACATCACACTCATATAATTTACATCTCAACACATAGAATTCATACATGCATGTGATGATGTTTCTCAACCTCTTCTGGATGTCTATGGCCAATAATAAGCTGTTCCTCAATAGGCAAAGTTAAAAGCTTCCTTTCATTCTGTGTGGACATATGGAAATGAAAGTGGAAACGAAAGCACTCCTGTATTATGTTTTTCACCAGGGGCTCACTCGGTGGCATGTTTGCAACAAAGGCGTTCAGGT
This sequence comes from Karalla daura, assembly GCA_029224185.1. Lineage (NCBI taxonomy): Eukaryota > Metazoa > Chordata > Actinopteri > Chaetodontiformes > Leiognathidae > Karalla > Karalla daura. The sequence continues at coordinate 12,628,098 of CM055190.1, forward strand.
ACCATCAGAAATAAGAATAAGAATCTGAGATTAGCCAGTGCGCTAACTGGTACACTAAATTCCAGTCTATGAAGTACATTCCTGCCGGGACTTTTTCCCCCTAGTTACTTGAAAGACACTGGAAGCTCCTGTTTAAGTTGATATGTATTTAATGAATGGAGTTTTTCCCACATCTTTTTTTCTTTAATACTCGAATAATGGAGTAAGTATCATACTGTGAAGTTTTCAACATTATTATCATTGACATTAATATTGAACCATGGGCCTGTTACATAAATATCTAAATACCGTGAGATTTTGACATTATTACACCCCTAGTATTAATCACATTGCATCTACGTCATTCAGCTTCTCTTACAATAGTAGTAATGAATCTCCATGCTGTACTCTTCTCTCATTAGCACCCGAACACATTTGCTGATATGTATGACGGAGCCTTGTTTTGCCCCTCTCACTAATTTGACGTAATCTGAGGAAATCTTCTCGGTCTACTAGTAATCACTTTAAGGGCTCTTCCTGCTGATACCTGGCAGGATGAATATCAACCCTGTACTCCGGCCCCTCCAGCCTCAGACCAAGCAGCCTTTCCCAGAAAAGCTTTCAGCCTGGCTGCAGCAACAACAGCAAATGCAACCGCTTTCATTTTCGTCCTCATCGGCTGAAAAGCGTGAAAAACAAAAGCGCGCTAGTCGTGCTGACTCATCTCGGAAAGGAGGTCTTCGTGTAAAGGTGTTGTGCTGGTAAGGATTGGTTTTTCTCCTGTTTCTATTTTAATCTTCCAGCTCTGCACAGGAGGAGCTCGCAAATATCTGCCCCCACACCCAAAGCAACGGCCTCCCCTCCCTCCGCCAGGCTTTATGATTTATAGGATCCTGTTGTATGATTCCAGGCAGCTGCGGCCTCAGCACCTAAATGCAGGATTTCAGCTTCCAGCAGTGAGCAAGAGGAGGCTGACTGGCAGGTCCCTGGTGACCATCCCCACTGATGCCATCACTTAGCGCACACACACGTATGCCTCATTTATTCACAAATCCTCCAACCTTGGGCAGCCAACGATCGAGATGAGTCTCAGTTTACCCCCGGCACATTTACCCAGGCGCTCATGGAGCAGAAACAGCTGAGGTTTACAGAAGCTGCTCAGTTGTGTTCATGTTTGTAGTTTGTTTCTGATGAATTATTACTCCGTGCACTGACATGATAGCATGAACCCAGCGATTCTTCACACTTCATTACTTCATAACTACCTCATCACTTCATAAATATCAGGTGAAAGGATGAGTAAATTTCTTTTCTATGGATTGTAGTTCTAGAATTAACGAGGGATAAATATTTAATGTTCATATATTGTTAATACAACAATAATAATAATTAATAAAGTGCAATGAATCCAAGCAGCCCATTGTCTGTATAGAAAATCTAACACTGAAATCCTATTGAAATAATAAGCTCAGACAATGAGATTTGAGATTTCAACTATTTTTTCTGAATTTAATGGAATATCACTTCAAATTGAAATTGAATTTAAATTGATTTCTTGATCCTGTTTGCACCTCGATTCAAAATTGAGTTGAAATTCCAAAGTGACTCTAAACGCAGTCCTGACTGACCGCTGAGTCGAGGTCTAATCAGCCGGAACGGTTGGAAAACGGGTGAGTGAGGGTGTTAAAAAAAAAAGTGACGCAGATGGCAAAGATACAGAAGATTGGGATTCGGTTTCATCAGGACGCGTCTTACGCTTTGCTCCACGGCGGCAGATGCCCCAGCGCTCATGGGTCATTTACCCAGGGTGCTGTTTTTCTCCCGTTTGTTTCCCGCAGAGATCGAGAGAGGGAGGTTGTCATTACAGAAAGAAGCGGAGGATCCCAAAGCTGCGTAAATGTAGTAGCTGCTTGTTTTGTACTGGCGGGTCCCTTCTGTGGAGATCTCATCAAAATAGAGCAAACGAGGCAGTGATTTACAGTCCGAGCGGCCGTGTTTAATGGTGGACATATTTTTTCGGAACAGCCATTGCTGTGACAGGAGCCGCGTGGTTAATACGGCGCATAATGTTTGCGAAAACAGACCTTCCTCCCACATAGCAGACCGACATACATTCAACCCAAGTTGAAGTCTGGAATTCAAGACAAATGCAGGAATGCAAGATTAGAGACAGAGAGAAAACTCTTCACAAGTCTGTTCAATCTCCTCCCCTCCTCCTCCTCCTTCAGTGATGAATAACCATGCATCACATATTAGGAGGCATCCAGGTGTACTCCTGAACTGTGGTCGGTCCAGTCTACCATGGTGCAGACTGCAGACAGAGGCAGATGAAATACAGGTTTCTGTTCGGGGTGGCCGGCCTCACTTTACACTTCAGAGCAAGGAGCTGGGAGGTTTGGGAGGCCTGTGCTATCGGGCTGCTGGCTCCTCGGAGATGTCTGGGAGCCTCCCTCTGGAAACATTATGGGCATGACAGACTTGATGGAAACCCCGGGCAAACCCGGAGACTGTCTGCGGGATTACATATCCCATTTGTCCTGGGAGCACTTAGGGATCCCCAAGGAAGAGCCAGTCGCTGGGAAAAAGAAGAGTGGACGGCTCTGCTCACCCTGCTGGCACCGTGACCCCGAAGGGCGGCTCAGATATAGATGAATAGAAGGATGATGTCCAATCAGCACTGCACTGGCTCAAGAGGGAGTTTGGATAAATGAGAAAACAATGTGTTTTAAGCTGGGGAGGACTCTGACATGTCTTACTGTAAGCAGCACATTACTGCAGGCTATAAAAAGAAAATCACTAAAAACAGCCTCCGTCCCTCCCTTCATGCCCTTCTTTACGAATCCCTCCTCAACGCTGCCACAGGCTTTGTGTTCACATGTCGATTTGTACAGTTAATGCATCTACCGGCTATCCCGATGACAGAACCACATGTAGGAATGTGTAAGAATCTCCTTTTCCTTTCAGCTGTTCCCTTCAGAGGTCGCCACAGCAGATAGTCCGCCTCCATCTATCCCCATCTTTCATGACTTCACATCCTCTTATACTATAACCATAAATCTCCTCTTTGGTCTTCCTCTAAGTCTCCCGCCTGGCGGGATCAACCTCAGCAACCTTTCCCCTGACATATTCACTCTCTGCCCTCTGTGCCATCTCAGTCTGGCCTCTCCGACTCTATCCCCAAAACATCTAACATGTTGCGGTCCCTCTGAAGTACTCCCTCCTGATCACATCCATCCTTGTCAGACCCCAAGAAAACCTCAACATCTAAGTCCTTCAGCGATTTAAGAATAGTGTTAATATAAAGAAAAGAGAGACCGGGGATTAGAAGCCCTCTTATGCCCTTGCTCATGTATTTTCTATATCCTTCTTTAAATTTAATCCAACCTCGACTCGTCTGTACCATATGCGGCTTTTGTCTCCAGGAATGGAATTTATTTTTTGCATAAACCGAAACCGTAGAGGCCAAAGTCACCAAAGCCCTGTTATTGGACGTCAGAGACTTGGATATTAAATTTAAATCCACCTGCTGGTCCTCGCCAGTAGACAGGCGGACTGAACCAGCGGCCGAACCGCACACTGACCAGAAGACCTTCGCTTATTACCGGGCTGTATGGCTCAAGCTGCAAGCTTTTAATCAGCGCAGATATAATGAAGTTGGCTCATACGCTGTTAGTTGATAACGCCATTAGCTTGTGGCCTGTTAAGTGATTAAAAACCTCCAGCAACAGCTCCGGTCCATTGCACGGCCATGACACCACCCCAAAGACATTTCCGCCCAACAACACAAACATTCACAAATCTCCACTTTAATTGCACCTGAGATGGCTCGCAGTGAAGAGGCCATCAGTGTGTCTGAATTCACCCACAGATGATTTCTTGTTTTAGACCTTCCCTTCACATATCTATGCACAGGCTTTTTTTTTTTTCCCAGGAAAGCCAAGTAACAACCGGCCCGGATTCCTTCCTGGTCACGGATCAGTGAACCAGCTTTTTATGCTTTCACAGATAATCAAAGGCTCCATTTGCTATTCCTGTCAACATATGTCTTGTGGAGCTGAGAGAGGTGCACGGTCATGTTCCCTGAGAGCATCCCGGGTGAGGTGCTGTGGGAATACAGGGATATTTGGAGAGCTGAAGCACGTACCTCCTGAGCCACGCTCATGGAGAGGATGTCAAGTCAAAGCCAGACAACCTCGCACACATACATGTGGCACAGATAGCGTTCTCTGCTCCGCACAGCTTTACCTGTATATCCCTGTATGTCACTGTACCTGATGCAGCTGTGCTTTTGAGCTTTCTGATGGGAGAGTGGAGCTTCCACGCTCATCCATGCAGCTGTTTACACCAGCTGTGAAACATCTCAGGTTTCACAGTTTAACTCAAAGCGTCAAGTTATTTCTTTCGTTCGCTATTTCTTTCGTTTTTTTGACACATTCATGTTCGTACATGATAACACGTTCAGCTATGAGCCGTCACATGCTCCTGAGTTCACAGCGGTGTTGTACCGAGGTGAGGTGAAAACACCTAGACGGATAGTACTCCTCCTGCTATATCGGAACAGCGTTTCACATTTTTGCCATCTATTGCGTGTGGCTCAAACTTGGAGCACACATCGGCTCCCGTGATAAATGACAGTTTGCAACTTTAATTTAATGACTGCACTCGCCTCCCTGCTCAGGATCCCCACACACTTAAGACTCCCACTCACTCACACACACATCTCTCCATCGATTTTGCACCTGATGTTCATACCGCCGGCACATTTCCATGTTTGTATTTCTGACGGTCGCTGCACTAACCTTGCTGCTACATTCACATCCACTTCACTTTACAGCTGAATGCAAGTTTATAACCTCACGTATAAACTCTCAGCAATGGTGGGGAGTAATGGGGTACATGCGAGGGAGATTATTTTGTACTTGGAATACAAAATTTGACCGACCGTTAAACTATTAAGCAGGATGATGGATGGTAATCATAATACAGATGCACTGTTGGAATTAATGGATTATACAAAAGGATCGATCTATTTCTCATGTTTATTATCACTGTAGAAAACAATGTGTTGACCTTCTGGGTCTGTCTCCAGTTAATATTTTGATGTTCTCACCTCTGTAGTGAAGAAGAGAAAAACTGAGGATCATTGATACTAATTAGCAGTGTCATATTCATACTACTGTAAATTGTAAGAGAATTTCAGGGGATATGTCACTTGCAGTGAGTAATCTAATAGAATATGTTACAAATTACATGCTAGGGTATGTATTTTTAATCTTTAGTGGGACACTACTGTTTGTCTGACCTGTTCTGTGTTGATGCACAACTGTTTGCCTTAAATTTCAACCCCAGGGACAAATGAAGCGCTTTGAACTGAGGAGAATCGTGTATATTTACCTGACTAGGTCTCCGTGGAGCTGGACATAGAGGCCCTTTCCATTTCTCTGAGCACACAGCTCCTCCACTGTGGTGGTGGTGGAGCAGAGCACCAGCTGGAGGTCGGGCTGCGGGGTGGAGGGGGCCTGCGGAGCGGAGGCGGGGGGCTGAGGGTCCACTGAGCCCCCGTACAGACACACGCAGCCCCGCTGGGTGTCCCCCTTCAGCCAGTCACGCTCTCGGGATCCGAATCTGGTCTTCCTCGTCACACAGCCCCGGCTCCCATTCCGCTTCATGTTGCGCTGCTGACACGGAAGGAGTCGTTTCAGCAGAGGCATGCGACTCGGTTATCAGCTACGTCTGACAACTCAACATCTGGACCGGCTGTTACCAACTCGATCATCTCGAGAATCCACAGAACTAAAGCTGTCAGAGGTGGAGCGTAAAATGTGATCAAGCTTTAAGAAAAAAAACACACACAAACATGATAAGTGTCCACAAGGTCACAAACAGGGAATCTTACCACAGGGTCTGCTTTTATTTTCTTGAGGCTTACTTTTTTTTCTACCACAAGTCTAAGCTTCATATCCTGAGTCATCAGCAAGAACGGAGCTAATGATTCAACTCATTACACTGAAGACACCTGCGCTCCCTTAATGTCTGCCTCGTTTGTTGTGGTTCTCACTGGTGCTGGACGATGTGCCTGCCTCACTGAAGGACCAGCAGGAACCATGTTGCCTCATCGCTGCTGTTTCTCCTCTGGACTAAATGCATAGCTTGGCTGGATCCAAATCTGACATTAATAAGGTCCGATGCTGGATTAAAATGAGAAAGTATGGGACTTCTATCACAAGCACACACAACAAAGGCATAACAGTAGGGCGCTGCTCTGATGCTGCCTGTACACACACACACACACACACACACTGTTATTTAATTTGGAGACTCTTCAAAGAAATTCTGGGAAGAAGATGAAAGTTTGCTCATCCACTGGCGTAGCTTTCTCGACTGCTGTCATCTTCCGTTGTGATGTTCGATAAGTCAAAGTTGAGCAGTGGAGTGAGGTAAGTGAGTAAGGATAGGTGAAGAGGACCTTTAAATGAATCCAAAACGAGAGTTCAGCGAGCGAAGGAACTATCTCACTGAAAACTCACACTCTGCGGCTCAGCGAGTGGAGGAACTGTGATAGCTCCCTCCCTCACTGAGCCGCAGAGTGTGAGTTTTCAACATACAGACCAACCACACCCAACCCTCCAACACGCACGCACGCCACATCTAATCACACATAACTCACACTGCAAATCTGTAAATAATTTTCCTGAAATTTCCAAAACCTCCAACGCATTCCATGGAGTATAACAGCGACGCAACTTCAGATGCTTTCAGTCAGAATGTGAAGTGGTGCGTACAGCCTACTTTTTATCTACATTTCTGATGTTTTTTTTCCTATTCTATTGCTTTCTGATCTTACAATTTACAAACATACACTTTATTATTATAATTCTGGTCTCAGAGCATAAAAATATTTTGCAGTAGATAAGACCTGAAGTTATCTATAACAAACACAGATGATGTTATTATTTGAAGAATGATTTGATAATAGCATATTAATTGAAGGCAATCTAAATTAGTTCAACATTAGCCTACTTTTAATCTATATTCCTGATGTTTTTTCCTATTCTTAAGCTTTCTCATCTCACAATACAATATGTAAATGAGCTTAAAAGACATAATTTCTCTCAGATCATTTCTTGAGCAAGCTACCAGTGTGGATAATTTATACATGAACCTGTTCAGTTACCCTTTCATCTCAAACTGTCAATTAAGAATTCTCTGTCAGCTGGATCATTTTGTCCAAACTCTGCATCTGAGATCGTGATTGCCCTGCCACATCCACCCTATTGATGCCATAGATCAGGTCTGGAGCAGCATTATTCCAGAGATTAACCAGGTGAAAATGTAACAAGAGGGGAAGGTTCAAATTCCACACCTGTTGATAAGTTGGACCCAGTGAAATTGCTGCGCTCTTCCCTGTTCTCATCAGGACCTGTGAATGTGTGAGGCTCTGAAATGCTGCTCGCTGCTGTGAAACCACTCACTAGTGGGGCCTCAGGATAGCTCCCAGGTGTGGGTTTGAGCCGCAGGAGCTGCACTGAAATCATATACATTCACTCATCCTATCCCCAGTGCATAGGGAGTCGCTAAATGCACTTAAGAATGCATATTGTGTTCTCTCCTAGGGAGTTTCTGAGCTTGCAGCGGAGGTCTCCTGTATCCCCCATCATGACAAAGTGCAAAGTATCTTGTGCAACAAATGCAGCCATGTTTTAGCAAAGACGGACCGGCAGGGCTTGAATTTGAAGGTGAATTTCCGCTGAGAAACTTCAGCGCGATTATCTACCCCATGTTCATGTTTTCATGGGTTATCAGGCGTGAAACAGACAGGCAATCGTTGCCCCTTCGCACTGATAACAGAATAATGGTTGAGTGATAAGATACCGTAGGGCTCAATCAAGCCAAGAGGGGGAAGAAATCTGCATTTTACAGTAGTAGTATTATTGTTATGCTCTAATTCCCAAGGTGACCTATTTTTTATTCCATGATTTTGATGTGTGCCCATCATTCACATGCATACACGTCCACTGAATTACACAGTGGCACAGCTGAGATTCTCTGCGTGTCTGTGTGTGCGCTTGTGTGTGTGTGCGTGTGTGTGTCCGTGTCTTACAGCTACCTCATGACTTCCATGTCATTACACTTCAGGTGTCTTGCCCTAAAATGTCATGGAAGAACTGTGAAGCAATGGGCCTTACCATAAAAGCTCTAAAAGCCTACTCAGTGCTTGCTTGCTTGCGTGTGTGTGTGTGCGTGTGTGTGTGTGCGTGCGTGTGTGTGTGTGGTTTGTGGCTTTAAATTGGCTCTGGTACATTCCTCGTTTAATGGCAATCCTCCACAGATCAATCATCAACCAGGGCACATCAATCCCTGCGCGTTACATAATGTTGCAAAGGATGCGTCCGCTGCACTTTGCCTTGTTTCTAACCAGACGCCGCGATGCAAGAAAGACATGTAACACAGCCGCACAGACAGACAGAGACATGTTGCCCTGTCACAATCACCACCACAGAGTAAATCCTCCTCCTCCTCCTCCTCCACCTCCTCCTCCTCCTCTCTGGTCATGACTTGCCTTCAGAACCCGGATCCCCGTCGCTGATGCCGCCGCAGTCGGCGGCTTCAGCCCCGCTCGGTGGAGCACCGTGTCCGGCTGCCTGTCTATGCAAGCCCCGGTGTCTCCTCCTCCCTTCTGGATGCCCGTCGAGCCGCTGGTGTCCCCGTCCTCCATCGCCATGTCTGCTGCCGCTGCCGCTGCCGCTCTCCTCCCGGTTACACAGCCCGGAGTGAGGTCCCGGTGCAGCGGAGAAGGTGCCGCCTGTGTGGGTGCAGCGCCGCCATGTCCAGACTGACTGACAGGCGAGAGAGAGGGAGAGAGAGAGAGAGGGGGAGAGAGAGAGAGAGGAGGCCCTGCTGCTGTTGCTGCTGCTGCTGCTGAGGAGGAGGAGGAGGAGGAGAGCTGCTCCACTAACATGGCCTGGGCGTGTTCACACTGTTTATTATTCATCAGCAGACTCTGCCCCTCTCTGATCAGGGGACAGGCCTCCACACATACACACACAAACATAACCATATTTCACACGTGATGACGACATGGACTTACCAATGTCAGAGATGTTGGGCAAGTTTCAAATGTTCCCCTTTTCCACCACGACGGTGTCGGTTCAAGTTCTACTTGCGAACCAGTTGAGAACCAGTTGCTTTCCCACTGCTTGGGAGCTACATCGTAACGTATCATAATACTGTACACTGTAGGTTAGTTGTGTCACTGCTTTCTTTAAACACTGTCCCCAGTTGAGAAATAAGAATGCCGGGTTATGCTACTGAACCAGAACAAGAACTAGTGTTATCAAAACGTTGATTACTACTTGTCAGCAGTCCTCATAGTCTTTTTTTTTACTTCTTTAGATGCTTCTTTGTCACAACCTCTCATGTCGGGAGAAAAAAATGGTAGTCTTGCTGTATTCACCCAGTCTTTGACAAGGCTGGTTCTTAGATCTGGCTCATGCCGCTCTTGAGCAAGTTTTTCGGGGGCCAGAGCCGGTTCTTTGCCAGTGGAGAACAGAAAGAATGATTGTACACTAAGCACCAGTCTGGAACCAGCACTTGAACTGTTTTGGTGTGAAAGCAGCTGTGACTGTATATATTTAGTCATTCGAAACAGGAGGTTTTCTGTCCCTCACCGCATTAAGGGTGCTAGTTCATGTCTCAGTCCCAGCCATTTCTTTGTGGAGTTTGCATGTTCTCCCCATGTGTGGGGGACTTTCTGACAGGGTGACATGTGATGGACTGGACACCTGTCCATGGTGTATGTCCTGCCTCCCTCCTATGTGAGCTGGAGGAAGGCACTAGAAGACCAACTGGGTTCATAACAGGTAAGATGATGGATGAAGGACAGACGTGTCCTAACCCTGTTCTTGGGAGAACACTGCTCTGTATGTTTTGATGTTTCCCTCTATAAGCACACCTGATTGAATTACTACTGTCAAGCTTTGCAGAAGCTTGATGACGAGGCACTTGTTAGACTCAAGGGTGTTGAAGCAAGAAACATCAAATATACAGTATACAAAAATCTATATAATGCAATTCGTTAGAGGTAGCATTATGCTATGGCACTGCGCAAGAAATAACAACAAAAAAATACTAAAATATTAATTATAATACTTAATATCACTGCGTTACTGCAAAAACGTATCGATTGTAAGTAACATTCTAATTGTCACCTATATTGTCTTACAATTCTGCATGAATTAGACACCAATTGCTATTTAATTATTCACTGTACCTCACATCCCTACTGTGGCAACAACAAACCTTTAACTGGAAACAGGTGCTGAGACTCTGCACAGAGGTAATAAACATGCAACAGATAAATCCAATTTATTTCTACAGTGCTTTCACCAAAACATCTATTCAAATTGTGGCTCTATTGGAGTGAAGCAGTCATATTTTATACAGTATTATTAATACATAACTCCTTCTGTTACTCCCAAGCATCGTGTATAAATAACTAGTTGTCGTGCCAGGTTTAACAGGAGAGTCTTCATCATCGTTTGTTTGTTTTGCTCATTAATTCTCCAGGTGACCCAGAGGGCTGCTTGCTTGATAGAAGGGAAATGTAGAACAGCCTGCAAGATTTAACTATTTATAATCCATTAATATTCATAGTCTTAGATCAACTGACTGGCCACTCTAACGCCTGGCGTCTTTGTTTTACATGTATAATTACAGGCTTTACCTCCGCTCTGACTGCACAGATTCTCACTGGTCTGGCAACCCGGGTAAGAAGAGTTTGTATGGGTTACAACTGACCACATTGACCATTATAAAATATAATTTAAAGCTTTTAAAATTCAACATTGATATGGTAAGATTTAGCACCACCTTTTGTAAATGTATCCTACGAGATAGAATGAATTCACCTTTGTTAGAGTTGGTTTCAGTCAAAACTGTGTAGGACGGCTGTACACTCAATGGTCATTTTCCTATTGAACTTGATGGATAAATAATTTGGAAGAATACTTTCTGAAGAAATCCAGACAGATACAGAGTCTTGTTGCACCATATAGGAGTACTGATCAGTAGATTGCAACACCTGGTCCCTTGGATTCATGTGATTATGGCAGTGACTTGGCAATAGCTTGATTCAAGTTTATTTGACTGTAAGGGATAGTAACTAAAATTACTTCCTATGTGTGCAAAGTTAACTTTTCATACCACCTTGTGTAATAACTAGTAAAACAGGCCCTTGCCATAACAAAACCACAGATGGTTACATACTAGGTATTTTAGCATGACCTGTATTGATCATCGGCTGTCTTACCTACTTTGCACATCTCCAGCTGTAGCCACCATAGAAAGTCTAACTGGGCCTGATCTCACACATTCTAACAGATCAGACTTTTACACCACAACCCCCAACCAAGAAAACAAAATGCCAAAGTTCAGCTAGATTTTTTTTATTTGACTTTTTATTCGCTTGATCATTTTCTCCAACCCAAAGACAAGAATACACAGCATAAATTGAAAATATCCCATTTAATAGTTTACAACTTCTCATCTTTAATCATCATTTCATACTTTCAGTCCGACATTCACACTCACCTTGAAGCCATGGAACTGGGACTCAGTTCGACATGCCAAACTTGACTGGAAAAGTGAACTTCATGCCTCCAACCTCCCCCAACAAATCGATTCCCATATTGTTTTACAGTCAGGACAGGCCTGGGGGGCTACAAACTGATTTTGTTTTCAAAATACAATGGATGCTTCTTCTTTTTTTATCGTTTGTATGTTTGATTTGACAGGGAAAGTAAACATGGTGGCAATTCAGATGCTTTTCCAAGCCCTTTACACACTGAATTCCTCCTAACAAATAAAAAAAAACAAAACAAAACAAAAATCAATTATCCGATTTTATCCAAGTGACGGATGTGCACTTTCATCACCCTCTTAAAAACATTAACAGTATTGTGAGCACTATCTGAGCAACTTCCTAATGTACATGTTAGTACAGACCCATGACGGTGGTGTGACAGATTCGATAATTTGAACTTTTCTTGCATTTCAAAAAGAGTCTCAGGTCAAGAGTAGAAATGACATTATTTACACTGGTTTTTCACATGCAGCTCAGAAGCTGAAAGTTGAAGTTGCAGCCAAAAATCATGTCCTATCTAGATAAAAGACATGTCACACACTAACACATTCTCTCAACCATGATTATTTTCCTCTCTCTCTCTCTCTGTGTTGCACACACACACACACGCGCACACACACACTCACGCACACACAAACGCACACATACTAGAATCACTTCAAACGCTGATCACACCTCTGATGGATAGTTGTTTCCGTTTCTTTTCTTCCTTTTAAATTACAGTGTCCAAAGCACTTATGTCGGGTTCATTTCCATTTTGTACATTTAAAACTGCATGAATTTACGGTATCATCGAAAGAACTGATCAGATGTGATTAACAAGGGTACATACTGGTTGAAGAAGACAATACAAACAACACCAACAAAAACATTCAGGAATAGATGTATGAAACTTCCTTTCCCATCCCGTCAGCCTTCCTGTTTTGCACAGCTCCCCCCAGTGGCTAATAGCTTGTAGCGCGGGCTTGTCCTGGGGTAGTGATGGGGCTGCTTGAAGCAGCACTCCATATATTTTTATATTTATATATATCTAAGAAATCTTTGAGACTTTCATAGAAAAGCAAAGTCACCTCCCTGCCTCAAAACCTACCGCATGGCGTCGTGTCTGATATAGCGAGGGCTTAGATCAATCTGCCGCCATGCGTTGCGTCCTCTCCTTTCATATCTGAGACCGCAGAGAGGAAGCCGAGAGGCAAATGACATCAGTGGTATGGGGATGGTGGGAAACACAGTTCAGACCGAGGGAAGGACGCTGTCCCTCCAGCCTGTCTGGGACAGCTTCGTACGCAACGCTCCTATCAGCTCCCGTCCAGATCTAGCCCCAACAGACAAGTAGCGCTCTAGACTGAGTGAGAGGCCATACTCTAGAGGGAAACACACGCACACACACACACACAAAAAAAAGAAATAGCAACAAAGAGAGCCAACATGTTAACTCCGAGGGGCATCATCTCACGTACGACTGAGACGAGAAGAGACGGATGAGGATTGACAAGAGTGCAGAAAAAAAACAAAACAAAACACTCGACCACAGGGAGAGGGGGGGAAGAGTTTGCGTCTCGGGCGAGAAAGCCGCTCCCCCCTTTACGAGGAGGGTGTGGACACGCGTGAGGCGTTGAGAGGGGCCGGGGGGGGGGGGGGGGCGAAGCAAGGTGCCACTGTGCTTAGGGTTCTCAGTAGTACGGTACGTCACGTCACACATCATCCTCAACATCTGTCCGGACACCCTCACTCCCTCACCTGCGGACCTCGTCGGCTAGCCTTCCAAAAGAAGTACGAAAGTGATGACGACACATCCCGCCATGAAGCATGAGTAGCAGGTCAAACGCAGCTCGGTTGCATCCTCTTTAAGATTTTGTTGTTTTTTTTGTACATATATGCATACAATTATACTTCCTAGCTAATCTTTTAAGTCTTTCCGTGGGTTTTTATTTAATTTGATCAGCTTTTGTTTCTTTTACAACTATATACAATGTACAGGCAGCAGATCATATATCTTTTACAATGAGTGAGTGATGATACAGGGAGGTCTTTATAGACTGATGCTGACTAGCTCTATTTAGACAATATACATTGTGAATAATTGGAATTTTTAGAAAATGGCATCTAAAAAAAGGATGAAAGATAGTACAAGAGACAAAAAATTGTAAAAGCCCTCAATATGTACAGAAAAAAGCCAATATAGCATTTGTCAACAACAGAAAAAAAAGAGTGAAACTGAAATTATTTTCTCCATATACACATATCGTAGCTCAAAAATATTTTCAAAGCTAATAAGATTCTCTGATTTGGTCACAGAAGTTGGAAGATAGTGAAGCATAGTGAGAAGATGTGTACAGCCTGATTGAACGTCTGAGGATCTCCACACAGCACTGCAGGGCTGCTGGGCTCGTTCACCGGTGAGATGCACAAACCACAATCAGTTTCTCTCGTTTAGATGCCCTCCCCCTCCCCTCCCCTCCCCTCCTCCTCTCCTCCTCCCTCACCCCCCTTTGATTGCAATTTATGACTAGAGAAGAAAGCTGCGATCGACTAAAACTAGGAGTCAACACGGAAGAGAAAACACTGTGAGGTATTAAGGTCGCCGTCTCCCGACAGCATGGTCACAAATCTGATTTGGAAAAGACAAGAGCCGAGAGTACGCCAACAGTCTCTACGGACCGACCCGCCCCAGTACCTCACCATGTGACCCCAACTCACACCTCCGTGTGGTTTTTGAGGGGGGGGGGGGGGGGGGGGGGGGGATATCGAATGACACTTCAACTTTTGCAGACTACTTTTGACTTGAAACCTCGATGCCAGCTTCAGAAACAAATTACACCCATTAGCTGCCATAAACCACAAGATTTGTTTTTCCAAAGACAGAAACCATTAGGATTATGTTAATTTAAGTAGGTTTTTTTTTGTCTTTTCCAAAACGAGGACAAAAAAAACACATGGCCTTGGACACCCGGGTAAGGTAGTATTAGTGCGCGAATGGCTGTGATGATGAAGTCCAGGATGTAAGAAGGGTAAAACTTGATTGACACGAGTCGATGTACCAATTGGAATCCATCTGGATCGTCTTCCCTCAGACTGAAAACACCATCAGCACACAAGCAGACTTACAAACAAAGCTCATACAGAACCCGACAGTTCAGGGGCTTTTATCTAGCTAAGTCAGAAAGGCACATCACTTTGATATCAGGCATAAATAATTAAGTCAAATTACTGCAGAAGTAAAACAAACCTTCACAAAAAAAAAATAGTGCCGAGGAGATGAGCGTCCTCATCCGAGAAGACGGCCGTGGAGAAAAAAAACAAAACGGGGGGGGAAAAAAACAAACAAACAGAAAACTCGAGGGGGGAAATAAAAAGCATTCAGTGCATGTAACTACATTCATAACAAGCTTCATTTACATGTATGTGCATGGTGACCGAGATCGACCAGGTTAAAGAAACGTGAAATGTCTGTAAAGGTTGTGAGCCAGACCGCGAGGACGCGGAGGGGGGGGGGGGACTTATCATGGCGACGTACGTTTCAACGCTACAGGTGAGGCGGTGTGAAGGAAGACCCCGCGTGGGACGGCCCGGGCGCGTCCCACCCCGGGCGGGCGGCCAGACCGCGCGTGTGCGTGACCAGACAGACGTTGGACTGCGTCCTACAGAGACACGGGATCGTGATCCCGCCCCCCCCCCCTGCTCCGGCCGAGCTAGCTGCGACCGGCTAGGCTTCCCGCGTGCTTTCTTCTTCTTCTTCTTCTTCGTGTGTTTTTTTCCTGCTTCGAGCAAATTAATGTAATTCAAAATGAATACAACTCTGACAAGTCATATCACTGGTGACGCGGAGGGTCTCGAAAGAAGAGGGTGGTGGTGGTGGTGGTGGTGGTGGTGGGGGGGGGGGTGGGGGGGTGCACGAAGGACTGAAGGCTCCTCCCATCGACAGGTCTGGAAGCGAAGTCTTGATGCGAGGTCTTGAACCTCAGAGTGGGCTCGCTAGGCCGGAGGATGGGCGTGCGTGCGTGCGTGTGTGTGAGAGTGTGTGCGTGCGCGCTTTCGTGGGTGGCAACGGTGCCGGGCGGAGGGGGTGCGGGTGGAAAACAGTACGACTACACACGGAAACCAATGAAGAAAAGAAAAGAGAAGAGTTCCTCGATTGATATGTCGTTTGTTTGTTTCGTTTCCCCCCCCCCACCGATTATCAGATTGACGTGGATAAAGTCAGTCGGGTCTTGGTGACACATCGGTATTTGGAGATGCTGCTGCTGCTGCTGCTTCCCATGCAACTCGAGGGCAGCGGGATGCAGTGGCGTCGCAGGACGATCCGCCGGGACCAAAGGAAGGAGGGAGGGAGGGAGGCGAAAGGAGAAATCATGTTTCAAGTTCCCTTGGTCTGGGGTGGTGGTGGTTGGTGGTGTTGGTTGGCGTGGAGGGGGAGGGGGGGGGGGAGCAGGGGGCTTTTTAAGAGGGACGACGGGAGCGGCTCATCACTGCCAGGACTGAGGGGGGAAGTTATTCACCTCGGCCAGGTCCTGCACGGGCGAGCCCTTCAGGGTGTACGTCAGCTTGATCCTCATTCGTAGCTGTTGCTGAAATTCGGGCGAGGAGGACGACGGTGTTTATAAAAGTAGGAGAAAATGTGGCAGAACGTGTGCGTTAAAATCTAAAAAAAAGAGAGGGGGGGAGAGAGAGCAAGAGAGAGAGAGACACAGAGAGAGAGAGAGAGAGACAGAGAGAGACACACAGGGAGAGAGAGAGAGAGAGAGAGAGAGAGAGACAGAGAGAGAGCGAGAGAGAGACAGAGAGAGAGAGACAGAGAGACAGAGCGAGACACAGAGAGAGAGACAGAGAGAGACACACAGGGAGAGAGAGAGAGAGAGAGACAGAGAGAGAGCGAGAGAGAGACAGAGAGAGAGACAGAGAGAGAGAGACAGAGAGACAGAGAGCGAGACACAGAGAGAGAGACAGAGAGAGAAAGACAGAGGGAGAGAGACAGAGAGAGAGAGAGAGAGCGAGACACAGAGAGAGAGACAGAGACAGAGACAGACAGAGAGAGAGAGACAGACAGAGAGCGAGAGAGAGAGAGAGAGAGACTGTGCTGGGGGCTAACTCACTTTCTGTGGGTTGAGGACTCTGATGACCTGCGTGACCGTTCCCTGGTTGAGCGCGGGGACGACGTTGCTGCTGGGGGAGAGGAGCTGCAGCTGGAATGTCTGACAAACGAGAGGCGGGGGTAAGGTGTGAGACAGACTGGACCCGTACCAGTGGAGGAACCTGGGGGTTGGAGGGGGGGGGGGGGCCTGCATCGATCCAGGGCTGACCGCAACTGATGGATCATCACTTCTAATGACTCCCCTGCACTTCATGCCAGAGTTAAATGATGCCGGGGGAGGCGAGTGAAGTTGAGAATGGTAGCCGCCGGACCTCCTTAGCGCGCGTCTGAGATGCAGCTTTCTGTGTCCTCTCACACGGAAGCAGCGTGGTGCCAGGGCCACAGGCTGGCAATGCTGCTAATGCACTGTGGTGAGGCTCATCTTAGGCCCGCTGGATGAAGGCTGGGCAAATACAATGGCTTCTTTTTGAGGTATTACATAAGATTCTAGCATTTTGACTCAAAACCAGCTTACTGCTTTAACTAATTCAGTACTGTACAGATGATATACATATTACAGTATACACGACAGGCTTTCAGTCTGGAGTGGAGTTTAGCAGACTCATGAGTGATGGACACATTCATTAGAGGCTCAGCTCCTTACCTTTGGTACTGCAGCTTGGAAAACAAAGTCCGTCATGTCGGCCTCTGTTGAGTTGGACGCGTGGATGGTGATGACCGCGATGTTAGGATTGGGGTTAGCTCTCTCGAACGTGAAGTCTATTTTCAGGCCGTTTTTGTTGTACGCCGTCATAGGAGGAATAGCTGAGACGGGGGGAGAAAAGGTGTTCAGAATGGCGGGGGGGAAACGGCGGACGAGACGAGGCTGCGCCTGCGGATCGCACGGACTCTCACCTGCAGCTGCAATGTCATTGAACAGGGGCTGTGAGGAGAGGCCATCCAGGAGGAAGGGGGGTTGGGAGGAGGGTACGGAGGGGGCGGGAGCAGGGGCCGGGCCACCTGGAGAGAAGGGGACGCGACACACTGGGGTTGGACTTCACTTCAGGTTAACGGCAAGCAGGAGCAGGTGGGACATTACGACTTCACACCGGGGTGGGGGGTGGGGGGTGGGGGGCTACGACAGGGGTTTAATGGCGGGACCCTTCTAAAGAGGGGCTACTGGTCCTACCACTTAGTGAGAGGTCGCCCAGGAGATCCAGCAGCTCTCCTCCGGGCGAGGCCGTCTTGGTGGGCATCGTGGTCTGGATCACCGGCCCCACGTCGTTACCACTCAGCAGGTCTAACAGGTCGTTGGGCTGGGGGAGCATGACAGGTTAAAACGGGTCAAAACGCTCATTTAGGCATTTGCGGCAGCTGGGAACGTCATGATCCGTCCGTTTTAACCTTCCTCTATCCCCCCCCCAAAAAAAAAACACACATCAAAGCGCTGCTCACCTGGTTGGCTGGCTGGGTGACAGCGGGCGGATGCTTTGGCTCCACAACAGAGGGCTCCGCTTCCCCATTTGTCTGTACAATCTCCGTGGGGCCGTTAGTGGCGCTCTTCTCCATAATGGGCATTCGCTCTAGGAGAGCTGGCCTGCAGTCAGGGAACCAGGGGTGAGACAAAAGGCGACGCAGGACTCCGCCATCCGGGTGCAAGGCCGAGCGCGGCGCCGTCTCACCTCATGTGGTCGTACTTCTTGAAAAGCGCGTTGTACTCCACGGCCCTCTGCTGCAGCTCCACGTCGATGCTGCTGCCGTATATCGAAACCACCTTCTTGATTCGGCTGCAACGGGAGAAAAACGCTGACGGTTAGAGGAGGGGCGTCCCCCGCCCGCGGAGCGGCTGCGACGGGCCGCACTCACTTGACGCTGCTGAAGCGGGTGGACAGCTTCATGATGGCGGTGAGGGAATAGCCCCGGGTCACCGGTGTGGACAGGTTGGACACCAGGAGTCCCTCCAGCACGTCCAGGACCTCGTCCTCGGTCACCTAGTTTCAGGAGGAGGAGGAGAATAAGAGACCTCATAACCTGGATCGCTCGGCGCTAATTAGTGTGTCTGCATGTGTGCATGTGTGTGTGTGTGTGTGTGTGTGTGTGTGTGTGTGTGTGTGTGTGTGTGTGTGTGTGTGTGTGTGTGTGTGTGTGTGTGTGTGTGTGCGCGTCTCCGACCTGGATGGGCTCCTCCTCCTCACACTGGCCAGACACCAGCAGGTCCCCATACTCTCCTATGCACCAGGACGCCACCTGCACTAGAGGTTGCTGAGAGACAAGAAGAGAAGCGACTGTGAGAGACGAGCTCTGTAGATGCACCGTAGTGAGCTGGGCCGGACCAGGCCGAGCCGGACCAGGCCGAGCCGGACCAGGCCGAGCAGAGTCAGGCCTCTGACCTGGGAGATGTCGTCCAGCAGGGCTTTGTACAGTCTCTGTACTGTGTAGGCGTGCATCTCCACGCTGTTCGTGATGAGCTGGATGAGGTTGGGCACAGAGTCGTCTCGCACGTAGCTCCCCGCCTGCAACCGCGGAGCACAGACAGCCGCTCAGCGTGCATAACAATGAGGATTGAAACCTTCGGTCTCAACGCGAGGCAACATGATTGGGTTACGTAAAAACACGGCCCCCTCTACGCTCGTCGTTACGGAGGACATTTCTCTGTGGGGGTTTCATTCGTGTCGGAGCCGACCCCACGTTGGCATTTGAGGGACTGCTGCTTTGGCACTTGGTGTGATTCACCCGCGGCACTTATTTGCAGTTTTGCAATAAAACGGCTGCAGTCAATAACCAAATCGGATTACGCGATTCTGCTCTCGGCTGCATTCGTCATTACGGCCGAGTCCTCACGGCCCCCCAGAGGCGCCGCGGGCGTCTGTGCAATCTACGTACCGTTGTCAGGACCCTCATGATGGTGTCTATGTGCCATCTCTTGGAGGGGGCGTACCTGGAAGACAGAGAACGAGAGCTGGTGAGCGCCTGGAGAGGACAGAGGCGTCCTAGCCCGGCACAGCCGGGGAGAGGGGAGGGGGCTGTCAGAAAACAGACGCAATCAGCACAGTCTTTCAGACGATGGATCACTCTAATTTTCATCACACAGCATCCCAAGTGTTGGCCCGTGAGCACACCGTAAACCCTGAGCTTCCTCTTCTTCTTCTTCTTCTTGGATCTAAATCACTCTGTTACTTTTAGCTGGCTCCATCCACCACCCAGACCCCTTTGCTCACGTTCCGAGAAATGAAAAATCTCTTTCCAAAACCGAGAGCGACGGGGGTCACACGGGACGTGGGTGCGATAATTACAAAGGAGCTCCAGTGTATGTGTGTGTGTGTGTGTGTGTGTGTGTGTGAGAGAGAGTGTGCGTGCGTGCGAGTGGCATACTTCTCCGCGGCTAAAAAGACCCCCGACGCGCAGTCGGCTTTGAATTCCGGGTCACAGGAGTCCAGGAAGTAGAGCAGCTCTTTCATCATGCCTCGGATGTTGTTGCCGTTGACCAGGGCGAAGCTCAGCTCCATGGCGCGTCTGTCCAACGGGAGGGGAGAGCGGGGTCAGACGCGACGGGGCAGGCTCACGGAGCCGCAAACGTGCCCCGGGCAGCGGCGCGGCTCACCTCTTGATGGACACGTCCAGGTCCTTCAAGCAGTCCACGATGGTGCTGCGGTGCCGCTGCACCGCGTTGTGGTCCGTCTGTACCGTCTTTAGTAGAGACGTCAGCGCCACGTATCTGCCGGGGGGGCGGCCCAGAACACACCCGTCACACACCCGGTCGGGGACCAACGCTTACCTGGGAGACGGCCGGCCCACCTTATGTTTTTGTCGTTGTTGAGCAGGAAGCGACCTAGGATGTTGATGGCCAAGACCTGCGAGGCGGAGAGAGGCGTTTAGGCGAGAGAGGGGGGGGGAGTCGGGAAATACTCCATTGAAAGAGAGACTCACCCTCAGTCCGCTTTCAGACTTGATGTCCATTATTGTCAACACGGTCTCGTACAGAATTGCATTGCCTACGTTTTTACTCGTCTCTGTGTTCGTCGCCACCTGTTGAGCAGAAAAAGCCAAGACGCCGGTCAGGCCAAAACTCTCTCGGGCGATGTTTAGGCCTAACATGACGACGCGAAATGCTCCGAGTCCCACCTGGGCCAGGATGTCGTTCATTGCTTCGCTGGAGTCGTCGTCGCTCTTCCCTAAGATTCGCAGTAGTCTCAATATCCGCACCTGGAGAGCACCAAAGCAAAGGGAGTTCAGTGAGGCCGGGTGATGAGAGCTGTGGTTTTCCTTCCAGGCCGATGCCTACCTGGAGGAAGGGGTCGCTTATGCCCGACACGTCATGCTCGGGAGAGTATCCAGACATGATCAGGTTCTTCAGGATTCTCACCAACTGTGGGACCAGCTGCCAGGACACCGACAACAGAGCAGAGACAGGAGAGAGGTTTCACAATATTTTGCGTCGGTCTTCCACTCGCTGCGCTTCCAAAAAAGAAAAAAAAACGCATTCGGCCATTGTTCCCGGTCTACTTTCGGAGCAAATAATTACTCGCCGACAGTGGCAGAGAGCCAGACTGACATCCAGAGCGAAGGGGGGGAGGGAGGGGAGGGGGAGGGGGAGGGGAGGGGGGGGGGGGGTTGGGATTGTCTGTTTGCCGACATGGAGCAAGGACACTGAAACTCGGGTGATTCAATAGTCTGGGGTTGCGAAATCAAAACCTCGACGGCTCCAAACTACTGGGTTAGGACATTGGTCTCCGAGGGGGAGCAATATTCATCCACACCTGACGATGTTCGATGAGATTGAGGACGGCTCGGCAGCCTCCGATCAGGGCGGTGTTTCTACATGGTGCATCTACGGGATTTCACACCTCCGACGACGACGACGACGGAAACGCTCAGGTGACACTCGGGCGTTCTGGCCAAAGAGCTGGCTGTTTTATCCAGCGTCGAGCCGAGCTCCGACTGCTTACATCTCTCGCGGTGTTACTGAACACTGAGCACGCATTCGTACCTCAGCAACAGCTGATTTTAGGGAACTTCTTCAGAGTCACCGAGACCGATCCGCTAACAAGAAGAGGCGTGTTCATGGGTTTGTTTGGCCCGATTCTGATCGCCGCTTTGTCTTCGACTTCCTCTGTGGATGTTACAGCAAGCCAGTGGCCCAAGACGCCCGAGTGGGACTTCACCCGCCTACGCCTTCGTGTCCCCGTCTCGACGACTGCCCAGTGCAGGACACCACCTCTCCAGACGACACCGTGACGATTGAGCCACCCCCTAACAGCGATGCGGACGCGGCGGATCTGCTCCCCGGTGAGGGCACGCCCACGCGGCCGTTTCTGGACAGACGTGAGCTGCGCTACTCGCATGTGATGGCACGGAGAACGAAACCAAACAGCAGAGTGAGGTATGCGTCGGACAAATGGGCCGAACTTTTGAGTGGATATTTAAACCACTGACGTCGTGATGATCACTGCACACGGTCGAGAAATTAAAATCAACAAAACAAATCGTTGGAAATTAAAGCACAAAATGGCGTTCACTCGACACAAATTGGGTTACGTCTGAGGTGACTGTGAGGGGTGATTACAGGTTACGGCATGCACCAGCTATGAGAGCAGAATGTCCTCTTACCTTCTCATTCTAACACAATGCAGGAATTGTAACAAAGACAAATGACAGAAAAAATATGAGGTAGATGTTAGGGAGGGGAAACTGGAAATCATTCACTTTCAGAGAGCTCAAAGTAATGCTAAGATCATGGGCATGAGGGGTGGCGCCTCTGGCACTGCTTAGTTAGACCTGGAGGAGGAGGAGAGGCACAGGCAGCAAGTTGAAATACAAGAGGAGAAACAGACTGTGGTAGGAGATAAAAAAAACACTGACACACACACACACACTCTGAATATACAGCAGAAACCGCTAGCGAAGCCTCACAAGTCTACACAGATCGTCTCTATCTTAGCTGTCCCAGAGAGGAAATGCGTACGCCCAAAAGGAAGAATGAAATGTGACATGGCTTTAAGACAGATGCACAGGCTCGGCGCGTCCCTCCGGGAGCCAGTCCGTACCTTTCTGAAGTGGGCCAGCATGTCAGGACTTCTTTCACACATCTCGGTGAGGAGGACGACCGACGTATGGAGAACACCTGGGGGGGGAAGGACGGACTGAAGGTTATCCGGGTGGAGAGGCTGGGCCGACACGAGTGTCACGCTTCCTCCTTTGAACCTTTCTAAGACGGTGTCTCACAGACCTCAGAAAAAGAGACAAGGGATGGAGGCTGTTTCGGGGAATAAAGAGACCTTCAAAATGATAAAAGTCAGCCTCATAGTCCTTCAGACCTTCAGACCCTGCTATACAATAATATGTTCAGTTAAATAGTAATAAATGCTCATTGGACAGATGCTTTTATCCATAGCCACTTACAGTTGTGACTTAGAAAGGGGAGCAGTTGGGGGGGGGGGGAGCCCCCTCAAGGGCACTTAAGCCATGGGAGGGGGGGGGTGGGGGGGGGGGGGTTGACCCTGTGACCTTTAGGTTGCGAGTGCAGGTCTTTGCCCAATGAGGTACCTGCTGGATATCGTAACCTTTGTGGGTCCACAGGGATCAGCTAGACCGCCCACACACACACACACACACACACACACACACACACACACACACACACACACACACACACACACACACACACACACACACACACACACACACACACACACACACACACACAGGTCCAGATGCACTACCATACCCGTAACAGACTGGTTGTGCGGTTCTTTAGGTGGGCCTGCTGGCCGAGCAGAGGCCCGGTGCCGGACGTCAGGGAATATGATGTATCGGCATGCATACGATTAGGCGCCGAGGACACCGGCTGACGGCGCCATCAATCTGCCAGATTATCGCGCGCTCTGATCATTTCCACGTGACCCCATCTGAACGCTGCAAGGTTGAAAACTCATCATCTGGAGCGGGAGGCGCCGGGCGAGGCACCGCCCCCCCCGCTCGTAAATATGCCACGTTTCAGCTGCTCCGCTAAAATCCGGAGTAGCTTTTAAAGGCAACGGCGATCGATCCTGGGACGGGGGGACGCCTGGGTCGCGCGGCCCAACGGGCTCGGAGCGGACGACCTAGAAAATTAGCAAACAAATACGCGCTTGGAAGGAATCGGGTGTTGCACTGCCACGCAATGTCACTGGAAGACATTTCAGCCACGATCCGCGGAAGTCTTTTTCCGTCGCACTGCTCCCCGATGTGGGGGCCCCGGCGAGCCCCGGCGTTCGTGACAGACTCATTAATTCCGGTCTCCTCTGCAGAGGACGCCGCGGGAAGGACACGGGCCGCCCAGCTGCTCTGAGCAAAGTGAGGAGAATCGGGACGCATCCCGACGAGGGGAAGCGACACAAAAGACGCGCGTGGCGCTCACCGTGGTTCTTCTCGTTCAGCAGGTTTTTCGTGGCCGGGAGGAACATCTCCATGAGCTCCGGGACCTTCCTGATGACGTGGACCGCGCACAACGCCGCCTGTCGGGGCAAGAGACGCTCAGCTTCAGCGCGTGTCGCAGCCGAGCGTGGCCCGAGACGCTTCGAGAGAGCTTACTTTTTTCCGTAGGTAGGAGTTGGACGTTTTGAGCAGCTTCTCCACCTCCCCGGCCAGGTCGCGGCACATCTCCGAGGAGCCCATGCAGCCCAAAGTGCACAGGGCCAGGCCCTGGACGTATTGCGTGCTGTGATTCAAGTCACTGGGGGCAGGAGAGGGGGAGACGATCAGGCCTCAGAGACACACACTCTGAGCCGTGTTCGGAGGAGCGGCGGTGGCTTACTTCTTAATGCAATTTGTCATTAGTAGGTGGACGTCCTGCCTCTCGTCCAGCAGCAGCATGGCTCCCAAATAACCTATTCGTTTGTCAGTGAATTTCTGGGATGCGATCAGCTTCAGGCACTCCAGCTGGAGACAGAAAGCATCACGTCAGTGAATATCCTCCGAGCCAAGTTAAGAAAACGTCTCTGGCCTGTCACCACCACCACTAACCCTAACCCCCCCCCCCCCCCCCCCCCCCTCCCCAGACATACCTGCCCAAAGTGTGCCGGGTAGCCCAACATATGCATATAAAGTAACTTTGCCACATTTCTGCAGCGGTACGTGTTGTCTTCTTCTCTGAAGGACGAGCGGATAGCAGCGCACTCTTTCTGGATCATCTCGCGCTCCTCTGCCTGGGTCCGTGCTGTCCGGATAGTCCGGATCAGCTCCCGCAGTCTGATCGGAGCTGGCATTCTCTGGAGGAGGAGGAGGAGAAACACAAAGACAAGGGAGGGAGAGAGAGCGGTCAGGGGCTGGGACGAGACTGAAACTGAAACAGAAAGGCCGAGGAGATGGTGGACGGATATCGCTGCTCTCAAATGCAACGCCGGCACAGACTTCGGCAGACAAATCAATTGAGAACTACATATTTTATAGTATTAAAGTGCGCGGGGGAGGAAGGGGAGAGTGACAGATGAAATTACATTCCTTCTTTAAGGAGCTTCTGAGAGCGCGCAGGCTTTAAGCCACAGAAAGGAGTTCTAAGTGCATACTTGGGAGATTACCTCTCTGTAGGTTTAGGTTCGGGTCATTCCGTTTTCAACGTGTTAATCGGGACCAAAAAGACAGTTTCTGGACAGTGATTCTGAGCTGGACCGGGTGCGGCAGATGGTCGATTAATCGATTTATTTAGCGTTGAAAAAAGTGGGAGGAGGACTTCAAGAGAGTCAATATTCTCTGATCCGAGCTCGAAAAGAAACATGAATAATGTCCGTTCTTTCTCTTCAATGACAGAAAAACTAGCAAAACCGATCATCAAAAGTCAATTCACGGTTTTAGCATCATTTAAAAACCTCAGAAAAGTATCGCCTGATGGAGAAGACAATCTACAGATGAATCGACTAAAGGAGCGAGCGTCTGCTGCGGCCCCGACCCCGGGGGAAGACTTTTCTAGACGACTCTGTGTCCAGACGTTTCCTCCAGAAGAGCATCACAGACGGCAGTCTGCCTATTAGGCCAGTGCATTACGCTGCACTTAGCCCCCGGGCCCAGGGAAGAGCCATTAATGAGCGCGCGCCTGCGCGTGTGTGTGTGTGCGTGCGTGTGCGTATGTGTGTGTGCAAATCAACCCACGGGCTGACTTGCGTGACCAGTCAGAGACGGTTTACCAGTCTGTTGTCGGCACCAGGTCGAAGCCGTTAATGGTTAACTCTGTTAAGTTTGTGCGTCTCAAACATTTACCATTTACGGAGGGTGGTCACCGTCTCTGTGTTCGCACGCCGAGGGCCCCGGTCACAGGGTCATAGCGGCGCTGAAGGAAACGGTTAGTCCTCGCATCTGAGGACAGCGGTGAAGTGGAAGTTACTACCAGTGGAAGGTAACACCCAGCCGTGCCGAGAGAAGGAGGGGTCGAGGGGTGACGAAAACGGAAAGAAGCCTCGTCCACAATCTGCAGAGCGACTGTGAGCCGTGGACGTCCATGTCGACCCGTGACGATGTTTGCGCAACACACACACACACACACGATTTGACATCTCAAACTGGATTCTCATCAAGCCGGACGGTCATCATTTACGGTGAGCGGAGTGACTCTGAGACGAGTACGGTGCGTTTTGTCTCCCGCCTCGTCGGGGGGCTTTTGTGTGGCATAATTAAGCTCCTACAGCGACAGAAACCACGGTAATTGCTTGTCCGTTTAAGCGGACGGACGCATGAAAAAGCACCGGGCCCTGGCGGAGGCCCTGAAAAGTCTAACGGCGTGCGAAACCGGCGGACGGCGTCATGCGGACGCATGTGCGCTTCACTTCCTCTGAGTGAGAGCCGGCGTGGCATAAAAAGCAGGTTTGCGGAGGCGGCCGGTTTGCGGAGACGCTTCCGGGTGACTCTCCAGTTCATCTGCTGCGCCGGGGGAGTGCTCTCCCTCTGACCGAAACCTTCGACGGCTGGACGTCACGAGAGCACGACTCCGGAGTGAGCCCTCAGCGAGACGCCGAGGCAACGCTGCAGATGCGACTCGACAGGTGGAGGGCGACTTCAAGAAACGCGTCTTATTCGGCGACTTCCGAGGACCCGAGGTGGGAGCACAAGCGGCGCCGCCCGACACGGAAGACCAACTTGTGGACGTGCCCCCCCCCCGCGTCTCCTCGCCGCCAGCGAGGATAAACGAGACGGGATCGGACTCTCGGAAACACAAAGGGAATGAATGAGGGCACCCATTGTGCGTCCGGTCGGTGGTGGTGGTGGTTCGCGGGGAATCCGGGAATTCGCCGTGATCAAAGGGTCGAGGGGGGGCGAGGGGGGGTGGCGGGGGGGGGGGGGGGGGGCGGTCAGGCGAGGCTTTAATAAAACCAGAGATCTAGCGGCCGTCCGTCTTAACAGCGTCCCAATGACCTGGGCCTGAAAGGAGCCGGCGTGGGCCTCCGTGAATCACGGCGGCTCCCCTCGGCCTCTTGCTGGGCCTCTAATCAAATGCGCGCGCATTAAAGAAGTTAAACCCGGCCGCTGCCGAGAGCCGACTCGATTACAGTTCCTCATTCTTGCCGTTGTGCTACAACAACACATTCTTCTACTGGGGGGGGACAAAACAAAAAAGAAAATCAACTCTTTGACTAGTGTCAGTCACGGTCTTCCCTTTGCGACGGGTAAAAATGAATGCGCACGCATCATTTTGGACCTGTAGTCACGTTCTTGACATGGGTGTCATGCCGTGCCCTGGAAGAGGTTAAATATTACCTATACTTGTATCCGAGCGGTTTATGGAAGCAGCCGTTGTTGAAACTGGTCCAGTCGGGAATGAAAAGCCTCGCGTCTGTCAACCTGCAGAACGGGCTGCTAAGCAATCCCTCCGGGTTGTTGTGAGCATCCACTAACCCCGGGGAAAAGATCCTTCTCGGGAAAAGGTGTGTTTTTTTTTTTTTGGTTTTTGTTTTCATTTGGCACGAAAAAGTGTCAGTCAGGCTAAAGTCACCAGGGTCCAATGTTTGACTGTCATCGTACAGACCCTGGAGGGGGTGGGCCAACCACTACACCAAGGTACAACACCGCCTTTCATGCTATAGATGACGTAACCTACCCTATCCAACTGATCATCAATGATATGTGCTTGCAGGAACACACAACAATGACACAAACGTGGCAACGCGGCGTTGCCTGGGAAGACGAGCAGAGCGAAGGCAACGAGTTAGAGACGGGCTCGGGGGGTCCTGCTCTTCACCGGTTTAGATGACGTCTGCTGGAAGTGATGAAGTGCGGCCACCGCTGCAGAGGAAAATGCACTTTCGGATGGCTCATTACCCGTCAGCGGGCGAGCACTTGATACCTCGGGATAAGTTCTTTGTGAATCTAATGCAATGCTGGGGAGAGTCATCCATGTGGAGGCCGAGGAACGACAAACATCCATAAAACAGAAACACTTTACGCGACAGTTATGCAGGCACGTGTGGCCAAAACGTACAGGTTCATGTCTTGCAACAGTGACGGAGAAAACAATGAGCGCATGAAGTAATTCACGGGACAATAGGCTAATCCCCGAACGTCCTCCGTTGAAATCTCAGATGAATTGATTCGGATGGAACAAAGCCATCGACACATCCCTCCTATACGGCCCTACTTCACGGGTTCCTTTGAAATGCTCATAACAAGCTTTCCCTCTCATGAGATTCGGAGAGCCGGCCTGGATTAGCTTCCAGAGCAACCTGACAACCAGCAACAAGCACACCTCCGCCCTCCCCCCTCCCACGGGGAACACAGTCAGGTCGGGGGATGTGATACTCGCCGAGATGACGCGACCACTGAACACCCTTGCACCGAAGGCAGAGGCGCAGACGTAATCTCCGACATTAGCGCCTGTGCCGGGAGAGAGTGATGCAGTTAAAAAGGAGACAAACAGATCATTACGCAGCGATGAGATGAGACCACCAGCGACACCACCGGGGAGAAAGGCATCCTCCCAACTCAATTTGTCGAGCTGTTGTAACCTTCATTGTGTGTCTCTATTCGCTCTCTCTCTCTCTCTCTCTCTCGCTCTCTCTCTCTCTCTCTCTGGTCAGCTATGATGTAAGGTGTTGCAGATGAGATGCCTGTTAAAGCAGATCACTCTTTTCGTTCCTCGACTGCGCCCCGGGAATCGGGCGATCGCGTTCAAACCACGGGAGAAGCGCGTGCGAGGAAAACATGGAATCCCATCATTTACATGTTGTACGTTCACGGGCCTCTCCGGCTACGGCCTACTTGCACCGCCACACAGTCAAATTTCAGGTCATGTGGCCTTAAGTGGAAGAAATGTATTTGTTAATCAAAAATACGAGGCCGGGTGTTTATGCAGGCATGTGCTTCAGGGGTGGCACAGTCAGATGGGTTTGATCCGAGCTTTCAACTCAAACACATCTTGGAGCTTTTTAAACTTCCATGCGAAGTACATGCTGACTTTTCAAGAGGTCAGTGATAGAAACGTGTAAATGCTGCAAAAGCATCTCATATTTCTCCTACCTGTGTCCACTATCACATAGATTCTCTCCATCAAAGAACTTTTACAAGTTAGTAATTTCCTAACGCGTACGTGCCTAACTTTCTCTTGGCCGGCCGACAGTTGAGAGCAAATACTGAGCTACATTCTCACTCTGTGGCAAACACGGTTTGACAGCCGACATGCTACATGCATCTCATGAAAGGCCAATGTAAAAAGTCAAGAGAGTACAACAGAGTCTCTTGGGGCATCTTGCAATTTTTTGCACCGACTGCATTTGTAGGTTCAGCACTCTGGTCAAATCTCACAACCGCTCATAAAACTTCTTAAACGTGTCTAATCTGTGTTTCTTTTTTGCATTAATAGTAATTTCCTATAGATTTTGTATGCTTATACTTAACTGTACCTAATGTGCTCTATCTATCTATCTATCTATCTATCTATCTATCTATCTATCTATCTATCTATCTATCTATCTATCTATCTATCTATCTATCTATCCATCTAGTCCAAAGCATCGATTGCTGCTGGGTTTAGCTTAGCCTATACAAACAGTCACTTACTTCGCCCTAAGCCGTGGCAACGGCACCAGCAGCACCAGCTCAGGCTGAACACCAGCTCCTGGTGTTCCCCCCCCCCCCCCCCCCCAGTGCCGTCTGGCCGGCTGGTTTTGTGAGGTAAACACCACCTTCGCCGAGAGGTAAACAAGTGGGCGACGCACAGGTGCGACGCCGCGCAGGAGCCCATTGATCCGTGCCTCCTGACCCCGCTGATCAATGATGCCCGGCTTTAAGGCGGCCTCAAATTCTTATGATGCCACGGAGCGAGCCACTTCATCGTCGCCGGGACATGTCAGCGTTAATTAAGGCCACGGCTGTCCTGCTTTAAGCAAAACGTGATGCAGCCGCCGTGTTATCGCCGTGAATTATTAATCAATGGACAACTTCAAAACCCCTGCGTACCTCCCCACTGTATGGGCCACAACTTATTCGGCAACTGTGCATACCATAAATCCTGATTTTCTTTGAAGAGAGAGCCTGGGAAGGCACTTGTGGACCTTTTCTGCTCAGCTATCGGACAGAGATGGTACTAACGTGCACCCATACTGCACGTCATCCTCCTCACCCACTTCCTACTCGCAGCTAACTTCCTTAACCCAAAACCTGCTTCATGAATGTTTGATGATCTCCCTCAGATGCGATTCGCGTCGCACGCGCACCGAGGCGATGAGCGCATGCATGCCAAGCGTTCGCTCCTCGGTTTGGACTTCTGTCTGTTGGCCAACTTATTTGACTACAGGGGGGAAACAGGAGGAGTCCACGTCCTTAACCCCCATGAGCTAGCTGACGTTAGCTTCCCGGCTGTCCAAATGGCCGGTTGACGTATTGCTGAGATATTTACAAAACAAAACACGTTTCTGGATAGAAATATACGTTAAATCAAAGGGCGAGCGTTTTGGGTGGTCTGGTTTGACGCGAATTGCAGTTTGAAACAGTGTGCTAACAACACGCTAACACTTGTGTGGACTAATATTTGCAGTGGAAGGGCAACAGTCCGGTGGTAGCTTCACCTTGGTTGACATTATTTCGTTACGTTTACATCAAACTCAGCATCTTTAGGCGACATTGTGGAGCTGGGGCGAGAGGCCGTTACAGGCTGGACATGACACCTGGATGCGGTGGCTGGACGATCAGGACGTGGTGTAGTTTAAGGCCTCCTTGAAGCATTTGGATTACCGAGCTAGCCAAGACCTCTGCTCGGTAGTTTCTCCCATCAACTAGTCCGGATTATATCCGCACTCTAAGACAAATGCGGATCTATCCGGGGAACATACACTCCGCAAATCTCCACTATGTGTTGTCACAATGATTGGCGAGCGTGCACCGCTGAGCTGTGCATCCCCCAGAGCAGCAGGTTAGTTAGCAGTGAGCTACGAGGCTGTGCTAAGTGGAGCTAACTCTGCTCCTGTTGAGGCACAACCCCGGCGCACTGAGACTGAGGGCTGAGACTTCCCTCTGCAGAGAGAGCCTGTCAACGCACATACACACAAAACCACAGACCATCGCCCGCACGCAAAGCCACTTCCATCGACATATCAACATATTACGGTATACTTACTAGCCGAACTGATGCCAGAAAATGACTGGAATCGTCTCTATTAGCAATGGAGGGAGGAACACACTAGACATGCAAAATGGTGGGTTACTCCAGCCTCAGCACATCTACCGCAGGCGGAGGGTTACACTGACATATCCCTGAGGTTGTGGAAAGAAGAGCGGACTGTGGGACCTCAGGTTGATCCTCCTCCTCAGCGCTGCGTTAGCTCTCAACCAGAGGACTCCTCTCTCTGCCTGATATGTTCACTGGACACCATGGGTAAATAACACCGATTCCATCCCGATTAGCATGCGCCATCGTGCATATAGTTAGCGAGTTAATCCTGTTTTTTGCGTTCTGCTGATTGTGGTCGTGTTGACTATACCTATGAGCTAACCATAGGCTTGTTATCCATAGCCAGCTAGCTATCGTAAAACGTTGTCCGTTTCGATCTCTCAGGGAAGATTGATTGTAAATAGCTTTGTGCGCCTCGTAGGTCTCGGTGTGGATATTGAGACATGCCATCTATTATTCGCGATGTAAAGTGAAAAATATTTTGTGTTGATGACATATTTTCTCTGAATTGTGCGGAAGGATACATTTTTACCCTGTCAGATGCGTGCTGCGGTCCGTTTACTCGTGGCAGTCAGTGATGACGACTGCATGTAATGTTATGACATTAGCTACGCGGAGTGATTTACAGCGACACCCGGTGGTCAAGATGCGCACTGCAGGGAGGGACTGCTGGTGGGGCGTTGGAATCGGTTTGTCAGACAATAAATAAAAAAGTGCCTCAAAATTAGCCTTAAAACCAAAATGTACTATTCGTAGTTACTAGATATTTAGATAATAGATATTACATAGATTATTAGGTACTGTGATGATTTGTGAGGACTGATGCATATTGTTGAATATTGTAAATATGATGTTTGTGCTGCTGGACAGAACAATTTGCCTTCAGGAAGTTAGTTACACAGTCACAAGGAATTTTTCTTCTTTCTTTGGTCATTGGAGTAGAAAACAGGCAAGGTGGATGACACAATTTGTTGCCCAAGACAATAGCACATGTATGTTTAGTACTGTACATTATAGCACTTATTAGTTAGATGAGACAACAAGATACTTAAAACAAAATTATTTACCATTTAGCTATAGTCAGTGTTTAAAACTAACAAAGTATTTATCACTGTTGTTATTTATCAATGTTTTCATACCTGAACTTGGGTTAAATATCTGAAATGAACTAGAACTAGTTTCTTGATTTAGCCTCTGTCTCAGCTTTGCAAGTATTAAACAAGTTGGGTTTGAGGTTGTGATTTCTACATGCGCAGCCAAGTGTAAGACATTACGTAAACTCATTTGTTCTTTCAAAGTATTCACACTATTTAATATTTTATGCATCTCATGTGATGCCAGTTTTAATGAAGTCTGCTGTTTTACTTGCATCTCAAGGCAGTTTTTGTACTGTAGGTCATTGAATTTATTCTTCATCTTACAATGACGCGCGTACGAGTGTACGAATGAACACTGGGGGCTGTGTTGATACAAGTACACACCCATCAAGTCAGTTTTCTCATATTTTTGACTGGCCAGCCCAGAGTCTTATCACCCAGTTAGACAAACAACAATCCAGATAACTTTGCTGGAATGTCGGCTTAAGCCACTTCACTCGGATGACTAGACAGTTCCTTAGTTGTTCTTTGAGGTGTGTGGCAGCGCTGAAGGTCTTTGATAAATAAGGCCAGATTTAGAGATATCTGCCTCTGAGATTTGTCCCCACCTGAAAACTGTATTCCACCGGAGGAGAATGGAATCACATTTTGGTTGTTTCCGCATTTTCCACAGCAGTGTAACTTCCCAAAGAATGTCATGGTTATCACTGCTTGTGAGACATTTTCTTACTTATGTCAATGATTAACATCCTATTACATTTGCAGAATGGCTGTATGTCTGCATTACTGCGTTTAGCCTATATAGAGGAATGTATGCAAGTTGGAAAAAATGCCAGAGAAATTTAAATGAGGTCACTTCGAAAAAGTGTCATCATTGCTCGGCCGACAGAGGGCGCTGACAGCTTTGTTGTGAGGCGCTGTCAAAAGGTGCTGTGACAAATTGTTGAAATTGTTTTGTCAGCTGCGTTGCTGCTGGATTTTTTAGGCGCTTCAAATTGTCTCTCTAATCTTTATTTCGACCCCTCTTTATTAGTGATGTGATTGACTGCTGTGTGAGCTCATTGGTGAATTCAGCTCGTTAGCTCATGTCTAGCTCATCTTCAAACCTTAGACGGGAACCCAGAACTGCTGGATGGACTACTCATCTGGTGTTACCGTACAAAGCTGTAGAACATTGATTTAATTGGAAATGTCTCAGATGCATTTTAGATTTTAAAACCCCCCTCAAAATCGTATTGTTGTTTTTTTAAGTTTAATAGTTTAAAAAATGCCTCATCGCTGATATTGTTTAAGCACGCGTTACACTTATTCTTAACTAGTCGCAGTCACTCAAACTCACCACCCAGTTTTCAAATAATGAAATCATGAATACTGAGTACAGAATTGAGTACAGCTAAACTGGTCTAGCCCTTGAAAACACTCCGTAGTTCCTCTTGTGTAGTCCACTCGTGGAAATGGACCGTCGCGCGGAGTGTCTTTTTTCCCCCCACACGCCGTGAACGCAGCGCGGGGGTCTTCAAAGCCTCAACTCCCCAGCGGCCACTACATATCCCACAATCCTGTGCGGCGCAGCCTCACTGCGTTTACGTTGGAGATCAGCTGAGCTCGTGCATCGCTGCAGTGAGCGCGCGGGTGCCAGCGGCTCTGGATCGGAGCAGATCGGAGCAGCTCGGTTCTGCTCGGTGCCGCTCGGTGCTGCTCGCTCATCATTGAGAGCCCCCCTCTCCGAAAAAGGAAACAAGATCGAGCGGAGACAGGGCTCCTCTAACGACCACAAGAATGTGACTATTTTTGTTTGCATTTTCGCTCCTTTCGCGGCGGTCCGGGAGCAGGGTTTTTTTCTTGTTATTATTGTGCTCGTCATCGGAGTCGGAGTGCCGAACACACCTGGACCGGTCTCAGGGGGGAACCGTCCGGGGGTTTAGGAGGATATTCCTGCTTTTTTTTTTTACTCCCTGGAGTGGACGAATAATATGTCCAGGCGAAAACAGACCAACCCGTTCAAAGTTGACTGTAGGTATTCAAGGTATTGTTTCACTATTATTGTGTCAGTGGCGCTTTGCAGCGTGCTCACCGTTGCCTGCATGTGGCTTCGTATACACGTATCAGAGCGTTTACTGAGGCTCCTCGCGATGATGTGTGTGTGCGTGTGCGTGTGCGTGTTTGCATCGTGTCAGCAGCTGACTCCTAAAACAGATTTCTGCAGGTTTGGGTTGGCATCATGACAGCTCCATGTCAGGGCAGTGATGGGTGTCCAGGTTGTCGTTGTGGCTTGTAATTGCGTCTCTCTCCACTGACTAGTTTTGGAAACGGATGAGAGCAAATGGGACAGAAGTTAAGCGGACGGCACCACGGTCTGCCCCATTTTCTCGGCTTAATTTTTTAAAATGCATTCAAACGTAATAAATAATTGACTAGATGCATATATAAGTACGGATGTGGTCGCTTATTCTTGTTTATTTTTTTGTTTTCCAAGAGAAACAACATTCACAAGAGGCTCTGGGACAGTTTTCCACCTGAGCTTTGTGATTCTCTTTGTGATTCACATGTATGTATGTATGTATTGACAGATCAAAAATCATGTCATCACATGCCTAAAAGAGCCTTTTTGTCCATGAATATAACCGCGAACCTGCAGTGCGATCGCCCGTACCGATGTGTTATTGCACACTGGTATAGTGTGTTTGGGCTGCGGTCGCGTGCCGCTGGTCACAGCTGTTCTAAGGTGTTGTTCCTGCAGAGTAAAACAAACCCGTGTGTTCGGTGTCAGGGAGGAGCAGGCGGCGAGCCAGAAAGTTCCTCAGAAGACGGGAAAAGCATCGCAGCTCCCTTGCGCACCAGGATCTGCAGGGCGTCGGAGCGGTTTGCTGTGAGATCACAGTCTGGGTGTGAAGCACGAGGCCAGGACGGCCGAGCAGAGAGCTAAGAGAACGGATCGGCTCAATCAGAAGTCACCTCTGAACTGGATGACGCCCGAGTATTGGTGCGTTTCATGTTGTTGTCAACTTTGCAGGTGCGCCTTAAAGCAGGCCCCTCTCATTTCTGTCAAATGAGACAATGGTTTTTATGAATCAAGGGAACATAATAATGCATCGACTGAAGAGCTGTCTCAGATGGCCGACAGTGGTTAAAATGAACTTTTCTATTGCATCGTACTTTTTTCAGCGGGATATTTGCGGCCACAGTGCACATATTTATGAGCGCTTTCTCATAGGAACCTGTGATTGTGTTTTCTGGCTTCCTTGTTTGTGAGCGGCGCTTTCCTGCTTCCTGCAGCAGCGGGCCGCAGCATCCCATTTTGATTTCGCATCCAGCTGAAAACTTGGCACATTGCATACATTAGTGACCCCCCCCCCCCCGGGGATGAATACATTATTGCTTTGGCTTTTCGCCCTGTGCCCCCCCTGGATCCCCTCCTCTGGCGGACACGGTCTCTGGCTCCGGCCTCCTTCGCACCGCTCCCGGGAAGGAGCCGGCCCCAGGGTAATCGGCTGATGTGTGCGTGTGTGTGTGTGCGTGTGTGTGTGTGTGTGTGTGCGCCACGGCCCTCCTTTCTAAACATAGTTTGTTTAAACCACTGTTGAAATACATCTCGCACTTGCGAGCGCGCTAATCCCTGCGGGGTAATGAGCTCATTGGCTGCTCTCTGACACTCGGACTGAAAGCTCTCAGGAGGGACGCCGGCACACGCTCGTGCACTGCGTGTGACAAATCCAAAATGTTTCGTTCGTGATTATTTCCGTTTGTTCTGACAGACGGCTTGCAGCTCCAGCCGCGTCCTCCGAGTTGAGACTTTTGCGACTTCTCCCTCTCGGCATTGCCCCTGATTGTTTTTACCTGTCGCTGCCTGCGAGGTATAAATTGCACGCTCTGAGCAGCCTCCCCCGCTTCCCACACACACACACACACACACACGCACACACACACACACACACACACACCACCCCCACCACCCCCCCAGTGAGAGGGTCAGACCAGAGACAGACAGACTGACAGACCAGACAGGCAGGGAGACAGTCTGACAGGCAGGCGGGCTGACACACACACACAAAGACACACACGCACACACACACACACACACACACACACACACACACACACACACACACACACACTCACACGCACACTGTGGGAATTCCAGACAATAATACAACAGTGCTGTCTGTCTCACTGTTTGTGTTCCTCCTTTAGCTTTGATTACCGCCCTGCAAAGAAAAATAGCATTTTATTAAAGTTAAGTGGGGCTTGAGGAGGCAGCTGGAGGAGACTCTACGGAGAAAACTGGAAGTGCAGACTGGAAGTGTGAAACACTAGCTTGTTTTACGGTGCGGCTGCAGGCATCACTCCGAGCGTGGAGCTGTAGTAGCCGCTGCATGTTAAGATAGACGAGAGCTACAGTTTCCTTTAATTTTTAGTCTCGTTCCATCTCATGTGAACAGCACAGTCGAGTCGTTCGCACCTGTCTCTCTCTCTCTCTCTCTCTCTCTCTCTCTCTCTCTCTCTTTCTCTGAATGTGTTTTTAAGTTTTCTCCCACGTTTGCCACCGCAGCTCAGCAGCAAACAACAAATGCGCTTTTACCGTGAGAGCGTAGTGGCTGTCAACCTGTAAATAAGTAAATATGTGTTCTCTGTTGTAATCCTCACAGCTTGGTCCGTGTGAGCGGCAGGGACAACAAGTGAGAGAGAGAGAGACTGAGAAATAGAGAGAGAGTCCCTGGAGAGAGGTGGTTTATCATTAAGCATTCATCTTTGTAACAGTAGGTCACTAGTTAATCAGAAGGAGAATTGATCAGATGTCTGGCCCGGCATCCTGGTCCTCCTCTTTGAGTGTGTGTGTGTGTGTGTGTGTGTGTGTGTCTAGGTGGAAGACAGGGGCCCCAGCACTTCCTGCAGATTCAGACGTGTTGTGTGTCTGCACTGGTGTGTGTGTTTGTGTGTGTGTGTGCGTGTGTGTTTTGGAGGGGACGGCAGCTGAAAAGCAGAAGGAGGGGGCTCTGAATTCAACAGGACCCCCATTGCTTGGTGTTTGAGTGGAGTTTTGGCATTCTGTCTTTTGTCTGTTTTGTTTTGCGTGCTCCCCCTCCTCACCCCCCCCAACACACACACAGTCACATACACACTGCCTCTCCTCCTCCCCTCTCCCTCGTGTGTGTGTGTGTGTGTGTGTGTGTGTGTGTGTGTGTGTGTGTGTGTGTCTGTTGGCTGATGAGTTTGTCTCTTTGTCTGGATTCAGTCAGACACTGCGTCACCTCCTGCCTACAGACACACAGACTCAGAGATAACATCACAGTGGCAGAGACGGAGGGAGGAGGAGGGGGGGGGGGTGGCGGGGAGGGAAGGGGGGAGGCAGAGCGCGAGGAGAGACAGATGTACAGACAGCCCGGGCGGCGGGGGGATGGGTATCTCTCACACATCAATCATTGGCTGCGGCCGTGAAGCCAGCTTGTTGTAGTAGTTCATAGTTCAATACTCGGACCCTGTGTACCGGCGCTAATGAGCGCCTCGCGTTTCAACGGGACAAGTGCCCAAAAACTGTGTTCACGTACCAACTTCTCACAAAATGCTACAGTGACAGCCCTCCTCCAAGATTGTGCCTCTGTTTTCCTCACACACACACACACACACACACACACACACAGACTGGGCGAGAGTGTGAGTTGGAGAGAGAGAGAGAGAGAGAGAGAGAGAGAGAGAGAGAGAGAGAGAGAGCGCAATACCTCAGGATTGTGACCAGAGCTGTAATTACTTCTGTCAGTCTCAGGTAACTGAAGCCAGTAGCCCTTTTCCCATCTCTGATCTGGGTTAATGGAGAGGGAGCACACGGGGGAGGAACGGAAAAGGAAAAAAAAGGATTTTTAAGCGACCGTTAATTTCAGCCGCCTGAAAGCGGGATGCTCTCAGGAAAAGTGTCCCCTTCGACCAGCCGCTGCCACCGCCCGGCAGCCGCATGCGGGCTCGCACGGCGGGCCGAGAGCCGGGAGGCGACGAGCGAAAGGGGGGGGGGATCTTAATAAGAAGGATCTCCAGACAAAGAGTGGCACCACAAAGAGTTAAATGAGCCACATATGGGCTGCCATGCTACCAAGCTTCATCCTCCCCCTCCCGAGTCGATGGTATAGATATGGAAGTTACACACAAGCAGGGAGGACAGAGGGCGAGCCAGGCTGTTCAGTGTGTGGGTGGTACTAAGAGAGAGAGAGATGGAGGGAGAGAGAGAGAGAGGGAGAGGGAGAATCACACTCGGTACAAGGCGGCTCGCTGGAGGAAGAGAGCGCAGGCTGCTCCCCCCGTGGGACTGCAGCATGGCTGCTCAACGCGGCTCCCATGTATCTGCCAGTGTATATGTGTGTGAAAAAGTGGGGGTTGGGATGCAAATGAAGTTGATGTGTGTGCACACGTATGTCAGCGAGGCTGCCTCTCCTCTCCGCTCCTCTCCTCTCCTCTCCTCTCCTCTCCTCTCCTCTCCTCTCCTCTCCTCTCCTCTCCTCGCCTCGCCTCGCAGCATTCATTATGTGGCAGTGCCGGGTGGCTGGTATGGAAGCAGCTCCATCGGGGGGGGGGGGGGTGAGGAGAAGCAAATTCCCCTGGTCCGCAACCGGAGCAGATCCCAAAAGTGTTTTAAAGGGGCGGGTGTGTGTGTGTGTGTGTGTGAAATGAAATATTGTTACGCTGGAGCTCTCACAGGTCTGTCCTCTAGTGATAATGTGCACCACCCTGTGACAAGGAGTCTGCTCTGGGCGGATGCACCAGCACTCATACGTTCCTGCATGTCACCCAAGGCGTGTATCGATGCGTTTTCCGCTACGTGAAACGCGATGAATCTGCAAAGACAGATCTAACTGCAGTAAACGGGTCGAACCAGAAGACTCTGCGAGGCCACGATGACACATAGCGCAGGCATGGTAATCATTCACCTAGACCACACACTTATTTCCCACTATTTACCCCCCCCCCCCCCCACACACACACTTTTCATGCGAGATCAAAAACCAGAAGTATGCCTCTCTCGAAGGAAGGCGCTACAGATGCGCAGCCAGATGCAGATATGAGGGATGTAACGTGTTGTCATGGCGATCACAGGCTCACTTGTTCACAGATCAAGAAGACGACGGATGAGAACGTCCCGACCGATGCAAATGGGGCCTCGGCC
The DNA here is from genome assembly GCA_029224185.1 of Karalla daura. Taxonomy (NCBI): domain Eukaryota; kingdom Metazoa; phylum Chordata; class Actinopteri; order Chaetodontiformes; family Leiognathidae; genus Karalla; species Karalla daura. The sequence continues at coordinate 12,667,662 of CM055190.1, forward strand.
GTAAATCCTTCACGGGCAGGAGATGAGTCCACGCATGATGAGACCCGCGGCAGCGGGAATTGTCTCGTGATGCGTTTCCTCAGGTTGAACGTGTGTCTATCAGTTCGCGGCGGCGCGGGGCCGCCGCACGTCTCGTGTTTGCTCTCCAGCCGGGAGCGTTCGTTTCTTTATTCATCTCCATCGCTCTCCGGCAAACACCTCCATCATCGTCCTCGCCGCCCAGCCGTTCCGGGTTAATGGAAAGAGTGCGGAGCAAACACGCGTCCTTATCTGGCACAGATTGCGTGGCGGCGTCGAGCATAAACGCGCTCGATCGACGCGCCCATAAACAAACACGCTGCGCCGAGGCGGGCGAGAGAGCGAGCGAGTGAACGGAGCCGACGAACGGACAGAGATGAGATGTGAAGGTGTGTAAACTGAAGGCGCCCCCGTGTCTCCGTCTCCAGGGCCATTCCACACCTCAGGCATCACCGGACTCCAGCACACTATTAACATGGACGGCAGGGACGAGTTCACCGAAGACAGCGAATGCTGCAGCAACAACTCGCAGGAGATCCAGGGGCAGGACAGCGTCTCAGGTACCGGCCGGAGGGAGGGAGGGGGGAGGGGGGGGGGGCAGGCAGCGGCCGGGCTCTGTAGGACGCCCTGGGTCTGAGGGGCTGTTGGTGAGAGTAAGCCCTGCTCTGTGCTCTGTTGTCTGTCTGTATTGATAGGGCTGTGTTTGCCTCCATAGAAGACAGCGATAGCGACCCCGACCACCACGGCGAAGACTCGTCCTCCAACACCTCCGCCGACGACCACATGACCACTAAGCGCTCGCAGTGCCGCCTGCAAGGAGCGGGAGTCAAAGAGGTGAGGAGGGAGGGGCGGGGATGGAGGAAGGGGATGGAGGAGGGAGGGAGGGGATGGAGGAGGGAGGGAGGGGGTCACAGCGTGCCAGTCAGGCCCGTCTCTGAACCAGCGCTCGCTCCTTCTGTGTGACGGGCTGGCTCCGCCTCTGCAGCCACGCCCCCTCATCAGCCTCACTCACTCTCACCTGCCACCACAGCTGCTTCTCATCGTTGCAATCAGCCGCAGTATATATTCACTATATATACGCGTGTATAGACATACATATCCCCCTCAGCCAGCATCTGAGGAGAATCGCCTGCCATCTTGCTAGCCGCCCTGCTACCCAGCAGCCTTCCAGCCCGCTACTCACCTCGGTCTGTCCCCCTTTCCTCCCCGGTTCCCCTTTCCTGTCTGTCTCGGTTTGCCCTCTCTCTTGTCTTGTCTCTTTGTCCTCCCGCCTGTCCTCTTGGTGACTTTACCCGCACTGGCACTCCTGGTCCGTTTCCTGTCAGCTCTCCCTCAGTTCCCCTCCCCTCTCTGTCCGACAGCCCTAACATATTCCCGCCTGATCACCTGTCGGCTCCATCTGTCTGTCCCCCCCCTCGCTCACCCGTCGTCTCTGTCCCGCACCTGTCCCCGCTGGTACACTCACCAAACGGCCCAGTTTGTCACAGTTTTAGCATCGTTTTATGAACCGGACAACTAATCCATCGAGCGAGGAGTGATAGGGGTGACAGTGATAGGTGTGTGTGTTTGTCCTGAGACCTGTCCAGGGTGTTTCCCCTACTGCTAGTACACTGTCTGGTCCAAAGCTGGTAAGATAAGGGATGGATGGATGGGACACCTGAAGTGGCTGCTGTTGAAAAGAGATGATGGATGTGTGTCCGGAGGTTCTTGCAGCAGAGGCACTCACGAATCGATGCCGGCCCCGAGTCCTGTGCGTCTTACTGCAGTTTCCACCTGCCTTCTCTCGCCCGGGCTCCGTTAGGCCGGGCCTTCCCGTCTCATGTGCTGCAGAGCAGCTGGTAATTTGACTGCGGGGGGACGGGACGTGCTGATGCGATAAAACATCTGTTTTATCAGATCCTCACGGCGCTTCCTCGTCACCGGCTCGCCCGTCGCCCGAGCTGCGAAACAGGCCAGGTCGCAAATCCGTGAGCACGCGTCCAACCCGTGTCCGGTCGAGTGCCTTTTTGGAGTCGTTTCGAGATGTCCGCTGTCAAAACGTGCGCTTCAGCGCTGCCACTTAAGAGAAAGTGAAGTGAGGAGGAGAACTGAACTGAGAAGCGGTTGAACTCCGCGAACTGGAGCCGCACGCACCCCGCGTCGGCCAATATGTTCACGAGCCCGGACCTTCTGTTTGGAACATATCTGCTTGTTTGTGCGCGCGTGTGTGTGTGTGAGTGTGAGTGAGTGAGTCACATCTGTGACAGCACGCCGCATCAAGTCACTGTGGCTGAGTCACCGGGTCGAGCGAGAATTTAGCTCATTCACACCAACACAGACCACGTGCTGAAGTGATGCCTCTTCGGGCCGCGGACACGTGCAGCGAGCGGCCCGTCCTCAACTGGCTTTAATGTTTCCAACGAGACGAGATGTAACACCTCAAGATGCGTTTCTTCTCCCCAGGAGAGCGAGGACGGGGCCGACCACGGCCACAGCTTCGTGTGCCCTCTGTGCACGCTGGACTTCAGCAGCCCCGAGAAGCTCATCGCCCATGTCTACCAGGTGAGAGCGCCGCCCCGGCCACGGCCACGGAGAGCCAGCTTTTAGACCCTTTTTTTACCGCAGTCGCTTTCTAATAAGCCGGCAGGTCGTCACCTCTAAAGCCCCTAAGTAGCTTTCAGCTCCGCGGAGGAGGAGGAGGAGGAGGAGGGGGGAAGAGGCGAAGGTGAGGGAGAGCGCGCCCAGAGCGTGTCCTCTTAAACCACAGTAGCAGAATCAAAAAAGGAAGACACCCGAGTTCCTCGACTCTTCTGTAATATCTCTTTTGTTTTTGCTGACGGGGGCCAGTTATCAGGGCTCCCTGGAAAGTGCCGCAGTTGCAGGTTTGGCCTCCAGGCCCCCGTCTCGATCACCGTCTCGGCGGCCGCGTTCTCTCAAAAAGTTGCTGAGAGGGGGCGAGCGCGCGCACGCTGCGCCACTCTGCCGCCATATGGGCTGCTGGCAGTGGCCGCAGTGACATGGTAACTAATTGCTGTTGCATTAATTGACTCCCAGAGCGGCCCTGAATATCGGAAGCTCCAATATCGAAAGAGGCTCAGCTTATTTTCTGTCACTTCATCTGAGCTTAACATGGACACATCGGGTGGTCGCGTCCCATCTAGAGCAGTGCAAACAGGGTGTTTTTGATTAAGTGGCAGCTATACGTGATTATATATGTGCACGCTACCCTGAAAGTAGAAAAAAAAGATGATGTTGAACGACATATGAAACAGTAGAGATTTAAAGTGATGTTAAAGATGACAGGATATGCTGCAAAAAGGAAAAAAAGTGTGGAAACAAACTTTGAGGAACGATAAAGGGAGAGTAAGACGTTCACAGCTCAAGATAAAAAGAAAACTGTCGGCGGTATAACTGAGATGGCCACGCAGACATGTGGACGTTTTGAACAATCTGGCAAGTTAGAAGAAGTCTGCTTCGCTCCCTCTCATTTAGCTTACCAGGCAGTTTGCGAGCTCATGTAGCTAAAGGTCCGAGTCTGCTTGTGTTTCTGGTTTTCATTTCTTTCATTTCCTTTTTTTTAATGTAAAATGACATATGATGAGTGAAGTTTATGGGAACAGGTCGTGCACTCCGGTTCTTAGCTTTACGTCCTACAAGGACCTTTTTGTAAACTCAGAAAAATAGCAAAAAGAAACCCCCACACAATAGTTGAGCTGTAATAATTCAAAGAGTAAAAAATGCTGAAAGGCAACAAGTCGTATCATAAACGTTCACAGGATGCTGAGCAGTTTACCAGCACAATGGCTTCTGTAGGTGAATGTACGAGTAAAGAGGATTTCAAGAGTCCTCCGTTCATTTCAAATGGAACAAAACGTGAAAAGCCTCATATTTCAGCTGGTATAAAAGGCAGAAAGGAGAATAGCAGAGCCTTTAGAAAGCTGAGCAGTCTGATCACTGAATGGGTCCTGTCACCGAAAGTGTGAAGGAGGTGAAAAGCGTCAGAAGAAAAAGGGGGAAACCAGTTAGATCGCACATTACAAATGACTTGTTGATCGCAGCCATAGTTCACAGTTAAGATATATCCATCTTCATATATATATATATATATATATATATATATCTAAGATATAACTAGTGAGTCACCTCAGCAGCTCCTGGCATCCAGAACAAAAACTGCATTGTTTGACAGGATCCATCTGTGTGTGTGTGTGCGTGTGCGTGTGTGCGCGTCTTAACCAAGCGTTAAAAGCGTCTCGTCCTCATCTCGTTTTTTTTCCTTTTCTCTTTTTTCTGCTGCGCTCCCAACAGCACACCACCATGATGAGCAACACCAAGAGCTACGTGTGCCCAGTGTGTGGGCGAGCCCTCAGCTCGCCTGGCTCGCTCGGACGGCATCTTCTCATCCACTCGGAGGACCGCCTCTCCAACTGCGCTGTCTGCGGCGCACGCTTCACAGACACCAACAACTTCAACAGGTCCGCCCCCCCCCCCCTCCCCCTCCCCCTCCCCCTCCCCCTCCCGGGGTCCCTGAAGCACGCCCATCCACGTATAGAGGAAGAAGCGATGTTGTAGACGTGTCAAAGCGGCCCCGAGAGTTCCTCGTTTTCACTTTCCCGCAAGTTGGGAGCCTGATTGATTTTCACCTCTCTCCACGTTCTGCCATATTCATGTTTCACGCAGTTTCTTAATCCTTAGATGGAAGCAAACAGGAGACGGAGTCCCAGTGCATGAATACGACGTAGCCACTCACTTCTGGATCACAAGCGATGACTCAAAGGGATTACTGTCACAGCGCCATTGTTTCACACGAGATCTAAGCACTCGGGCGCCCACCGTACAAGCCTGACGGTGTGAGTCACAGGCAGCGGGTCTCGTGCCTTCGAGGCAAATATTTGATCTGGCCGTTTTCATTTCGCGCGTCCCGGGAGGAGGCCCGCCTCGCCGTAAAAGCACACGGTGCACACCGGCACAATGGAGTAGTGGTTTTCGAGGGGTGGGGGGGGGAGTGGGGGTGTGAGATCGGGCAGGACGCGTGGATTAAAATTAGCTCGGGAATGACAGATTTAATGGGAATAAACTTGCGCGTTGCTTAGCAACTGCGACTACAGTGAAACTTAAACGGCGCCGGCGAGGTCAGGATGCATGGAGGAAGGAGGAGCGCAGCGAGAAGCCGCTCTGCGTTTTTTGACATGGAGAAGTGGAGCTGGGGGAAGGGGTGGGGGGGGCTTACAGTTGGCAGAATCGAACGCGGCTATAAGTGAAAAGAAGCAGAAGTACAAGATCTGCTTCCGAGCTGCGTGTTGCGCTCCAGATTTGGCTCTCGGAGCGGACGCGTTCATGGAGAGGAAGCTCGGCTCGGAGCACCCGGCTGTTCTCCGCAGAGACGCAGGCCGCCTCCTCCTCCTCCCATCTCAGTCCACCACGGCGCCGTGCTCGTGGTTCCTTCCCGATCGTCTGGATCACAGCAGCCGACATCGTCCGAGCGTGAGACCTGGCAGACGAGGAGGTCACGATCACGGCGGTGAAGGCCGTCTGAGTGTCTGTGTCGCCTTCACGGTCTTTCCAACCTGTCCGTTGGTTCGTTGCGTGACTGCCTCACATGCGGAAAGAGAGGGCTTTGCAGCCAGAGGTGGAGGTCAGATCTAGGAAATGGAAGATAAACCCTCACAGTTCCCCAGTGGGGAAATGTGCATTGTTGACACGCTAGAATGAATTCATATGTACACACGCACTAAGATGAGAGAGCAGTAGGAGCAGAAGAAAGCCTAGAAGATTCCCAAATGGGAAATTTTGAGAATAATCGAGTGGCACACTTCCGGATGTTGAGTACAGTCAAGCCAGACGTTCTAATGCATAAGCTGCCTCAATGATTATGTTGCTACTAGTGGTCATTAAAGTAACAAAGATGAAGCAGAAGTAAGAAGAGGGATCAGCGCTTTGCACTGCATCACTTTAATAGTCATTTGTAGCTGAATTAAAGCATGTGAAATGCTGTACATAGTAGCTGAGCTGTGTTGTGGTCGAGGGGAACTGTGTAGACCTGACCCACTGCTTAACACTGTGTCTCCTTTCAGGGAGAAGCTCAAAGACGTCCTGGACACGTCCAGGCTGGATTTGTCGAGTGTCAGGGACCCCTGCTCCATGTCCCACTCCCTGTCCAGCAGCCCCATGACCAGCCCGGGCTCCGCCAGCTGCTCCTGCCACGGCGCGGGCCCCAGCCCCAGCTCCTGCCAGGGCCCCCGGCCCTGCGACCCAGCAGACCTCAACCCCACCCTGTGCCACCCGCACCGTGGCTGCCAGGGCCCGGCCCACGTCTCCAGCCAGTGCCACGGCCCGGGGCCCGGCCCCGGACCCGTTCCCTGCTCCGGCCCCGACCACCAGGGCCCCTCCTCCTTCCCCTCGCTCCCCGACAGCCTCCTCTCGGAGGGGCCGTCGCTGGCCTCCATCCCCGACGCCCTCAACTCGTCCTCCTCGGGCCTGCCGCCCATCCCGGACATCCTGAGCCCCGTGCCGGTGTACCCGGCCGGGGTGCTGCTGGTGTGCAACAGCTGCGTGGCCTACCAGCAGCTGGTGGAGGCCCAGTCGCCCATGCGCAAGTGGGCGCTGCGGCGCAAGAACGAGCCGCTGGAGGCGCGGCTGCAGCGGCTGGAGCGCGAGCGCACGGCCAAGAAGAACAAGCGGGCGTGCGAGACGGACGAGGAGCGCGAGATGCGGCGGCTGCGCGACCGCGAGGCCAAGCGCATGCAGCGCATGCAGGAGTCGGAGGAGCAGCGGGCGCGGCGGCTGCAGCGGGACCGCGAGGCCATGCGGCTGAAGCGCGCCAACGAGACGCCGGAGAAGAGGCAGGCGCGCCTGGTCCGCGAGCGCGAGGCCAAGCGCATCAAGCGGCGGCTGGAGAAGATCGACCCGGCGCTGAGGACGCAGATCGAGCACGACCCGGCCGCCATGGCCGCGCTCACCGCCGACATGAGCCTCTTCCAGTTCCCCTGCCCCATGCCCGTCCCCTCCATCGATAATGGGCTGTTCATGAAGCTGCCCTAGTTGGACCGGACCACTGCCCTGGGAGGAGGAGGGGGGGGGCGGGCGGGGGAGGGGAGGGGAGGGGGTCGGTCGGTCTGACAGTGTCATTAACCTCTGCACTCTGCGGTCAGGCGGAGAACCATCCCGGGGCCGTTTTTTTTCCTCCCTGTGTGGAAGAAGAAGAAGAACAGCTTCACGCACAAACTTCTTTGTTAGATACTGCAAAAAAGAAAAAAACGGAAAGAAAAAAGCTACTTCAGTTTTCTAATTTATTTACCGTCTAAAGAGTTGAACCTTGGGAACAGGGTTTGAGAATGTTTCCTGTTGTACGGATGACGACGTATAGAGCATGTTGTAAAGAGATTTATCTGTTCGTCGGTGTGGCCGGCAGATTTTTAACATTCGACTTAGGAGCAGTTATACTTCCTTTTGAAAGAAAGAAAGAAAGAAAAAAAAGAGATTTTTGCACATGGACCGTGAGTGTGAGGAGCGGGGACTTAGTAGCCACAGCCCCCTCCTCTCTGGTCCACTCCACCAGCCCAGGGACCGGGGCTCAGCGGTAGCCCCACCTCTCTCTCTCTCTCTCTCTCTCTCTCTCTCTCCTCTCTCTCTCCTCTCTCTCTCTCTCTCTCTCTCTCTCTCTCTCTCTCTCTCTGTCTCTCTCTCTGTCTCTCTCTCTGTCTCCGTCTCTGTCCTTGTCTCTCTGTCTGTCTCTCTCTCTCTCTCTGTCTCTCTCCCTCTCTCTCTCTCTGTCTCTCTCTCTCTGTCTCTCCCTCTCTCTCTGTCTCTCTCTCTCTCTCTGTCTCTCTCTCTCTGTCTCTGTCTCTCTGTCTCTGTCTCTCTCTCTCTGTCTCTCCCTCTCTCTCTGTCTCTCTCCCTCTCTCTCTCTCTCTCTCTCTCTCTCTCTCTCCCTCTCTCTCTCCTGGCTGCCGCCGCCCGTCCCTGGGAAGCTCACCTTCACTCCAACTTCTACCTCAGCCGGCGCCGTGGTGGCGCCCTCTGTCTCGTGGCTTACTGCGGTTCCAACTCCAAGCTTCCAAAGCGCTACACGTACTGTACACTACCACAGAGGATGCGGGTCCTTTTTTTTCCTCCATGACATTATATTTGTCACTCGGGCACTTTCATAGGACGCAAACATTCACAACGACAGCAGCAGCTGGTGCTGTTTTTTTTTCTTTTTTGTCCTCTTGTTCGTTTCTGACGTCTCTTAACTCTGAATGTTTGGTCCTATTGAACACGGCCGGTGTTGAACGACTTGGTTCCTCCCCCCCACATCTCCTGAGTTGTACGACTTGATGCGTTTGCCTCTCTCTGTCCTCTTTGCCAAGACTTTAAACCTCTCTCTTTCTTTTTCCGACATCGTAACACTCCAAATACCTTGCCAATGTCTTATTTTGTTTGTTTTGTTTGTTTGTTTGTTTTTTTGTACTTTGTGTTACAGAGCTTTTCTTTGGCTCATAAGAAATCAGTCTGTGCTGCTGTTATTGTACTGTACGATACATTAGTTACCTCTTATACACGTCAGGCTCATCACAGTCTGGAATATGACATGCTAAAATGCTCCAGGAAGTGGTCACGTACACCCTTCTTTTTCCACCAAAATTGCTCCAGTACTGGTTCCAGTTGAGAACCAGGTGCTTTTCCACTGGTCCAGAGCAAGGTCATGATGTCACTGTATATTTGGGTTACGACTCTGCGGACAAACCGTCTGTACTTTTACAACATTAAGTGAACAAATACAGACTCAGACTTGTCACTTTAAGAAATAGATTTACTTACAGAAAAAGCAAAAACACAAACAGGAAGTGAAAGCATCACTTTGACGCTTCAACCACTGTTCTTTTATGTTCTGTGTGGTCTTTTAGACGCCATTTCAATATGTCTGCAGCCTCGCTAACCCCCATTCCCCAACCCAGCGGCTTCTTCCTGGCCCAGCAATGAAGCGGTGCTACTCTGGAACCATTTTTGTGTCATGGCCAAAACTGTTTTGGAACCGTAGGATGGATTCCAAACCGAGCACTAGCATGGAACCAGCACTTAAGGGAACTGCTTTGGTGGAAAAAGGAGGGGGGGGCCCACAGTGAAACGGTTCCTGACATGTTACGTATTGGCAACAACATTTGTGGTGGCGTTACTTGAACTCTGCCCGCCGAGACGCGTTCCTGTCCCTCGTGGCGACTTCATTCCAGCCCAGGACGGCGGTTCTCTGCTCTGCAGACGATCCTGGGCAGGCGGAGCATTTCCTGTAGCCTTCACAAGCTGCGTGGAGCTTCAGTACGTGGGACCTGGACCACTTTGACTTGGCCTCAGAATTGATTCCGATCGATTCCGCTCATGTTTGATGTCTTGTTATTTGAATTCCCATCCGTTACTGAGCACTGGGGCCAACTTCACAACACACACACACACACACACACATAAGAGATCCCGCACCGGGTGTGAGATTTACTAATCTTTGTTCGTTCGCCTCATCCCTGCACATATTTATGCAATATGATGTGAATCTATATTTTTCTCGTGGAAACGTCAAGTTTATTTTGTTAACCCTGAGTGGTCAAAGGTTGTTTTCACGTTCCACTCGGGAGGCAACACGTCTGGAGGCGTCTCCCTCGTTTTCAGTTCCTGCCTGTAAGGTAACGGTACCTCCAGCTTCCCTCGCCGTCACCTCCTCTCTCCAGATGCAAACATTTACAGTACGAAACGAGCGGTCCCGGAGGCGTTCCTCACCTCAGACATCCGAGACGAGAACTGCTCCCGTTTGACTCACTCCTAGGCGACCGAGGTCGTCTACCCGGGCAGTTTAACAAGAAAAAAAAAAGGGAAACCGAAAAGGAAGTTTCATTCTCGGAGGCTCGTCTAGGAGTGCATCAAACCTCTATGCAACAGACCCAAGGGAAATCGTTTCGCTTTTCACTGAAACTATGCAGAGCTCGATTATTCTTCTTCTTTTTTCTTCGTCTCAACAGACTTCAGTGTAAAGGGTTTAGCTTCTCAGGCAATTTAACTCAGTGAGATGGCTCTGAGCCGAGTTACAACACCCTGGTCCATAAGAATCATGTGTAGATCTGTCATATGACATATTGGCGGGCACTCGTGTGGTCCCTCCCCGCAGACACTTGGTCACGGGAAGCGTGTTTTTTCTTCCTCCTCCTCCTCCTCCTCCTCCTCCCTAGCTCAGCACATGAAAACAACAGGGTCTCACTGCCATCCTTTTTCATGACGTATTGTGCCGCGGTCAGACGGGCAAAGTCTTCAGGTGTCATTTACTCCTCTCCTCTCTCAAACTATGAATACTGGGTATTCTCCGATGTTGCTCTCTTTGATATTGCTGTGACCCCAACACTCCCCCTCCCCTCCCCCCTCCCCCCCTCCCTCGGCCCCACAGCGGATCACCACTGCTGACCTACTGTTGCGAAGGTGACGTCGGCCGTTACGAGCAGTACCTCTGGGTGTGGATTAGCTGAGCACTGCATGTCGTGAAAACTGCACTTGTCCTAGAATGGTTCAATATGAGCTTGTGTTCTACTGTTAGTTTATTGCCTGCCTGTTTTTTACAGTTTAATCAAGAGAAGAAGAAGAAAGAAAAACAGTTGTTTAAAACCTTGGCCTTTGTATATTCTATCAGGATTTTTTCTCTCTATGTCCATGTTTACAAAAACACATCACTCTGAACAAGGCCAAATGAATGAACTAAACTGCTAATTGGGAATATTCATGCTCGCTGCGATATCAATGCATTCTGACAGGACGGCGGCCTAAAGGCGACGTCCTCTGTTACTGGATTAACAGATGTACAGCCCGTGATGAAACCTGGTAAAGAATGTGGAAATAAACATTGACTTTATTATAACTGGAGTGTCCTCAATCACCTCTCTCCTCCTTTTGTCTCATGAGCACACACTGATGGATGATGGATTGATGCAGAAGAAACCACACAAGCAGTTCTGAAATTTACTCAGCAGATGCAGTTTAAGTTGCATTTAAGATAAAGCATTAAGATACAACTTAAAATCTAACTGGGTCTGAGGATCTTTTATTATATTATTTCCCTATTGTGGGCCAATTAAAGGTCTTGTTATTCTGAATCACACTCCCTTTTAAATGATGTGGGTGTTGCCTCTCTTTAAAGTTATGAAGGTATATGGAGAGTTTCTCTCCATCCAGCTACATATTCCATATGTAGGGGGTGTATCCCCCTCCACCTTACAGATTACATGTAATTATGTGAAAACATAAAGGTGAAAGAAAAGAAAAATACATCCGAATATGTGGCTGGTTCAAGGTCTCGCCTCTTCAGTGTTCGGGGAACAGTTTTTGGCAGTTTCAGTTTAAACATATGGCCATGTCGCTAAGCTTCATCCAAGGTCTGAGATGTTTTCCACCTTGCAGACATCAAAGACTGAACAAAGAGCCACAGCGAGTCTCACACTCCCCGGTATCCAACTGTCACAGAGTCATCGGCAATCTCATTACTACGTACCCGGACGCTAACGAGAGTGAAGTATCATGGCCATAATTGCTTTCCATTGATTTTTAGCGCTGCGTTTGCAGCTCTAAGACACTGTGTGATGGATTTGTCACATGACACCAAAACATCAAAACCTCAGGCACTCCATCCAGGTGATACCAGTTTATAATTTCATCTTTTACGCGCTCCAAATGCGCGAGGATTCAAGAAGCTCAAAGAAACCCAAGCACACGAGTTGGATAATAGTTTATATTTATATTTGTATATATATATTATATTGTGTTTACTTAACAAACATGATAAATGCAATGTCTCCAAGTTAGCTGTAACAATAAAAATACAATATCTTTGTGTCCTTAAAGTACATAGAATTAAAACAGCAAAACAAAAACAAAAAAAAAAAAGAAAAAAACAAGAACAAAAACCGCCCTAAGTAGTTCACAGAGGTACAAATATACAGTACAAATCTATTTTATTCCAAAACGGTACAAATAAAAATGCAACAAAATAGAGATATTAATGCTTTGTTAAAATCAGGTAGGTGTGGGGTATTCTAAGGGAGCACTTTCGGTCGACAACTCTAAGGCTTCTGATAAAGATCAATACATATTGGTACGGTCATACGATAATAAAACTCACTATACAAAGTTCATACAACCTGGATTATACTTGAGGATTGACTGTTACATTTACATCGTTGCATATATTTTGCAGATTTAGGCATTTTTTTTTCCTTTCATAAAAAAAAAAAAGATGCTGTTTGTTTTTTTTTTTTCGTTTCTTTTTCGTTACACGTCACGTTAAAAAAAAAAAAAAAAAAAAAAGCAGTGTCACCTTGTGCCAAGAAAGTACAATGTCAAATCTGGAAAAACAACACAAGACGCCTTTAAAACTTTGTAACCGTTCTCGTTCTCCTGATTTAAGTCGACATCAGCAACACCGAGAGAGAGGGAAGAAACCCCCCCCCCCCCCCCCCCCCCAAAAAAAAAACAACGTCCTAGAAAACAAAAAGTGAATTCGCCTGCAGTCCAACCGACGGGGAGCGCGACAGGAACGCGTCTACCTTCGACGTCACAAAGCGTTACGAACCGTTACCATGGCTACCGTCTGATTCACGCAGCCTCCGAGAGCTCAGAGCCTCCTTCTGCTGACCGGGGGGGGGGAGGGGGGGGGCTGGGTGGGGAGGGGGGGGGGTGGGGGGGACGAGACGCCAAACACAATCCGACAACTCAAGGGGGAAGAAACTACAACAAAAAAACAAGGTGTGTGCGTGTGTGTGTGTGTGTGTGTGTGTGTGTGTGTGTGTGGGGGTGGAGGCAGTGGATTCTCCACCTGCACACAGTAAGACGACATGAAGAATGTAAAAACTACTGAGTGTACTCGAAAATAAAACCCAGGAAAGTAACGGAGCAAGATGATTCAAATAAGGAGGGGAGAACCATAAACAGTCACCCTGACAGTCTGTCCGAGTCACGGGGGGAGGGGGAGGGGGAGGGGGGAGGGGGAGGGGGAGGGGGGGTTCCACACGTCGCACGAAGCAGAGTTTAAGGCATTATCGACAAGCATCGTCAAAGCTATCTACACGACCAAAAAAAAAACCGTAAAAAAACAACAATAATACACCTATCTACAGGAGCGCACACACACAACCTGCCGGGGTTCTGTGTGCTTCTTGGTTGGTTGGTTTTCATTTCGGAACTCTTCAATTCACCAAACACTTGTTTTTTGTCGTTTTTTTTTCTCCCCCACCCCCCCCCCCCCTCCCCGTTCACAACACCGTGAACAGGAGGAGGGCGTTTAGTGCAATTACTTACAGCGACAGACCATCAGTGACGTGAACGAGGCTCGCTGGACGTGCCGGGGGGCCTCTCGGACCTCTCGCCCCGGACCACGAAACGAGAAAGGAGCCCCCCCCCCCCATCCCCCTACACACACACACACACACACACACACACACACTGCGAGTACACGCGGCAAACGACTTCCTGGCACTCCTGGGAATAACACACACACAGACTGGAATAACTCGAGGGATTTTTGGACAGCTGAGCAGAGACAGGAACTCAGCAAAATACTGGTTTGTTCTCCCGTTTAAAAAAAAAAGGTCATTTACAGACACAGACACGGATACGGACACACACACACGCACACACGCACACACGCAGGCGCAAAATCAATCTGGCAACCAGAGCCGGGTGTAAAATGACTGCATCGGCGACCCGGCCCCTCCGCTCCGCACTGCGGCGCCATTAAGACAACGAGGGGGCGCGACACTGAGTTCACTGCATAGAAAACACCGGGACGAGACGGGACGCTTGCGGGTGTCGTGTCTATTGCTTGCGGCGCGGGTGGGAGAAGCTCCACGCAAGCGCCCCGGGGCAAGGCACTTTCAAAAGGACACATTCACATCTCGTCCAGGTCTGGTCCTCACTCGCAACACGCAGCACATGTGCATGTGCGTCTCGAGGAGGGGTCCGTCCTGAGCTGGAAATGGAGGCTTTCCTGTGCCCTCCCGTTACTTCGTGCTCTGCGGCAGATCGGGTTTGGGCTGAAATTATGAAGATACGACGCCATTTAGGCTGTCGTGGGGCCTGCGCGGGATCAGCCAGATGGGAGACTTTATTGAACCCTTGGGAAGATTCATTTCCACGGGATCCGATTTCCATCGACTCCGGCGTACCGTGGAGCCCTGAAGCCGAACCGTACCGGACAGAAATGGTTCGGTGGACACTACAGCCTGGTCGCCACAGTCTGTGTGGGGTTCAGATGCTCCCGGGCGGTCCAAAAACAAAGCGCGGAGATCAATTCGTATGATAATCCATGAATGGAAATGTTGCACGAGTGTTGGAAACCCTCGGGTGCGACAGACTCGGAGGAGATGTGAACGTTCCCTTTAAAGCTGCTAATGAGGACAGGGACGGAGGGGGAGGAGGGGAGCCTCGACTCCCTCTGTCCACCTCCACCTGCTGACGGAGGCTGAGACGTGGGGAGTGACATGACAGTTCAAGAGACACACGCGCACGCACACACACACACACCAGCGTCTGGGCTGTAGCACCAACACATTAATCAGACACACACACACACACACACACACACGCACACTTGTCAACCGTGTAAGTACAGACAGGAAAAGTGGAACAGTAACGCGTGAAATGTTACAAAAAGTGATCAAACGTTTTTTGCCGTGATAGAAAAAAAAAAACACGCGTGACACAAGCACAAACTGGTGCTGTCTGGTTTCCAGCCTCTGGCGGGAATGTCTGGATGAGGAATGCCGTCTGATCATAGACCTCTGAATGACTCGATGCGTGATCTAATTGCACTTGTTTTCACTTTTTTTCAATTTTCACCCCTTTTTTGGATTTTTGGATTTCTCAAGACGGGGATAAAAATCGGTCAGAAACAGGAACCTGCAGCATTCGTCTTCGCTGATTTGTAAACAGAGTTAAAAACGCAAGTCAGTTCTCCCCACTCACCCTCTCTCTCTCTCTCTCTCTCTCTCTCTCGCTCTCTCTCTCACTCACTCTCAGCACGGACACCGACAACAATACTTCAAACGTATTCCCTTCGATATAAAAACACCTACCGCGCTGTGATTCCTATGAACAAGGTCAGTGTGAAGTCAACGAGCGACATGTTCTATGTGCAACACGAGACAATCATAACAGTCCCGGGGGGGGGGGGGGGGGGGGGGGGCGTACGCTCAAACCAGAGACGGAGGATACAGGCTGGATGCCCGGTCACAGCACGGAACCAGGGACGCACTCGAGCCATCCTGTATCGGAGGAGGAGGAGGAGGAGGAGGCGGGGGGTGGAGTATCATCAGTGAGACGGAGGAGTGGAGGGAGAGGCGAGGATGCAGTCTCTGGTGGGGAGGGGGTCTGGAGGAGCAGAGCCGCCAGCTGTGGGATAGGCACAGCAGAGACACGACTATTGCTTTCATTTGGTAACCGAGCAGGGGGGGAGGGGAGGGGAGGGGAGGGTGGGGTGGGGGGTGGGGGGGGGGCGCCCTCGCCGCCTCCCGCCTCCATCGGGCTCTTGGGCGTTGCGTGAGCGAGGTACGGCGAGGAGGAGGAGGAGGAGGAGGAGGAGGAAGTAACAGGTTGAACTCCAGGACGATGCATAATCTTCTCACTGGTGATGGAGGTGTGAGGCGTGAAGGAGAAGTAGAAGAAGAAGTAGAAGAAGTAGAAGAAGTAGAAGAAGGCTGGTTTGTTCTGTGATTGCTGCGCGGGCTGATTGATTTGTCACTACTTTGATTGTAAGACGAGCGGCGGGTGCCAGGCTGGGCCCGAGGGAGGAGCCCGGCCCGTCCTCTGCTGACCGGGGCAGCCGTGCAGGACTCCTGGCCGAGCGAGGAACAGTCTCTCTCTCTCCCTTTCTTTTGTTTGTTTTTTTCATCCTTTCCGGGGGGGGGGGGTGAAACGCTTTTTTCGGGAGGACTGTGGGGAGCGGGAGGGAGCCTGAGGCGGCGGCGGCGGGGAGTGTCCACAGAGGGCGGGTTTGGTCAGGACAGGAAGTGGAGAGCACGGCGGGCGGCCGATGAGGAAGTCGTGGCGACAAAGGAGGGAGGGAGTTAGAGAAGTGCAGTGTGTGAGGACTGTGAGAGGCGTGTCATCAGCTACATACTTTCTGCCCCCCCCCCCCCCCCACCCGGCTCGTCTCCGGCCTGGGAAACCGCAGGAGGGCGTCACTTTGGCCTGACCCCGACCCAATCTTCCCGCCACAAAGCTCGTGTTTGGTTTTTTTTTTCGTTCATTTTTCGTTGTATATATTGCAGGTGTGCAAAATCTCAAACATTCTGAGGCTACATTCGCACTCTTTTTTTTTTCCCCGTTTGTTTCCCTCTTTTCCTCCCTGTCAGATTCATTCATGCTCGCCAACGGTCTCCTCGACGCTTGCTACCCGAAGAAAAACAAAAAAAACAAAAAAAACAAAAGACGACGACACGCGTTGCTACTTCCCTGCGTTAGAGCGCCCCTCGATGGACAGTTTGACCTCCTGGGGGATGAAGGAGGGCCTGCCGTGGCCGGAGGTGCTGATCTGAGGGCGCAGGCCGTCCTCTCCCTTCATACTGTATCTTTGGAGGCTGGAGGCGGACCAGCGGCGCTGCGTGGCGCCCGCCCCCGCCCCCCCCGCCGCCCCGGAGAAGGCCGAGCCCTCTGTGTGCAAGTGGTAGCTGCTGTGGCTGCGCGGGTGCTCCGCCGCCGTCCTGCCGGGCCTGAGCGCCGCCTCCGGGTGCCCCGCCGAGGCCCCGAAGTGCTGCGCCGTCGCCGCCGCCGCCTCCTCCTTGTCCCCCCCGTCCCGCTCTCCGTCCCTGTGTCTGTCCCGGTGGACGCGCTCCGGCCGGAAGTGAGCCGGCGGCCGGGCCTGCTGCGGGGCCGGCGGCCCCATCAGCTGGTGCGCGGGCCCTGCGGCGGCGTTGCTCTTGCCCAAAGTCCTGGCCAGGCCCTGCTGCGGAGGCTGCGGCTGCGGCTGGGGCTGGGGGTGGGGGTGGGGGTGGGGGTGGGGGTGGGGGTGGGGGTGGTGCTGCTTCTGCTGCAGCAGTGGCTGCTGCTGCTGCTGCGGCGCCTGCTGCGGCTGCAGGGCGATGGACACGCACACGTCGCCCACCTGCAGGTGGTGGCAGGCCAGGCCGTAGAGCTGCGCCGTGCGCTCGGGGCTGCACGACGACCAGCCCTGGCCGAACACGAAGAAGGGGTGCTCGGGCGGCACGTCGATGGTCACCCGGCTCTGCTGCTCGCCCACGGTGAAGTGCAGCGCCACCAGGCCGGGCCGCTGCTGGCTGCCGCGCACGTCCACCACCATGCTGGAGTCGATCTTCAGCCCGCCGCTCACCTCGGCGCTGCGCACAAAGTCCTGCGTCTGCAGGTCCTCCACGCGCTTCAGCTCGCCGGTGGCCAGCTGGATGATGGCGCCCTTCATGAAGTGCGACGGGTTGCAGGGCGCCGGGGCGGCGGCGGGGGCGGGGGGAGGGGCCGGGGTCGGGTCGGCGGCGGCGGGCTGGACGGGGGGCGGCTGGGCGGCGCCGGGCTCCGCCCTCTCGGGGAGGCACACTCTGGCTGACGAGTCGGACGCCCTGAAGCCGGGGCCGGCCGAGGCGTGGCCGCCGGGGGCGTCGTTGGCCGGGCCCGGGTAGTGTTGCTGCGGCGGCGGCGGCGGGGGCTGCTGCTGCAGGTGGTACTCCAGGGGCACCAGCACCGGCTGCCCGTTGGCCAGCACCACGGCGTGGCCGGGCTGGCCCGCCTGCGCCCGGGGGTCGGGGTAGCCGGCGGGCTGGCCCGCGTACGCCGTCCTGCCGGACACCAGGCCCGCCGCCTCGCCGTGCGCATCTCTGGCTCTCTGGGCGCCCTGAGAGAGGTTCAAGGGGGCGAAGGAGACCTCCTTGCGTACCCCGCCCGCCCCTTGGCTGGAGGAGGCCAGGCGACCCACCACCTGCTGCACCTGGACAGAGGTGGAAGAGGGAAGAAGACGTTTCAGCTCGAAAATCAACTGCAACATGCAGCAACTAAACGTGTGTGCAAGATTTCACTTCACTGCATGCCGTATCAAATCCTCAGCAGCGACAAGCCAAAAGCCTCTACTCGGGACTATTATCCTTCCTCATATTTGGCCGATTGGAATAAGTGATAAGCCGTCAGTGACGGCGGGCCAACACAAACCAGCCAGCCCGACCAAAACTATTCGATTCAGTCCGGGATCATATCTCCTTCCTCCCCGCACGCCATCACCAAAGCGGCTTTGCTGAAACGTCCCCGCCGCGTCACAAATAGCCCGGCTTTGGCACCAAGCGGCAACTGTCTGGCCCAGGGCGGTCACCTGACTACCCACGGAGCCGCCCAACACAATCAAGGAGGGAAGCCGAGTCCAGAATGACAGGGGCCCTGTCTGCCACGCCACAGAAACGCTTCTGAGGTTCAACAGGACGCCTGGGCAGATAGTTCAGGCTACAACAACCAGCCAAGAACACGCAACCTCTCTGCGTCTTCTTGTTTTCCAATCACAGGGCTTCGGAATAGAATAGAATAGAATAGAACATATCTACAACACTGACATTTTAAAACACAGTGGTTCATAGAAGTTGGCAGGAAAGGCTAGCAGTGCAGCAGGGTTGCAGCAGAACACGCTGTTTGTCTTCCAAGTTAGAGATTAAGATGTCTAAACCATTTTATATCCCCATAAAATATACATGAATCAGCGGTAATGGTAAAGGTAATGCTCGCTGCCATTCTAAAAATGTATGGAAATACACCTAGAACTAGAGTTTGTGTCAGTGTGAGTGTAGTTTGTGTTCTGCATGGATTTTCTCCAAATACAGTTTCCATCCACTGTCCAAAGACGTGCTATCATCGACTGAAGACTGTGAGTGGGTACAAAACGCTTAAGATAACGGATGGATTGATTACTAGAGCTTCTGTATGCCACATAGTTATTGTTAATCAATGAATTCATTGATCATGGATTACCAGAAATCACGTTTCTGTGTGTCAGAGCGTTTTGAATGCGTCTGCCCTGAACTTCCAGGAACTCTCTGAGGTCTGCACGAGACGATCTAGCATTTCTCCATCGTGGCCTCTGGGTCACACTCCTTACCCCTGGATACACGCTCGCAAAGAATGCTCAAGTTAAGAGGCTTCCCCCAGCGCGTCTCACCTCTAGGTCGCTGTCTGGAGTGCTGCGCTGGCCCGGCGAGCCCCTCTCCTCCGGCCGCCGGCTGTGCAGGCCTCTGTCCAGGCCTCTGTCCAGGCCTCTGTCCTGGCCTCTGTCCTGGCCTCTGTCCTGGCCTCTGTCCTGGCCTCTGTCCTGGCCTCTGTCCTGGCCTCTGTCCTGGCTGTGCTCCTGGGCTGCCGAGCCGGCCGCTCCCTGCAGCAGACGTGCATTTTTAGCGCTGTAGGCTGGCTCCGGTGCCACCTCCCTGGCTCCCTGCTCTTTGTCGCCCCCGTTCATCTCCGGCTCGCTCTCCTGCTGCCCGCCGTGGGGGTCCCTGGCGGCGCCGGCGGCCCTGGCGCCCTGAGCGTGGTAGAAGACGGGCATCCCTCGGGAGGCCACCTCCGAGGCGGGCAGGACCCCCACCCCTACCTGCTGCTGCTGCTGCTGCTGCTGCTGCTGGGCGGCCTGCTCCGTCGACAGCATCAGCGGCACGCCGCCGGACGCCGCTACTTTGGCAAAGGTGTGAGCCGCCCCCACCTGGGCCTGGGGGGGCGGGGAGACGACGCCTTCCTGGATGACCGACGGGTAGGGGACGAGGTGGGACACGGCGTGGGGCTGGGGGATGGTGCCCGAGGGCGAGATCAAGGACCCCGGGACGAAGCCGGGCGGCAGGGCGTACGGTAAGGCGGCGTACGGGGAGCTGACGAACTGCAGGGAGGAGTGGGGGATCTGTGCGTAGCCGAGGGGGGGGTAGGGCAGGCTGGGGTGCTGCAGCAGGGGCGAGTGCACGGTGTAGGCCGGGGAGATGTGGCTCAACACTGGGTGGAGGCTGGTGGGCGAGTAGGTGACGGAGGGCAGGGCCACCTTGTAGAGCATGCTGTAGTGGTCGACGGGCACCGCCGGGATGCCGTCGGTGTTGTCCACTCCGTAGTGCAGCCCCGGCTGAGCTCGCAGCCACTCCCCGGACGGGGTCCCTCCCTGAGTGTCACTGTTGGCTGCAGAGTTCTGGATGGACACCACTTCATCTTCTCCCACTCCCCCAGCACCAGCACCAGCACTGCTGCCACCCCCACCCCCACCCGCAGCTCCAGCTCCAGCTCCGCCTCCTGTAGGCCCGACCCCTGCCGTCCCTCCTGCCCCGCTGCTGTTACTGACTGGGAGATCCCTCTTCTTGGGAGGTAGGCACTCCTGGTTGCGCTCCTGTGCTGGTTTCATTGTAGTCCTCTGGTTGAACACGTGGCTTTTACTGCACGGCACAGGAAGTGAAAGCTGCAAGCCAGTCAGCCCGCAAAGGAACCAGTTCTGAAATCACCGGGCTGACCTCGTCTGGCGATTCACCTACAGGGGAACAAAAACAGGTCTCGATAAGCACAACTTGCATGCTGCAGTATGCAAATGATCGCAAATCACAATACAACATGGAGGGGAACCAGAGGCGAGGTGCAGAAAACGGTGCAAGATGGAGGATAAACAGAGCGGTAGTAACACACGAGATTAGTGAGTGCAGCAGACAGAGTGTCTGGAGGTGTGGCAGGACTTCTTATGCTACCGCTAATGCCGCTGCTACTGTCTCTGGGAGGAACATATAGATTGATACACGCGATAAAACGCAACCCGGGTTTGTGGGAGACGCGCTGACGGTCACCCGTCAGATAGTGTCGGGTTACACTGGATCACAGATGGAGAGCATTACTGGTGCGGCCGCGCTCATCTGTCACTGCAGAGGCAGAGAGTGACAGACAATCTCGTTACCGGGGTTATTTGTAGCCGTGAAAATAGCCCATTAGACGGGACCGCTGTGGATTTCACCTGCCCGGGATGTGACACTGCTTCTCAAAGTGAGGATACTCTCTCCGCTTCCGTCTCCGTCCCTGTGCTGCACACAGTTCAACTCGGAGCTGCACTGCCTCCTGGCACTTTGGACTTGTTCCAGTTATTGGTTGATATTTGAGGTCGGCTCACATCTTGTTGCCGCGTGCAGGGACAGGTCTGAGAACACGCACTGTTGTGCACATCTCTATATAAACTGCGTTTTCAGTACAACCTTCTATTTTTAAGGCATATTACATTTGAATACATCAATCTCTAAATTGCCCTAGGTGTATGTGTGAGCTCTGCAACTGGAGACCTCGAAATACCTGACACAGCTGAATTGCCGTTACCAGTTCTGTACTGCAGTCCACAGCACGTGTGTTACAGAGTGGCCTATTATAACTTTGATACCACACATTTACCAGTAATGTGAAAAATCATATTGTACAGCATCTGAATGAAACAAACCAAGGACACGTCTCATTTTCCAGCATTATCCATCAAAACGAAACCCTCTGGATGTTCTGCGCATCAACTCCATACGACTCAAAGCTCGACCACACACGACCAGCACATCTGAATATTGCACCGTGTTTATGGGGTCGAACAAGGATCATACCCCGAACTACCCCTGAACTAGCCCTGATGCTGCGTCATCAGTTTGTGAATGGTTGCAAATTGTGTTTGAGCAGACAGACTGTGAGCAATAGCCTCTGCCGCCAGTGTGTGAATGTGACTCACTCTGTGAAGCACCCTGAGTGCCTAATAAGAGCCAGCGTGTTTAATCTACCGTTTACATACATTCAGTTCTGTGGGTATGGGCGAAGCTTGAATGGAGAGCAGGGGTTGAAATGAATAATCCATCTTTGACCCAGTGACCCCACAGACATGTTGGTTAATAGATATAGGCTACAGCCACCACTGACACCTTAACACCATTGTGTTTTCATGAAGCCCTGCTTCACACGATTCTATTCCTAACACAAAACCAGACCCAGCACAGCTCTGGCGGACGCTTGCGATGTAGTTTAGGTTATATCTGTATCATCAGAGATAATAACGCTGCAGTAACAAGAGAATCACTGTGTCGCTAACACGGACTGATGATCATGGGCGTGTTCCCAGCAGCTGCTTTAACTTTTCAAAGCTTTCGCTCCTAAAACTCAACCCATGAACCGGGCTCTGAGGGACTGTGGTGTCACTCAGCGTAGTTTTAGAGAGGAAAGCTGAACAAATGCGGCAGAGAGTCGGAGTTTCCCTCCAGCCACTGGACCCCTCTCTCTGTGCGTGTGTATGTGTGTGTGTGTTTACCGTCAGCTCGGCTAAAGGCAGCTAGCAGCCCGGAGTTACTGTTTCCCTGTAACGACGGGGAAGTGACAGCGTGACACCCCGTACACTCGTACCAAGCGTAGATGGGGAGCTCAAATAGCGGCCGCAGCCCCATCAAGCTCTTTATTGGCAGGTAGAGTTTTATCACCCACAGGTTCCGGCTAGTTAGCCGCGAGGCTAGCTCCAGCAGCAGCCCTGCTACGGCTCACATCTGCACACACGCACACAAACGCCGCCGATTCACGTCTCACGTCTCCGCTTCGCGCCGCTGCGTGGACGTACCTCCAAATGTCATCGCGAACAGGCTTTTCTCAGTGTGTAAAAAGTTGATGTGCAGGGAGGACAACAGGAGAAATCAAGGCTAAGGAGTCGAGCCCATTCCGAAGGCCAGCAGAGGCGCTCACCAATGACGTCACTGGGTTTATTCAATTTCCTGTTTTTTTTTCGTGCGCAAACGTGTGGCGCGCGCACGCACACACATACATTAAAATACACGCTATACAAACACGTAATATAAACTTCAACACACATGCGTTAACACACGCGCACAAATAAACTGTAGAATAGCCTTTTCATTATTTGAAATATTAATTAATATAAAAAGAAAGGTAGAACTTGTTGTGAATATGCGATTCTGTCATGAGTAAGGAGATCACTGAAATCAACTGACATAAATTGACATTTCTTCATAAAGAAGGGGGGATTCACTATCACTGTGACGACACATTCAAAATAAATACTCAAAAAGTTCAGGACAGAATTGACAGAATAAGAAGTTCAGGGGTTTTTTTGTTTTGATTTGTTTTCTGTAACCTAAAGTTTTGGATGGAGCGCACTTCCTTAACATTAACTTACTGAACTTGAAATGCGGGCTCCAGTGTTTTGTCCAGTGCTAGTTCTGAAACAGACTTCCACCGTTTCTGAGAGCAAAAGTATTACATGTGTACTGTTGAGAGTGAAGGAAGAACGAGGAGTTCAAAGTTGTGGCAACTGGACTCGTAGATTCTTGAAGACGTTCCACCTTTATCCATGAGGCGTCTTCATCCCAAGCACCTCTGTGATGTTATCAGAGCAATGTTGAGTACCAGACTGCTGTCTGAGGAGGTCCTCATTCATCAATCATCATAATCTATTGTCATGACCTGGATGAATGAGAATCTACATTTCTGCATGAAACAAAAACTTGTCAAATATCAAGTCTTAACAGAAAATTGCACTTCATGCTGCTCAGGGTTAGGGTTAGGCACAGCACACAGAAAATGCCAGTCCAGATTGAGAGGAGCTGATTTGAAGGCATCAAATACGCATGGTGAAATGTCACACAGCAGGGGGAGCTGGTGTGTAGAAGGGGTTTCATTTTAACTCCACCTCAGGCCTCACTCTTCTCCTATTCACCATTAGTGCAGCAACCACAGCCGCTATTAAACAACTATAGTTGAGCTATAGCTGCTGTAGATGTGACCCAGCAGATCTTATTTGTCGCCCACTCATGTACGACTTTTGAATTTGTGCTGTTTTGAAACAGGAATTGGGCTGTTTTATCAGTCCACACACATGAAAAGTACACACATGGCTGCAGGACACAGACTGTTAAGAGTGCAACATAACTGACTTCTTGAAATGTGTCATAAACACGGGTGTCAGAGATCAGACGTTTATCTATCCGTGTCATCACCCGCTGTTCATGTGCAGGTGTTGACAGTTATTCAAAACACAGTAAAAAGAAGACACCTTGTTCAAACCCTCTGATCTGACCTATTGATCAGAAATTGGGCTTTCTTTTGGACAATACCTCAACATGTTTTTATTAAAATTATGAATGGATGAGATTAGACAGGAATCTCAGTGGACTACGTTCTTTGCAGATGTTACTGTGATCTGTAGAGAGCAGATGGAGGGAAACCTACAGAGGTGGAGGAACACTCTGGAGAGGAGACGGGTGAAGGCCAGGCACAGCAAGACATAAGTACATGAATGAGAAGGACCCAAGGGGAACGGTTACAGGGAGTAGAGATGAAGAAGAGAGGATTTTAAGTTCCCAGAGCAACCAAGAGTGTGAAAAAGAGAGGAAGGCAGGTGCGTGAGGAGGTTGGGACGGGTGGAGAAACATGTTGAGGTTCTCTTTAGGAGAGAGATGTTTAGATGTTAATGAAGATAGGACTAGAGAAGAGGAGAAGGTTAGCTGGGCAGAGATGATTCGCTGTGGTGACACCTGAAGGGGGCGGCTGAGAGGAAAAGAGGACTGAGTTCATCTTTCTCACAGTGAATGTGGCGTTTGTTCAAAGGACTTTTAACTATCCATCTTAGCACATATTGAATACTGAAATGACACTGTGTGTCAACCTCTCAGATGTTGAACCTGCCACCACAGAGAATGTTCTATCAGGACCTTTATTATATGGGCTTTTAAGCCTATTCTCTTAGACATCCTGGTTGGAGAGGCTCTTTAAAGAAGTGTCACTTCAGGTAGAGTTCAAACATACTGGGGTTTGCTTCACGTCAGCCTTCTGAGATGAATTCTCCAGCTTCATCTTCTTTCTCCCCATTTGTTCAACCCGTGAGCAGGAATATACGGCACACATTCTCTAACGTTTTCACATTCTCTGAAGACCAAATGGAAACACTGCGAGCACCCGGTCTCTCTGTGCGATTGTAATTCATTCTGATCTTCCGCTGGCATCGGGCATCTCCAGCTCCTGTCGTCCGGCGAATGATCCTGGAACCAGCGTGTACGTTCCCCGCGCTTGGCAGCAACCCACCGTTACACATCCCCGCTAAATGTCAAAGCCGAGAGAGGCTTTTGGCATCCCATCCGTCTAATCCGGTACGTATAGGGGGCGGGCTGTGCTGCGAGAAAAAGCAGCTCCTTGTCCAAAGACGGATTTGCTTTCACGGCGGAGAGGAAATAAAAACCAGGGAACAAATTCGGTTGAAAAATAATGTATTGATTGGTTAGGGGTACACATTTGAGCGTCATTTTTCTGTGACGGAGCCAAAAAAAAAAAAACAGCTTCAGTGCAGTACCTCTGGATCTCTCTAGATTTACAAGATTGATAAGTCAACAGTTTTAGAACACTAAAAGGGCGTCAATAGATTTAGAATACAGTTACAAAAAAAACAAAAAATCTTCCCAAAAAGGCACGGAGGATGTGCAGTAGCCGTTGCATCCCTCTCAGAGAACATTTGCATAACTAAATAAATACGTCTACTGCTAATCAATGTCAAACTGTGCTGCTGCTGGAGCACAATCGTCATGCAATTACAGCAGTGCAACACTGGGAATTAATGGAGGAAAGAGGAAACGACAAAAAAAAACACAGCATATAAATATCTCTCCAGAAAATATAAAGACTAAGATCAAGGCTAGAGGTTATTTAGTACCATTAATCAAAAAAATATTAATTGGAAGATTTCAAGCATATACAGTATTTATAATATTTGCCAAAATTATATTCAACAACCACCTGGAAACAAACTATCCTATATATATACTGAGTAAATTGTGCAATTAATAGCAATTGGGAGAGCAGGTTCCGCACTCGCACTATACACATCTATGTAAAAAAAACAAACACCTGAACTAGTTATTGCCAAAGGGTCACGAGTTTATCCGTCCGAAGCCGTTCTGGGCCCCTAAGCATCGAAGAGTCGGAGCAGAGGCCGAGTCTGTCCAGTGGTCTCAGGCTTTAAATGACAAAGGGCTTTCAGAATCATTTCTCTTGTTATATATATATAATATATATATATATATATATATGTTTTAAGACGTTGCAATGTCACACAGTGCTAGTTCCTCACCAGTTTACGGAGCTGATGGGGAAAGCGCCTCGAGCCAGTCTCTGGTCCAGCGGGCGACCCACCTCTTGGACGTTTCACCTCGTCCCTCTGTAGAAAGTGGGATTTTTTTTTGGCCCCTTGGGGGGTGATCAGAATCGGCGTGAACTGGAGACCGGCTCGAGTCGAAGCCCCTCGTCTGTCCCTTTTGCTCTCAAACGCGTACTGCCGGGCTCCTGCTCGGCGTCCTTACCAGAAGGCCTCCAGAGAGGAGTCGGGAGTGAGCCCTCCTCCAGAGAGAGGAGGAGGAGGAGGAGGAGGAGGAGGAGGAGGAGGAGGAAGCATCTACCACAGATCGAAGTCCTCGCGCACCGCCACACGTAGCTCTCCGAGCATCACCCCGCGCCCGCTACGGCGCTGAAAGATACGAGCCGCCTTCTCCTCTGCGTCTTCAAAAATAGAGTACATCTACAAACCCTGAAATCGCGCCGTTCGCTACATACAGTGAGACCAACACAGCCATTACAATATACGGGCACTCTGAGCAAATAGCGTAACGTCTGTGCAAACTAATTTGCTTTTACGACATAGTAAAACATGTGTTAGCAGTGTTATTTTCTGTTCCTCTTTCTGAAAATATATATAGGTAAAGTACGAAAATACCTTCTGCTTCATTTTTTTGGGGAAGCTCAAACAAATCGAGCATTTTAAGTGATCGGAGTTGGGTTGGAATCCACGGTTGCGGCTGCAATAAAAGCGGGAATTTGTCACAGTGAGGGAAACCCAAATCCGTCATTAAAATGCGAGTCCAATGAGGTCTTACGCTCATGCCAATTGAAAGGCCGGAGAGGAGGATGGGCTTCAGGTAATCTGAAGACATCATGAATCTGGGGGGGAGGGGGGGGCGGAAAATGAGCCGAAAGGTGCCTACGCTCTAGCTTATAACCCGGTCGGAACCAAGAAGGCCACGTTTTCCTCACTTTCCTCCGTCGTATTCGAGAAAGAGGCACGAGAAAACAAGAGACGGTCAATGGTTACGCCAGCCTCGCGCCAGAGCCCCCCGGGGCGGAGCTCACACAGTGTCGTTGGCCAGAGTCTCGGTGGAGAGCCAGATCCGGGCCCCGTTCAGGAACTTGCTGATGGGGGTGCCGTGGATGCCGCGGCGGCACAGGTTCCCCGCCGGGCTGAAGGGGAACGAGGAGCTGATGAAGTCCGGGGGCGCGGCGGGCTCGCCCGCCTTGAAGTACATCCTCCTCTGGTCGGAGGGCGGGCCGGCGCCGAGCGGGCCCTTGTACTGCCTGAGGCGGCCCTGCAGCGTCTCGATCTCGTCCACCAGCTGCGAGAGCTTGTAGCAGGCGGCGGCGTGGCCCCCCCTGGGGATGCAGGCCTCGGGCACCCAGCGCAGGAAGAACAGCTTCCAGAGGGCCAGGTGGGAGGGCATGAGCAGGGGCAGGAGGACGCCCTGCTGGTCGGCCGGCCGGGAGAACCAGTCCCGGAGGTAGCGCTCCGACGGGCTCTCGTCCTTCACCGGGGAGAAGTCGGGCTTCAGCTCCGACAGGAGCGAGCCTCGCCGGCCCAGCGGCTCCTCGCCGCCCCGCACGCCGTTACGCACCGAGGCCGACGCCCCGCGCAGGGTGGAGCTGTAGGCTTTCTGTTGGAGGGGAGGAGGAGGAGGAGGAGGAGGAGGAAGGGAGGAGGAGGGGGACACAGAGTCAGTTCTCTGCGAGCGGCTCCGGCAGCAGCTGATTAACCAAGCCTCCCTTGTTCCGCTGGGATTCCACAATGAAGTATTCTCCGTGTAATAACTCAACGTCTGTACCTCGCTGAGAAACGCTGACGGCATCGAAATAACATGTGACCGACGTGCAGGGCAGCGCTAAGCAAACCTGCTGACCGGCTCCACCACTGTTAAACATTTACTGCCCAGGAATTCACGAGCGAATCTCTACTAAACGTGTTGGAAGACGGCACTAACGACCAGTTGGAGACAACTGCAACAGTGGATCCACTACTTCTCCTTCTCTTTATTTACCGGGTAAAATGCGTGCTTGTGAACTCGTCTGAGGTACCTTGGTGCGCGTGAAGGTTTTGACCTCCCCGTTCTGGACACAGGCGGCCCCCTTGCCGATGTACATGGGGTTGTTGAAGAGGGTTTGGTCCTTGTTGGAGAACTGCTGCGACCAGTTCCACACGGGAGGGAAGTAGACAACGGGGTCCTCTCCCGGAGGGATGGCTTTATTCTTCGCAAAGTCCTGCGGGGTCGTCACAGGGCTAGTCACACTCCACCATACACGGCGTCACCCTTAAGAGCACGTTACTGACCACCTGCTCTTCTGAATGATGTGTGAATGCTGTGGCACAACAGTCTATGGTCTTTGACATGACAATATGCCATAAAGACAAACCCTAAGACATCTGATGCTCCATGTTCAACTTTGAGATTGTGGTTTTCTCTTTTTGTTTTGTTTGGCATTGGCAAAGTGGCAACATGGTCCGTTAGCTATGTGGAGTGCGTGTTCTGAAACGCTTGAAGCCATCGTGATTTAACACAGTTTGTTTTTCTCCAGTTTCTTGGACCTGGGGGGTAAATGAAAGAGCGCGGCCGCGTGTGCGTCCCCTCCTTACCGTCAAGTGCTGAGCGCGCTGTCGGGGAGAGTTGAAGAGGAACGTGCTGAAGAGCGGCACCCACATGCTGTCACTCAGCACCGTCAAATAGGCCTCTGTGAACTCGAACGCTGCCGGGTACTGGTTCATCATCTGCCACACGCAGTCCAGGAAGAGCATGAACAGCGGAGACTGGAGAGAGAGAGAGAGAGAGGGAGAGAGAGAGAGATGAGAGTAATGAGAGACTTCAGAACATTTAACACGGGGTGCGGGGACCGGGACGTTGACGGCCGGACAAACACCTCCTCTTTGTCGTTCTTCTTCAAGTGGTTGCATCGGTCGAGGAAGCGATGGCCGGCCATCACCCACTCCTTCTGCACCAGGGTCTGAAAGCCCACCAGGCTGCGGTAGTGAGGGTCCAGCATGAGCTGCACCAGCGAGGACACGGCACAGCTCAGGTCCCGGTCCTCCTCCTCTGCTCAAACGGTCAAACAAAGACAGAAGGCCTTCAGACGACGGCACGCAGGAGGTCAGGCAGAGAGCGCCGCCGCTGTGAGAGAGGAGCTGTACCTTGAAGGACGACCGAGGAGCTCTTCCCGTCCAGGAGGTACACGACCTCGGCCGAGTGTTTCAGGAAAGCCCTGGAAGCACGGAGGGAGCGTCACGCGGCGTTTCGAGAACGAGCCAGGGAAAATGAGACATTGCTTCAGGAGTCTCTCTGTTCTGGCGGACTGGTTTGTGACCGGGCAGGCAGGCAACAGGAGCCTCCGAGGCTGAACAATCGTGTCGCCTGGGAGAGCGCGTATGCGCTAAAAGGCTAAAACAGCAAGGACGGGCTCGGTGCTTGAATGGGAGCGTGCAGCGGCATTTCAACCTGGACACATACGTGTGACAAACCTTCCCGCCTGGACACTTTAAGGCCGGCGTCGTACCTGACATACTCCAGCCAACGCGAGTTCTCGATAGAGGACAGCCACCTCTCCTCCGACTCCTCGAAGGGATCTGCACACAAGTCAGTCAAACGGCCGTCACGCATCTCGCACGGGCCCGTGAGGGGAGGCCTACAAAGAGGCCGGGTGCTACGACCTGAGGTTAAGGTCACAGCGGGGTGGGGGTGGGGGGTGGGGGGTGGGGGTGGGGGGTGGGGGGTGGGGGGTGGGGGTGGGGGGTGGGGGGGCTCACCTATGACGCAGCTCTGGCGCACTTTGACGAAGGCAGCCTGGATGTCCTGGATGCTGGGCAGACACCTGTCCAGATCGTACGTGGCCACGGCGCTCCTCTGTGGGTGGCTTTTGGTGATGGCGGTGATGACCCTGACACACACACACACACACACACACACACACACACACACACACACACACACACACACACACACACACACACACACACACACACACACACACACACACACACACACACACACACAGACAGACAGACACGTGGGTTAAGAGGGAACAACGCGGCTGGAGTCGCACACGCGCTCGGAGTCAGGCCGAGAG
The DNA here is from genome assembly GCA_029224185.1 of Karalla daura. Taxonomy (NCBI): domain Eukaryota; kingdom Metazoa; phylum Chordata; class Actinopteri; order Chaetodontiformes; family Leiognathidae; genus Karalla; species Karalla daura. The sequence goes on from CM055190.1 coordinate 12,697,824, forward strand.
GGGAGGAGAGCTCGTACCTCTGTTCGGCCTTCCTCTGCTGGAGGGGGTCGGTGATGCTGGTCATGCGGACCAGAGCGCTTCCGTTCTGGTGATTCCAGCACCAGAGCTGCAACACACACACACACACACACACGCACACACATCAAACACTGGAAACACTCGGCAGATAGGCAACGCCTTGACTGGCCAGACGGCGCGGTGTGGACACTCACTGGGATGCGCTGGTCAGTGAAGGACATGGAGTACTGCTTCAGATCCTGATCAGCCAGAGAAACTGGGACCACCACGTGCTCTGGAAGACTGTGAGAAAACGGCTGTTACACTGGGATCAAACACAGTGAGACATGATAATAGTAATAGTAATGATAAAGGATGAAAGAACATGGTCCTAGTGCTGGTGAAAGCCAATGATGTGCTGTAATTAACTAGGAGGCCCTGGATTTGTTCTGCTGTGTTTGGCCCAAACAGCTAATCCGTGGAGAATCTTCAGGACAGAGGGTTTGTTTGCTGTGACCCTGGGGGGGCGTAATCCGGGCTCGCTCTTAAGTACCGCTTTAGTTTCGTATGATGTGGCGTCGTGGCATTTCGTGTCTTTCCTCAAACTGGCCATCAAACGCCGTACAATCCTTACATTGAGGCCCGGGCGGTGATGTCACCGCCCGGGCCCGGATGAAAGGCGCGTATTGTCCCAGAGACAGACCTTCCTCCGGTCCCGTGCGGCGGGTGCAAAGGCTCGCCGCGTAAACACGCCGCCCTGCCAAAGCACGCCGAGCACGAGCGGAGGGCGAAACCCAGAGCGCCGGCAGCACACACGACATCCGTCACTTCGGCTGACAACCTGGGGGAGATGGCGTAGCCCTCGTTGACGGAGCACACCCTCCACTCCGACGCCCCCGTCCTCTTGATCTCCCGGTCCCAGTCTGAGGGACGGTCGAAGATGGGGGTCTGCAGTCCCCCGCGCGGGCTGGAGCCGTTGACTCTGTCTCCTGGGGAGGGGAGGGGGGGGGGGGATCACAGACACACTCTGAGGTCACTGGACGTGTGTGCGAGACAAATACAGAGCTTGGGATCCGGAACGGTCCCGCTGTGACGGGGATGCGCCGGGATCGGTGCGAACCTTTGGTTTCATGGTAGCGCCGCCCTTGATACTCGAAGCCAAACAACAGGTGGAGGTCGGCCGGGTGGGTGTAGTGGGCGATGGCCAGGCAGACCTGGGGTCAGAGGACGAGGAAGTGCTTTAAGGCGAGGCAGGAATCACAACTACATGAGGGCTCGGCTCGGGTCGCCCAGGCACGCTCGGTGAGCGTCGCAGTCAGGAGGACAAGCGAAACCCGGGAAGGCCAGTGTCCGGCCGACAGCCCGTCACCCCCGCTGCCACGGCTCTACAGCGCCGGGTCTCTGCGGCGCCGCCGGAGTCGCACAAAGCGGCCCATTCAGTGGCGAAGCTGCCGCCAACGCCACAGGACCCGGGGAAAAGAAGAGGGGGGGGGGGGGGGGGGAAAGCGTGTAGACGAGGCTGCTCCCCGCTCTGTAATTTCCTAGGGTAAAAGAAGCTATTACAGGCTGGCTTGATTCCACATGTCACGTCGGGAGAAGGAGCTGAGTCCCGTTTTAGGTTCAAACTGTAATTACATACACGGTGTCCATAAATAAACACACAGAGGGAGGGAGAGAGAGAGGGAGGGAGAGAGAGGGAGGGAGAGAGAGAGAGAGAGAGAGGGAGGGAGGGAGAGAGAGAGAGAGAGAGGGAGGGAGAGAGAGAGGGAGGGAGAGAGAGAGAGAGGGAGGGAGAGAGAGAGGGAGGGAGGGAGAGAGAGAGGGAGGGAGAGAGAGAGGGAGGGAGGGAGAGAGAGAGAGAGAGGGAGAGAGAGAGAGAGGGAGGGAGAGAGGGCAGAGTTGTTGCTACTTCAGCATCCATACATTGTCAAGCCTCCATATTATGGACAATGAACTAAATGAATTGGGTGTTTGTAATGCACACTGTTCACTGCTGAGCCATGCTGTCATCTCTACCATTATACTGCAGAATATTAACAGTGTGTATGTGTGTGTGTGTGTGTGTGTGTGTATACATAGTCCTCACTCAACTATTAGTACACTGTAAAGGCCTGTTGCTTTCACTTTGCACAAAGGCACATCAAAGCTCCTTAATGAGGATGGTGTGAAAGCAGAGACTCTCGGCCTCAGTTTAAACCTGCTGCTGCCGCTTTCACATCGACGCACATTTCACACGCGGCTTATGGTCGTCGTGGTGGCGGAGCGAGGCTGCAGAGCCGCTGGGGACCTCTGTGCGCACAGTTACAGCGTAAACCGTCAGACCCAGGGCCACTTCCTGGTTTTACAACTTTGACATCCGCATGGTTTTTTTTTTTGTCCTCTCCCGCAAGCTGCATCGAAGCCGGTCTTCAACAACACTGGAGCGAGCTCGGCCAGCTCGGCCCTCCCCAAAACCATGCGTCCTGCTCATCTCCCCGCACAGTAGATGAGTCAGTCCCGCTACCGCTCGGCCCGGGCTTCCTCTGCCTTCAGTGGGCATTGTTCTCGGTGTCTGCTATTCATCGCCTGGCACATCTCCACGCCGAAGAAATGCTCTCCGTTGCGGCGAGTCATGCCTTCACAGCTGGAGAGCCGGGGGAACATCAAAGTTTAGATCACATAAATAACCCCGCGACTGAGGAAAGGGTCGCAGCAGCGAAACGTCTGACTGTGTCCGTGTGTGCGTGTGTGTGCGTGTGTGTGTGTGTGTGTGTCCTCGCACAGTCAGGAAAGGAAAAGTTTAGTCAGCAACAACCAACGGTGAAATGGGACAAGGGAAACTGAGAGAAGGGGAATGTGAAACACTGAAATAAGTCATTTGGCAGCACGGAAGCGAGGAGTTCAAACTACAGAGAACTGTGCGACTCCTTAAAATGATTTCTATTGTATCAGCTGTCACCAGAGCTGCTTTCGGCACGCTCGCCGCAGACACTGTGGCTACCGCTGCCCTTCGCTTCCTGTGAAACACCGTCTGAAATGACTGGTTTCCGCCTAAACCCGCGGACACTGTGCCTCGGCGCTCACCTTTTTGGCGCTCTCCGGGCCGGCCTCGTCGAAGCAGAAGCGTATGATGCGCAGGTCCTTGCAGTAGAGGATGAGCTCGGTCGGGTTGAATTTCAGCTTCTGGTTCGATCCCAGGACCTTCTTCTTCCCCTTGGTGTCGTTCACTGGCGGGAACAGACGAGTCAGCATAAACGCAGCGCAGGGAGTCGATGGACCTCCGGCGGCGCTCATCACGCTGGAAGCAGAGCGCCGACCCGCGCCCTTGACCTCGGCCCCCGCCTCCGCAGATCGGGTTGTAATTTGCGGTGCGAACAGGGCTTTGTGCCGGATTATCCCACCCCTCCCCCCTGGCGGGAGCTTTACGTCGCTCCTTATGCCGCTGTGCGTTGGGACGGCCCCCGCCGGGATTTCACGTGGCCGTTCGAGCGGGCTGGGGCGAAACAAAGCCCCGTGCTTCCTCGGTGTAACAGAACAGAGGCGCGGGCCGCTGCCCCTGCAGCGTCAGCGATCGACGGCAAAGAGACACATAAACGGGGTTAATCCCGGGCGGGCCGCGCCGCCGCTAATCGCCGCTCCAGCCGGGACGTCGCTCCTTATCAGATCGCTGACCGCGGGAGGGCGGTTAGCCACACTGTCGACAAATACATGAGGCGGTCAGGCGATCCGGCTAAAGGACCGGACACACTGGAGAGAGATCTATCTAGCATCTGTCCAACAATGTTCAATACGCCACGAGAATCGGTGATCCGGGGCCGATTCATTCATCTGACACCAACTCTGGATTCCACCAACGCTCCCACTTGGTCGAGTGAAACCAACCTGTTACGACTTGGTCCAGGCAGGTGAGCGGGATGTCATGCTCCCCAAGCAGCAGATGGGACAACTTGACCTTCTGAGGCACAGGCAGAGAGAGACAAAAAGGTGTAAAGCCCGGCATCTTCTACGCACCGCGTCCTCACTCTCCTCCGTCGCGTCGAGCTCTGGCGGGCCGACCGGGTCGAGCTCCATTTTGTCCTTGCAGGCAGCCGTCGGCCACAGAGCGGGGCGTGACGTCGGCTCTTTCACTTCTTGCGAGCTATCACCGACAATGTGGCACCGGAAAAGCACACGAGTTTTCCTTCCTCCTCGCCAGACGCACCACACATGCAAAACAGGACTGTGAACATACCCTGAGGCCACTCTACTAGCCACTCTATTAGCAGGGCCAATAGATCAACATGAAATAAGCTTCTGAAATAGACGTATAAATAAAGGCGACAGAATCTAAGTCTGTGAGGGGTAGAGGAAGTCGAGACCAGAGCATCGTATTTATAACTACTCCTGAGGTCAGCGCGAGCAGATAGAGAGGCGTCTGGCGAGTGTGAGGCGAGTTCACGCACAGCTACCTGCTTGGGCGGGGCATCTTGAGGCATGAAGGAAACCTTGAAGTTGGTGCATATCAGCTTGCCCCACGGGTCATCCTGGCTGCTCTCGGCGTTGATGCATTTCCTCACAAAGTTGACCTCATTCACGACTATCTCCCCTGACAAACACGGGAAACAAGGGAAGTGAGCAAGTGCAAAAACCGACGGCCGGCTGCAACGGAGGGGGGAGAGATAAGCAAGTGAGCAGAGTGCAGGGAAACATTATCAACCGGTGCGATTTGGACCGAGAAGGACGCGCGGGACGACCTTTTCGGCTCGCTTCAAATACAATATTGACAAACGGTGCGGAAGCAGACGATTTTCAGCCTCGGCCAGTTAGTCCAGCCACTCGCACCTCAGCCGGGGCGCAGTTCTAGAAACGCAGCGCGGTTGTGAAAGGCGTCTGTCGAAAAAAAAAGCTGAAGCAAGTTCGGTTTCCGTTTCAAAAAAAGAAGGCACCAGGCCCTCGAGCCCGCGCCGCGACCGTCCGGCTGCAGGTTTCACTGCACCTTTAATGGATTATCTTTAGAGGCAACGTGACCTTGTGCCGCGCCATAACGGCTACGATTAATGGCCAGGCGAGAATGTGGCCGTAAAAGGCTCTTCCCCCGGGATTCAGAGGGGTTCATCGGAAGACCGGCTCGACGCAGCAAACGGTCAGAGGAGCTGTGGCTGGAACATGTCTGAGCGACCGGGACAGGTCGAGGAAATGACATGAAAGTGCTTTACAAGCCATTTAAGCACATGTGACGTGACAAGATTCACTCTCTCGATCCATTTTTTTCTAAAGTTATATTAATGGTACAGAAAAGATACACAGAGATGTATAAACGGGGTTTATATATCTCATAGGTCTCCTTTTATATTTGAGACAGGACTGATTTCTGCTCTCATATGGGACCTCTCTGTGCTCTATATTCATCCCCACAGACGCCACATAACACGTGCTGGGTGTGTCGGGCAAATGCCAACTGCTCTGGCATGAGCCACAACCATCACGAAACTGCAGCTAATGAAGTGGCCATGTTAAAAAAATGTGTGCACAGAAATGCGTTGATACTTTCGTTACCTACACGCTGCTTCTGTTATGTTACAGGAAGCATTTCGCGTGCAGACAGGGCAAAGATCCTCTTCTACTCTGTGCACAAGACAGACATATATGGACAATACGGAGTCCTTAACCCTACCGCCAAATCCCAATCCTCATCGCACACCCAGAGGCAAATAACGTCCTGTAAATGTTTGGAACGTCTCACTGTCTGTGTGGCGTTTCACCAGGTACTCACAGGTTTCCTCCCATAGTCGAAAAAAGCATGTTTATGTCAACTTTTAGAGTCTAACCCCGAGCTGTGGGTGTGAGAGTGGACGCTTTGTGTGTGTGTGTATCCTGTGATGGACAGGTGACCTGGGTCCAGGGTGTGTCCCCTGCCTTCACGCTATGTTCACTGTAAATAGGCTACAGCAGACCCCAGCTTACAAAGAGGGTAGGATAACGGATGGATGGATCATATAGATTGGTAATCTATATGCTCTATATGCAGCTACAATCTATGACTGCATATCAATTGACATCTTGGGAAAGCCAATAACGGAAAATCGAGTTACGATCGAACCCAGATGAGGAATATTTGTATTAGCGCAGGTTGAGACAAAGCGCTGCATGTTTGCCTGGGCTGAAATGCTAGTCAGACCAGTCTGATTGAACATCACCACCAAGGAGAAGACGGGATCACACAAGGCTTCAAAACCAAATCTACAAAAGTGAGCAACACACCACAATGCCATTGCTGAGGGTGCATTTAAATACATTGAATCCCCGGTATCTACATGTTGTTATGAACCGCTTATGAGTAACAAACTGCTCACACACTCACACACGCAAACACATTTCTGGAGCTTTTAAATAGCATCTTATGACAGAGGAATATCATCTTTTGTCTCAGCAGCAACAAACTACTCAGTCATCCTCGTCTGATTCCTGGTATCCGTTACTCATAACACAGAACATGTATCGAGGCTTACCTGGAAGTAACTTTGGTTCCAACTTTTTAATGGGCTGTTCAATGTTTTTTTTCACATCAGTCTGGATGAAAAGCAAAAAAGCAAAGCAAAACAAAACAAAAAGTCATTCATCGGTGAAAGGAAGAGCAATGAAATCATCATTTAAGACGGGTCTTGAGACGAACAAAAACAGGAAATTGGCTTTTAACCTGTCTGATTGAGATAAAAAGGAGAAGCCTCAATAATGCAATTTCCCACCACGCCTGAGATTGAACCGCCTCAGCCATGCTGAACGTGCCGACAGCTGTGAGGACCTGGCTGGTAAATTTAGGTCACAACAACAACAACAACATGGTGTAGTTGCTACAGAAAGCAATGGGAACTTTGGCGCAAACTCTAAACATAACGAGAAGGGGCCAAAGAGGATCTCCAAAGTATTGCAAAAGTGGTCTGAGACAGTGGTAAAACATTTTAAGGGTCACGTGTTTGGATTTCCTTACTACTGGCCAAGCTCCCAGGAGCTGACAGCATGTGAATGAATGACTATAAGATTTATTTTTGCTGACTTTCCGTTTTTACAAAAGTGTTTGTGCGGCAAGTGAAAGAATCTGGGTGAAGTGAATCACTGAGGTCTTCAATACAACAATCCTTTCATTCAAACACTTGTCTAATCTATTTTCCAATGACGATCGGAGGACCTGTTTAAATGATTAAGACTGTTATCCAGATAAGGTCAACAGTCTTGACCTTGTCCACACAAACGCTGGTTTTGTTTGAGAGCACAGTTTGAGCCTTTCACTTGCTGTCTCAAGAAAGTGCATACACCTGCAGGGGAATACAAAATGGACTTAGCCACTGTGGTTTCAATTCCTCTTGTCTGCCAGTGCCATCGCACTTCATAAATTCCTCAAAGTGGATTCCAAACTGTTTATTACAACTCGTTTATGGTGTTTAGAGAGTCTGAGCAGCGCACCAAGAGTTGGAGGGACAGCTCGAGTGTTTGCTGCAGTCAGATTTTATGACCACTTCCCTTCTGCGGCACCATAGCCTCAGTTTCACCAAGTTCAAGGAATAATGCGAGACGGAAAGTGAATTCATACCTGTACAGGCGGAAGGTAACACTTGAAAGTTGGTTTCATGGGCTTGACAGAAAACATTGTTTATGTCCGACGTTGCCCCGCTGCTGCCAATAGGAAAGAAGAAAAAAACAAGCCCAAAAAGGAGGCTTTAAGAAAGTTTAGATCAGCTCCAAACCGAGTAAATCCGAGTCGTCTGGGTGTGTGAAATATTCATGGGGACAGCTGCGGTGAGAAAGAGAGACGGCACTCCTCCGTTTCCATGATCAGTCCAGTGTCAGACTGCAGAAAAGTTCACACAACTTAAAAGTCGCTAGCGCTGTTAGCTCCTGCTAGCTAGCAGCAAAGACTACATTTACTTTATTGCCGCCGGGGTCTAAACTGAAGAAAAGAGGTCGAGAAGCGTCCGTTGCGGCGTCTACATTTTCTTTCCACCTGTTACGGCGTTAGTTGGTCCTCGGTGACTTCCTGAAAGTGTAACAAATTCAGCCAAACGCAGGAGCGGACGCTGCGGAGGACCGAGCGGCCATGTTTATACAGAGCCCAGGTCCCGCCCTGCTTCCGGGCTCCGCTCCCACACATCAGCGCTCCTTCAACTCACTTTACCGACACATAAACCGGCACCGAGACCTACTCTGTCCGCTCTCTGAATGGAATAGATGTGCACCTCTGCGTTCCGTTGTAAATGTCGCTCAAACTTGTCATTTGACATGTAAAACCAGGTTTATTTTGTTGACGTTCGGCAAGCGGCTTACGCCACCCATGGACTACAACTCCCATGAGATGTTAGTCAGAGGCTTATGGGCGTGTGCCTTCATCTTTTAAAGACTACCTTCAGTTCACAAAACACACACAAGTATACGTTTGAGTTCCAGTATAGTATAACACCGTATGGAATAGAATAGTGTAGAACAGTAGAGGATAGAATAGTAGTTCAGTATAGAAGAGCTTAGTATAGAACAGTACACTACACTACAGTAGAATAGTATATTGTAGTAGAGTATAGGATAGAATATTGTAGTATGGTATAGCAAAGCTATATAATAATCCACTTTCCAATCCATTTTTATACTACCATTACAGAATATATTCTAGCATGCAAAAATATTATATAGAATAGTATGGAACAGAAGAGTATGATAGAGTTGCATGGTATAATTTAGAGAAGCATCGTGCAGTATAGGATAGAATAGTATGGTATGGAATAGTCTATCTGTGATGGCTATTTAACTAGTCATTTTCGTTCAGGGATAAATAAATCTGAGTCTGATCTTATCTTATGGACTGGTCATGGGCTGGTCAAGGTGTGTTTCCTTCCTTCACCCTATGTGAGCTGGAAATATGCACAAGCAGACCCCCGCAACACCAATCGGTATGAAGCAGTTAAGATAATAGATGGAGACATGGATGGAATAGCATAGAATAGTCCAGTGTGTTACAGAGTAATATAACATAGCACAGGACGGTATAGTCCAGTATCGTATCAATGTAGCTTGACAAAAACATAAAGTATAGAATAGAGTAGTATAGTACACTTTAATATAGATTAATAAAGCCTTGTCCAGTATATTATCAAATAGTAGATACTGTAGTGTTGAATAGAACAGAAGAAAAAGGTATAGAGTTTATAGTACAGTGCATTATTGTACATTAGTATTTCAGCAAACAAATTTTTCAGATAAACAATCATTTAAAACATTTCCTTAACACCACAATTTCACTCCAATCCTTTCGATTCTCATTCATTTTAGCTCTCAGTTGAGTTAATCTGAAACTTTTGTTGTAATAATTTTGCAACAATACGCAGGTCTAATGCATTTTGTATCCTGCATGACCTCTTGTATAAACTATGGCACTTCTTGGTACTGTTACGTCAGTATTGCAATCTGTATTGCACAACTGAGAAATACTGTAACAAATCTGACAAATCTGAGTATGTATTTAATTCTTACATATAGCGATGTTCAACTATGAGGGCATCCTAATAAACCATTAAATAAGAACTCTCACATTTATATCACATGAAGTGTACTAACAAATTGTTATGGGGTCTAACTTATTAACCATACATGACCAGATTGTTTTTCTTGAAAACTAAATTAACAACAACAAATTGTTTACTTTATGCTGATGCTCAATTCAAAATGACCAGCTCATCGTTCAAAATGTTGTGTTGACCTGAACTTCAACAAGAAAAGTGTTTAAGGGGGTTATGTGCGCTAGGTGGCAGCATTTGGTCAAAACGGGGTTTGCCAGGAGATTACTGTAGTTTATTATGATCAGAGTAACCTATTCCCCAGATGATACTGCTATTATAAAGCAATAACTCTAATTGTTCGTAATTATCCTCATTTTTGTATGCAGTTTTAATAAATAACTTCATCATTTAAATTGACCTGCTGCACAAGGATGAACCATTTTTAAATGAAGCTTTAATTACAACCGAACAAATTCATAATCACATTTATTGCACTTGTTGTGATCAGGTATGAGCTCAGTTTAACGCTAATTTGAATGGCACACAGTGTGTGGACATATTCAAAACAGAAATTAGCATTTTCAAAACATCTGAGATGTAGGCTGGCACCCAAAAATCAGGTGAAACACTTAAATAGGAATGTCAGAATATTTATTCTGATGTTAATTATAATAGATAACATTACAGTAAAATGTTCTATACCTCAGTAATTCTGCTTCAAACGCTTGTAACCAAGTGCAGTAGCTCCCCACAGGCACTGCTGTCTGCACATACATCTGGTATGGAGTTTTATCAATGGATGTAACTCAGGCATGCTCACATACTGTCACGTTTATTAAATATTCCGGGTAAATGCGATGATCTGAATGTCAAAAACTATAAAATAAACCGTAATATTAATGTCTGCTGTCTCCCTTGATGTCCACTGGATGGCGACAAAACACTAAAGTATATAACGTAATTAAATCAATTAGTATAAATGTAATAAAAGTTTACTCTCTATACACTGAAGCAGCCTTATTGCCTTATTGGCGATTCTTGCGACACTTACAACAATTCTTGACTGATAACACTGTCTTCTCTCCATTTGAGATGACACACACACACACACACACACACACACACACACACACACACACACACACACACACACACAGAGGCAGCCTGTTGAACAGGTTACACCCAGAGAGTCGCCTTTCCTGCCCAACATGATTTCAAGGCGAGCTGGACTGGCTGGAGGGGTGGATAGCAGTGCCACCCATGCACTTCACAAGGGATTCACTGGAGGCCTTCAGGCTATTTGATTTGTTTGAGTAGGGGGAGCAGGACAACATCACTGTACATGATTCAACTATGATTATAAAGGATCTGCTCACAAATATTCACTGGTGATACTGAGACACTGGGTCAGTGTGTGTGGAGCACTGATTTTGCTGCATTTTCTGCAGGGAAATTCAAGGTTGTTCACGGTTGTTGTGCATCAACACAGGAGCGAGGGTAGAGGGAGCGAGGGTAGAGGGAGTAAGAATAAAGAGTAATACATTTTATACACAGTTGCAAATTTGCATTAGTTTCAAAACATCACTTTAATTGACAGGAACTCAAGTAGTTATTGCATAACCTGATAGATAGCAAAGAATAAAGACAGATGAGAAATTACAAATTATACACAAATCAACAAAGTCATAGACATACACTGCGACATAGACCGCGCAAGGGTGCACAATACAAAAGTACATACGTACTGGTGCACATGTATGTACATGCATTAAAAAAAGTTCGAAAATACAGAGGTTGTCAAAACAATTAAGAGACATGTGACATCAGAGATTTCAGTCCTCGGTACAGGAAATAATCTATCATTTAAAAATGTTTCACACTAACCTGGGTGCATCTACTTAAGCATGAAACGGACACCAGGAGTAAACTGGAGCCGAGATCTCAGGGAGACTCTGGGAGCTGCGCATGCTCAGTGGTTGCGCTCCAGCGGCTCATGAATATTTAATGACCTTCTGCGTTCGCTGCCATTTGATTGGACGCGGGGTCTCGGTTTCCTCTGTTGTGTTTTCGAGCCTGTTTTTGAGGCAGCGCTGGCTCTGGCCCCGGTGTGTTGAGCTCTGCTCGGCTCTGTCTCACCTCCTCTCTCTGCGACGATGGACGGAGGACACCGCTGAGGAGCCGCATCCACGCTGCCTGTCCGGACCGGATCGGGAATACCTGCTGTAAACTTTCTGGATATAGTCTTCTCGCTGTTAGGCTCCAGCCAGCGCAGGTTTTTTTTCTTTCTTTCTTGTATCATTGTTGAAGCAGTGTGAACTTCACTGAGGTTTGCACCGGACCACAGAGGAGTACAACCGACCAGCCTGAGACTGTTGTTCTGAAGGACAAGGATGGTGAGTGATGACAAGGACACTGTGTGTTTTATTCCACCCGGACATCATGTCTTTCCAGAAAACTGTTCTCAGTCATAGAAAAAAAGAAAGCACATACCAGTATCAAAATGACTGATTCTGATCCTGATATGTCCTTTCTTTGTTTTTTTCAAGTTTTTTTTCTACCCCCTCTATCCACTTCAACCCAATCTGAGATTTAACCAAATTTCAGTCTCTGAGTGAGTGATATTTTGAGTGATATTATGGGTTTATCAAATTCAACCCAGACATATGTCAGATCGAGGCAACACATCACAAATTTATTATGATCCATAAAAAGAGAGAAAAGAAAAAGACAGATAGATGTAACTTTTAACAATAATTTTCTTTTAACTATTTTTTAACAGTGGTCATCTCTGTCCACTTTTTCCAATTGCCCAATCAGAAATTCCCCTCAACTTCATTCTCTGAGTGATTGACATTATGAAACCATGTATTAAATTCACCCTGGACATCATGTGTGGGATAATAATCCAAATACAAACAACAAAGTTTCTGTAGATATGGCTCAGTGGTTAACAAGTTGTCTTTGTCAAAGAAACTCATCTTTTAATGGTGTTTCTCTCAATGTCAGTCTGAGTCAAAGTATTGCTGTTATGAAATGTTAACTGTGGTGCTAGCTGGAAATTAATTGCCTCTAGGTAGTATTTGTATGTCACGTCATGTCATTTTTTTGTCAATCCTCAGCGCCAGAGCCTCCACAGAGTTTCACCTTGACGGGCCCCTCTGACAGCCAGAGGTTGTTTATGGGCTGGAGAGAAAGTGATTAGCGGGCTCTGACCCACAGCTGTCCAATTTGGACTAATTTGAGTGACACCCCGGTCGATGTTATGTCTCTTCGTGGCATGTTCAGCCTCTTCCTAACAAACCGGTTGGTCTCAGATGAGGAGGCAGACAGAGAGTCAGTGTCAGGTGGAGTGTGTGTACTCTGTGCGTGTGTGTGTGTGTGTTTGTGTGTATGCGTTACAGGTTTTTCCTGGTTACTGAATGCCGTCCCTGCAGCAGACACGCCTAGAGCTAAGTTATGGAGGACATCGTGTGGCCTTGCTGTCGTGTTGTGGCAACATGTCAAGCCGCGCTGTTGTGTGGCTTTTCACACTGTGGAGCATAATAATGCATCTGTGCTGATGAGAAGCTGCAGAGCATTTCTAGCCTCCTCTCTGTTTTCACCTTTCACTTAAGATGCTGTAGTTTGTCTAAGGAAAATAAATAGATAAATAAAGGCTTCCCTAGTTGTAGTAAAACTCTAGGTCTGTGTGCGGTTTCAGACGTCATGACACCATCAGACCAGCTGCTTTGTGCACATGCACACAGACAATGTCTATTTAAACAGGTAGGACTGAAACCTGCCGGCTTTGTGCTATCCACAGTGTTGCATTGAACCTGTAGGTCGGGTTGCCCAGAAACAAACTCACAGGACAAAGGTTACATAATATGCAGTCGGCATAAAAGGGTGTTTCGCTTACACTTGAGCTGTGACTCCAGGTGATACCCTGCAACAATCCTTCTAAGTTCCCAATTTTTGTTGGGTCATGTTTTCGGTCCCTTCAGTCGAAGAGTGAACAAGGACTGTTTTCTTTAATAAACAGCACACAGTGGCTGAGTTATGTATACGATGCTGTTTTAAGAATTAAACATTGAAACCAAGAATGCCAGGAAACACGTTTGTTGAGTCTTCGCAGAGGCCGAGGCGAGCATGTAGAGAGTAGAAGAGAGGGAGAAAATAAGTCTCATTGTCATCCTGGCTGTCTGGAATAGCAGACACCAGCATCGCTCACTGGTTGCCTCTCTGCCAGATGCTGAATAGCAAAGTCGCCATGACAGCAGATGGTTTGCATTAGTTTCTCCGGCGGGGAGGTGCGTCCTGAGTAACCCCCCCCCCCCCCCCCCCCCCCTCTTCTCCTCCTCCATCTCCCTTCATTTCAAAGCTGGCGCTCCGCTCCTCCAGCCGATCACTGCTGTAGAGATTTGCTCAGGAATTCAAGCCGTCCCTCTGAAAACAGGATGAACACCCATTCTGCAGACCTGGGGAACTCGTTAGGCTTGTCGCTGCGGCGCAGCGCGCTCTCACACTCCTGCCCGTCAGCTCCACGCATCTCTCTCTCTCACAGAGCTGCAGCTCTGTTCTCACCTCTTTTATGCCTGCGATGAGTGGCGACTCGTCCCGCCGTTGCACTTGTTGTAAAGTAATCGAGATATGACTCGCACGTTGTAAATCCCGAGTTTAACAGCCGAAGTCGGGTTTGTGAGTCAAGTCTAGTTTTACTTCTTCTCGGAACTCCCGTTTTTTTTATCTTATTTTCAATGGAAATGCAACATTTCCATTACATTTATTATTAAGGCTCTTTTTTTTCATTGCAAGCAGATGTGGGGCAAGTTTCTTTTTTTTCCATCTTTAGAATCTGTGTTCGCGCTGCAACAAATCTTTACAATGTGAAAGAGACGGACTTTCCACTCGCAACGATTTACTCCTCCACTCACTGGATTCTAACTGGTTGGTTTTTTTTTTTGTAAAACTCAGGCATGGATTTGATCATCTGCCCTCTGTTGTTGAACATCGAGTGTTTGAACTTGATATGTTTCACATATTAAAGCACTAGATCTTCTGGAGTCCCTCTGTAAACACGCTGTCTGGGATCCACTCCATTGACTCGCTGGCTCACACTGCCGGTTTTGATTTTGTTTGTTCCGAAATTAGCTGAATAATTGCCGCCGACGTCACTTCCACGATCATCCGAGCATGTTTTTCTATTCCCGCTTCATCAGTGAGCTGGTGCTGACATCAAGGCCTTTGGTGTTCTTGTGACTCTGAACCAGGACTCTCGAAAGCGGGGGAGCGCCGAGCGGTTTCCTCCCCCTGTGACCGAGCTTGTTGACTCTGACCTTTGACCACTGCTTCTCTGGAGCTGCACAGTTTGGCTCCGGTACATGTGCCTTGACCTTGTTTACAAAGTGACTATATTCCAGGCAATCCTCGCCGGGCCCTCGGCTCTCTCCACCACTCACTCTGCAGTCGATGCAGTCTCGGCGCCCGTGTGTCCATTGCTAATGATGGGAAGAGGGTGCAGATGTTTCAGACGATGTTGGTTCCCAGAACCGCTGAACAGGGTGCTGTGTGATGGATTTTGTCAGATATGAGTTGAACTGTTTCCTCTCCGTCCAGTCATTAGAGGTCTATGATGTTTTATGGAGACGTAATGGGCTCTGGACCATGATGAGCTATGGCAGCGCTCACAGTCCCTGGGCGCCTGATCGGCACTGAACACAACGTATGCATCTTCAGTGTTGGCTCCACTTAACTATAAACACAATCTTGATAGTTTTCTCTAAGACAATATATGAAGTGTCGCAGTTTTGTGGCAAAAAGCAGCCGCTGGTCAAGGTGGGCGAGCATAGAGAGCACGAGAAGAACGGTTCTCCTCGAGCCAAGTCAAGGTTAAAACGCAGCAATTAATTTTTACCTGACCCGCGATAAATTTGGTGGTGCGCACAGGAAAACTCTCCGAACAGCGGAAAAAGGATGGCGCTGTCCAAAGCCCCAGCGGGGCTGCCAAAAGAAAGAAAAGAAGGGGACTGGGGAAAAAAAAGAAGCAGCGAGACCCAAGTGGCTCTCTCGAAAAAGGAGAAGGAACCGAAGAAAGGAGGGATGCAACATGTCACACGTGCACTCGGTTTCGGGCACTTTGATTGCTGACTGAGATTCATTGTCGTTCACTAATGACAGTCAGGTTGTCATAAGTTCGTCATCTCATTCCAGGGCCACCAAGGAGTTGACATCAATGGTAGTTAACTTCATCATCTCTAACATTTTGCTCAGTTCCAGCTCAGGGATTGGACAAACACCTCTTTTTACTTGAAACAGGTAATGGGGCATCAAAGTAAAGGTCGCCTTAATTATGTCATGAGTGCTCCTATCTGTGTCAAGATTGTCTAGCCGAACGTAATGGCCTTTTATGTCTGTTTAGTTTGTTTCCCCTGCTCTTAGATCATGGAGCTGTGTCCTGTTTTAGGCGTTTATTTGCATGTGTGACTTCCTTCATCGTGGACGGGGAACAAGGTCACACTCTGGCAGCTGCACTCCGGTTATCTGCTCTGATAGTTTCCCACGGTCATATGCCTGGCACGGCCTGGCCTCTGAAGCCAGAAGGACTCACTCGTCCACATAGAGCTGGTTTCTGCAGGTCTCACTAGTGCTGTGGGTTTCCATCGAGCAGCCCATGTCTCCGACCGAGATGTTGTGCTGGAACAGGGCAATGAACCGGCATTCACACAATGAAGAGATGCATGTTTGTGGTTGAGTCTGCGATTGAACACAAAGGCCCTATTGAGAAAAAAAAGAAAAAAAAACACCATCTGAGGGCAGGTGAATGGTGCGGACAAAATATGAAGATAAGACAAAAATGAGTTGTGTGTATTTCTGTCAGAGGCCATGTGGAACAAGCTCAAAGATAGGCCGTGATCAATGGAGAGAACTGAGTCAAAGCTTTTAAAAGTCGTGTCAGCTGCCGTGTTTCTCTACAAAGACTGGAAACAAAGTCAGAATTAGATGGTTCGAATTAGTTGTCTTTTTTTGGCCCGCGTCCCATGGCACGGCTGAGTCAGTGCATTTCTATCCAAGGACTCATGTCGGAATTGGATCGTCTGGAGCTCAAGGTTATTCTCTCCTCCACAAACACTGGATTTGCAGCTAAATATAATCGGGACGATAACAAAGTAACAGTAGAGTGTAAGAGTCAGATTGAGATGCCACAAAATCCTTCATTCTAGCCGTGGGTTAGCTACACCCTGTTAGTCAGTAGTGCAGTTATCGCAGCTAATGCGATCATGCAATCACTTTTATTCCCCACGTGCCTTTTCTGCTTTTGCGAGTATCACAATACTAACAGGCCAAAACAAATATTGACTCGGGCCAGCAGTCTGGTTTGGCTGCTGCGGTTGGATTCCTGACGTTATTGACAGAAGTGGCTACTTGCAGCAACCTGTGTCCCAATTGAATTAATGAAAACAAACTAAACTAAACAAAAAAAAAAAAAGATACCTTTTGGCCGCCTGGGACCTACTGGCTTGTAAACATGTTCGTACCTCATCTCCTATCCAACCAGGCAAAATGTCCCATATAACAGTTCTTTTTTTGGGGGTTATCCTCTTTGAGATGGAGCAGCACTGATTTTTCTAAGTGCGTGAATTCTGGATGCGATCGCTATGTTGTGAAAGGCGACTTTGTGAAGGATGCTTTCAAGCTTTCCCCTCACTGGATCATTCAGATGCCTCTTTGATAACTGCTCAGAGAAGGAGACAAATCACCAACGTGTCATCTGAGCTGGCTTGGAATCACCTCCCACAGCTCCATATCGAAGTCGCTGCCAGGGCACTTTCCCCCTAATGAACACATCCATAGGCAGAGGGCCTAGCGCTGGCTGCCGCTCCGTTAACCACACACTGGGAAGCAGTTCAGCGGCTTCGGGTCCTGTCAGTGCATGAATTTAGCAGCTGAGTCACACTCTGAGGCCTCAGTGTTGCTGTGTTCTTTGGTGGGGTTGATAAAGTCATTAAACGTCACATGCATTGTGTGCGTGCGTGCGTGCGTGCGTGCGTGCGTGCGTGCGCCACACCCCTCCGTCCAGTGGCAGAAAGAGCCGACACCCTTATCGTCACGTTTATAAATGTACACGCCTGGTCTTATCACGGGACGCTTCATTAGAGCCTGCGGCGACTCGCTGAGTGGGACCAGACAGTGCTGAGAGGGCTGAAGCTGTGCTCTTGGGTGGAAGCACTTTGGACGACCCTGTCTGACCTTCAGCTGCCTTTCCTTCTCAGTACCAGGGGCACTTCAGCTCTGTGACCAAGACACAGCCAGCTGTGGCACAGTGTTGACTGTATTCCTGTAATTTGGGGTGTTGTTTGTCTGTGCCTCTGTCTGAGCCTGGGAAACCAGCCTCTCATGTATCTGCTTTTAATAGAGATGTCAGATCTGGAGGAAGAAGCACGACTTGTTTCCTTGGATGCAACCCCTCAGAAACACCTGGGGAATCTTTTGGAAGGTCTTGACTCTTGTAATTTGCCTCTGTCTCCTGTCATCTGTTTCACAAAATGAGATGCTACTGTGGCCTCTTAGTGGAGACACTACAGGAAGTTTCAGTCCATGGTGCATTATGAAAAACCGGAGGCTATTGACAGTATCAAAGCAGTCATTGGTAAAGCTCTAATAAAGCGCTGTAGACGATTTCTTCTCCATATGGCCGGGTTTGACTTTTCCAGCTCATTTTGTTTTTCAAAGCCCAGAAAAGCTCTGCGCTGTTTTGTTTCAACTACTACTGCCTTGTTTTCTGTGTGAGGCTTCTCCTCCGTCTCCGGGGTCACATATAAAGACTCTACAATTTGTGTGTGTGTGTGTGTGTGTGTTTCCGTGTACCCGGCCGCCACCAGGGAAGATGCCTTGGCTTTCATTGATTGAAACTTGAGACCCCGTTGTGCCACAGAGCGTGGCTATGAATGACTTTCCACTGAGGATGGTTTGTTTACATTCAACCACTACTGAGGCCGCTTTTAAAAAAGAAAATGTGGTGCCTGGTGACATGTCTCCAGTCTACGATTTCAGCCGGATTCCTCATAAAAACCACACACCCTCTTTGATACTATACTTTATAAGCTGCCTCGTCGCTGTTGTCATCCCTTTAAGAGACCACTTCACTTAGAGATGTTCAAAATCAGCGGCTCCCCAGCTTCCGTGAGTTTACTGCACAGGAAAGTGCTGCTGTGGTTCAGCTCCCGGAGCTCTCTGTAGTCCACTTTGAGATGCGCTACAAGTCGTCCGGGATCAGTTTACACTTGATCGCCGTGTCCCCTTTCTCCGGGGAGGGAGGGCTGCTCGGCCCAGCCTCGCGGGCGAAGCGTTATGACATCGGTACGGCCGGTCGCTGCTCATGTTACCAAATCAGAGCAGAGAAGCCCATTTCAGCCTTTCATTATTGGCCCGTTTGGGGCTTGGGGCCCTTCACATCCATCAGCGCGAGAGGTGTTGACAAGGACACAGAGCAGCAGGGCTGCGATCACCGCGCAGGTGTTCAGACTGTGGTCGCTCTTTATATCAAGGTCCACACGTTCACCGTTAAGTTGATGCTCCTCAACCACAGTATTCTATCATGTTGGCTTTCCATTACTGCTATAAAGGAATCATTCATGCAGAGGTCTTTCCTTGACAAGCAGAATAAATAATCCAGTAATGTGTTTAAAAAGAGCCTCGGTGCATCCTCAGTGTTATGTCTGGAGCTGCAGACATATCCGCACGTAATCATAACAAATCTCCCAGACATCTCACTTCACTCCCAGCCCGAGCGGAGCAGCACCCTGCTTTACGGTGTCGAGCCGTATGCGACTGAACGGCCTCAGTCACCGAGCTGAAACTACAAAGACGGAGAGCAGCATTGGATTTAACCTGGACAGGTTTCGTGTGTGTGTGTGTGTGTGTGTGTGTGTGTGGTGGGCGTCCCATCGCTCAGACGTTCCGATGAGATCAAAGTCTGTTGGTCATTGCTTCCCTTACACACACACACACATTTGGACTGAGATTGTGCTCTGTCCCTCATCACTGTTTATCTTCTCCCCCTCTCTTGGAAAGGCCGACCGCCTCGCTCAGCAGTTTTATCTGCATCTGGTCCGATTACACACACACACACACACCGAGTGATCTTAGGCAAAGTGCAAATGCAAGCAGCGGAGACCAGGTGGAAAAACTGTTTGCAGAGTGACACCACCTTAAGCTCTGTTTAATTAAGATCAAAGCAGGATAAAACTCTTGCTTTGCAACAGCGAGGAAAAAAATCTGTCAAAATAAACCAACATGTTAAGGCTGTGAATGCGTGCTGGACCAATTAGCTCTCTTCTTTGGGTCCAGGTAAGCGACTACAGCCCATTAGTAGTTTGGATAGGGAAACGTGTCCAGTAAAGGTTTTTGGCCAGCTGAGTTGCTCATAGCATAAATATCCTAAGTTAAGTGTCTTTTTTCTAAGTTTATGTGTCTTATTTTGGAAACTTTGTGTTGACACACTAAAGTTTCAGACTTTCTCGAAATGTGCCTCAGGACATCCAAGAAGCTCAAACGTCTGACCGGTGATGCTATATTTAAAGGGTGTCCAAACGTTAGCAGGGCTGGAAAAATGAAGACGGATCAAAATGTGAGGATGAGATTTATTCGTGCTGAAAGGGCCCTGCTCAGTCTCTTAGGTTTCCCAGAAGCAGTTTGAGCCTGTCGGCGAGGCTGAGCTTTCCGGTTTCTGCTCACAGCTACTGCGCTCCTTGGAGCCGGCACCAGGTTGGTCCTATCACGGGGCGGCCTGTGCACTGCTTCCCGCCCCGTACCGAGCACAAGTGTTAGCGGTGGATTCCATAAGTTAAGAACACCCATAAAAAAGAAAGGACCTCGCGCTAAACCTACGCAAAGAACACACGATTTGCAGTTAATGGCCTAAAACGGGAGAAACCGCTGGCCTGATGCTGGGAGCCTGAAGCTCGGGGGCCTGCTTTCTGCATCAGCGTTGATGTCCTCCTGGCAGGGTGTCGCGCGTCCCGGCATCGGGGAGTAACGCCGACGATGTGAGCACGCCCGCGCTGCCTCTGAGCTCGTTCGTCTTATCCGACGGTGACAGACGTCCCCGCTGTGAGCTAGACCGGGGCGGCGAATGGCACGCGATGCTGGAAACCCAGCTTCCCTTCCTCCTTCACCTGAGGAGGAGGAGGAGGAGGAGAGCGTTCGATCGGGAAGAGTTATTTCAAACTTTCGAAATTAAGCCGAGGTAGGAAGCCGGGCCATTTCCACGCTCTGTAAATCACTGGAAATATTCACGTGTTGAGCAGAGGAGCAAAGATGAACGAGGCAGGCGTTTGTTTAACATCACCACAGCAGATATTAATGACCAATGGACGTCGTGGTGATATGTTGAGGAAGCCTGTGCAATAACAAAGACCTGCTAATCACGACGGCGCTGATTGCACATTTCCAGCCCGCTGTTTTCCATTTCGACGGCGAGACGACCCCCCTTTTTTTTTTTTGTCTCCATTTTGGACTCGTTCGCCGTGACAGGAAGCAGCCTGAATTTCTCTGTTAATTTGCCGCACATGTTAACCAAATTAGATTTCTCGGCTCTTTGTTCTGGGCCCTTTGCGCCGGCATCCCCTTTTCATCACGCAGTCAAGTCCTGAGAGTGATCTGGAATCTGAGTCGCCGTCGTCCCCGGGCTCTGACCTGCGGCTGCTCTGCGGTGCCTCTAAAGGGCGGGGATGTGGAGATGTGCAGATACGGATCGGAGACATTGACTTGCATGTGAGGTTTGGTGAAGTGCTGAGGGAAGATTTGAAGGAGGTTGACATTTTGAGGCAGCGCTGGCTCTAGAAATCAGGTCAAAGATGCTGGTACATGCTGGCACCACTAATCTGCTACATGAGGGTTTTACCAGACCCGGGGGCATGTTGTGTTCAGCAAGCCAGAGTCACTTCCACTGAAACGCTCCGGTTACTCCCCACAAGTCGCCCTGGGTACGACAGCTTCAGACGGTCGTGTTCTCCTTACTGGATTCAGCACCAGAGGCCTCAGCGAGCACATGATGACAACCAGACGAGTCGATGTGCTTCTGTACACACACACACACACACACACACACAGACACATGCACACACACGCAGTCCACCAATTTGTTCATATTTGTCCGACCGTCCTCAGCCCGTGTGATTTATCCAAACTTTTGGTGCAGGGCGATTCACGGCCGTAGCCCCGTCTTATTTTAGAGAGGGAGGAATTTGTCCTCTTGGCTCCTCTCCATATTCCGCCTGAGAGGGCAGAGCATAAACACAGTCCCGACACATGGCGGACTGCGTGTCCGATCCCGGTGTGGAAGGGAGAAACGAGGGGAAAAGTGCCGCTTATGATCCTGAATCAAACCCAGCCATTTCCTGTACCCCGCGCCAGAGCTGCGCAGCACTCTCCATATATGGCAATGGTATTTGCATGAAGGGAAACCCTGGGCTTATGGATCGAGACTGCTATTGAAATTCCTTTGTATTAACTTCTGCGGGGAAAAAAAAGAAGAAAAAGGTCTGCTCCCGTAGTGTTTGGATCACCCGATCGTCTTTGATTCTCAGAGTAAAAAGGGAATCAATCTTTTCTGGCAGTTTTTTTTCCTACTTCAGCTCCTAACTGTTGCTATGGGATCAGTCAAAGTGGAATATATTTCAATCAGACAGACTCGCTAGTAGTGATGTCAGATGCTCAGCTCCGTAATGAGACGTGTGTAGCGCTGCTCTCCGGAGGAGGACTCTGGATCCATGGCGATGGTGTTGTTATGGTCACATCAGAGTCAAGCTGTGCCAGACCTCCCCTGTGTGTGTGCGTGGCTGCACATTTATTTGTGTGTGTGTACTCGGGGATGCATCCACCGCTGATTTCCTCATCCGAAACCATGTGATTAACTATCATGGAGTCCGTTGAGAAGTCCATTGAACATCATAGAAAATCTCACACACAGATTGTGCAGTTAAGCAAGACATGTACACTCTAACTTCCCCATAAGCATGAATGCAATGTATACAATGAGATGTAGAACAGTGGAATGAATGGGTTGATTCATAGACGGACCTACTTAAGATGGTGAAACCTAGTTTTTTTTTATATAGGCATTTTCACAAATAAAACTGAATTGAGGACAGATACAGAGCTGAAGTCTCAGTCTCCGGAGTACAGCGACCCTCTGCTGCGGTGCTGCTCTACAGCAGAGGAGTGTGTAGCTTTCAGGCGCCTCCCAGATGTCCTCTGTGTGTGTGTGTGTGTGTGTGTGTGTGTGTGTGTGTGTGTGTGTGTGTGTGTGTGTGTGTGTGTGTGTGTGTGTGTGTGTGTGTGTGTGTATGTGTGTGTGTGCAGGCCTCCCTCCCTGCCCGGCTACTCCCATCATCCAGCCGTTGTACGTAAGAATGTTTTCTCAGTCCTCTTGCCTCATTAAACGAGGCCTAAATCAAAACAGATGAAAACGATCGTCAGGATATCTGACGTCTGCCTCCTACGCCACAACCCCCTCCCCCCCAACACCCCCCTTCGGCTTATTACCTCGCCCCTCTTTGAATCTCTGCACTTTCATTCCAGACATAGCAGAGATAGGTTAAATATAGCACCTTCAATTGTTTTCACTCTGCGGTCAGGCCGGAGCTCTCTCTCTCTCTCTCTCTCTCTCTCTGTCTTAACGTCTGCTTTCAGAGGAAAAAAAAGCTCCTTTCTGTCAAAGTACAACTTTTAATAAGGAGGTGGCGGCAGTAGCGGGATAACTGGCAGTCGTGTGAAGATTTGAAGTTATGAGTGATAGATGAATACCAAATACGAGGCACGAGGCCCGCTTGGCCTCCTTTAGCGGGCACAGTAAAGTCAGGATCCAGGCTAATCTTTTCAGGAGGTCTTTTAATGTTGCTGAAAGTAGGATTTGTCTGTCCTCGGCAGGCGTTTCTTCCACGGTCAGCACAGGGAAGTCTGGAAGTAGTTCAGCGTCATCATCCGCATAGACCTTCACCTTCAAAGCGTCTCGACATTGGTGGAATGTTACGTGTGAAGTGCCTAATTCACTTAGAGTCTCTTTCTCCGTCTCTGTGTCTCCTACTCCGGTCTTTCCTGCATGAAAGAATCGAGCCCGTCCATCCTGAGAGACGCTTCTCCCATTTTCGCCTTTTCTTTTTTTTTTTTGTCTAAATCCAGAACCTTGAGTGTCATAATCTTTCCAGACGGTACACCCACGCTGCGCAAAAACTCTGAATGATTTAGCAAGTGTTGGGTTTGTCTTTCTTCTGGCTTTTTTTCTCTCCTCGTGAGCGGATTTCGCCCCTCGGACCCCCGTTTCCAGCTCCCCCTTCACTCATCGTCAGGATGTGTTTTTATCCCCCAGAGTGACATCACGGTGTCATCGTTGCTAAGGAAGGAAGTCGGCGTCTCCCCGTGCCACACCTAAAAAGCCGTAAAACATGTTAATGGTCGCGTCCTGGAGAATTAATCAAGCTATAATTTGCCGTTTCCCTCCCGGGGGAAAATACCCAGTGAATTAGGCTGAAAAGCTGTTAACATTCCTCGCCATCTCCCATGCTACGACCGAGTCTGTAAAGTGGTTTTCATTTTGCTGCCGTAAAGAATAAAGTCACCCAGGAGGATATTAAAAGCTCGCCGGGTCTCCTCCTCGGCCAAGTAATTTAGAGTTCATTAGAAAATACGAAAGGACTTTCCAAAAGTTTATTTTGTGTTTTGGAGTTCGTTGTTATCAAAGTACTTTGCAGTTGTTGCTGCTTCGCCTCCTTAAATATCTACGAGTGCCACTTGTTTCGTCATTCACAGCTCCTGGTGTCGCTGGGGTGATTGTTTACTGAATGTGGATGTTCGGACAAGTTGTGTATGCATAACAAAAAAGTCTGAAAGCGCCAACACTTGAGTGGGAAGGGTGATTTGGGTTCAGCCTTGGTTCTGGCACAAGGGGCCGTCTGTTGAGGAGCTTTCGGTCATATCCCATGATCTTCGTCTGGACCGACCCTATTTGTTTTGAAATTCCAGATGTTCCACATTAATATCTGCTCGGCGTTTCGCAGAGCTCTCATACAACGGGGCTCCGAAGTTTGTACCCGATGTCCATTCACCAGCTGGACCGGGGTGGTGCTTACAGCCACACGAGCGCCGACCAATGTGAAATCTCAACCCCGACTTTTAAACCCGCAAAGTATCGAACTTTGAAAAATTGAAAATGAAAACATCTGTGAGTCCATGACAACGCTGGCACTAGCTGATAGTGAAGATCATGTGATGCGATGGAAACTTTGGACATTTGCTCGCTTGCCGGCCCCTCGAGCGCAGATGAGGCTGAAGGGAGCGTCAATAGTTTTGCAGATTTTTGCCCATAAACCAAAGAATTGAACAACAGCAGCTCATCCAATAGATCTAATGTTTCACTCAACCTCTTGGTGGTAAAGTATTAGTACAGAGTGTTACCTACACTTGCAGGATGCATCCTTTAGGCCCCATGAACGTAGGTACAATGTTTCAAGGCACATAATGGAACGCTTATGCTTCATAAAGTACACCGTGTTGTTGAAGCAGGATTGAATGATTGATTGTTTTTCCTGCCCTGGCTCGTACTGTCTGGCTGGCCCACTCTGCACCTTCCTCTGCCCACACTTCCTCACTCAAGAGGGAGGAAGTCAAGAGTTAACCGGCGCGTTGAGCCCTGCGGCTCGAGCGCTGCCCCGTCCAGGAGAAAGAGACTCACTCCTCGCAGCACATTGTGACCCTCGTCCACAGTAGCCAGACTACACTGACTCATAGCACATGATGGATGACCTCAGTTCTCCGGAGACTCACTCAGCTAAAACAAAAACTGGGACGTAGGAAGAAACCAGATTGTTGGGAGATGCGGATGAAGGAAAAAAAAAAAAAAGTGGGGCCAGTGCATCTTTGACACTTGGACAAATAGTGCAGTGGGCTTCTGGGAATCTGACCAAGCACTCCTTCAGAGTAAACATGGCTCATCATGCTGCTGGGATCAGAAAATGTGCACACGCTAACTTTTTTTCCCCCCTTCGCTGTAATAATAACCGCGTTCCCTTTGGCTCCTCGGCCCGTCCAATTATCTCAACAGTGTGATAAAAACCGCACTAGCTCAGCTTCTGAGTGTGCCTTCAAAAACCACAAAGCATCCATGTAAGCAGTGTGAGTGTGTCAGACTCTCGATGAGTCCACGCGATCTCATTGTGTCCTGTTGACTGAGCTGACAGTCACACATTGTGTGTGCGTGTGTGTGTGGTTGCAGGGGAGCCGGGGCCACTACCGGTACCACTGGCAGAGCCACAATGTCAAGCACAGCGGCGTGGACGACATGGTGCTGCTCAGCAAGATCACCGAGGACGCCATCGTGGACAACCTCAAGAAGAGATACATGGATGACTACATCTTTGTATCCTTCCCAGCTCGCGCCCCGGCGAGAGAAATGCTCGAGCCCTGTCTCATCCCGGCCCTTCCCAGAATAGCCCGGCCGCTCACTCACTGCGTCACCGGAGCAGTGAGTAATAGCTCCGTGTCGGGGAGGTAACCCCCTCTGCCCTGGGTGGGTGGGCAAAGGGCCCCTCTGTGCAGACCTGGGACTCTGCGCTCCTACACCCAGGTCTGTGTTTGCTCTAGTTTTATCTCGCCATGGTGCAAAATGGGAGCAAAACGGTGCGAGAAATCGGAGAAATCCACAGTCTGCAGCGAACTGTGCGCATCAGAGCTATAATTTCCATGCAGTCAACATCACCAAATGCCAGGTTTAGCTTCTCTTACACACACACACACACACAGGGCAGTCTTCGGAACGTGAAATGAGTTGCCGAATGAATGAATAACCTCCTTTGAAAAGCGACGCCGGACGTTCACAGAGCAGCTCGTTACATAAACCTCGTCCACGCTCTGGCAGCGCTCAGGATTATGAAGTTTACTAAACGCTGGCAGTTTTGGATTCGGACGTCTCTGAGTCAGGCCTTTGATTTGGGTCAATAAATAGCCGTAACTGTGAGCTCTCCGAGCCAAGGCCTGCGGGTCACTGTAGGCCACCCACAATAGCAGCTTTATTTGCCTTGAGCAGCAGTTTTTTTGGCTCCAGGGCATGAAACCTCACAGTGTTGCACGGTCTGTCTATTCTCTGTCATTTGTGTGCATTCGATACTTATTTAGCCCGGGGCCCGATCACCAGATACTCCACTGCTGCACTCTTGCCCTCCCCTGACGTCATGGCAACCCCAGATGGAGTCACCGCTTTACTGCCCAGCTTTGTGATCTCTGTTAAAAATGTCATTTGGATGTTTTGAATCTGTGTCATCCTCTCTGAAGGAGCTCTTTGTAAGTGGCGTCAATCATCTTCTTTTTACGACCCTTAATTCAAAACGTCGCCAGACCTACATCGGACCGGTGCTCATCTCCGTCAACCCCTTCAAGCAGATGCCCTACTTTGGCGATAAAGAGGTCGAGATGTATCAGGGCGCCGTAAGTATGACACTGTCCAACTGTCTGAAATGTCTTCAGAGAGCAGATGTGCCGGGGGTTGGGGGTGGGATGGGGTCTAAGATGGCATCAGTGCGAGGGACAAAGACTTTGAGAAGAGCCGCGTTCACTGCAGTCGGCGCGAACTTTCCGGCGGCCTGGCACAGACGCCGCTGTCAGAAACTTGACTCGACCGTCGAGGAGGTTTGGCAGCGCGTTCACAGAGCCGGGAGTCTGCCTCCTCTCTTGGCCGGACCGTGGAGAGTGGGCTCGTCTCCTCGAGCCAGGAACACACTGAGAGACTCTAAAAAGTCCTAATTGACTGTGAAAACACTCCACGTCACACACGTCCAAATTGAACAGTCTGGCAGATCGCAGGAAGACAGAAGTGCACCGGGTTCAGATACTGCGCGCGTATGAAGCGGCTCAAGCTGCAGGGGAAAGTATGGGATGAGCATTCGTTCAGTTTGTTGATGACCAAACCGATGAAACCGGTTTGCTCAGTTGCGTGGCAACACATTTAATGCTTCAACCACTGGAGATAATCTGGCCAAAGTTCAGTCAATATGTCAATAAGTCTATTCTTTTCTGAAACAAATCCAACAGGAGAGGAGGAGGTTACCAACCTTGTGCTGAATATTTTGCTGTGGACCGATTTTACTTTTGGATTAAAAAAGCAAACGATATTCGACCTAGAGAGCATGCAACAGCAGGATATGGTGTCAAGGGATCGAATCCAATAAAAGTTCCCGTGTTCACAATGATAGAAGACATCAGGCTTTAAAACAATTTCAAAACAAATCAATAGGAAGGAAAGTAAGGAAATTGTACAATAACACCAAACTTCTCCTTCGACATGTTCCTGGCTTTCATTTCTCATACAAAGGCTGTTTGACAGTTGATTCTAACTCACGTGTTGTGTGACCTCTCAGGCTCAGTATGAGAACCCTCCTCACATCTACGCCCTGGCAGATAACATGTACAGAAACATGATGATCGACAGTGAGAACCAGTGTGTCATCATCAGGTAAGACATGCCGACACATAACACACGTCTACTTCTCTGTTTAATGTCATTTAATGTCATTTAATGGCAGCCAACCTTTATCGGTGTGTTACTTTACGCCTCTTGTGATCCAGTCAAGTGTCCAGATTGGGAGGGAGTAAGACACAGAGGCAGGAGACAGAAGTCTGCCCGGGCTGATCTGTCAGATATGGTGACAAAGCTGCAGGTGAAGATAATGCCCTGCCAGGGCGACCAAACTGGTTCCTCCACACCGGCTGGCTGTCTGAGAGCGACTCAGTCGGTCAGCTGCTGTTCCTCCATCATGTTATTTCAATGAAAATGAAATGAATCAATGAAATGCAAAATTAGGGGGGGACGGAGGGGGGAAAAAAGCCCCAAATGCAAAAGGGTTTTCTTTATCAAACAGGGAAAATGGACAGGAACTGGCCCGGAATCGGCCTCTCCTTAAATTGAGGTGTTTTAGTCGCTTTTTTTCCCTCTATCTGTTGCACTTTTGTGGCTGTTTTGGGCTGTAAAGCAGCGGGGAGCAGATGGTGGTGTCATGGTGGAGGCTTCTCCCTGTGGCCCAGTCACCTGAGCGGCGCGGCCGCTAGAGTGCTTACCTCATGGCGAATGACCCCTGCTTCAGCACTTTTGCCCGTTGTTTGAACAGCCAGCAGTTGCTCGTCCAGTTTCCCACATAAAGGCACCGAGGTGGATTTTGCGATCGACTAAATCAGCAAACAAAGGCGTGGAAGTGGTTTTTATGATGAACCAGGTCTCAACAAACAATGGCGGCCCGCGAACTGCTGGCCAGGCACTGTGGTCAGCAGTGGCGCGGCGTTGGCACTTTTTTTTACATTTACTAAGAAGCTGTGTGAATTAAAACCACAAAGGGGAAATTCAAGATGAGGTGGTAGAGCGGTGTTGAGCTGTGCTGCTGAGAAATGGTGACCTGCTTCCTGTGGATGTAGGTAGCCTGACCGAGCGTGTGCTTAGTGCAGCATGTGGCCGGTGGAGACATCTCAGACATCTGGAGCAGATCTTGGTCAGCAGGTTGCTGTTATCACTCAGATGCTTTCCTGCAGACTATCAGATGAAAGGCTCCGCCCAGCAGAAACACACCGTGGTCAGAAATACACGGGCGCTGAGGGCTG
The DNA here is from genome assembly GCA_029224185.1 of Karalla daura. Taxonomy (NCBI): domain Eukaryota; kingdom Metazoa; phylum Chordata; class Actinopteri; order Chaetodontiformes; family Leiognathidae; genus Karalla; species Karalla daura. Next base: position 12,726,938 of record CM055190.1, read on the forward strand.
TGATTTTTACATCCCCTGTGAGGCCGAACTTCCAGTCTGCTGACCAGCAGGTCACCCAGGCAGCTTCATTACTGCTTTAGAGTAGACTCTCATTCGGTTCAGGAGGTGGAGTTTGAATCGAGTTGGTTTTACCCCACCTGAAGTTAAACTGGAACGTGAATTGGGATGATGGTAGGATTCATTGCAAGTCAAAGAAATTCCACTTCAGAGATAACCTATTTAGTCTTCTAGGAAATGATAAATTCTCCCATCAGAAAAATTAGAGTTCATACCACCTCACACTCAGAGCTTCTCCTCATGTGTATGCATGGTTGTTGTCTATGTTAAGGTTGTTTGGAGACTCTAAATCACCCTGAGGTGTGAGTGTGGCAGTGTGTGAGTCCTGTGATGGATTGGAGACCAGGATATTCCCTGCCATTGCTATATGTGTGCTGGGATAGACTCCAGGACAGTCCTGTTACTACGTTAATGTACAGAGCAGATAAGATGATGGAAGGATGAGCCAAATTATTTATTCTAACCCTGCGACTCCTTTTAGTTGTTTGCACACAGACGAGATGTTCCCCACAGTTGTCACATATGATGTCATACAGCACTCTGGTCGTTTTTCCTTCCCTCTCTGTGGAGATGAGGGCCACAAATGAATGATTTTAGGGTAAAAAGTCAGTTGAGCATGCTGGCTTTGAGACCGTAATGTAACAGCCATTCGGAGGTTTAACTGCGGCTGGCTCGACGTGAACTCTCAGCAAACACTGAGCATCTGAATGTGTTTGTCAGGCAATAATAAGAGGAGGTGAATGGATTTGCACTGCTGTCAAACCTGTCTCATACACGGTCCTAATCACATTGCCATATGTGACAGCCCAGCTGGTGACAGGGCTCCATTTTAAGCAGGCAGACAAACGTCATTAGACTGTATAAAGTGGAGAACATTCACCTTGGCCAAGGCTAAAAGGAACCATAAAGACTTTCCTGGACCTGAGCGGTGATTCAGGTCGGCTCATTTCTTCGCTCTAATGGGTTCTCGACCCACAGACAGGTGCACAACTTCTTCGCCGCATATAATAAAGATCAGTGACTCCAGGTAGAATGTGTTATTACATTACTTTAACAACAGAACCGGATCGGTGAATCACAAACTCCTCTGGCTGATTCGCAGTCCCAAACGCAAGCTCTAAAACATCTGGACTCGGGCTCCCCGAGCACCAAACGAAGCCGGCGCTTTCAAAGCGCTGGGAATATAAAGTCTTGCAGTCTCTTGCGTCAGCGCAGGAGAAATGTCGAACATACAGTGCAGCACGTGCAGCTGGAGCTGAGTCGGTGGGAATGCTGCTGTCAAGCCACCGGAGTGATTGTACGTCCCCCCCGTCATTGTCTCCCTCATGTCCATGTTTGGTTAATAAATCATTGCGGAAGTGAACAATGCCTTCAGCGTTTCAACGCCACAACAATGACGCCAGCCCATTTTGGGGAGGTGGGATGGAGGGGGCGGGGGGGGTAGGGGTGGGAGGGGTGGGGTGGGGGGGGGTTGTGTTGAAAATAGCTCTTCAGAGAAAACTTTCATGAGCAGAAACAATGCTCTCCAAAGGGAGCTCTGTGGCATTTTGCACCCATTAAAAGCAGAAACCAGACGACTCAGCCAATGGAGCTTAGATTGTGGACGTTATGTAATGAGTAAGAAGTGCTGGGAAAAGTCCCATTTCCGTACTTTAGATAAGTCTGTAAAACTCTGCTTAAGGGAGTATTATCTGATAAATGTAAAATCACTGTGCAGTATAGTGTTCTGTATCAGTGTTTTATCGTATACATCGTGGTTTATTAATGTATTACTGCTACAGTAATGCGTTTACTGCATTTTACTGCAGTGGATGTCAAACACTGAGCTCATTTGAGCTCCTCTGTAGACCCTTAAGTGCTTTAGTGTATTGCTTTTATCAGCAGTTAATCATGTTATGTGAGATCACCATCCAGTAATTGCTCTCACCGAAAAGTTAACGTCTGAATAAAAAGGGAGGATGAGTCAGCTTTGTGACAAAGTTTCTCAAAATATGAAATTAAACAAGAACTTTGAACAAAAAAGTGGATTCATGCGGTTTTCACTGGATGAAGTTGCAATCCAAGCTAAGAGAGGCCAATGAATATGAAGCTGCAAAATATTATTATAACGTTAAACAAAGTACAAATGTCTTAACTTGCCTTTCTTCATGTACAAAGTAGTTTTCTACCGGGGCAAGTGAGTGTGCAGTGAGGAAGCTCAGACAATGCACAAAGATGTGTGAGGAAAAGGTATATGGGGGGGAGGGTTGCAACCATATAACGACTGCTGTGTGTAATAGAGTGGCTCCCATGACTTCCTCTGGCAGCCTCTAACAGTCTGCAGCTGTGTTTCTCACAGAGCCATTACCAACCTGACTCTACTTTAAGGCACCAGGAGAAAAAAACAGACTCCACTGTCATCCGCTGCCAAACCACATATGTCAAAATAAGTACGACACTGGCACCGTGAAAAGCGGGGAGGAAAATAGACAGGGGCAGGGTCAGGGAGGAGAGATGAGGGGGGAAAAAATCTGTGAATATGACAAACTGTTAATGTCCTTTTTACTGCAGTGTTCATCTGCGCATTTATCCTCACAAAAAACACTTTGGTTAGTGCATAGATTGGAATGTATACATACTGATTTTGCAAGTCTATGCAGATCATATATACAGACAGGCACTAGCTTACACCTAAACCTGCAGACTGGTAGAGTCCTGTTATTCCAAACTAGATGTCTGTAGAAAACACTGAACATGGTCATTTCAAGCACTGAAATAAGAAATATGCAGACAAAATATCTGCCTTGGCTGGACCAAATCATATGGCATTAGACTGCCCAACAACATTCAGGATACATCTGCAAAAACAACCACTGCAGTTTAGGCCCAATGACACAAAACGCACTCAGTATACCTCAGTGGTGCCTTTTCCTTTCTGGTTAAAAGTACTTGCACGAGTTAAAGGGATCGATGAGTTACAGAGTTCAGGCGGTCGTCGCACCTTTGGCAAATGAGAACGGACGGCTCGGAGCAGTGAACTCGCTGCTTCTGCACAGTGAATAGTTCAAATACCGTCACAGCAGCCAGCTCCGCGTGACACACCTGACGTGACGTGCAGCTGTCAGCTGCTATTTATCGCCTCGCTTGACAGATGTCGATTCCGCCGTGATGCTGACGCGAGCTAAAACCTTTTGTCTTGTTGTTTTCCCAGCGGAGAGAGCGGCGCGGGCAAGACGGTGGCGGCCAAGTACATCATGAGCTACATCTCCAAAGTGTCAGGGGGCGGAGCCAAAGTACAGGTGAGGAGGAAAACAAAGAAGAAAAAAAGGAACCACCTTCACTCTGAGAACAGTCTGTAATAGATGCATGAGATGCTTGAGATGCCGAGGTGCACAGACTCAAACAATACCAGGGTGCTGATTCATTCATAACTGTCTTTATGATACGCCTTGTTTTTGCCAGAGTTACTGGAATGCCTGTAGAGAGTGAAAACATCTTGCGATCTCTGCTTGTTGGATGCACAAGGGCTCAAAACTCAATGTGAAGTGGCTGGAGCACATCCACACACTCCGGCCCACGCAGTGTTCATGCAGCGAGGCAAACTTGACCGCTCTTCCTCAGGCCGATCCAGACATATCTTTATATCATTAGTGTTATTATGTCATCATGCATTCAAATGACTTTAGATCATTGGGTTTGCTGCATCACTTTCAGGAAATGAAGTCAGACTCGAGTTTGTCTGTACAACTTGTTCAATCACTTGTGGTATGCAAATGATGTCATGTCGTTGCAGACTTTGAGAAATTCAAGCAGCCTGTTTGTGCTTTATTCCTCCAATTATTCCTCTCCTTTGACCCAATCCCCCCTTTATCACCCTCATCCCCATCGTCCATTATCAGCCCATCAGCAGCTTCTTATTCGCCCAGCCCCCCCCCCCCCCCCCCCCCCCCCCCCCCCCTCCTCCAGCCATCTGGCAGCCCCCCAAACCGGCAGATGTCCAATTTCCTAAGCTTGACCGAGATCTAAAGTTTGATGAGGAAATGCCTGCGCTGTGATGGCAGGGGGATCTTTATATTTAATCCACTCAGAAATCATGTGCAGGCTTTGAACTCAGCGGTCAGCAGCATATGTCGTGCGTTCCGAGGCCTCGGAGATGTTTCAGGGTTGTGTAAATATCTGCTTATCCTGAAACAACAGCTGAGCGACAACAAAGTGGGAGAGCTGCTCAGGGCTGAACTTGTTTTGGTCACTGTGCAGGTAAACAGCCTCACTGGAAACTGGCGATGAACAGATTGTCCTGGGAAGGTGGGACTGAGATGAAGCACAACTTGCTGCTTTTCTATCGACATGTTTAGCTGCGTCCTCGCTTTTATCCTATCGAGATTGTGCTCTTCTAAAGCTAGCTATAAAAATAACTTCCTTTGTGTTGTGTTTCCAAACAAAGCAGCGCGCCACAATGGACGCACATACACAACGTGCACAGTGTGTCCTCTTCCAACTTCTGTCCAACACAAGTTCTCAGTCACGCGGTTCCCTTTCGGCTTTGTGCTCATTGTGCGGGACGCTCGGTACAGGACACGCATTCTTATGCAATGTGTTTATGGTGTGTGTGGTGTCTCACACGTGTGTGAGAGTAGTGTTGGAACAGAAAGCTGGCTCGCTGCGGCACACGTGTCTGCTCATCTGTCACTCTGACGGGGACTGATCACATTGTTCGGCATCCGCAGAGAGTCGAGAGCGCGCCCTGGGTAGTTTAGTTAGAATTCGGAGCCATGTGAAGCCGCTCCGTGGACTGGAGAAGCAAAACTGGGAGCAAATGAATATTATGGATGGTTATAAATAGGCTGAAGTTGGAAGTGCAGTGTTTATTTTCCCTCTCGTACAGGGCTAAAATTAGAAATGCCAAAAAAGAAAGAAAAAAAAAATCCAAGAGAAAACATCACAACTCAGCATCCCTGTATGATTATGGGAGTGGGAGCAGATTTGCCTGCTGCACAGATTTAAAACTCTTGACGTGCAGATGTCTCACAAGGGGCAGGATAATGTCCTCCAGACTTTGCGCTCATGTGTAGATGCGTGTGCATGCGTGTTCACGGCACTGGGGAAAGTTCTGGAGATGTACAGCTCTGCTGTGTGTGATGGAGTCTGTACCTGTGTGTGTGTGTGTGAGACGCAGCTAACAGTCTCCCTCTCTCTCTCTCTCTCTCTCTCTCTCTCTCTCTCTCTCTCTCTCTCTCTCTCTCTCCCAGCATGTCAAAGACATCATCCTTCAGTCCAACCCGCTGCTGGAGGCCTTCGGCAATGCCAAGACCGTGAGGAACAACAACTCCAGCAGATTTGTAAGACTTTTTATGACACTCTCTGTTAATCTGCTAAGTAACAAAAAAAAAATAGTAAATTTGAGCTCTTTTTTTCCGCGCTGATTTGTGAGTGAGCACGAGTCTGCGAATTCCAAACGTGAGATAAAATTAGAGTGGCCCACTCACAGTGCAAATAATGAACTGTGTTGCCGAGACGTAAATACACACCCTAGGTACTACTTACCCCGGAATAATTTGAGGACTGGACTTTTCTGTGGGGCACCTTCCGATCCGAGCAGACGCTTTTGAAAAACAACCATGTGCAGCAGCAGCTTTTCTCGTGTTTTCTGTTTGCCCGTGTGACGAGGCCGACCTGCCCCGAGCTGTACAGAGCCGTGCTGCCTACGAGCAGGACCACAGATGCACATCCCCTGCTGCTCACACTGACAGACTATCGCAGTCATTCCCCACCAAACTTTTTCCAGCTGAATGTTGTGGATGTTGGCACACAAAGCCGTATTGTCTCTGTGGTCGGGATATTTTTAGATCCGGTGTTTGGGGGAAATACATTTGCTTTGCTTCGCGCTAATGGCCTGAGATGCCTACTGGAGGGCACTTTACTTGAATAAATGATGTCTCTGTATTAGGGCTGGAGCAGATATTAACATCTCCGGAGAAGAGTGGAAGATAAAAGGCAGGATCGTGCTTTTATATGAATGTACACACACGCCTCTGAAGAGCCTGGGTGCCAGTATTTCAGATCTCGGAGCTTTGAGCTTTATTGCAGCGCGCTCCAGCACTGAAAGACAAACATGCTTTGATCCATCAGGGGAAATACTTTGAGATCCAGTTCAGCTCAGGTGGAGAACCAGACGGAGGGAAAATCTCCAACTTCCTCCTGGAGAAGTCACGCGTGGTCATGAGGAATCCTGGAGAGAGGAGTTTCCATATATTCTATCAGGTGAGGCTTGTTGTCTTCTGGGGAGGATGCACCGTTTGGCTAGAGGAAGTGGGTCAATCTGTTTTCATTGCACATGTGCCTGAGGAAAAAGTGCATCTCTTTTCACGAGAGATTTTGGGGTAAAGACTACATAAACATGAGAGGGAAAAGTATAAAAATGATGTCCACCCCTGCCACACAGATGATAGAAGGAGCCAGTGAAGAGCAGAAGAGCAGCCTGGGGGTCACCACCCTGGATTACTACACTTACCTCAACCAATCGGGTTCCTACAAAGTGGACGACATCAACGACAAGAGCGATTTCCAGGAGACCATGGTACGCCCCCCTCTCACCTCACTCCCTCTGAGCCGCTCACGTCACTCTGCTCCTTCTCCGCACATTCCTCGCTCCCCCCACCGGCCTCCCTTTGTTTTCTTTTCCAGCGACCTCCTCCTGTTTTTGTTTACAAGCGAGACCGCAACAGGAGTAAATTAGAGGGGGCGAGCGAGGTGCCGCGGCCCTGACTTAGCGTGATCTCTTCCTCTGTCTTCCCCCAGCATGCCATGGACGTCATCGGCATCTCGGCCGAGGACCGAGCCATGGTGCTGCAGATCGTGGCCGGGATCCTCCACCTGGGAAACATCAATTTCCGAGAAGCGGGAAACTACGCCGCCGTGGAGAGCGAAGAGTGTGAGTAGCCTCAGGACCCCACTAACCCCACAAACGAATGAGAATCAAACAAGCGAATAAAATCTCAGGTTCTGACCAGACTGTGGTTTTCAGACATCCAGAAATCAATAAAACATCAATAAACACAAGTTGGCACTATAAGATCTCTGTGGATTGTCTTAGTTGTCACAGTTGCTGTGCAAAGTGGTGCCGTGTCACTGCTGCTGGGGCTGCAGAGACACAGATCCACCTCTGTGATGAACCTCTCGTCTCCTCTGTCGCCCCTCGCCTCTCTCAGTGCCGCTCCTCGCTGTCCCCAGCTGCCCTCCTCTCTCGGCTTCTGGAGGATATTTCTCCCTCACCACTTTCACTCCCTAAAGTTTTATTGTGTTAATGCAGGGCCGCGGCCAGCTGTCTGGAGTAATCCAGCCCATGCTAGATTACCAGGAAATAAAAAAAGCTATTATTGAAGGACTGGACATATTTTTTTTTGCGAGAGACTAAAATTACTCGGAAAAAATGCTTCTCCTTCTGTTCCCTTTTCCTGGCTCATTCTTATTCCCCTTTTTTTTTTCTTCTTCTTTCCTCCTTCCCTCGTATGTGCGATGCAGATGAGGGTGCAGTTGCCGGTGTACAAAGCCCCGGTCTGTTCTGTGCAGACGTAACAGCAAGCGCTCCGTAATCTCTGCCTTTCCTGTTCCCTCCAGTCTCACTGAGCTGCGTGTTTTATAACTGCGGCGGCTCCAGACCCCCGCTCCGACACATGAACGTGCTGCAGCCAAGTTCTCACAAACATCAGCCCGCGCTCAGCTGCAGCAGCCGAGGCTGCAGCCAGTGCGTCATCTCCTGTTGAAAGAAACTCCGAGACTATTTGTACAAAACGCTGCCGACGCTATTGGGCCGACCGGGTCGGCCTAAAGGAACTCGATCCTCGCAGTGACGTGTTGTTTTGACTATAAATGACTATTTTTAGAACCTTGTCCTTTTCGATAGAAAAACCTATTTTTGGGGGGTTTGGCTCAATGCGCAGTTTGGCATCGGCAGCTGCATGGGTCAGCATGAAACCAGTGGAAACTTTGAGCTCTTGTTTAGAGCCGAAAATGAATTTCTCTGTGTTTGACGGAGCAACGTCCGCATGACAATGGCTTTCGCGAAGTGCTTCAAGCGAGAGAATTCACTCTTATTGTATGTATAGTATAGAATAGTTTAGTGTCAATATGCTGTTTGGTCAGAGTGAGGCGAGGAGATCAATTTAGATTCTATTTAGCCAAATAGGTGAGCAGCTGAAGAGCAGATTTGAGTGTGTTTCTGTTTCTACACCCTTTGACAAACAAGCAAATTACTTTCAGAACATTATAGCAACACCTCATGTTGACTCATTCTCAATAATATTCAAATGTATTTCCATAATTCAAATGAAAAACGGGGAAAGGGGGACAATCGTGCCAGGTGAAGTTCATCGGTCATCAAAGTGAATTTGCTGATCTCTCTCATGTTTTTAATCACATCCTCTGTGCCTATGAGTTGTTTTTCTTTTTTTGTGTGCTGCATTTCCAGAACTAAACAAAAAAAGGCACACTCAGGAACTTACTCACACAGAGTCAGGGCTGTACTTAGTATCTTTTGTGACCGAAGCCTACATTTGCTCCCTGTGAGCTCACACAAGGTGACTCATCCCTCTATCCATTCATTTTGTCTACCTGCTCTATACTCAAACCGCCTAGCGCCCAAAGAGAGAGGCCAAGAGCCGATCAGCCCATCCGCCCATCACGTGGTGGCAATTTGGAATTAGATTTGCCTAAACATGCAAGCAAGTCTCCGGGGGCTCCACCCAGGAAGGTGGTGATGGGCGGTGATGCTACTTTTAACCTGTCATCATTCATAATTTCCAGTGAATAAAAGTCAAATTGTTGAGTGACAAGATACGCGTCACATCTCGTGAGATGAGCGTAGTGAAGCTGCCCGCTCCATGAGCTCTTCCTCCAGTTCGCCTCCAGGCCTCCACGGCCTCTTTGACTAACAAATATCCTGCAGGAGAACTCCTGCTTGTGTAAGCGCAGTTCCTGAAATTCACACACAGCCATTGTCGAAGGCCTACACAATCCATACCCTCTCTGGCCACACAACAAAGAATGACTTTTTTCTCGTCTAATGTAAGCAGGCGCATGGTCGGTCACACCCTCCCGTCCCAGAAGGGGAGCTACTGCAGCGCTCTAATGCGTTCCCAGACACAGTGAGCCATTTCCTTTTAGGGGAAGTGAGTCACTGTAATAAGGCAGGGAGGGGCTCTCAGGGGAGAATATCAACGCCAGGTCAGGACAAATGATCTGTGGCCTTCTCAACACTCTTTCTTTTTGGTATTATTTAGCCCAGTGCCATTCTTCTGTGTCGCAGCTTAAGCTTCGTGCTCATGTCGTCTGAAATCTCTCAAGAGAGACTGTTTTGTTTCAGCGGCAGAAACCTCTGGTTGTAAAACGTCGATGGGAGCAAAATTCCCATTGTGGTTGCGTCTCTGCTCGGAATACCTTAATTGACACCTACCTGCAGACTGATTAGCATGCTGGCTTTCAGAGGAACATCTCAGCAGCTCAGAAGCAGGATTCATAACCAGTTCTAATCTTGTCTTTTTCTGCTCTCTCTCTCTCTCTCCTCTGCCGTTATGCCACAGTCCTGGCCTTCCCGGCCTTTCTGCTCGGCATCGACCAGAACCGTCTGAAGGAGAAGCTGACCAGCAGGAAGATGGACAGCAAGTGGGGGAGCGCGGTGGAGTCCATCGACGTGACGCTGAACGTGGAGCAGGCGTGCTACACGCGGGACGCCCTCTCCAAAGCCCTGCACTCGCGGGTGTTCGACTTCCTGGTGGAGGTACGGTTTGGAGGCTCAGTTCAGCTCTCAGGTGTCCGCGTTAATCTGCGACAAAGCTTTATTTTCAAGTAACGCAACCCTCTCGTTTCAGTCCATCAACAAAGCCATGGTGAAAGACCATCAGGAGTTTAATATCGGAGTGCTGGACATTTATGGATTTGAAATTTTCCAAGTAAGTGTGTTTTTGGCCGTTTCACGGGCTGACACATGGTCCCTGGAATTTAAGTCTGCAGCGACACATAAATTAGATTAACAGGCATTAACTTTGAGCATTTAAACAGATTAAACACAAAGGATGAGGCTAATTTTTCAAAGTATGCGGATTAACTCCGTCTCCTGATTGAGACAGCAGACATCATCATGCTTTACTAATCTGATTACCTGTTTGTTTAGTTGGAGGTCTTGCACTTGTTTACAGGATCGGACAAATTAAACGTCCATGTTGTTTGCGTTATTTGGGTTGAACTGTTAATTTTGTTTATCGGTGTGTACCACGCCTAAGCGGCCACAGCGCTGCTTGTCCTGCAGTCTGACGGTTTCTTTTCATATCCACAATGTAAGAAAAGGTCATTTGCGCTTTGCTGGCCATAGGTCGGTAGGTAGGTAGACAGGAAGCTGCAGACCACCAGCTCATAAGGGTCAGGCCGAAGGTCCCGTGTTTGTGAAGGGAATTGAACAATAGGTCTCTTCCTTTAATAGCTCCCAGTGCAAACAAAGCCCATTGAACATACAGGATGTCCACACTCCAGTGGAGATAGTGTGTCTTCATCCTGCGTGGGTTTTTATTAACCGCATCGTCTCTCCGCCAGAAAAACGGATTCGAGCAGTTCTGCATCAACTTTGTGAACGAGAAGCTGCAGCAGATCTTCATCGAGCTGACCCTGAAGGCCGAGCAGGTGACGTCTCTCCGCATTCCTCCTCCGCCTTCACCCGTCCGCTCCGGTTTAGGTTTGGAGCCTCGGTTTACATCCCGACTCTCATCTCACTTCCTGTCTGTCTGTGCAGGAGGAGTACGTCCAGGAGGGCATCAAGTGGACTCCCATCGAGTACTTCAACAACAAGATCGTCTGTGATCTCATCGAGAGCAAAGTAAATGAGCCTTCCGAGGAATAAGTCATGACGTAAACAAACTGGAAGGCTGACGAGTTCAACTCCCACCACCGAGCTGAAAGTTCATAGAAAACACTCTGCCTGAAGTTGATAAAATCTATCCAGTCATTAATCTGTAACTTTTTGATAGAAGTTTGTTGTTTTTGATCAAATTAATGAACAGGCACAGGAAACATTATATTTACATTTACAGGGCAAATTAAGGGCACAGAAAAAGTGCAACCTAACCCGTCAGGATGGAGTTAAGAAGCAAAATTCCTCCAGAAGCAGAGAAAACAAACTTGTGTGTGGCTGGAAGTTGTTTGGAGACCAACTCTTGTTAGTTTTCTTCTCCTCGTATTGTAAACATAGCTGCGTGCAGCCCTGCGTGTTTCTGCCGCATTGCCATGTCGGGCTTAGTATCCTCAAAGGTGCCGACACGCTTTTCATTTGACTTATCTCCCAGCGAGACTCCTAATCCACGAAATCTACAACAAGAGCCTTAAAACAAGCCTCCGTCTGAGAGGAGCAGGGATCTGTATCAGTGCCTGACAGTTCGGGCCCGCTTCACTTAATCCAGTGACAACTTTACTTGTGCCGAGCGAGCAACTGAACACTGCGGCCTCTGTGCAAACCGAAGGCGGCAGATCAATTGAGGACTCAAAGGAGCCAAATGGAGCCAGTGTGAGAGGCAAGAAAGCTACTCCTCTGTCCATTTAGATTCATAGATTAAACAATTTACAGCTGCAGTGGCTCCGCAGCAGGGTACTGTAATGGGTTTTTACTGGTTTTAATGCTGTGATTCACTTGTTGCTATGAAATATTATCAGTTTCTGATAAAACGTATTGAGGAACGGCAACTCGCGGTCATTTTCAATTCTGAATAATCAATTCTGTGGTCTAGAAAATTAGGGGGAAAACCCTTGGGCGCATTTGGAATTGAATTAAAACGAAATGAGATTTCTTGTTTTGCTCGACTAACAGAGCGAACGCCAGAGAGATTCAATATGCCGACTTTAAAGGCCGAGAAAATCATCGAAAACCGCCTTTTAACCCGCCCAGGAATGCGCAGCATCTGAAACTTGAGAGGCTCCTCGTTGCCTGCTAGGCGCATGAATGTCAGGTGTGTTTTTGTTGTCTCCTCTCCTCCCAGAACCCGCCCGGCATCATGAGCATCCTGGACGACGTGTGCGCCACCATGCACGCGGTGGGCGAGGGCGCCGACCAGACCATGCTGCAGAAGCTGCGCATGCAGATCAACACGCACGAGCACTTCAACAGCTGGAACCAGGGCTTCATCATCCACCACTACGCCGGCAAGGTCGGTCGCCCCTCGGCCCCTCACGTCTGGTGCAGACTTTAAAAACACAAAGCAGAAGTCTGAACTGTGCCGGGCCGAGGGTTTACGGCCTCTCCGCTCCCTCTCCGCCGTTGCCATACTGGAAATGTCCGGAGATTGCAGCGACGGAGGTGTCTGGAAATAGAAAGTTATGAAAATGTCTTTTTTTTTTGTTATGGCGTTGGTAGTGGAGCCGTTCCTGTTGCTCCCAGCCCCGTGTGATCTGTCATTAATACCGGTCACACAGCTGCTGCTCCAATCCCGAAGGCGCTGTCGTCATCTTCCTCCATTTTAAGGCCCCTCTCTCTTTCAAACACCTCTGTCTCCCTCTCTCTCTCTCTCTCTCTCTCTCTCTCTCTCCCTCTCACTTACCCAACGGTGTCCGAGCACGTCGCACCGTGTTCCGCATGGACTCGTTTAGAGTCCGTCGGCCCGTCTCGGGGAGCCGAGTGAGTTGAGCTCCGGGCCTTGGCTTTTCGGGCCCGAGGCCGTCCCGTGTCATTCTCCAGATGTGTGGTGGCCTCGGCCTGGCACACATGCCGCAGGCTTAATGAGCCGCGCCATAAAGACTTGAGGGGGCTCCCATGACCGGGCTCAAAACATTCCTCAAGTCTCGGGCTACAGTATAGCAGAAATAACACTGCTTCATTTATGTACTCGAAGACCACTGCTGCTTTTACGAGGCAGCTAACCCTGGAAGGTGCAAAGCCTGAATCTGCAACCCTTCATTTTCTTTTTCTTTTCTTTTTTTTTTTTTTTCCTGTACATTTCTTCAATCCATTGACTTTGCCAGATTTATTGGTGGCTGGGGCTTTTACTGTCCCCAGGGGCGTGACCTTTCAATTCGTCCCCCTCACCCTCACCCTCACCTGTCTCTCTCCCACAGGTGTCCTACGACGCCGAGGGCTTCTGCGAGAGGAACCGGGACGTCCTCTTCAACGACCTCATCGAGCTGATGCAGAGCAGTGAAATGTACGTACCGTAGCTCCGATTTGCACAATGTGGCGCCGCTCGCTTAACGGGTACTGTGATGCCAACACATGTGAACAAGAGCCTGGGATGCAGACCCGGGCCGTGCCTGACGGTCGTCCAGATGTCTGGATTTCGTACGGGTCTAGCCGGGGTGCGTCCTCACATGTGCCGTCTCCCTGCGGGGCTGCATCGTGGAGGCTGCCTTGGCTCCTCTGGCCTTCCTTTGTGTCAGGAGGGGCCATCTGTGGAAACCCAGCCTGCATTGTCGGGGCCCCTTTGTGTGCGCGTTTTGCAGGGCATGACGGAGGTTATGTCAAAGTCCCGCTCAGACTGGAGTGCTGGAAAACACATGCATGCCCTTGACATTGCACTCGAATACATGTGTATATACACACACACACACACATATATAAATAAGAGAGTTTGGCACAGTTGCACGTAAAGGAAGCCCGAGGAGGAAGGAAGCAGCCTCATTCCTCGGAGCAGCAGGCCTAGATCGAGAAGAAAGGAGCGAGAATGTGTTATCAGCCGCGCTGTTTGAACAACCTGCTGATCCTTTCTTCTGTGTCCACGGCCTGGAGTCGGATAATTGAAACCAAACAAATACCGATGGAAGAGAGAGGAATGCAATTAAAAAGGGATGCCAGCACGAAAAAAAAAAAAGAAGGAAAAAAACACTTGATAAGACGACTAAGCAGCACAGATCCACATGCTCTGCCTGAATGGCACATGTGGTGTTCAAGAAGATCCGGGGTTTACAGTATTTGGCTTTTCATTCATGACATATCCTTCACGGTCCATTTTATTTTAAAAGAATGTGATTTATTCCACCACTGCTGAGGAAAAACTACAACAATTTATCACAGGGTAAAATGCTGGCGTGGCTCAGTCTCCAGGAAGGTTTTTTTTTTATTCCATCTCAGAACAGCACGTGAAGCTCTTTTCCAGGAGATCAAGTGCAACCAAAACAGCTGAATCAATGAGATGAGTGAATCATAGTCATTACTGGTTAAAACTCAAGTGTTTGTCTCCTTTACTGCTCTAAAGAAACGCCTCTAAGTCAGCCTGTTGCGTGGGTGCACCCGTCAACCAAAAATAGAGTTCAAAGGCAGAGACGTTCTCAGAAATCCTCCATGTGAGTCGACCGTCTGTCTTCATCGGAGGACGTGGAAACTTCACAGACATCTGTGACATTCTGAGCTGCAGCAGCAGCACAGCGCGGCGACCATGGCGAGGCTGTTACGAAACACCACAGCTATAGATTCAGGTCGAGACGTAGATGTGATGCCTTCAGAGCCCAGTGCAGGCAAGCAGACCGAAAGGGCCCACGCACGGTGTTACTGTCCATGCGGTTTCAGCCTTTTGGGAGGAGCCGAGAAGTTTGACTGAAGTGCTGGTCTGTAGTTTCTCTGTGTGGACTTTATAGGATTGTTGCTCTCCGCTGATTTTTCCTTATTGTTGTCAATTAAGGATGAACCAGCCCAGAGGGGTGATGAGCGAAATGCACCCACACACATACACTCAGCTACACCTTGTTTTTTCACACGCAGCCCAAACTCAGACCTTCCCGAGTGCTTCAGGAATTTAAAGCGGTGACCTTAGCCAGAGGTCCTTGGTTTCATAATCATTAACTGCGTCTCTGTTTGCAGCTGCCAGGGGAGACCCAACATTTCTCAGCAGCCCTCGGAGCTTTGTTTTTTCACGCCTGACTCCCCCTCCGCTTTGTCCCCCAACAGCGGCTTCATCCGAGCACTGTTCCCCGAAAACCTCAACGCTGAGAAGAAGGGCCGGCCCACGACGGCAGGCAGCAAAATTAAGGTTTGGGATGTGTTGCAATCGAACATCATCGCTATAATCAGTCTCTTTCAGTCGATCTCATTTTCCCCCCTTTCTGACTGCTGCTCTTCCTCCACCCTCCAGAGACAAGCCAACGATCTGGTGAGCACACTGATGAAATGCACCCCGCACTACATCCGCTGCATCAAACCCAACGAGACCAAGAAGCCCCGAGACTGGGAGGAGAGTCGGTAAGAGCTACACAAGCTAATATAGTTATAACGTGGAAATAAGGATTAAGGTGAAACTGAACTACAAAGAGGAGACAAAGAGGAGACATTTAGTCCCAAGTGAGGAAAAAACACAATATACGACGCCCTTTCTCCCTTTCGCTGTGAGAAGTGGTGCATCTTTCCTTAATATTTCCCTCTAATGCTCTGAATGTCCCTGCCAGTCATTTGACAAGCTCAGTCCAGGGTTTCTAACCACCAGAGGCAAGCCCAGGATCATTGTTCTGCACTGTGCCGTCTCCACCCAGTTTGTGGCTTTTTTCTTTTTTCTTTTTTCGACATTTTCTGTCCGTCTGAAGATCCAAGTCATGTGAGACGTGTTTCAGACATAACCCCCCCCTCAGCCCACCCCTCCTTCCATCTCTCCCCTTTGTTTCAGTTTCCCGCTCCGGCCTCACATGTTCAGCTGCAGAGCGCAGCCGTATTGTTCGGGGCCCGTGACCTTCCTGTTGTGAGCCGGGCGCGGGGCGGCTCATTAATTAACACCGGAACTAGTAGTTTTCGCAGGAAGTCTGAGTGCACCGAGGAGCGTTTAGGCCCTTTGTGTGGTGGAAAAAAAGCCAGTGGAAGGCAGCTGCTTTCCATACAATGAGCTGCGATTATTATCAACGTCCAGCGGCGGAGCGGGAGCGTCTTGGGCCGCAGACCTGGTAAAAGACGCGTTGGTCAGAGTTGATAACTGACAACTGACCGTTGGTGCTAAGATCCCAGCCAGCTGTGGTCAGTTACATAAGAGGAAAACACTCAAGCGTTTCATACCACATTCTTCAGAGTACCAAATGATAAGAGTGTGGGTTGACTTAAGTGCGCTAATTAAATGGAGATAGTGATAGGAGGAGGGCAAGGAGAGGGAAAACTCCCACCATGTCATTATTTACGGTGTCCCATTCATTCATACTAATTTGAAGATCTCTGTAAAGGTCTGTCGATCAAGTCCTTATGACCCTGGGTTTCCCGTCTGCAGGGTGAAGCATCAGGTGGAGTACCTGGGTCTGAAGGAGAACATCAGGGTGAGACGTGCTGGCTACGCCTACCGCAGATTCTTCAGGAAATTCCTCAACAGGTAAACGCCTCGTTTTTTTCAACACCCGATAAATACCTCAGTAAATAAAGTTTCTAGCGCCTCAACGGGCCTCATTTCGCCTGGTGGTGCGGGTCAGGTGCATCAGCTCTATTGTCAGGGTCACAGCTTGTTTGTTTTTTTTTCCTCAGGTACGCCATCCTGACCAAAGAGTCCTGGCCGACGTGGCGAGGAGACGAGAAGCAGGGCGTCCTCCATCTCTTAAAATCCGTCAACATGGACCAGGACCAGTTCCAGCTCGGACGCACCAAGATCTTCATCAAAGCCCCCGAGTCGGTACGTCGGTCGGCTCTCCAGACGCTCACACTCTCTCTCTCTCTCTCTCTCTCTCTCTCTCTCTCTCTCTCTCTCTCTCTCTCTCTCTCTGTCTCTCTCTCTCTCTCTCTACCCAAAGCTGTGCAGGCCGCGTTTAACCCGACTGGGTCACACGTTTCATTTCCCAGTGCAGATGAAGACAGGGAACTTCTCGTCTGTGACTGTCTGGCTGGCAGTGCAAGACGCCTCTTTTGTTAGACAGGGAAAAAAAAACAAAAAACAACTCAACTCACCATTTTTTTACCCCAAGCACCATAAAAGGGCACCAGTGTCCCGAACCGTGCTCGAATCCCTGGTGCAGGGGAGGAGATTGAACCCGACCCCTTGCACCACGTCAGCACTGAGTCAACACGCTCTGGAACTGACACACAAGTACAGGCTGTGGTTGCGGAGTTTAGAGGGGGGTGGGGGCGGGGGTTGGGGGGGCGGGGGTGGGGGGGGGTCGTAAAGGCTTGTCTTTTTCCACCATAACTACTTTTTTCATGATTCCTATGAAAGCAGCATTTGTGTGTGAAGCTGCTTCTCACTTATTAATGTTGGTACACATCACGCACTGAGGAGAGCGCACACGTGCGCGCGCGCGTGTGTGTGTGTGTGTGGAAGCTAATACACAGACATCTCAGTTTTAATTCGGGGCCTACAGCTGATCCTGAATGCCTTTACTTATTCAGTGGAGCCGTGAGTGCCAGCAGCGCCCATCCCCCCGCGGCGGCAGGCTGAGAGTCCCGAGTCATCGAGGTGTGCTTATGAAACGCAAATATCACACGGGCCGGGCCGCTGAAAAGAGCTGCCAGGCCTCTCAAAACAAGCCTCTGTGGCCGATAAGACACTGACAGCGGCTCATTAGTCGTATGACTGAGTCGGCTTGTTGTCCTCGTCTGCTGGACGTAATAAACGAGGCTCTTTTGACCACAGGCCAGATGTTGGAGATGAGTTTTGACTTTCGCGGTGCTGATGGACGACCAGCGGCCCGCTGTCTGTCTGTCTGTCTGTCATGGGGAGTCTGTTGGTTCATTATAGATAGACAGAGAGATAGACAGATGCATCCCATCTGCTGTTTGTTCTGAGATTGGTCATCCCTGGACTCGAACCACTGCTCTGATGTAAGACGGTGACGTCTCGGCGATTACGTGGTGTCTCAATCGGTGACTCAGGCTCTGTGCCCCGTTCCTCCGCTGGCGGCCTTTTGTGGCTGAGTCCGACCTGCGTGTGTGTGACGGCGCTGTTGTTTGGCCGGGGTTTGTTCCTGTGGCCTGCCGCGTCGATGCCAGGCCCGTTAGCAGCGCGGGCAGGATGTTTAGTCTGCGAGGGAGAGGGCAGAGGGGGTGATTGCGTGTCAAGATGCCTGTCAGGAAATGACATGGTTTGGTGGGTCGGAGGACTGGCGGTCTGTTGTCCCCGGAGGTGGCGAAATGACCAGACGGCCGAAAGAATAGCATGTTTTTAACCCGACGTATTGTGAGCGAAACAATGCGTTGGTAAATGTTACGCAGCACAAAAAGCACAAACCAAACATCACTCTGAATCCTCTCTCACGTGTTTCTTAGGCACCAGAAGCTGAGACCAGTTTGAGGTTGAGTTTAGCTCGGATGTAAGAAAATAAGCACTTAAGCCTTCGTCCCATTAAAATCACATTAGGAAAGGGATGCTTGAAATCACCAGTAGGAACAGAAGGGTTGATTACAGTGCTGATATGACACACGCAGTTGTTCCGATCGTACAGAACGCAGACCAGTTTTGATCAGGTTCAGTCATTCCTCTTCTCTTCTCTCCAGGTTCGGTAGGTTTTGTTCTATAAAGCTGACTTTGTAGCAGGACCGAGGTGAGAAAAGTGGCAAAATGAGACAAAACACTGCTGTCAGACGCTGACCTTCACTGTCACGTTGAGCAGCCGCCAAAAGATCAGATATTTGTCTTTGTGTAATCAACTGCAGGCAGGTATGTTCAGTATGTGGCTGCAGTCATGCAGTCGGTTCACACGGGTTAGCTGTGGTACGCTGAGGTATTCCTGTGTCTCACTCTCTCTCTCTCTCTCTCTCTCTGTCTCTCTCTCTCTCTCTCTCCCTGTGTCTGCGCTCACAGCTCTTCCTGCTGGAGGAGACGAGGGAGCGCAAGTTCGACGGCTACGCCAGGACCATCCAGAAGGCCTGGAGGAAATACGTGGCCCGCAAGAAGTACGTCCAGATGAGGGAGGAGGGTGAGTGACGCCGCATCTTTATCGCAGCTGTAAGTGTCGGCCCGGCCCGTCTCCCCCTCCGCCCCTCACTCTCTCCCTCCCCTGGCTCGGCTGCAGCATCCGACCTGCTGCTAAACAAGAAGGAGAGGCGGCGACACAGCCTCAACAGGAACTTCGTGGGCGACTACCTGGGCATGGACGACCGGCCCGAGCTCAGGCAGTTCCTGGCCAAGAGGGAGAAGATCGACTTTGCAGACAAAGTCACCAAGTACGACCGCCGCTTCAAGGTGGGTGTCCCTGACAGTCCCAGAGAAATACAGATGGGTTGGTGCACAGATTTGCAACAAATACAGTGATCTGATGGCTGCAGCTGCAAAATGGGGGATGATCCAGGCTGGAATAAATAGTGGACATGTATGGATGCTAATTTGTCAACATAGTGAATTGAAGGATGCTCATACAAACTTTATATTAGATTATTATTTTTCTTATTTTCTTATCTTTTCATTTTTTCATCTTCTCTGCATGTAAATAGTTTCTTTGTAGCCACTGGAACCACTAGAATATAAGGCTATGAGTCTTACAAACTTGGAACTGTTGGAATTGTGCACTTTTTCTGTTTTTCCACTGGACGATAATATATCTGTGCTTTCCCTGATTCAATGAAAAGGTTAAGTATGATCGACCGGTCCCTCATTTCTGCAGACCAGCACGCTTATGATGACCACCCCTCTCCTTTTATCTGCTGTGTTCAGGGTATTAAGAGGGACCTGATCCTCACCCCCAAGTCTGTGTACCTGATTGGAAGAGAGAAGGTGAAGCAGGGACCAGAGAAAGGCCAGGTGACCGAGGTGCTGAAGAGGCGGATCGACGTGGAGAAGATCCTGGCGGTGTCCCTCAGGTAACGAGCTGCCAGGGCCTGTCAACACGTACTTGTCCCCCCGCTCTGATGTGGAACGAGCTGCTAACATCTGCAGCAGCTGTCTGCGACATCTGCAGCAGCCCCCGCTGGTCTCTGTGGAAATGCAGGCCCGCAGCCTCCATGCTGCCTCTGCTGGAGCAGCTCCGGGCTCCAGCTATGCATTTTTGACCACGTTTTATATTAAGCATGTGCAGCCACAACACGGTCTGATGAGAAACAGTCCTGAAAAACATGTCAGTGGAACATTTGTAATATTCACACTTCAGCGCCGCAGCCTGCGCGTCTCTGTCAGTATGTTGCAGATCATTTCTCATGGACAGCCTTAGAGATTATTATACATAATAGTTGAGGAGTGGTCAAATAAATATTAGTGTTTCCAAGTGTTTATGAGAAATAAACAACAGAAATAAAGAAAAGATGTCTGAGTACCCGAGGATGTAGAGTGGGGATCACCTTTGGTTTTATCTGAGCTTTCATGAATAACTGTAACTTAAATTGGAGATTATTAAAGGACAGATATGTAGAGGTGTAACATGTCCAAGATAAATAGATAGATAGCTTAACAAACTTTCTTTAACTCTGAGGGAGGACAGCAAAATCAGCGCGGTCACTGTCATGTTTTCACTACATGCATGCTGAGATGAGAGCCGTCCGTGTACGGGTCAGTGAGGATACCAGTGGTGCCATGAGTTGTTTCCAAAACAGGACAATGGCCGCTCAGGTTGTGAGGCAGCGACCCTCTCATGTAATGGAAGACGTGTCCCTGGCTCAGAGCAGCTGTCTGGGTTTCCAATCACACAAGCTCCCATATTCCTGTAAATGTCACACGAGGGACGGCGGAAAAAAAAACATGTGGAGCCTATTAAACGCACCTCTCGCGTCTACGACCGTCCCTTTGTTGGAAGTCACGCGGCCGTTCCTACGAAAGAACGAGGACTGGTTTGGCACGAAGCACAGAAAATAATACGAGGAACCCGACGACTTTGTTGCCGGTGGGAGCGTCGGCGTGTAGGTTGTTTTAGAGGTGGAAATGGCAGAAGTGTCGGCCGAGCATGTGGCGCTGGAGTCGCTGGGGTAATGCGGACCAGGTGGCGCAGTGAGTGAAAGCAGGAGTTGTAAAAGGCTCATCAGAGAAAAACTCCACTTCACTCCGAGGAACAAAGTATCCTTGTGTGGGTTATGGGCACAAGCTGTCTCCCCTCTTCAAGATGCGAGCTGCTCCGTGAGGCCCCTCTCTGTTTCTATGCTAATGTGAAAGACGAGTCCGAGCCTCCATCTCCCCCCCCCCCGAGCCGCGGCGGGGCAGAGCAGAGCTCCTCATCTCCTCTGTAGCGCGTGACCGTGCCCGCCGTGTTTTTCAGCACCATGCAGGACGACTTCATGATCCTGCACGAGCAGGAGTACGACAGCCTGCTGGAGTGCGTCTTCAAGACCGAGTTCATCAGCCTGCTGGCTCGCAGGTTCGAGGAGAAGACCCAGAGGAAGCTGCCGCTCAAGTTTAATAACACGTAAGCGTGGATCTTTAAGATATATCTGACACAAGCTAATGTGATACGCTCAGTGTGAATAAATCAGAAACACCTGTTGAGGAGGATCGGACTCGCAGGGAAAAGTAAGACCTTGTCCACTGTGTCCCTCAGACTGGAGATGAAGTTGAAGAAGGAGAACTGGGGCTTCCTGAGCGGAGGAAGCTCCCGGCAGGTGCTCTTCGTTCAGGGTCAGGGAGACTCACCTGTGCTGAAGCCTTCCAGCAAATCCCTGCAGGTCAGCATCGGCCAGGGCCTTCCAAAGAACACACGTGAGTACATCTACGCTCTTTGGTTTGGCCGTACGGTGTGTTCGCAGTTGTTCACTTTACTTTATTGTTCATGTTGTTGCCCCAGCTCCACACAGTCACGATGAGCCTGGTAGAACTTCCTGCTCCCCAGCATTTATATTCCCATTGTCTGATGTCATATACAGGCAAGCTTCCAGGTCTGAGGAGTCGGTAACACAGTAGCTTGTTTACTCTCTTGGAGATGCCTACACAAACTGTAGATGTAATTCGCTCCTCATCGTCACCCTCAAACTTATCCCGCCTTTCTCAAATTAGCGCAGTGCGACTGCTGTTTTACTGCTCGAGTCTGACTGCAAGATGTAAATTGTAACATAGGCTCAGACCCAAACAGTCTCGTCTGATGCTGCTCGTTGAGAACACACACACACACACACACACACACACACACACACACACACACACACACCTCACTCCTCCATGAATGACCTGAACGACTTTTACTCCCACTCATATACAAACAGTGCAATATGTTTTTAATTTAAGACCCCCCCCCCTCTCATGAATCACAATGGTTTGGTCCAACTGACACAGCAAGCGGAGCCAAACTGACAAACTGTCAGGTTTTTCAAACACGTACAGACAGCTCAGGGCGTCCTGCACGGGCTGATGCCTTTCAAACTGTGAAATGGACACGCACGTTCCCTCTGTCGACGCGCTGTTCAACTTTTCGATAGGATCTGTAGTTTTTGATCAGTCGGCCTCCAATGATTATGATCGCAGAGCCGCTCCACTCTCACTCTGCCGCCGTCGCCATGGTAACCTTCAGTAGAGAGTTACATGCAGCTGGGGCAGTAGTAGTAGAGCCAGTAGTAGTAGTAATTTTAACTTCTAACTTCTTTTGAGATGCCAGAATGTATTTCTTTGCCCTAAGGGCCTGTACTATGTGTCTTTACAATGACATTGAATGTAACCAAACTAAGGTGTGTGAACTCACACGCAGCTGGTTTTAAAGCCAAAGCTGATGACCTCCTCCTCTGCCGTGCACTTCCATATCCGTCTCATGCCGTTCAGACGTATCTCAGCATTAATAACTGGTGGAAAATCTCCCCCTCAGGCCCCACCAGGAAGGCCTTCACTCAGGGTCGCTCCAACACGTCGAGAACTCACCACAACGTCCCCTCGCGTGTGGCTCCGGGACCCCCAGGTACTACATTGGCACAAAAACAAAACAAAAACAATCGTCGCCTTTCCTCCGATCCCTGTGAATCACCTGCATCTTTCTCTCTCTCTCTCTCTCTCTCTCCGGCGCCTCTCGCAGTCGCCCACCAGAACGGCGGCCTCAAAAACAGCAACCACGCGGCCAACCAGAGGAACTCGCAGCACCACGGCCAGAGGCACCCGTCTCACGGCAGCGGCCAGCAGCGGCCCTTCCTGCCCAGCAACATCCACCAGGTGAAGGAGCGCAGCGGCAGCCGCCCCCAGCCCAACCTGGACTGTCTGAGGGTGCCCGAGCAAGGAGCCGCAGGGTGAGACACGCACCGCAGACACGCCTCAGTCCCACCACCGCATCAGTAGGACGGCGATTTGGCCTCTTTCAGGCAGCAACATCAACACTTTTAACTTAATACCATTTATAAACAGTACGACAGCAAGTGTGAAAGGATTTAAAAGATGCCTTTTAAAAGGCATCCAAATAAACTTGAAGTTGGACTCTGGTCGGCGCATATTGTGGCTACATGAAGATTACATAATTCCGCAAAGTTACATCACACATCGAGTTTCCATCTTCTTGCAAATAGAGTTTAAACTGGAGGATTGTTTTATGGATCGGCAGCCTGAGGGACAGGGCTCTGCAGAAGTGTTAGACTTTATCAACACATGTATCAACACATAATAAGCTCATTCATGTTTCTTTTTACGATCGTTCACGAATGAAGGCGCATGAATAATTTGGATGATTTATTCTTTTTGTAGTCATGGAGACAGACGGCCGACAGCAAATGGGGGAATGTGAGTTTGGAGCGTTTGTGGTGTTATTTTGGGTGGTGGTTCAGGACTAGAAAAGCTTCTCGCAGTGTCGACATGTCGACGCGGCTTCTTTTGCACATTTTGTTTTTTGGTTTGTTTTTTTAACCGCAAAAAAGGTGAGAGCTCAAGTAGGCCCAGACTAATATTTCACATTCTGCTGCTGCATAATTTCCTCCGCATCAGAAGGGAATCCTTCAGCCGGTCACCTCGGTGTGATGGGTTTTTCATTCCTCTAATGAAAGATCTTTGGAAGGAGCTCTGCTATTGAAAGAATCCCTGCTGTGCCTCTCTCTCTCTCTCTCTCTCTCTCTCTCTCTCTCTCTCTCTCTCTCTCTCTCTCTTCTGACGGCTCCAAGTCGCAGATCTGTTTTCTGAAAGAGAGTCAAACTGTCGCTTAGCTCACCACGAGGCTCGGACGCTTTGATTCTGTAAAACACGCAGATTGCAGATGTGTAAACCAACTCTTTCATAGTCTGCTATCTGTTTCTCAGCCTTCAGTGCTGACCAGTGTGCGTAACGCAGTGTCCATCCAGTCAGTGACACAGAGATACCTCGAATGCGCCTCTGACTCTGGATCTGCACTGTCTGCTCTGAGCGGCCTCAGAAAACCTTTTTGGGTCCATTTGTGGAAACTAAGGCGTGCGCTCAGTCACCATCTTGTGGCCGCTTGTAGGAACTGCATCACTTTGGTCAAATGGAGCAGGAGCCATTCAGCACAGTGCACACATCTGTGGTGTGACAAACACGCCTTATCTCTCACATTGCCTCAAACTGGCATCTATCAGTTAAGAGAATAATTGCAAAACTACCTAAAGTGACTGATAATCACATAACCATGGTCTTGATTGAAATGAGAGCATCTCCATGCATGGCGTGGAATCCAAAATCATCAGACAAGATTCTCAGATGCAACAAGATGGTGATTACGTGCACACACTTACTTTTTTGCAACGTGCTTTCGTTAGAGCGTAGTCTCCCAGAGGGCCTCTCACCTGGACTTCACAGCCACTGCAGCGCAGACATCTGAACGTGTCTCAGCTGTAGCACCGTGCTGTGATGACTGACTGCCACCTCTTTCTCTCTCTCTCTCTCTCTCTCGTTCTCTCTCTCTCTCAGGGCACACAGACCGTCAGTCACCAGGCCTCCGCCGGGGGGAGGACGCCCGAAGCCTGCCCCCAAACCCAAGCCCCAGGTGCCCCAGTGCAAAGCCCTGTACGCCTACGACGCCCAGGACACGGACGAGCTCAGCTTCAACGCCGACGACGTCATCGAAATCATCAAAGAGGGTGAGCGTGTGTAAAAAACAAAACAAAACATCTGACTGCCTGTGGATCACAAACAGTTTGATCTCGGAGGGTTGCATCCTTGTGCAATAGAAAACAGAAGGTTTTAAGAAATTGTGGAGGGTTGTATATTTAGAAAGCCGAGTTTATGTTTATTCAGGGTGTCCACGGAGCCCTAAAAAGTATTAAAAGTTAAAAGTTGACTCTCTCTCTCTGTCTCTGGGTCAGATGCGTCCGGCTGGTGGACGGGCCGGCTGCGTGGGAAGCAGGGACTCTTCCCCAACAACTACGTCACCAAGATCTAGGAGGTGGAGAGCGTCTCCGCCGCCGAGCGTCTCCGGGGACGGCCTGGGAGCCAGAAGAAGAGACACGCGAGGAGAGTCTCCGGGGAGAGAGAAAGCCCTCCCCTCCTCCACTACTGCCCTTCGTAGACGTGAATGTAACTGTCGGTTACAGCAGCAGACGGTTCGGTGGGACCGCCAGGCTCCGAGAGAAAAGAAGAGAGGCTCTGCTTTAGAGACGAGGAGAGCTGTGCGACCCCGGGGCCCCGTTCTCTCCTCCACAGTCCCTTTGAGTACTGAACAAAACTATTTATTGTATTTATAGCTCTCCGTGTTCTGTCATTTTACGCCTTGCTGAGGAATTGGAGCTCAAACGTTTCGGAAGCGCTGGAATGAAGTATGCTTAATCTGTGGGACCAGGCTGTGATTTTTACTCTCAACACGTCGGGTTTTTAAACATTTTTATTATTTTGTTTTTTGTTTTTTTAGATGAAGCTTTGATTGCTGAATCTGAGGCGTCCGCCTCAGAGTCCAAGCTGAGGCTACGGCCGCTCTACCAAGGACTATTTATTTTCGGTGTCAGAACTGTAACAGCAAATCATCGCACTGTGATATTGAATGATTTTTAAAAGAAAAATGACCAAAGAAATATCGACCTGGATGGGTCCGCTCCACACGTGTAGAAAAGGTTCCAAGGGCCACACCCGACCACCCTCACCTCTACTTCTCGTTGTTTTGTTCCCCCCCCCCCTCCTCACACCAGCATATCCACGGTGGGATAGAGAGACGTTGCATACTGTCAGCCGAGCATGCTGTCTGTGGTGTATTAGCACTTTATTGGTACAGGTACTACCTTGGACACAGACGCCGCCGCTCGTTCGTGCCACAGCCAGTAAGTCACGCGGCCTACGAAGGACAGGTTGCCACGGCAGCAGCAGGCCCGCTCGCTGAGGGGGGGGGGGGGCAATGTGTTTACATGGAGCGATGAGATCCGATTTCTGTATATGTGTGTCTGTGCTTCAGGAGCACGCCCGTCGTCGCGTAGGATTTTAAATTAACTGTTTTGCGTCCTCTCTGAAGGATCCGAGAGTCGTGCTGTTCTCCCCGCCTCCTTTCCACTTCAGCCACAGCCAGTTACTCACTGTTCTCTCACACTCGGGTGGATGGACGTTTTGTTCTGTTATGGGTTTTCTTTTTCACTTTCACATTCCTTATCCTCTTTTTTTTTTATCGTTAATATTACTATTGAATAGCCACAAAAAGCTTTGGTCAGCGGAACTTGCAGGATTCCCGACACGGATCTTCTACATCGTCAACTAGAGTTCGATCTTCGATGGTTGCATAAGGGGAAACCGTCCCGATGCAGTACCAAACAGTAGATTTTTAAGAAAGCATGAAATATTGCGTATTTAGCTGCTTTGTTTTATCACCGGAGAACCCATTGAACAGACACTGAAGATCAGTGTGAGGCTTTTGTTTGTTACCAGTTCTTCAGACCTGCACCATGTTACTGTTACAAGCTGCTCCAGCAGACCTGCTCTGTCCAGAACCCCACTAACAACCTCTCATGTTGTGCTGAGATATTGCTAAGCTACTCCAGCTCCTTTTCTCCTTTTTTTCCCCCCACATTTAATAATTTCATTTGACTGTTGAACAGTTACATGAATTGATAGTTTTTCTTTTGTGAATGTAATCCTTTATTTAGAAGCAGAGCCTCTCAACATGATTAATCTGGAAATCTTTTTCTAAAGGCTTTTTCCACTTTGTCAGAAATAAAAGTTCTGGAAATCACTGAAAGCACTTGAGTGTGTATTTTCATTTTCCTGCGACCGAAAAGGTCAGGTCCAAGCTGTTTGGAAAGCGTGCAAATCGAGTCCCGTCTACACTGCATTTAAGGTCACTAAATCCTCCAAATTGCAAGGAAATAAGCGGAGGACGTGACGTCCCGCGGCTTTGTTCGTCGGGCTCCGTGGTCCAGCTGAAGGCGGGAATCGAGACGGACCACATTTTCCTCCGACTTCACCTTTTTCGAACTCCCGGGCGTCTTGAGCAGTGGGAGCACGGGTGTAAATAAGCCAGTGAGGTGGAGCCTGTCAGGCCACCTGAGAAGCCTTTGTTAATGTCGTTAGTGACACCTGAGTCATCATCATGCTGAATGGGCACCAGTTTCCCCTCTTCCCAGTGTTCCCAATCCACCAGGATACAGTAACTTCCTCCTCGCGTTCTACCATAGAGAGTCACAGGCTCATACTCACCGTCTCACCTCATCCAGGCCTGAACATCTCCTCCCTGCCCTGACATGAAGTCCTTCAGCTCAACAAACTGAACAGTTATGACCAGGGTTATAATAGTTTTACATTTTTAATTTTAGTTTAGTTTGAATAAGTCTTGACCTTTTCCCCCACTAATGCAGTTAGTTTTTATCAGTTCCTAGAATAGGTTTGCTAGTTACTATTAGTTTTCGTCTAGTAGTGCTTAGTTTTAGTTTTGTTTTGATTAGTTTTAGTTTTGCATACTTTGTCAGGTGCATGATTCAAAAGATTTGAGTAAATATTGTGTAGTTGTAGTAAACAAGAAAAAACAATAAGTAAATAAACTGTGAAGTGCCATATGGTGCTTCTAGCTCACCAAAAACTGTTGAGCAAAATAAATCGATTTCATATCAATCCCACATTGACGAAAACGAAGGGAGTTTTAGCCATAATTACAATACGTTTGAGTTGGTTTTGTAAACACATAAAACAGTTTCCCTTAGTTTTTATCTTTTCTTTTAATAAAAGTTTTTATTTTTATCAGCTAATGAAAATTAGCTTCCTTGTTTTGTTCGTTTTTATCAAGGATAATAACCTTGGTTCTGACCAAAGGGAATCACTACCCTCCTCCTAATAACTGTGTTACTGTGGTGGCAGATGACATCTGCATCGTTTACCTCTCACCCTCTCAGAATAAATGTAATGTAGACGTTTTACCTTTGGTTGTAGCGTCCTGATTGATACTAATACTAGAGGATCACCTCTATGATCCAGGCTCTCCTCAGGCTGGGCACCTCTGCAGCCTTATTTATTGATAGGGAGAAAGTAGCATGAAAAGTTCTCAGAGACCATCCTACACAGTCAGTTACTGCTACGCCAGGACTGACTTCATCTTCATTGACCTGGACCGCCTCCAGGCCTGCGTGCCAACTGGGCTTACTCGGTATATATGAATTTATTCTTGCTCCAAAAATCAATGCTTCTTTGAGTAAGATATCTATGAGTAATAGATTAGCTCAGGGGACGTTATCGCCGGAGAATATATCCTCCAAAACCGTGAATTATTTTCCAGTTGTACAAACTCCTCGAGCCCCCGAGTGTGTGTTTAAGATGAGCAGCACTTCATTATAAAGCTGAGCATGTTTTAAGGAAACCGTGTTCTGCTGACTGGGCTCCACCGTCACCACACACAAGCCACACAATCACAAGACGTGACATTCACAGAGAAGCACAAGAAAACACTCGGGTTAAGAGTTATCCAAGTTTATTAATATTATTTTTTTAAAACTAATATAAATCCCACAGAATATGATCCTGGTGCCTTTTAAGTCAATGAATGCATGGATACCTGCTTTAAGTAATGCATTTCAACACTCCATTCAAAATATCGTTTTTTTCCTTTCCATTTCCTTTTCTCCGTTTTTTTTTCTCGTTTTTTTTTTTTTTTTTTTTAATATACATCAGAGTGGAAATACATGGCCTCAGTGCACTGTCATATTCACTACTACTCTCCTACCTTTTTCTCTCTTGTGCAAGTCTATGCGAGTGAGTTAGTCAACAGTATTAGTGTTTCTCTTTCCCCGCAGCCGGTGGGCACGGACCGCCGCTGCTCGACTACAGAGAGACAAAGGGAGGGTGGATAAAATGGCCTGAAGAGTGGGAACAAACGGTGAACGTCTATCTCGGATGGAGCTGCGCATTTCCCTCCGAACACACGCACGCACGCACGCACACAGTAAATGAAAGAGTCAACGCCACTGCCGGCCACAGAATCGAAGAGGCGATTCCGGGATGTGATAGTTCACACACACGCCCACACGCACGCACGCAGACGGAGACCCTGAAACCATCGTACGGGAAAAACTCGGCTGAGCGCCACGGGCAGCGACGTGGGGGGGAGGAGCTCCACGTTTGTCCAGGTGCAGAGAGAACAGTCAGAGAGAGAGAGAGAGACAGAGACAGAGAGAGGGAGACGGAGAGGGAGAGAGAGGGAGAGAGAGGGAGAGAGAGAGAGAGAGAGAGAGAGAGAGAGAGAGAGAGGGAGAGGGAGAGAGAGACGCGACATTCCTTTTACTGGTTCTCTAAGATACATGGGGCGAGGGAGCTAACGATGGTCTTTCCATGTCAAATGAAAGTGCTGAGGGGTCGGGAGGGGAATGGGGTGGGGGAGGGGAGGGGAGGGGAGGGGAGGGGGGAGGGGGGTCGTAGCAAAGCATGTGTGCATATTCTGGGAGTGAGGTGAACATCGGAGTTTATTTCCACTCTAGAAATACTGGGTGTGCACTAATACAGCAGCTGATCTGTTAACATATTTCCCTAGTTAGGAATGTTTTGATTTACTTAAAAAACATCTTTCACTAACAATCCACATCTTCTAAACATAAACTAATCAATACAATGATTGGTAAAATGAATCCTGCAATGTTTTTTGTTTCGTTTTGTTGTTTTTTTTTTTGTTTGTTTGTTTGTTTTCTTTAAACTGGAGGCTGACATTCTATCCTAGTAAAGCAAGGCATTAGGTTTACAGAAATGCATCTTTACCAGAGCAGCTATCCTCACCTGCAAGTTGTTAGGCCGTGTTAAGCCCACGTTTATATGTGCAAAGAAATGCATTGCAAGGAGACATGCAGAGAAACAACACAAAAGAAATGACACTTGAGGAAACAATCAAAAGCTACATAAAAGCTTTATAAATACAATAAAATCTTAAAACCCTTAATGGAGAATTCTAGCTGTTGTACTAATATGTGATAGCTGGCACTCTAGGCTCAATGCTTTTTTGTCAGGTGTTTTTGTTGGTTTTCTCGTGTGTGTGTGTGTGTGTGTATGTGTGTGTATGTGTGTGTGTGTGTTTTCATTTTCTCGTGGTAGAGCTGCGCAGGTAATTCATGCCATCTTTGGTTGACTGCGGTAATGGAGAGAAAATTAACGTGATCTTGGAAAAACAAAAAAAAATTCCAACAAAGGGGGGGGGTGTAGGGTGTGTGTGTGTGTGTGTGTGTGTGTGTGTGTGTGTGTGTGTAGGGGGGGTAGGGTGGGGTGTGGGGTGGTTAGGAAAAAAACAGCATCAACTCTCAGCAGACAACTGCGCCTCAATGTCCACTCTGCAGATGGGGCACTTCTTGTTGGTGAGGAGCCACTGGTCCACACACAGCTGATGGAAGAGGTGCATACATGGTAGGCGTCTGGAGGGGGAGAGAGAGGAGGGGGGGGCACCGTTAGGCCAGACAAGGTCACGATCACTCTGCCCTTCTGTCTATCTGCATGCATGAGCCGCTGGAGCTGCCAGGCTGAGAGTCTACTGAATGTCATAACACCGGCTGACATGCTCAGATGTTTGAGGAAATGGGAAACAACATGGGATGATATATATACATATGAATGGTATATCTTCAGATATCTCCAAAATGTTCCATGCGAGGGGTATAACACAGAATACGACCGGTCCTATCTTTTTTTA
This sequence comes from Karalla daura, assembly GCA_029224185.1. Taxonomy (NCBI): domain Eukaryota; kingdom Metazoa; phylum Chordata; class Actinopteri; order Chaetodontiformes; family Leiognathidae; genus Karalla; species Karalla daura. Next base: position 12,757,790 of record CM055190.1, read on the forward strand.
ATCTTTCCGTCAGACATTTGAGCTTTTATTATGAAATCTGAATATTAGATTCTGCAGGCTGATCCCCTCTCAGAGGGCTTAGCGGTTATGAGCAAACTGCAGGAGTGTGGAATGTGTGATGATATGAATTTGCGTCTGTTTCGCTTGAAAGCGACAAACTCCTTGTACTGTTGCTGGGAACCCACAAAGTCTCGATATGTGAAAGCTCGGCTCAAAAACGGAGAAGGCTAAGAGGATGACAGACTGGCTGGAAAGCCGTCGTGTCACCCTCATTCGCACCAACAGAGGGCAGGCGGCCCTCTGTGAGGGAAAACCTCGGCAAGTGCCAAAAAAGCCGCTCCGTGGGGGCAGTAATTTTAAGGCACTCGGGGGTTTTCTGCTGATTACTATACCTTCGGGTTTTAAAGAGACAGAGAGAGAGAGAGAGAGAAAGATAACACAAAAGCCTCCAGAGACGGAGGCGAAATGAATGAGACGACCCTGCCTCCGCACGCGCCGACACGCCCCTGGACGTGTAATCGAACCCGCTCCAGGGCGGGCGGGGGTGGGTGGGGGGGGCAACACCCAGGGGGGCAGCCATTTACCTGACGTCCTCCCCCTCCTCCAGTATCGACAGGCAGATGGTGCATTTCTCTTCCGTGTCTTCATCTGCTCCCTCGTCCTCGTCCTGCTTACCGTGCAGCTTTCTCTGTTTGTGGGCAAACATTGAAAGGAGGAGGGGTGGGGGAAGGGGGGTGGGGGGGGGGGGGGTTGGTGGGAGTAGGGAGGGGGGGGGTGGCAAACGTGACTTTTGATGCAGCGGAGTCGGTGCATGCGCTTCACACTCCTATCAGTACAGTCTCTGGGCTAGTTTGGACTAACGGCACATTAGCAGAGTCATATGTTTAGCGGCTATCGAGAGGAGGCAGTTACAAAAAAAAACAAAAGACACTGGTAAAAAAAAATGAAAGTAAACCAGTAAATAGAAGCATTATATTCTTTGGGGACAGAGAGAATGGTCGTTTTGTCCTGAGAACAAACAAACAAAGAAATAAACAAAACAAAAAAAAAAACATCTTCTATCTCTCCTCTATCTCTGTGCTAAACAAATCACATCATCCAAATCAAAGTCATTCTAGAGCCGAATTCCCTGGCCCCCAAGACTACGACTAGCATCTACAGTACACGTGAGCAGAGACATGATTCCAGATTGATTTGTTCATTATTTCTCACCGATTCTGGGGTTGCGTGCATATTTTTCCCAATAGAGGCCCAAGCTTCAGGGGTTAACTGTTGGTCAATGTCTCTCTCCAACACCTTCTGTATTGGGCGGCAGGGTGTTAGATTGCTTATTTAGATACATTTGGACACCTCTATAAAGGGAGCCCCTCCCCCCCCAGACACACCTGTCAAGTCTCACACACTACAGTGCTTAGGCTACAACGTGTGGCAAAAGGAACAGCAAATGTTGGAAAAGAGGCGAGCACAAGAGGCCACCGCGCACTCTGCCCCAGGGTGACCTGTGACAGACATGCGCGGCCACAGGCTCCTACATGCGACTCACTCTACACAATCCATCAGCTATGTGTGTGTGCATTGTACAGGGCTAGGGCGGAGGGAATCCCGCGCGTGCTCACCTTCTTGTACTTGTGTGGGTAAGTGCACCTCTCTATGGTTCCCTGAGAGGCTCCTCGGTTCACAGTCCCCAACCTTTCCTCTAAATGCAGCAGGTCCTGGGTGGGAGCAGTACAGACAGAGCGCTCAGAGAGCCCCACACACACACACACACATAGACAGACACAGGATGGAGCCGAAAGCTCCGCTTTTCATTCATAAATCTCCGCAAATGTAGTGCTGGGGGGCCCCGTCTGCGACGCGAGCGAGTCAGCTGTGTTTATGGAGAAGTCGATGCTGCTGCCCGGAGCTGGGGAAGGGGGGGGTCACATCATCGGCGTGATGATTGACGGCCCGTCCGCTCTGCCGGTTGAGTTGAGATGTGGGCGACGACAAACGACCAGTTTTTTTAAGTCGATTGATCGGTCGATTACTTTCCCGGTGGAAGGACGAGCCGTTTGTGAGACTGAGCTCCGGTGGTGGAACGTGTGGCTACTAAATGTCTTTAAGTGACAACATGAACAAGAAAATGTTCACATCTAACGAGCCGAGATCAGGAAACGTTACCACTCTGCACATTTTCCCTGAAAAGTGATTATGAAGACAGTTGCCCAATATCTGATTAGTCCGTTCATTCATGGGCTGCCACAGCCCCCCAGGGTCCTCACCTCGTAGGTTCTTCCGAAGCCAGTCATTCTAGATGAGATGTACCGGATGTGTGGGTAGGTCACTTCAGATATGCCAGTGTGCTGGGAGGACAAGAAAAACATGCATCAGCACGCGGTTAGACTTCGACAGACCTTCTCTTGTCATCGTCTCGCGTAAGAGCACCCGGCGCTGCCTGGAAGTGGACGTTTTGGCGGTTCGTAACTTCACATGCGGCTGTCAGCCTCTGTCTGTGTCTGTCTGTGTGTGTGTGTGTGGGGAACTGCTGACGGCGGAGCTGGAGAACGCTGCGAATCGGACCCGATGGATTCGAAGCACACTCGCGCGCCTGCTCTTGGCTCTCCCTGCCAATCCTGAGCTGCGATAACGTGCGTAGACCGGCAGTCTGACTCCTGCTTGTGGGAGGCCACTCGTACGCATTTGCTCGGGATCAGTCTCAAGGCCCGCGGATGTGTCGAGCGTGCACTTGAGATGCCCGATGAGCCGCTATTAATTGCCGATGCATTATTCACGCGCTCCGCCGAGCCATCCTTGAGAGGAGCCGCGCTCTGAACAAGGCGGCCGACGCCATTAATCCGGGGCGAGGCTCGCTGCAGAGAGCGATTCCCCCCTCTGGTTCATGCTAATGCGTGCGCGTGTGCCCGAGGGGGCGTCTCTCGCTCACCATGAAGGGCAGGGGGTAGTGGTGCAGTCTGGGGGGAGGGTGGTAGTGGGGCAGGTGGGAGTGCAGGTGCCCCGACGGGTACGGAGCCATGGTCACGCCGGCCTCGATGCCCAGCTCCCTGTTGGGGTGAGAGGAGGCCGCGGGGGTTTGAACACGAGGCCCACACACAACTGAACGCAGTAACTGAGCGTCACTGACCATGCTGTCCTCTGCTCGGACTGCCGCGGGAGGGACGACATGGTCTGGGGCACGTGGATGTGGTGGCCGTGGCCGTAGTTGGGGTGCATCCGGTGGGGGTGAGGAGGAGGACGCTCGTGTGCTCGTCTGCGGGAGGAAGAGGGTGAGAACAGCGGGAGGTGAGACCAAACGACTGACGCTGGGATCCCGTGTTTTCAATGAAATAACCAACAACAAAAACAACTGCCCTACTGCTAAAACCCGCTGAGACCAGCTGACCGAAGCCTAGCTAAACCATCAAACCAGCTACAACCAGCTTAACTGGTCTTAGCTGTTTCCTTTTAGTTAGTAGTGAGCCACTTATCCATACTGATATATGGATATGGATATGGATACCTTCACAAGAAGCAGGCTTGCATCCCAAAAGCGTTAGCCTGTAGCTGGCTAGCTACCTAGCCTGATTAAAAAGATCAGCTTAGACTAGCCTAGGCTGGTCAAGATGGCTTTAGCCGGTTGGATGGTTTAGCTAGGTTTTGGTCAGCTGGTCTGTGCTGGTCTTTGGGTGGGAACGTAGGAGGGCGAGGCGACTCACGTGGGGTGCTGCATCATCCTGCGTCTCTGGACCTCCATCCTCTGCAGCATCTCGTGCTGGTGGAGCCGCTGCACCGAGGCGCCCAGGGCCGGGATGTGGTGCGACAGGGTCTGGTGGTCCGTGGGCAGGTGCTGGGCCAGCGGGGCACTTGAACTGGAGAGGTGGTGGGAGGACAGGGGAGGGGGCGGGGCGGGCGGCACGCCGTGGCCCGGAGGGTGGGAGGGCAGGGGCGGGTGGAAGGTGACGGTGTGGGGGATGACGTAGTCGCCCTGGGGAGGCGGCTGCGACGTGAGCTGGGGGTTCCCGTGGGAGTGGGGACAGGCCGAGGAGGGCTGGTGGTGCAGCGAGCGTGCCAGGGGGCCATCTGGACGAGAGGGCAGAGCAGAGCAGAGCAGACACCTCAACAAACCAAACCCAGCCCAACCATCAGTGACGCTTTGGCTTTCCCAGCCCGTCTGGGCTGTCCGACGCTGGTCCGAGCCCGTTCAGTGTAGGAGCCTTTACGAGGCTTGCACTTTGAGGAACGTGGCAAGGCAGCCAACAAGTGCTCAGCACCTCTGGAAACTCCTTCAAGGCTGTTGGAAAACCTTTCCAGGCGACTACGTCAAGGAGCCGACTGAGAGGGGGCCAGGAGCGGGAAAAGCTGTCATCAAAGCAGAAGGTGGCCACTTTGAAGAATCGAGAATAGAGAAACATCTTCTGCTTTGTTTAACACTCTGTGCGTGTGTGTGTGTGTGTGTGTGTGTGTGTGAGTGAGTGTGTGCGTGTGTGTGTGAGTGGGAGAGGAGCTGACCGTAGAAACACTAAGGAGGAATCAGCAGCCCCAGTGTGGAAAAAACATATGGAAACTTATAGGCAAATTACACAAAGTTAATTTGCCTTGAAGTTTATTATGTTAATCAATTTATTCCCCATTATATGTATAGTACGTTGCGAGGAAAGGGTTATGTATAGTACGTCGCGAGGAAATAAGAGTACGAGAGAGTTTGTTTTTCAGTGTAAGGACTTGGATTTTAGTCTGATTTGGAAATCAAACACCAGATAGGGTCAACTTCAAGGAATTCCCATTCATTCCTTATGGGGTGGTGGGGCGGAGACTTGATATTCTGTAGAGAGAAATAATAGCACACATCTCCCCACCGAGATGCACGTTTTGATGGATCGTTTGTCCGGGTGCTTGGAAAACCGTAGGAGAAATTGCGAGCCGAAATTTGACAGGGAAGAGGAATAATAAGTAGAAGAAGAAGGAGGAGCGCCGGATAACGAGGGTTCCTGGTCCTGGGGCACTAATTAAAAGCATCCTTCTGTGGATACACGGTCGCCAGGGCGACGGCGGGCCGGGAGCGGCTCTGACGGCCGGAGCGTCCCATTGACCGCGGGTGATGCGGGCTCCTGGAGGGGCCTCCGCAGAGCGCGAAGGCCGCGTCCTCCGCGGGACGCGGACCTTGAGCTGAAACTCGAGCCACTGTGGCCTCCGCCGCGTCTGCTCTCTTTGCAGGCGACGATGAAGAAAGAAAGGAAAAACATCTCAACTCATCGCGCTGAAAGAGACGAGGCCTTGGCGGCGCCCGCTGCTCTCTTGTTGATACGACCGGGGCAAAGTGAGCCGTCCACTCGCTGCGCTTTGACACGGTTCTTTGGGCCGAGCGCTGAGCCGGGGTGGAAGCGGGGGAGGACCCAGCAGCCACCGGCTCTCACGCCACCACGCCCCTGAGCTCCGTCCCCGTGACGTCAACCTGCTGGAAACGTGCACCGCTGCTGGTGTTTTCGACAGCTGGATCGTCAGCTGATCTGCTCCAGCACGTGGAATGCAACTGCGAATGTGACTGGAGTTGTTGACAGTCCTACGCTGCGAGCCAATGACACGTCGACTGCAGCAGAGAAAGTTAGTTTGTTCCTCTCAATGGTTGAACTCCGGCAGTCTGCTGTCAGTCCACACACTCTTCCCCCCGGACCGGGACAGGTCGCAGTGCTTCAGACTGTTTCCCAGAGTCCCAGAGTCCCCCCCCCACCTTCCTTCCAGAGGTGACCTGAGCAGCTCACTCCCAAAATGCCAAAAGCCTCGGCTCACAGGCAGCATGTTGTACATTTTCTAGGTGATGAATTTGCATCCTTGTAGTAGTAAGTTTTATAGCTGCTCGATAGATAGATAGATAGATAGATAGATAGATAGATAGATAGATAGATAGATAGATAGATAGATAGATAGATAGATAGATAGATAGATAGATAGATAGATAGATAGATAGATAGATAGATAGATAGATAGATGATAGTGACCCCATGTTAAGACTGGATGAAAGCCTGGACCCGTTACCGGGGCGGGGTACTCACAGGAGGGGTGCATGTAATGTCTGCAGGGCTGGGGCTGCGTCTGGGGCTGGGGCTGCGCCACCATGGAGGAGCTGAAAGAGTCGGCCACAGCTGCCTGGCTGGGCCCTGGGGTGGCCTGAGACACGTAGGCAGGGGGCCTGGAGGTGGAGCCCGGGCAGCACGGGTCAAAGGCAGACGTGCTGCCATGGAAACTGGCCCCGCCGCCGCCTCCGCTCCGAACACTGCTGCTGCTCAGGTCCACCGGCAGAGTCTGCTGTGGGGAGGGAGGCACGGACGTTACCACTCGCCCTGCGGAATACTAAACCAGTCTGTCCCTTTCACATCATCGGCTCCCAGTTCACACACACACACACACACACTCCATCCATACATCATTCCAGTCGCACAGCGTGCCCACTGACTCCTTTTCACTGCCGAACATACAAGGCATTAGACGGAGGAGCCTCGGACGTTTTTGGATCTCCTCGCCTCCATCATACTCTGGCTGAGGCCTCCCCCTCGGTCACTGCTCTTCTAGGTGGAGGCGCTGGGAGCGTACCTGGTCGTGGTAGTGGCCCGCGTTGCTGCTGCCGCTGCTGCTGTTGCTGCCGGCGCTGAGGGCGGCGCAGGGCGCGGGCAGGGCGCTGGGCCGCTCCACCGAGCAGCTGGGCTCCGGGAAGGGCAGGGTGCCGGGGGGCTGCGGGGCCGGGTGGTGGAGGTGATGGATGGAGTGGTTGCTGTGGCCGTGGCCGTGGCCGTGGCCGTGGCCGTGGCCGTGGCCGTGGCCGTGCTGCGAGGAGCCGCCGCTCTGCTGGGAGGACGACGGCTGCAGGCAGCTCGAGTGCGAATGGCTCAAAGACAGGTGGGCGGGCGAGGGCCCCCCACAGGGGGAGTGCTGCTGACAGCAGGACGGCAGCCTGGGCAGGGCCGTGCCTGCAGCCTCTCCTGCTGTACCTGAAAAACCCGGTCTACCGTCATCTGGGGACAGAGAGAGAGAGAGAGAGAGAGAGAGAGAGAGAGAGAGAGAGAGAGAGACAGACAGACAGAGAAAGAGAGAGAGAGACAGAGACAGAGAGGGGGGGGTGGACAGAGAGAGAGACAGAGAGAGAGAGACAGACAGAGAGACAGAGAGAGAGAGAGAGGGGCCGGAGACAGAGAGAGAGACAGACAGAGAGACAGAGAGAGAGAGAGAGAGAGAGAGAGAGAGAGGGGCCGGAGACAGAGAGAGAGACAGACAGAGAGACAGACAGAGAGACAGAGAGAGAGAGAGAGAGAGAGAGAGAGAGACAGACAGACAGAGAGAGGGAGAGAGAGAGAGACAGGATTAGGCAAGGGAAAGAATGAGAGAGCAGGAGAGTGGTTCAACATGCATGTGGCTCCTGGTTCCAGTTTAGTTTGGAACTGTTCTTTCTGTTCTGTTTGCAGCTGCTGGTCCCCCCCACCCACCCACACTAAGAAACCGGTTCCAGAATAGCATCACTGCTGGGGGGCCAGGGGGTATTCAGGCCAAGGAAAACCAGAAGTTAGAAGTCCAGAGGACACAGACGTGATGAAAGTGCAGCTAAAGAAGCTGAAGACTGAAAACTACGGGGACTACAGGGACAGGAACTGACTTAGAACTGAGCTCAACCGGTCTGGTGGACGAGCGACCATGCAGCGAGAGAGCGATCTCGTGGACGGACCGGCCTTACCCTCGGCGGCGGTGCGAGCGGAGCCGCTCGACCTCTGCGTGTGCATACTTTCAGGGGCTGCGCCTGAGCAGCTAGTGGAAGGGCCCGGGGCATCATTGAGCTCTGAGGTAGAGGCATGATGGGAGGATGACGAAGAGGACGACCTGACTGTCTGTGGGTGGACGCCGCCGGACGTCGTCGGCACGACCGAGAGATCTGCCAGGAGGAGGAGGAGGAGGAGGAGGAGGAGGAGAGAAAGAAAAGCCTGGTTACCATTTGGAAAGGTCTAACTCTCGGTTGCAGTGTGGCGACAGTCGATCCCGGCTTGGAGCTGAACGCTCGACCTGCTGTGCGAGTGTGTTCTCTGCGCGCAGCTTTCACTTCACAATCGTCTGGAAAATGAGGCGTTAGGAACATTCCTGCTCGCCCCGGGCTCCACTGCGTGCGTGCGCGCGCTTGCTTTCCGAGTGTCGTCGCGATACAAACGGACTCCCTTGGACGTGAAATGAATTCACGGGCCATGTGAAATAAATAAATAATAAGAGTGGTGAAATGGAATATATATATATATATGTGTGTGTGTTTTTAACAACTCAGCGCGGGCAGCTGGCATCCTGGGTAGACGGTTAGACTGGGAGGAAGAGGCCTGAGACCTGGAGTGGATGGAGCCTGTGTGTGTGTGTGTGTGTGTGTGTGTGTGTGTGTGTGTGTGTGTGTGTGTGTGTGTGTGTGTGTGTGTGCGGGGTTAGCGAGCAGGAGGAGGAGGAGGAGGAGGAGGCGAGCGGCCCTTATTAGCATTTCAGTGCGAGCGCCCCATCTGCTTTTCGTGGCCGCAAATTAATTTCCACTCTTTCTCCGTCGATGTGCAAACGCCGCACTGGCGGCGGCTCGGCCGTCCTGCTCTCTGGCGTGGCCGCGGGCCGATCAACGGGCCCCGCGTGGCGCCGCGGCCCCGGGGTCGCAGGGCGCCGCCGCGCGGCCCGAGAGGCCTGGTGGGGAGAGGTGGAGGCAAACGCGGCCTCTGCTCGCGGGTTTGCGGGTTTGGGCCGGGCAACAATCGCTCCTCGTCTTCCCCACCGATTGGTCAATTACCTCGAATTAAAGCCACGGCCGCGTCAAGAGCTCATTTACGCTTCACGACCTGTCGCAAACTTCTTGGGAAGACGCGGTTCAGCACGGGGTCATGTAGCGTCCCGGCACCTGAGCTCCGAGACGCTCTGGGCTCATGTCTAAAGCCAGGGGAAACGTGGGACGACATGGCGTGTGCCCGGACTTGAGATCCATTTAAAGAAGAGGACACATCTAGAGACGTATCTACATCTGTGGGACATCTGTCCCACGCCGATCGTGAATTAGCCGTTATCGCAAGGGGCTCCGGTGTCCAGGCTGAGTCACAGTCGTAGGGAGCGAACAATGATTCATACTGTATGTGTCGGGGGGGTAAACAGGAAGCAGCGTACGTGAACACTTTCGGCCCGGACCAAGACGTTCCTTGCGGTGGACTCTGTGCGCATTGCCTTCACTTTGCCCCCACCCCCCCCCTCCCCGCCCCCCCCTTCGCCGCGCCCTCTGACCTTTTCTACAGTGCTCCTTGCCGCGCGCGAGGCGCCCCGGCGTGTGTGGCGTGCGGGCCGTACCGTCCTCGTCCACGGTGAGGTCCACCACCTCCCCGGCGTTCTGGTGCAGCGGCTGGATGACGGTGGAGAGCCGGTGGCGTCCGCGGGGCTCCTGCAGGCGGCCCTGGGAGCAGCTGCTGCCCCAGATCCTGCCCAGGCCCCCCGCCGAGCGCGACCTGTGCACAGACGCCACCAGAGAGAGAGAGAGAGAGAGAGAGGGAGAGAGAGAGAGAGAGAGAGAGAGAGAGAGAGAGACACAGATGTCACAGCCGACACGGGACCCCGCCCCGGCACCCCGAACGTGGAGCCTCCACGCCATGGCGGATGCCGCTTACCGAACCCAGAGGAGCCAACGCGGTGATTGACGGGTACACGACCCCCCCCCCCCCCGCCGCCGTCGTTGGGCGGACACAATCGTTGTTTGGAATCAGCAGATCGTTTACAGCGGGACGCGTTGCCGTGGCCCGGAGTGGACGCCGGCGGAGGCATCCGCGCTGCGTGCCAAGCACGGAGGAGCTTTTTAGCCGAACTCAGCACATACTGGGGCGCCGGGGTAGAAACCCAAGCCCGGCGTACTGTTTCACAGTTGTGTGTGTCTATGAAGTTCTTGACGCGTTCTTTCATGTACAAATGAATCGGACGACACGTCGGGATTTCTCCATCTACGACTAGAAGGTTTCTCCTGGTCAGTGAGAAGTCACTTATGTGACTTTTTTACTTGTACAAATAAACACCAACAAAGGCATATTCCCTTCTTCTCCCTCTCTCCCTCTCCCTCTCCCTCTCCCTGTCCCTCTCTCTCTCTCGCTCTCTCTCTCTCCCTCCCTCTCCCTCTCCCTCTCTCTCTCTCTCCCTCTCTCTCTCTCTCTCTCTCTCTCTCTCCCTGTCTGTCTCTGTCTCTCTCTCTCTCTCTCTGTCTGTCTGTCTCTCTCTCTCTCTCTGTCTAAATAGACATACATACACACACACATATATATGCATCAATTAATCAAAATATTTTGAAACATTTTTGAAGAATGAAAGAAACGATCCCAGAAATTCTCATATCTTAGCATCTTGCATGCGAATATTTGCCTCAAGGTCATGCAAATCCAATGCCGTTGAGATCAAGACAAAAAGAGGCATTTAAAAAGGCCCTTATTTTGCATTTTTGTAGAAGAAAAAAAAAACAGGCATTAATTTTCCCCATCTTTGCCCCATATGCACACATATCTCCATATGTATAAGATCCAGCTCCCTGTGCCTGCCTCTGGCCCTGAATTCCCCTCCCTTGTAATTTCCCCCCTCTCTCTCTCCCAGGCTTCTGTGGCTAGCGCCCTGCTCTGAGACTGGGCCGGGGGAGGCCGGGGGAGGCCGGGGACCCGGGTCCCCCCGCGCTAACCGTAAAGCCAGGCGATCAGAGGGGAGGAGGCGTGAGCCTGGGGGACCGGGGCCTACGGGCTCGGATGGCAGAGAGCCGCAAAAGCTGGATGCCACGGAGCTTTGCGGCCGAGGGACCTCGCCAACACTCCCGGGGGGGGGGGGGGGTTCGTGTTTTTTCTAAATGCATACGGGCCGAGGGAGACGGCACGTTGAGCCGCCTTCGCCCCGGCCACCGAAACGTAGCGAGAGAATATTCCTCTCCGTGTTTGCGCAGTTACCGCTCGTTGAGCAAAGCTACAGTGAGTGGCGAATGTCAGCCCGGCTGTGGAACATGCTTCTCTTTGCATCGGCCTTGTGATAGTCCAGTGACCCGGCAAGATATTCGCCCCGGCCGCCTCCTCCTCCTCCTCCTCCTCCTCCTCCTCCTCCTCCTCCTCCTCCTCCTCCTCCTCCTCCTCCTCCTCCTCCTCCTCCTCCTCCTCCTCAGCAGATACTCCACTTCTTTGTGCGAACCGGGGGTATTAGCGAGAGTGGAAGGACAGGGCCGTGTTTTGTGCTCCGGTTCCGGCCGAGTATCGCACGAGGAGACAGGAGTGGAACCTTCCGGGCCCGTTTACCGACTCGTTTCTGCGGAAACACAGAAAGCCTCGGCGCGGTCGCATTCCTCGCGTTTTAACGCAGGAAATGCCTTCCACTTTGCCGCTCGCGATAAGGGGGGATTCCCATTAGCTCACGCCGCCCGCGTCCAATTCAATTTCCTGCGAGACATGCCGCACAATGCGGGAAGGATAAAGGGGGAGGCTGATTAACCTTCAAACTTCACAAAGCACCGAAGCAAACTCGAATGCAGACACGTAATGAGAGCACAGAGCGAGGGTTGGGGAGGGGGGAGAGGGGGAGGGGGGAGGGGGGCGGGGATGGGATGGGAGCCGTGGTGTGGGGATGTAATTGGCCAGGCTCCTCGGCTTGGTGTGAATCCCAGGGAGCAGACGAGCCGCTGGGGAGGGGCTCCTAATTAAGCAGACCTGGGATTATTTTGTAAATATCTGTTTACCGCCATGACCCCCCGAGGGCACGGGGTGTAGCCTGAGAGGAAAACAGCACGTTATAAACACCGACACTATGGGAATGGGCGTCTTGGCAAAGCCGGGGCCGTGCCGAGCTGAGGCGATGTGATCCGCGAGCCCCCCCCCCCCCCTCCGAGGATCAGGGGAGGGCGGAGAGCCCGCGGCTGAGCACTGCGGTACTGTGCTGTAGGCCTGCTGCCGGCTGCAGGTCTGGCAGGGGAGAGGAGTCAGATCAGAGCGGGCAGGAGCAGCAGCGAGCCGACGGGGTGAGGCTGTAGGTTTCTCCTCGGGGTAGAAACGACGGCCGACCTTAAAGGGGAACGCGGTGAAAGACCACGTTCGGCCAGGTTTCGTCTCGAACGACGAGGGCCGAAAACAACATGGCGTCCCCATTCGCGGGTACCACAGAAAGCGCACCGTTGCGCATCTCCAAAGCGGTTTCCGGTGTTTCCCCCTTACGCCCAACGTATGCGAGAGGAGGGCGGCACGTGGACTCCTCCGAGTCTCAATCCAACATTTAGGGCCGGATCGCCTCAGTTACCACAGAGCAGCGACTGGTCGAAAGGTCGACGTTGGTCTTTGTGAGAGCGTCCTTTTGCTTTTCGTCGCGTGACCCTGTGAGCACGCAGGGCCCTGGCCGGGGAACAGAATGAGAAGGGGAAGTGATTCCCCCCCCCCCCCCCCCTGCACTTCTCGTATGGTAGCCGAGGCCGTTGTTTGCGGTGAGCGCGCTGTGCAGTGCGTGGACCTGCAGCAGTAGCGGCGGCGGTGCACACGCCCTGCACAGACCCGCTACGGCGCTGGAATGTTCTCCTGCTCGGGGACACAATGACAGCCGCGCCGCGTCCATTACCGGGATTTAATGAAGCGCCAAGTCAATCAGAGTCAAGCATTCTTCCCAAAAGTTATCCAACACTCAGATAACGTTACATTAGACCAGGAATCACCCCCTCCCTCCACGGGCCTCTCCAAAGGTTACTTTATCTTCTCTGGTGAGGAACAGGGCACGGTAGAATTGGCGGAGTGAAACAGGAAAGGGCTCCGAAGGGCGACGCGATCAGCCGTCTGTCCAACTCGGTCCGACCGGGACGCGCTCGCGAGGTCAAAGTTAAAACGGATCTGATTCCGGCTCGGACGGGTCAGGCTTTGGTGTTAACCTTAACCCTAACCCTAACCCGTTCCTGGTATTTCAGAGGAGGGGTGCAGCAAAAAGGTGCTAAAATAACCTGGGCTCTTACGGGAGGGCTCGAATGGGGCGGTCCCACGAGAGGGTGGACAAGACGAGCTGCGGCCACGTCCCACAGCGTGACAACTGAACGATAAAGCCCTAAAAGCAGGTGTGACTGACGCCCACATTCAAACCAACACCACGGCCTGGCTGACATATGCTCAGCTGGCTGTTTATTAGTCCCATCCGTCATCCAGCCCGCTTTATACCTTCCACCGTGTGACACAGGCCTTATCTCAAGTGCACATATAGGATGAAGGCAGGAAATGCATCCTGTACGGCGCTGCAGTCCATCACGGGATGCTTAGCTTCCACACTCACACCTAGGGACTGTTTAGTCTCAAACAGGCCCAAACACGCAGGTTTTCGGACTGTGGGACCCAGGGAGAAAACCCACAACGCACACACACAAACTCCACACAGAATCAGAGTCAGTCCGACTGAGAGGCGAACCTGGGATAGTTGCTTTCCCGTGACAGTTACTACTACTACTACGAACATTTAGCGTTTTCACGCTCTTATTAGATACTTTGCTACGATTTACAAAAGTCTCCTGAGAGTCTCCGCCTCTGTGGACACATACGGGGCCATCCTGTCTGAAGCTAACGGGTCACGTGGCCCCCCTCCATCATGGAAACGTGAAGCGTTTCAGTTCCGTGTTTGCGACACGCTTCTGCGGCCGCACATCTGAGAGCGCACCTGAAGAGAGCGCACAGATGCTTTGGTGATACTTCAGAGGTTCGCGGAAATGTAGGTACATTTGTTATCCATTTGTTATCGCGCCACTTAGGTTTCGTGCAATGGAAACGCCACTTCGCCACTGGATCGCGTGGTTCGGCGCGTCACCTCTGGCGGAAACGAAAGGTGGCGTTTGTGATGTTTAATCGTCTAAAAATGATGTAAACGGGTGTCATGGCAACGGTGCTGCTTTGGACCAGCCGTCGTCTCCTACACAGCGAGGACTGCTGTCATTTCATATCGTAACGGCAATGAAAAAAAACCTATCGATTTGTCCTCCAGGAGCAATCAGAGCAGCATGAAAAGCCACCGTGCCCTCGTTGCCGGCCTGTTGGGAGTGTGGAGCACATGCGTCGGGCCTACACTAACAGAGTCACAAACACTCATTCACAAACCGGACCACTGGCAGCGTAAACAAAGCTGTCAGTGCTCGTTTCATCGGCCTCCGCTTCCCCCCCCCCCACCCCCAACCCCTCCTCAGGGGGAGGCTCATCCCTGCATTCTCCAGCGAGCCGGGACATCTTTACAACCCGGGAAAACAGGCGGATCAGACGAGCCACAGCATTCCAGGCTCGCTGCAACCCACACCAGCAGCGATCTTCAGATATTACCGATTCACCAAATTCAAAGCAGGGGAGAAGAAGAGGAACGACACACAGAGAAAGGTCAACGCAGAGGCGGGAGGTTGGCGAACTGGGGAGGGGGGGGGGTAGAGACAGGAAGTCACATTAAGAGAACGGGAAACATGATTAATGGAGGGGTACGGAAAATGGAGTGGGCTACGGAGAATGACACAGAGATCTTTCCCGATGTAAAGGTCTAGCAGCTCTACAGCCCGGCCCGGTTCTTAGATCGTCCATAAGAGTGAAGGGAGCAGCAGCCGTAAACAGAGTCAGTTAAGGAGAGTGTTCGCACAGTCACACCAGATGAACGCAAGAGACTCTCACTGGTCCGGGCCACCGAAATCCAACCCGCGGAGGTTGTAATCCAGGAGCAATTTCCAGGTCCTCTTGGACGAGAGGGGGGAGAACGTCTTCCAGGTTCTACAACGAGTCGGGCTGCCACGGCTCGGACCTCTCTGGAGCAGTCCACAGCCATTCACACTCAGGAGGGGGGGAGATGTTTAATCTATCATCCACCGCTGAATCACGCACCGACGCCATCAGCCAGCATGAATCTCGACGATCCGATTTGCGCTTTCACAAGCTGCTGCAGGCTAATTACCAAACGCCGCATACGTAAAAATAAAATGCTCGGAGGTGTGAAAAAAAACACACACATCGAAACGTGGCGGGCACATCTTGGGAGATGCGGGGGGGTTCAGAGCACACGTGATTTTTGTTTGCGTTTGTGTTTTTGTCGTATCTGGAAATAAATCTGAGTATTATTAAGTGCCTGAGGTACAGACACAAACACACCTACATATATATATACAGACCTACCCCCCCCCGACCTGCACAGAGGGCCATTTGGCCATGACACGGGCTAATTATGAGCCTTTTTATGCACGCTGTACTATTTCTAGAGAGGGGCAGGTCCCCTCAGAGCCGCGTGGTTTCGCTGCGATAAACATGCGGAGATGCGTCTGTGTGCGCCATAAGCTATGGGATCCACGAGCAGAGCTGCACCCCACCCATCCCGAGAGCCAGGAGTTTTTCCTTACTCCTTCTCGCTCCTCTTGTTATAATGGCTTTTCCTTCCCCCAATCCCCTTTCTTAATCGGGAGACGTTTACACAGCGATCTGAGCTGAACGGCACCGGACGCCGGGTGGAACAAACCAGACAGAGTGTGATCATTTGCTAATCCGCGTCGACACATAGCGAACTGAAAACGGTACGGGGACGATGGCTGCTGGGTTCCTCCTTTGCTTCGACGTAACCGAAAAGTTAACGAAAACGTGAGACGCGGCTGCTCTCTACCCAAATCGACCAGCGAATAGCTCATAACTAGCAGACACAGTGAGAGCCTGGCACAAAGAGCAAACATTATCATGTCATGCGATAGAAGGTAAGAAGGAGCTTGTCCTCAGGGGGGTAAAAAACAAGAATGTCCCTTGCCCCGTGAATAGCTGGCGACCTCACAGGGGTGCATTCCCTGCCTGGTACCCTATGTGACCTGCAGACCTTCATGGCACTGTTCATGTACAAAGCCAGTAGTGGATGTAGAACATCCCTGGATCTGGGTTAGCGTTAGTTTACAGGTCTTCAAATGTCCCGTTCCGTCGTTAATCTGATGTTCGGGCAACATCTGGAACCCAAAACTATGAAGGCTTAGGGAAAAGTACAAATCTGCTAAGTTCTTAACTGTAGCTTCCATCTGAGGTCCTAAACCTCAGCCTGGGATAAACCTCAAAGTGAAGGCAGGGAATACACCTGGACAAGTCCCCAGTCCATCACAGGACACCCACCCCTTTCCCTCTCAATAGAGAGTCTCCAGCTGTGTCCTGCAATACATGTTTTCATCTGACTTTCTCCCCCACAGAGAGAGCATGGATTTTGCCTCCCAGAGAGCTGCGTGATGGGGAAAAACCACTCTGAAATGTCAGAGGACACACAGGCGCCAGACTTCTCCTAAACACGGCATCAGAGCCGGAGTCCGAGACCACCTCGCCTGGCGTCACGGCAGAGAACGGCACATTAAAACCACAAACGGTACGAACGTCTCCTCGCTCACCTGAAACCGTCTCCGACGGTGACGATCTCCACCTCGCTGTCCGTCGAGGTGACGTTGATCTCCTCGCTGGCGGGGACGGCAGGGGCAGGAGCCGGGGTCGTCTCGATCACCACCACGTCCTCGTCCAGAGCACCTGCACAGAGCAGGCGTGATGAGCGAAGACACGCCACCACCCGACGATGCTTTCCCAGGCCACTGCTCTCCCAATGACCCGGCTTCAATGTTTGGCTTGAAAAAGACAACCCGAAAATGGCGAGACCTGCCCTCTAACGGCCTGTGTACTCCACGCCTCAAAGACATGGACTTGCTGTGCTCTAGGATGGATGGATGGATAGAAAATAACCATATTTGATATGCTGACAGTTATGTTTCATTCTCTCTTTTCATTGAAGCATTTCAAATGCTTAAATTCGTGCGTAGGTCACGACTTCAATTAGTTGTTGCAGCTCTACGGGTTTAGCAGGTAGTCTGGAGTGTGTGAACAAAACTGAAGCCTCTTAGTAGGTTAAGAGAAACAAAAACACCCTTCCAGTGTTGATACGCCCAGTTACTCACTACTAGTTTGGATGATTAAGAATCTCCGCAGTGAACGGAAGTGTGTGCATCATGCAGTGGTCCACTTTGAGCGCCACACACAGATGGACGCACTCTGCTCTCTGTCCTCCAAAAGGAATCTGCTTGTTCCCTTTCTCATGCTACGGCCCGCTCTCAAGCCCAAGTACGTTGTGCAAGTGGCCGGATAGTGTTTCCCCACTACCATTAGGCTGAAAGTTGAACAAGAGAAATGTAGGTCATCAGTGCTCAACGCTATCTGCTCTGGGACCGGCCGTCTTCGCTCGCCGACTCCCAAATCTGCTCTGCCATTGGCTGCCTCCACGACAGATCTCACTCCATCTCCCGCTTGGACAAAATACCGCGAGAGGCCCCGGGGGTGTGCTCGCTGACGGCGGCGGTGGTGGAAACCACACTCGTTTCATCAACTCAAACAGGATGTTACTACAAAACGTGAACCCCCGGCGCATCGGCACGTACAGATGTTGCGTGTTCCCATCGGGCACCCGGCTTCCCTCTGATCCACGGGCGACATTTCGAGTATTTACACAGCAGTGTGGCAGACGACCAACTTTTCTCCACCCCCCCCCGATGGAGATCGCAGTCCACGCTCCCGCTCTAGATCCTCGACGTGTATGGTACAGTGTTAACACCACCCACGGCACCCAGAAGGAGCCTGGTTACCACGGGCTGTGCTTAAACATCAAAGCCAATATAAGCATCTTTATTATCTCTTAGACTCTTAGATGACCACGGCAGGGAAATGGATTCTGTATGGGTCCAGAACAGATTCAGTGTTTTCCCAAAATGAGCGCAATGCTTTGACATTTACATAAGGACAACACCAGTAATCAACACTGTTTGCTCATTTGTGCATAAAAATCCCATGGATGGACCCAATTATTACCAAAATTTTCCAGTGTAGATGAGAGTTGCTGAGTCATGTGTTCACCGGCCTTTCTGAGTAAATCTTAGCTTGTATTGCAGGTCGCCTATGTTTCCTGTATCGTTTCCAACCTACACCCTCCATCCATCTATTATCTGACCCACTTTACCTTAATGCTGGAGCCTGGGGCAGGCAAGGAACACACCCCGGACAGGTTGTCAGTCCATCAAAGGACACACGCGCACACCATTCACTCTCACACTCACTGGCTAGAGCCAAGTTATAGTCTCCACCCTAAACATGTTTTTGTGAGGGGGGGCTGTGAGAAGTACCTGGAGAAAATCAGGAAGACGCAGAGGAAGAATATCCAAACAGAAAGGCCCTTGAGTCCTGAACCTGGACTCAAACCCGAGACCGTCTTGCTGTGAGGCAACAGTGCTATTCACCAAGCCACCGCGTTTCCCCATCTGACGTCATCACATATCTAAACCTACTAGGGATGCAGGATAACTATTGTCACCGATCATGGATAAAAATGACATCATACCATCATTTAACTGAATCTTTTTGCCGACGGTTAAACAGCCAACAGTGCATTGGTTTTGCTCATCTTCAGTCCGTTTGCCCTGAGCTGCTGCTGCTGCTGCTGCTGCTGCACGCATGACCTCATGATGTTGACGTGTCACATGTCACAAACACTAGCGCGGGCCCCTTTCCCCGCTCCTCAAAGAGAAAACGTCAGCGCAAAGCGTGCAACAGATGTTTAGACGGAGTTCTGAGAGAGGCTGAAAGGACGGCTACACATGAAGGCGCCGACGAGGCATGCAGCGAAACTACAACATGTGCTCGCTTTGAGTCACAGCTACCCCAGCTCTTGTTGCGATCACAACACCAGTGACGTCAGCCAGAATACTTTGACATAGATCGGAGGCAGAGCTGTGAAGCACAGCTGATTGTGCGTCCCTAAACCCGACAGACAAGGACGGGACTCTCAGAGGTCCTGCTTCACATTCACCTGTACGCCGGCTTGAAACCTTCCATTCAGCTCAGACGGCGTTTGCTGCGGCGCTGGGGGGGCCGCCCGTGCCTCTGTGCACACATCGCTAGGTGACTGGCCATCCTTGTGAAGTTCCCGGCTCCCCGGTGTGACGTTCCTCTCCCACCGTCTCCCGGGAGCTGCTGCTTAGCACCCTCCCTGCCAGGCGCGCCGCTGAAGCCTCCCGGCGCTTGCACAAACAACAACACCAGCACCACTCGCGGCTCTCGCAGAGCCGGAAGCGGCGTCCGCAACCTGGTTCCTGGGGCCTCTGTGACCGTTTGACAAGCGGGGACGACGAAGCCGCGGGGGAGCTTTCCCGAAGTTCAGCTTCAGGTGATCGAGGCGACAGTCCGGGTGTGTGCCCCGCGTCTGGCCCGAATTATTCAGTCGTATTTAATAGCTCGTGTCGACCCCGGCCTGGATCGACAGCACCCCCGGCTGCACCCACACACCTGCACCGCTCCCAGCATTTAAAAAGGGCAGGTTTCATCACTTCCCCACCTTCGCCTTTCCCTGCTGTAAACAAATGCCGAGCTTCCCCTGTGAGACCCCCCCCCCCCACACACACACACACACACCCACCCCGTTTCTATGCCGGAGAGGCAGCCACTCCACAGCCTCTCCAGTCCCGCGATGGAGGCACAACAACAAACTTTCCATTCTCCCCTTGGACCGCATCAGCAGAAAGACTGCCGAGCCTGAGAGGCAACGCGAGGAAAACAATAAACTGAGTGCGACATGGAGCCCCCTCCACCCCACCCCCCTTCCCTTTCATATCAGAATGTATTTCATATGCACACATTGTTGAAAAGAAGTGAGCAAAGAGCAGTGGAGCTGCATAAACCTGTTGTTCCAACAGCTACGGGACTGAGAGCAGAGGAAAAGCGCTTCTCCTTAATGAGCTGGGCCCACACAATTACAAAAACATACTGGGAATATCACTATGCATGCAGCGGCGCTGCTCATGTTTATGGAGAGCCGCAGTCGTAATGCCTTAATGTGCTTTATTATGTTTTTCATTAAGTTGTTTTCTCATATTAACTTTGAGAGCGAGAGTGCGTTTTCATTACGGCCAAACACAACGCGAGGCAACTCCTCCGCTCTCTTCCCCATCTCTGGTCGAGAGCTGCGGCGAGATCATCTGCTGTGTGCGGCCACAACGTCCGCACTGGCTCCCGATTCTTCTTCACTAACATCATCCCTCTATCCAGCCATCCATCCACCCATCCATCCATCCATCATCTTACTCGATATGTATCATGACAATGTTGCATGGATCTGCCTATTCACAGTGGAGGTGAAGACAGGTTTCCAGTCCATCACAGGACGGACATAGGCACACACACACACACACACACACACACGCGCACACACGCACACACAACTAGGGGCAATTGAGTCTCCAGTCGACCTAGACATAAAACACTGTGGTTGGGCGCTCATTGCTCTCAAACCTCCAGCATGAGCCGGCGCATATTAACTCACACCACATCAATATGTTTCAATTAAGTAGAATATGCCACTCCATGCCGGATTGTGTGCTTTTTCTTCTGCAACTTTAGATGTTTGTGAAGTCTGGGGGACATCGAGGAGCTGTAGAGCCGTGGCGGCTGGGCTTGTTGTGGACTTGTCAAGAAGTCCAGTTCCCAGAACGACAACAACAACAACAACCATTTCTTGGATAAGAATGAACTGGAAGGATGGGGGAAAAAAACATCTTCGTTAAGAGGTTTGCCTCTGGATGAAGCAGGGCAGCACTAACCCGGAGTTAAAAATCTCCCCAACCTCCCCATCTCACAAGTAGGGTGGAACCTGACATGATGCAGACACATGATGCCGTGCCGATGCCTTCCCGCACTAGTTTTCATTGTAATGATACAGAACCGAACCGCGTCACCATTTCCCGATCAAACTGTAAATCATCCATCTAGATCGGCGGTTCTGAAGAGACTGAAATGACTGGCCGGTCATCGAGCATCGTGATGTTGGGGCAGGAGATATCTAAAACGTGCATTCCGATAAAACAGTGTAATAAACAGAACAGTGGTGGAGCTCGTAGTTACCTGTGGCGATAGTGGCGCTGCCGGGCTGGCTGCTGGTGCTGCTCACGTCTACATACAGCTCGTCCTCGGCCTCGGTGGACGACGGCGAGGACGAGTCGCTACTCAGCTCCTCGCTAGAGCTACTGGTGCTGTGGAACTGGGCGTACTTCCTGCGGGCGATCACCTCGCGCTTCTTCCTCTGCAGCAGGAGCCGCTCCTTCTGCTTCTGAGTCCGCTGGCCCCCGCCGGGCGCCGTTTTCACAAAGCGCTTCCTATGCAGGGGCCGCCGGCCGCTCAGGCACGGCCGCTTCAGCAGCACCGGCTCGGCCTCCGACCGCGCCCACTTGTGCGAGCGGCTCCCCCGAGTCCGGCCCAGGACGGGGCGCAGGCCCACCCCGTTGGCCGCGCCTGCGCTCAGGGCGGGGGCCTTGTGCTGGCCCCCCGTCGCTCCGGCTTCCCCCACCTCCTCCTCCGAGCTGAGAGTGTCCGAGTCCCCGAAGCGCAGGCTCGAGGAGGGCGAGGAGGCGCAGTCACTGAACGAGGACTCGTGGTTGTGTTCGTCCTCGCTGGGGTTCGGTAAAAGCTCCACCCTGGGGCGCTGCGGGGCCAGCGAGCTCTCGCTGATGTGGCCCTCCTTCAGCGGGCAGTCCGACGGCCCGGCCTGCTGGCCTTTCCTTTTCCTGCGGCCCGGCAGGCTCCGCTCCGAGTCTCTGTGCGTTCCCGTGTCCCGCAGCGGCAGGTGTCTGCTCTCGCACAGGCTCTCGAATTCCCGGCCCGCCTTGCCGATCACCTCCATGCTGCTGGGGAAGTTCTTGGCCGCCTCCATGGGCTCCGGGTTCACCAGCGGCTCCTTCAGGTGCTCCTGTCTGCTCGGGGCCTCGGAGGGCACCTCACTCTTCATGTTGGCAGCGCGGTCCTCAACGGGCAAACACTAGGTGCACTCGCATCAGCTCCTAGGCCTCTATCCACTGCATCTCACAAAACCTGGAGGAGCGAGAAATGATGGAGGGGTTAGTGCTCAATTGTGATGCTGAAAATAAACGGCTGACAATATTCAAGATACAATGATTATTCAGCTATGATAATTCACACATTCTGGGTTTTTTAAACTGGATAGACAGATTGTTAGATAGATAGAGGCTGAAGCTTAAGTCACTGCTAGGTCAGCGCCACATAAATTAGGCTGAATAAGCGCATTACTGTTTCACCCTGTGACTTTGGGGCCGCTCTGTGCGTGCCGGTGTGCTGCAACAAGTAACCCCCCCCCCCCAGAGGAAGGCGTTGGGGCAGTGGAAGAATGTTTACAGCGGCATCAGGTCCCCTACAACAA
Source organism: Karalla daura (assembly GCA_029224185.1). Lineage (NCBI taxonomy): Eukaryota > Metazoa > Chordata > Actinopteri > Chaetodontiformes > Leiognathidae > Karalla > Karalla daura. The sequence continues at coordinate 12,779,999 of CM055190.1, forward strand.
CAGCAGATTCCAACATTTCCCAAACGTCAGCCAGGTCGTAAAACACAGCCGGGAGATTGTGTCTATATCACCCCTCAATGTGTCTCCTCTGCTCACTATGTGCCGTACCACAGCCCGGTTGGCTGTGACAGGGACTGCAAGGTTGGGCTTGTCTCCACACCTTCATCTGTCAATAAAGCTGAGAGATCCTTTTAATGTCAGAGATAGACTGCAAGAACATTACTTACTGTTCCGACAAAGGAGAAAAACTCTACTTTAGAGACCTGCGCTCGTCAGCTGCACAGCTAGATGATGTAAATCACATTACGTTCTTCCACTTCATCACGTATCCAATAATCTTTGTATTGTGGCATCATAATGGTGCATTTGGATCGTTCCACTGTTTTATTATTTATGTTTGGTGATGTATTTAAGATTGTGGCTCATGTCTATTTTTATTGCCTCTTGCTGTGATCAACCGTGAAAATACCAACGCAAATTCCTCACATGTGAAAACCCACTTGGCCATGAACCTGATCCCGATCTGCCGCTAATACTAATCCATTAACAGATTCTTTGATCTGGCCCCACTGAGGATCCAGTGCATCGATGTGGACGTCCCAGCTGAACATGTTCCTCCGGCTGAATTAATGAGGTTTTGGGAGTATGACAGCTGCAAAGTCCATTAATTACAAAGGGTGTTACAGATCTGCGGTGATGCCATCTAATGAGCGTTCATTCATTTATTTTGGTAACGGGCTTTACACCCATTAGTGCTGTCGGGGGGGGGGGGGGGGGGGGGGGGGGCTGAACCCAGGGAACACACCCTGGACAGACAGCCAGAGTCCAGTGCCGGGCTGACTAATGACTTTCACATCGACACATGAAATTGGGACCAAGATGAGGACAATTACACAGATGCAGTGATGTCAGGTGTATAAACTGTATGCACAAAACAAAATCACAGCCACACTACTTGGTGACACAGGAACATACTGTACTAACCCTGGGTGTGTGGCCATGGGGGAGCACAAGCAATATAGTGCAACGAAGCCTTAATAATGCTTTATATGGTTCCTCCACACCGGCTGTTTAGACAGTGCAAGGCAAATTAGTGCATATCTACATATTCTAGAATCGTAACAACCAGAACCTGTATTCTAACCTCTGTACTAAATTTGACTTTTCAAGGCTTCCTACAAAACAAGGCATGATACTAAAGGGTGCTACAGAGCTGGCCTTCCTTACATCTTGACACCCTATCAGTAAAAATGCTAGACAACAACATTCCTGCTGGGGATTTTGCTGCAGGCTGATTCTATTGGACTGCATCGGACTGTACAGGTATTCCCAAATGTGTCACAGCATCAGAGACGCTACTAAAGCCTGAAATCACAACTAGGTATTTGCAATTTCAGCTCTCTGCACGACAACTACGCTGCCTGTCTCTTGACCTGGAGCTGCAACTTTTAGGGAAATCAGGCTGAAGACGATGGCGGTGCGGAGTGCAATGCGCAGGGCAGGGACAGATCCTGTATATCTGCTCTTAAACAAACAAAAAGACTGAACACTGACGAAGGAAAGTCCTGCAGATGTCACAGGGAAAGCTGCGCCATGACATGCATGAATCCAGGGGCCTTGGACGACAGCCTGCAAGGGAGAAAATCCCCCATGCACCAAGGCTGGGTCGTGCTAATGTGTATTAACTAAGAGGAAAAATACTGTTTAGTAGCAAGTGATGAGGACAGGATCACAACAATCACTCATGGGAGCACATAGCAGGGAGGTAAATGGTGCCACAGAAATGGCAACAATTCAAGATGTACGCCTGAGACAGGACAGCAGGATTGCTGCTTAAACCACACACCAATTGTCGCCCACAAGCCAACATCGATCCACATCTGATTTATCTCAGCTTGTCGGGCTTCAAACTGGGGCTGAGCATAGTTTATTTCACGCTTTGCATCTACAACAAGATCTGTCCGTCTGCCTGCCTGTCTGTCTGTCCCATTATCGCTGACCAAGGCCACGTAAAGTGGTGGAAATGGAGGAAATAGGAGCAGCAAACGGTCCCAAAGTGAGGTTTAGCTGATAGGGAAGACGAGGGGAGGCAGATTGGACAGCTAGCCAGCCATAGCCAGCCGGACACACAGTCCAGACAGAAGACAACAAAGACAACACGTACCTGGGTCTAAGTCCTTTTTTCAATCCGTGTCAATGTCCGTTTCGAGGCATTTGAGGGGTAAATTCTGCGGCCAAACGATGACAAGCATTTATCTAAAATGTTAATACTAACTGTGACCAGACCAGGGCCTACAGAGAGGATCCGAGGAGGAAAGTGTCCGGGATGGTGGGACTGACAACACAGTCCTGAGCTGATCCGACACAGAGGGAGAGAGAGACGAGATATCGGAGGCAACGGGCCCTGGGTTGCTACGAGCTAAGCTAACATAAAGGCTAGTCCCACTTCACTGCTCAAAATAGTAGATTAAATCCACCCATTCTGGCTCGCAACGCGGCCCCGTCGACTCTCTAAAGGTAGGGCGACCCCTCTACAGTGTTTCTGTGCGATAGGATAAAAATGTCTCACTATTAGCCCTCGACGAAGTTGCCATCCCTGCCTTCCGAGGTATCCACTCTTGTTTACCCAGCAGGTCGTCTGCTCGTTGGCTGCGACCGCTCGGGAGTCCTTCCCCCCTCCGCCGCAGGGGGGCGCCACACCGACACACAGTCCACTGTTTTACGACACTTTGCGACACTTTGGATTTCGAAGGGGAGTGCACCGAGAATTTAACGCTCTATCGCCTCGTTTGGTCACTAACACAGCAGAATATGATCTTTGTTGTTACATCTCTGCAGGCTTATGAACTGTCCACATCAGCTTCAAATGTTCTCCAAGCATCAGTAATCCCTCATTACAAAGACTAGAGCGCCCACTAGTGGAAAAGAGAGGTACGGGTGTGACAAACCCCCCAATTATCAACATTTAGTCAAAATCAATAACCAATCATTTATTATCCTGGTGCTCGATTGATCATGGACAATATTTTAAAGGCAATGAAAGGCAGAAACCAAATAATCGACAATAGCACAGAGTACATAAAACTATCTTAGCTATATATTCTTTAATATACCTTCTATCTCTACAAAATAGAAAGAATGGAATAGAATACAATAAACCTTTAGAAAAAAAAGAAAAGAAAAGAAACTTGATTAGCCCCTTATGGGCAAATCGAGTTCAAGCACACAATACCATAAACACACATCTAACACAGGTGAAAATGTTAACACTCAATTTTCATACTCCCCATTCAAGTAGGTAAGTGAGTCATTACGTTAGATATAGTAAGAGTAGCAAATACAATACAATACAATAGATATACAATAGAAAAATACAGACACTATATAAAGCAAGGGAGTGGCCAGGCCTCACAAAGAGTGGAATGTCGAGCCAATGGTCTGTGAGGAGAGGAAGGACACGGTGAAACATGGTAGTCTACTGTAATAAGTACAAAATTAGATGCACTGAGACACTGATGACAGTGTATAATGATGAAGCATAATGACAATCAAGATAACAATAAAACTGGAGGGTCAGAGTAAAAACCGCATGACATCATTAAAATGAGGGTTGGTGGTGAGGCAAATTTGGGATAACATGGAGAGCTGGTGTCTTATTAGAGCTGCATAATCAATATCTGAATATAATCAGCATAATGTAACAACTGGGTGCATATGATCAACATATGGTGTGGGGGCAAGTTAAGGCAAGTCTTAAACCAGGTGCAGTAAAGATCATATCCCACAGTTATCTTGTGGCCCGAGTACCTACAATTTTGTAATGGAAACTATCCCGCGAACAATAAAAATGCCTCTCAGTCTCTCACACAAGGCACCCCAATCATAAAATGTGCCCATCGTAGAGGGCTTTAAACCCCTGCTCGTGAGACTGTGTCGGATACCACCAGCTGTATTCAGCTCTTTGAGGACTCTAGTTAACACTGCCAAAACCACCACTTATAGGGTATCGCTTATTCCGCTCATGTTTCCGCTAAATTGGGCCACAGGCGTGTGGTTCAGTGAAATTAAGGCATTCAGACGGGAAAGTGGTTCCTGGAGTAGCAGACGGTCCGCCGCCACGCGAGGTGGCGCTGTAGGGCGTGACGACGACAATTGCCAGCGGCGAAGAAGAGAGTAGCTTATAGCATCTGCACAAGCGCAGTGCACAGCGAATGGGAGGTAAAATGGCGACGGGTGCCATTTCCACAGAGGCTCAGAAATTATCCGAATTGCGAGTCGTCGACCTCAAATCCGAGCTCAAACGGAGGAGCTTGGACACAAGTGGCGTGAAGAGCGTCCTCGTCTCCAGGTTGAGGAAGGTGAATTAAGACACGCGACTGCGTGGAAGTATGTGGAAGAGGGCGAATGCAAGCGATGCCAGGGCGCTAAAGGCTAACGGTGGCTAATGTTATGCTTGCTACGGAGCGGTTGACCGAACAGTGAAAACACTTAAATAACAACTGCTTTACACGCGTTCTTGTCAACTGGTCGATGCCGCGTTGCCTCAGATTCAAGTTTCGGGCAAAAAAAATGAATAGCTACGTACACAAGATAATTGCGATTAGTTTAATTTGTGCTTTCAATGGGGAGGTCAGAGTAAACACGAAGGGCATGTTTGTGGAGTCTGTATGGAGCAAACGTGCATCGAAATGTAACAACTGGGAACTCATTCATTCAAACACTACATGTGTATGTGCTTAACTGTCACGTGCAGTAGTTCTGCTCAGTATGACGGTGCGTTAATAATTTACTAGACTTATAGCTGCTACTGGAAGTATATTTGAATGTCATTCACCTCACTGGCTTTTCTAGTTTATGTCATTGGTTTTGAAAGGAGAAACTGTGATTCACTGAAATCAACGTGTTGTGATGCTGGGGAGTGCTGTATATGCCCGTTTCTCAATCCTCTCCCTCAGGGACCAGTGTCCTACGTGTTCTAGATGTTTCCTGCTCCAACACGCCTGATTCTCACGAGTGCCTCATCATGAGGCTTCTGCAGAGCCTGGTGATTGGTGAATCATTTCACTAAGGTGTGATGGAGCAGGAGGCATCCAAATGGATGTGGTGAATGGTGGATGAATGTGTAGATGGATAGAATAGAAGAGACAAGTCCAGCCAAAGTCGCCTATTCACCATTTCTTAGCACCCTCTCCCCCAAGTAGACGGGTTAGACAAAGCAAGAGTTGCAAATTCAGTAGGAAACGGTGCAATAGAAAGGCCACATAAGACTGGAGTGTTATATTGAGTGGAAAGACTGGACACAGTGCTGAAGATTTGGCGTTTTACAGTTGGTAATGGTGAAAAGGGTAGAAATTGATTTTTCAGCTACATTTTGAAGCTCTAAACTCAATGTGAGAGAAGACTTTCTCACAGACCCCAGACTGTCACGGGACAGCAAAGAGAAGTCATGGTCAGCTTTGGTTTTAAGGTGGGAGTGGGGACGTGAGCTGTATAGACATGTATAGACTATGACCACAGAGGTCCCGGGCAGAGGATGCCAATAGAAGCTCAGCGATGTACTGCAGAGCTAAACCATCAGTTCTGTCAATGAATGGAATATTAGAATCACTTCTGAATTTGAAGAATCTGACTGGTCTACCACTAAAACCACTATGATCAAACTCAAAGGGACACATCAGAGGGAGCTCACATGTTCCCCTGAGCGGTCTGAGCTACCTGGAGGTCTTTAAAGCGTAATGTTGCAGCATCAGCCATTGCGATGGAAGCATTTGCATGTGGCTCGAATAAACCCGCACCATGCCTCCACCCTAATAGAAAGCATCTCCTCGTTGCCTTTGAGAGTTGTGTGATCAATGGACATAATCGCCTCAGTCTAATTGGATTTCCATTTTAATCTTCCGTCATATTTAGCGCAGAGCGCGCTGTCTCCTCGCAGGCGTGTTTGTGTGTGGTTGCGTAAGGTTAGCAGGTGGCAGATGACACAACTGCAGGCCCCAAACACTGCGCCATCAGTTTTTTAAGAAATGATTTGTACGTTCTGAAGGCTATCGAAGATGAAGGCGGCGACGTGGACGACTTCCAGATCAAGCTGCCGGCTGACGGCTCGGCTCGAAGAAGCGGAAAAGCTCGAGGTACACTTGCATTTGATTTGCTCAGAGTTTCAGGTGTGGAGGAGGATCGTGCATCTTGAGATTCTGCCACAACGATGCTACAATATTTTACCATTTTCATTCATTCACTCCACCTCAAAGGGAAGAAAGTGGACTCCGATGCAGACACTACAGGGGAAGAGGAGGTCTTCTCCAAAGTGAGTGAATGCATTTGTGTCCGGCCGCTCGGCTCAAATAACGCGCAACCATGATTAAAATCGCACCCCGCGCTCTTTTGGAGAGTCTGCTTGAAGGTAGGGCCGCAGCGAAGGATTATCACTGTAATCAATTCATTGTTTGGGTTATAAAGTGACGCCAGACTCCAAATTGTTAAATCCTGTTCAACAACAGGATACGGTCCATAAATGACTTTGAATGGTCAGCTTCTTAGATTTTCTATCATCGAAAGCTAAAGATACCAGAAATGACTCATCGGAGAATATTGACTTCATCTTGAAATCCTTTAAAAAATGTTTTAATTGCTTCAACTGATGATCAAATTAGTTATTAGTCAATTTAAGGATTAGTTGTAGTAAACCATAAAAGGTGACAACCAGAAACTACGACTAGAGTGACCCCTCCTATGTTCCGCCTACCCAACATTGCCTTTCTTCTCTCTTCCTCTGTAGCCTGAATACTTGTTTCCCCCCCTTTGGATCAAAGTGTCTGCTAAATCACCCAGCATAGTTCTAACTGGCGCTTTGTGCGAGGCCGTAATGAGGCGCCTCCACACAAACCTCGGGACATTTCAATGTGTTCAGTGGCTTTCAGGAAGTGTGAAAGGGACCGTATGCCAGAGAGCAGCTCGGATACTTGAAGAACTCGATACAGAGACGCGGACGTGACTCGCGCCGGCTCGTCCGCGCTGCGTGTAGTCCTCAGATGGACGCTCATAGGAATGCCACTGAAATGCTGTCGTGGATGTCTTCTGTTCGTTCCCTCACTGTCCCACTGAAATGTTTGTCTGCTCACTTCAGCGTTTTCTTTTCCAGGAGACCGAAGAGTGTGAATCAGAAAAAGGTACGTACCCCGGTGCACTCATCTCCAGCGCGACAACACGACATAGGTCCCTCCCCCCATTTTTTTAAACAGCTAAACGTTTACAAAACGCTCCGTATAGGATCGGTTTAGTGGTATATCGTGCGTCTCTTTGCTACTGCTCTGTGCTGCTGAAAGGAACGTCTCGGCCGTGCTCGATTAGGACGTTTGCAAGGACTCGACTGTTTTGCGACCCACGCACCCACCGGACCCACGCTCACCAGATAACTCGACATGTCTGTCGAAGAAAACGCATCGTTGGATCTCTCGTTGCCTCTCACCTGCACTCCTCGGGGAAACGAAAGAAACGGGGTATCTCAAACACGCTGACGTTTCATGTCCAACGAACGTGGATCATTGCACCGTCTCATTAGCGGACAAGTGTGTGGGAGACTTGACCTCCACCACCACTACTACCACCACCACCACTACCACAGAAAGTCACATGTCACGATTTATTTGACGGCCTCCGATGCGGCCAGGATTCGGAATGCCCTCAGGCTTGCTAGACCCCGCTTTGTACAGCCACGGGCGGGGACTTGCCTCCGGAAACCCAGCCAAAAACAGATCATGCACTCATCAGAAATTCATCAGGCGCGTGGCACATACTCTTGCACGGACTCCTGCCAGCGCCGTGCGAGTGGCGAAGACGTGTGGCACGCCTTGTGGCCTGCGGCTCGCAGGAGGAGGCAGCGTGTACACGGTTGTGTCGTACAGCTGACCGGACTGGATCTGACCACGGAAGAGCACTTTTCAACGTCGTGAAGTCTGCCGCTCAGACGTCGACCACACACACACACACACCGACCACTGAAGAAGCGTTGGAGGATTGAGATGATTTCCTGCTCGGAGACGTGCTCAAAGACGCCTTTTGCAAGGTGGAAAAACCAGAAGACGCGCCGATGACATGTCACGGCTCGTCTCACATCCCTCCCCAAGATTTCTGCCGCACGTCGCTGGAAGCGTCTGGAACGGCTCCTTCAGTGTGAACTGTGGCTTCACACCGTGGAAGAGCCTGGACCCGCCCACCCCTCTCTGAGCGGAGATTGTGTGTTTTGTGTCTTCCTGTGGTGTCTACGCCCTTGATGACCATTAACACTGAATGTGCTTTCTATTCTACTTTGTAGGTCAAGTGAGCATCGACATGTCAATGTTAAAAGTTGTGTTTCTGCCATGTTTATCCTTGTTAAATCCCTCAGATGTAACTGATACAGATGATGGTACTCGCGAAAATTCTAAGCCTGCGCCCTGCGAGGACAGCCTCGCCCAGCCCGAGCCCGAGGCTGAGGCCGAGCCCGAGGCCGAGGCCGAACCAGAGTCAGACGCCGTGGCGACTGAGGCTGATTCAGAGCCCGAGCTGGATGCCGACGGTGACGCTGAAGCCGACCCAGAGGTGGATGAGGACGCCGACCCCGAGGCGGACGGGGAGGCCGACCCAGACGCGGAGACTGAGACGGACGTGGCGGCCGAGCTGGCGGAGATGGACGCCGAAGCCATGAATTCCTCTAAAGAAGCAGAGGACGATCACCTATCTGTCTCAATCCAAAACGAAGATGCCATCACCCTGGATGTGGATGGCGACGACCTCCTGGAAACAGGTAAACATGTGAAACTTCCAGATCCAGAGGCCGACAAGGGCCTGGATGGGCCGGAGGCCTCTGCCGAGACGGGCCCAGATGATGACATGAAGGAGGAAGAGATGGAGGGCGACGGTAAGAAAGACGATGGATGCCGCGGTGAGCCCACGAAGAAAGACGGCAGGGAGGCCTCGAAGAAAGCCGAAAGCGGAGATAAAGAAAAGGATTCTGGGAAGAAAGGCCCCTCCGCTTCTGGGGCGTCAGGTCAAGCAAAGAGGTTTGTCTTTCTATGTCAGTTCTTTGATACTACTACTACCAAGTCCAGCTCACTAAGAACGCAACATTGTGGGTAGCCTCTCAAGATTTTTCTCCCCCCCTGCCGATAAGGGAAATGTACCCTGACGTACCTAATCCTGCCATTTGCCACTCTGATACGTTTTCCCGGTTAAATTGTGACCTTTAACCAGGAGCAGGACTTGTTTTGTTACTTTGACCTTTCCAGCAGTTGTAAAGCCTTTCCCAGTTTCTGCACGAGACACTGTAAAAGAGCATTAGACCCTGTGATGGCAGTGTGCCTTTTTTTTTTTCCTTCTTCCTCCTCCATTTTTTTTTTTTACCCCCTTTCGGTCAAACGATTCACTGCGAAGTCGAGCAAACCTCCGAAGATTTCATTGGTCCAAATTGGCTGACAACCTGACCCATCTCGCCTCTGGAAAAGCCACGAAGCCTTTGAGACGTTGGTTCAGAGCTCCACGCCTTGCCTACAGGACTTTGTTTTTGGTTTTGGTTTTTGCGTCTCCCCGCAAAGTACAAAATGTGGTGTTGTGTGTCCCACGTCGCGTCTGCCTTGTCTTGTGATTATGCGCCTCCACTCATTTCCCCCGTCTGTTGTCGCAACGCTTGCCCCCGTAGCTCGTCGAGAGACCGCGACGGCAAGGCCACGAAGGACGACAAGGGTAAGAACGACTCCCAGCCCGTTTTCCCCCTCGTTCGGGACCGGGGGGGGGGGGTACCGCGACTCATCGCCAATCTCCCGTCTCCCCAGGAGCAGCTGGCGCAGGCGGCTCGTCTCGTAACCTCTGGGTGAGCGGCCTGTCCTCCAACACCAAAGCCGCCGACCTGAAGAACCTGTTCGGCAAATACGGCAAGGTAAATGGCCCTGCTTGGCCCCGCTTGGCCCCGCTTGGCCCCGCTCCGCCCCGCTCCGCCCCGCTCCGCCCCTCTGGTCCCCGTTTGCTTTCGGCTCAGTGTGGTTAAGGCCGTGCCGTCTCCTCCAGGTCCTGAGTGCCAAGGTGGTGACCAACGCCCGCAGTCCCGGGTCCAAGTGTTACGGCCTGGTGACCATGTCCTCCAGCACCGAGGTGACCCGCTGCGTCTCCCACCTGGACTGCACCGAGCTGCACGGGCAGCAGATCTACGTGGAGAGGGTAGGTCCGGGGAGGCCCAGGTCGCTCACTCACAATGGCTGGAAACGACAATGAGTTGGTCTGTCACTTATGCTCCATCGCCTACCGCTTCTCAGGCCAAAAACGACCCGTTCATCAAAGAGGGCTCGAAGAAGGAGGAGGACGACAAGGCGGGCAAATCCAGCGAGAAGCGCGGCTCCGCCGGGCTGAAGGCCGCCATCAAGTGGGTGACGGGGGGAAAGGGGCACGTGTTGATCCACACCGCCCAGAACGCATTTAACTTAACATTTAATTTCTCCCCACCTGTAGGAAAGAGGACAAGAAACTGGATAAGCTGTCGGAGAAGGACAAAGACCTATCCAAGAAGCAGGACGCCAAGAGCGGAAAGTCGGACTCGGTCTCATCGACCCCGGGACAAGATTCCATGAAGAAAGATGAGAGGAAGCACGGCCGTAAGTCGATTCTGGTCCATGTGCATTTTAAAGTGTGTGTGTGTGCCGTTTATGAGCAGCTCTCACACGCATACACGCAGCTGCTTTCTGCAGGAGATTCAATGTTCTGTCTTTCCGTCCTCAGGTTCAAAGAGCCCGGGCAAGATGCCGCTGATGCACCACGCCAAAGGAGATCCCAATTTCGGCAAAATGAGAATGATCAGGAGAGGGCGCTACTTTGATAACAGAGTAAGTCCCTCTTTCTTCTCTCTCTATCTGCTCAGTTTACGTGACATTTGTACATTCTGCGTTATCGAAGCCTTGCACGATACTAAAACCAGGTCCTGCCTCCTGGTACGTTCCAGCCGTTTGTCAACATGAACATCCAGAGACGGCCCAAGTGGTTGATCCCGCCAGAGGAGGTAGGACACGACACGCATTTCCTCTACTCGCCTTTAACCGCTGCTGGGGGGGGGTGCTTGTTAAAACTGACTGGTGTGCCTCCGCCCTGGTCCTCAGCTGGAGATGCTGAAAGAGAGACAGCGGCCCTTCTTCAACAAGGGCGAGAACATCCTGCCCTTCGAGAAGATGAAGGAGCAGAGGTTTCGGGAGCGCGTGGCTCGGGTGGAGCGCGTCCGCAGAGCCGTGGAGCTGCGCAGGTAGCCTGCACCCCCATGTCCAGACGCGAGACGTGAACATCTGTCCGTGCTCCGCCTCGGGCTCTAATAGATCTCTTGTCTCGCCTCCAGGCGGCGCGAGATCGCGGAGCGGGAGCGCCGGGAGCGCGTGCGGCTGATGCGCGAGCGCGAAGAGCGGGAGAACCTGCTCCGCGAGCGGCAGAGGCTGGAGATGGAGAGGCAGAAGCTGGAGAGGGAGCGCCTGGAGAGGGAGAGGCTGGAGAGGGAGCGCGTCCGCATCGAGCAGGTAACGTGTCAGGGAGGAGGAGGAGGAGGAGGCGGCGGCCCGGGGATGCTGCTGGGCGGCAGTGACGAGCCGCTCTGCTCTTCCAGGAGCGGCGCAAGGAGGCGGAGCGCATGGCCCGGGAGCGCGAGGAGCTGCGCAGGCAGCAGGAGCAGCTGCGCTACGAGCAGGAGAAGAGGAACAACCTGAAGAGAGGCCGCGAGATGGAGCAGGGGTGAGAGCGCGCGCCCTCCCGTCTCGGTCTGCTCCCTCTCAGAGTGGAGACCTAACGCAGCGGCTCATGTCGTCCTCTCTCAAACATTTAACTGCCTAGTGGTGGAGAACCCTGACTTAGCTGGCCCTATACTGGTCACTAGAACATCTTAAAAGCGAGGAAACGCACTGACAGGGCAGAAGAATGACTAGCCAGTTCATATTATCACTGACGACTCAGCAGTTCTGATCTCTGTAAGCGCACACACGCACACACCGTAGAGAAGCAACGTGACCCGTGCCTGCCGTTTCAGCCGGAGGGACGATTCCTACTGGAACGGCAACAAGAAGATGCAGCCGGACGCCGACGTCCGCCTGAACCAGGGCTCCAACTACAACCGCCAGCAGCAGAGCCGCTTCTCCAGCTTCAGCCCCCGGGACCGGCCGCGCTTCCCAGACGCCGCTGCGGAGCAGCACAGCACGTACGACAGGTGAGTCCCGCGGTCGGGGGGGGGGCTCACGGCGCAAAGAAGTAGGGAGGCGGACGCTGCATTAGATGGAAATGAAGGTCCTCAGGTCCCTCCATAGCAGGCCAAATAACTCTGAACATAAGCCCAGGAGCTGTGGGAAGGTCAGATCGAATGACCCGCTTCCCGTCTCGGCGTCAGCAGGCGTAACCGGTTCGACGGCGAGCCCGAGGTGAAGAAGAGCCGGCCCACCCCCCACAGAGAGGGCTCCGGCTTCGAGCGCTACCCCAAGGGCTACGAGCCGGTGCGGCGGGCCGAGCCCCCGGCCGCCGCCGCGCCTCGCTCCGAGCTGCGGGACACGGACCGGCGGGAGCGGGACGAGCGGCGGCCCATGGCCATGCACGAGCGGCCGCTGGGGGGCCGGCCCGCCATCGCCGGCATGGCGCACGGCCGGCCGCCCCGCGACGGAGGCCACGGCTGGAAGAGCGAGCCGGCCATGAACTCCAGCAAGGGCGACATGCGGTGAGGCCTGCTGGACCCGCCACACTGTAGGCTGACTGGCCCCCCAGCCCGGCCCTGTGACTGACTGTAGGTTTCCTCTCCTCTCCCTCTCCTCTTCTCCCCCTCTCCCTCTCTTCCTCTCCTCTCCTCTCCTCTCCCTCTCCCTCTCCCTCTCCCTCTCCCTCTCCCTCTCCCTCTCCCTCTCCCTCTCCCTCTCCTCTCCTCTCCTCTCCTCTCCTCTCCTCTCCTCTCCTCTCCTCTCCCCCTCTTCCTCCTCTCCTCTCCTCCTCTCCCTCCTCTCCCGAGCAGAGCACCCATGCGCATGCGTCCGGAGCGCTCGGGCAGAGACGGCCCCGGGCCGTCGCTCAGAGGGGGCTCGTCCAGCGGCCGAGGGAGGAGCAGCTTCAACGACCGGGACAGCAGACCCATGGTGATGAGCAGCCAGGTCCGTCTGAGTCCTGGGACTTCAGGCTGCACGTACCTGTTCAGTCAGTTGCTGCGGCTCCAGAGCACCCGACTCGAGAAAGATTCTCTAATCTCAGTTTCTTTAATGTCAAAATGTTCTGCTTCTTTAGTATCCGTTTGATGCTGTAATTGAGAGGACAAACGTGCATTTGTAGACCTCTTGGCGTTGGTGGCAGACACTAACGATATAAATGGATCTCGCATCGTCGTGCAAACGAGTCGGTTAATCGAGAAAGCGCTTCACGTGGTAATCGTTTCGGAAAGCAGCTCGTCGCAGCCCCGGTCTATTCTACGGCCGGAGCGAATTGAGATTTATCTCGTAAACATGGCACAGATTCAGAGCTTTCAGTCTCTCAAATGGGAGGACACGTTGGCTTTTTACGCTTCTGCCTCGAAGTTTAAAACGGACGCCGTGTTTGACACTCTACTGTATACATTACACTGTAAGATACAGTATCAAATCCAACTTTAGCTAAATATTGTCAAAGAAACAGACTCGATAAGATGTATTATATAATTCTAGTCATATTTTGTGGGGAAGCGCCTCTCTTCAAAGCCTTTTAGATGGATGCTGATGCAAACTCCCCCTGGGTAGATGGACATCCTGGCTTTGCAACTCTCATCCAGCTTTTGTTGGTCCACCTACTTTTCCCCCTTTACTCCATCAGCCTGCGATTGGCTCTTTCAGCCCTTGCTCACGCGGTCATCGCGTTGACTCGTGCCCCCCCCCCCGGCTCGGAGCGTGCAGGCAGAGCCGCTCCGGGCGACTGGGGTGTGAACGGCTCTCGGTGCCCCTCCCCCTCTGCCAGGAGGAGGCAAAAACTAGCGAGCGAGCCGGCGCGTCTGACCGCTGGCGCGCTTGTCGTCCCCCGCAGCCCTTCAGCTCGGCGCGGCAGGTGGTGGTGGAGCGCCACGGCCGGGACCAGGGCATGAGGAAGGACTGGGCCGCCGGCTCCGCCTCCCAGGACCGAGGCTTCGCCGACAGCCGCAGGATGGGAGACGGCCGCAGCGGCATGATGGCCCCCTCCAGGTACGCCTCAGGCCTCCTCCTCCCTCCTCCCTCCTCCTCCTCCTCCTCGTCTCTAACGCCTGCTCCTCCTCCTCCTCAGCCACTCCTCCGGGATGAACCGAATCGTACAGATCACCAGCAGCTCCATCGCCAGCGGCGGCGGCGGCGGCGTGGGCGGGTTCAAGCCCTACAAAGGAACGCCGAGGCAGTTCTAGCGGCCCCGCCCCGAGCTAAAACAAAGAACTTCAACACTTTTATGGACTCTTCTTGTTTTTAGGATGTCAACTGTTTTAGGTGAGACATTTGTAGTTCTGGATCCATCACACTATTTTATTTTGTATAGACAAGTTTTGACCTCAGTTCAAGGGTTCCCGAGCCCGGTGCACATGTTGTTTTATTATGTCTCCTTTGCCCTTTAGAACGATGATGTACAGCCATAGGCCTTTGTAACAAGTTTTCCGAGTGACGTTACCCCGAGTGTTGTATGTACATTTTTTTTCCCCCCCAATAGCTGACTGTTACGCTCAGTTTGGCTGTTTCACGTCTTATTTTAGTGTGTTATAGGCTCCAGTCGGTGACAAGAATCATTCACCCCCCCCCTTTTGGATGTTTCTCTGTGAGAAAACGGATGACGTATCGTTATTTTGAAGGCCTGCTCGACGTGGACGTTCTGTCCGTTTGGTTTTTCTTTTCTTTTTCTAAGACGGGTTGGATTTGATAAAAAAAAAAAGGAAAAAAATCTGTCTCAACAATGCAGCGTTGTAGCAAACGCCTCCCGCAGGCTCCGAGTCGAACTGCATTCAGGATTTGACTGAAATAAAACCCAGTTTCCCCCAGTCTTCACTACAATGGAGTCTCAGGAGGGACACTCGTCCTCTTTCTCTTCCCTTTGTACGTTGCCGTGGCGATCACGCCTTGCAATAATATCGGTGTTTCTTTTCCACTGGAGAACGGATTTTGTTTAGGCCTGGGCTCAGCGAATCACACGTGCTGGTGTTTGACACTGGGTCGATCAGACCCGACGGTCGGAGCCTCGCCTCCTCCGCTCATCTCAGGAATTCGCGAGCCGCCTCCTGTGGAAAGTCTCTCCCGTACGAAAGGAAAGCTGAACTCGATGGAAAGAGCCAGCCCTGTTGAGCCTTGACCTGCAGCGGGCCAATCCCTGAGGAGCAGCCCCAGGGCCCTGACCCCGTTGGCCTCTAATCGCACAAAAACCAGGGCCCAGAAATCAAGAGCTGAACCCGATCTGAGGCCAGGGATGAGGAGATGAGACGGAGGCGTGAGAGGTCGTGTCCCCACCTCTCTATCGGTGCTGCACCCTCATCTGAGGCAGGTTTATTGTACTTCTTCTAAGAAGTCCCTCTAGAAGATTTGGGAAGTTTCCTGCTTTGTCTCCATTGAGTCAACACGTCACATTGACCTCCGAGTAGAGGCTGCCATTCAGTCCAGAGAAAAACTTTCGGTGCTCGATGTGCATTATGGCCTAAAATCTTTATTGCTTAATTGGTTTTAATCAATAGGCCGTTCCTGTAACGATGTGTAATCGATTTCCTGGAGTGCTCTCCAATCAGATATGCACCGGGAAGCAGGATAGCACCCATGAGAACAGACCTCACCGTTTTTCATCATTTTATACTTGTTTTTTATGTAGTCATTTCCATCCTCAAGTCCTGTCCACAGCATGTGCAGACCCTCTACGTCTTAAACCAACCCTCCTCTGCTGGGCTGTGTTTTTGCTCATGGTCAAATCTGCGTTTCGGTATCACGAAACAACCTTTCAAAAACACCTTTAGCTCCATCAGAGGCTCATTAAAAATGACACCAAGGCAGCTATTGATCTGAGTTTTTGTTTTTTTTTTATTATCCTGGTACTTCTAATCAGGTTGAATGTCCCTCGTCTATAAGGCATTTTGTTATATATATATATATTTATATATATCACCACATACATTATGTGACTGTAATGTGAAAGGCTACATACATTATTTGGTCATTTATGTAAATAAGTGAACATTGAAATCAACACAAATGAGTTACCTGCCATACTCACAAACGCCTTCCTTTTGCCTGTATGCTTTATTTGAAATATAAACATAATGGGGCCATACAGTGGAAATGATGCTCTCCGGGGTGGGTAATATAATCAAATGTTACTTAGCCTGACTTCAGTCCACACTGTACATGCACCACAAAGTCAAACGTGGGAGTCTGATATTGCATTCAAGAAAACGTCTCCCTTTAGATTGTTCAGCAGTCCCGACACACACACACACGCACGCACGCACAGGACGACGACACACGACATTTCCCTCTGCTACAAAGATGAAGACACTCCAGCCTTGCCGAGCAGCCGTTTTCCCTGTTTGTTTGGTTTTGTAGAAGTTGTGACCATGTCTGAAAAGTGATGGACTCTGGCCTGGAAAAATAACCACCTGAATTAGGGGTGCACCTACACCTACGCCGATTTGGGTGTTTTTGCTAACTGGGTCGAGTACCAGGGTGGACGCCCCGGCCGATCTGGTGGAGCTGTCCAGCTCAGGGTGGGTGTGTGTGTGTGTGTGTGTGTGTGTGTGTGTGCTGGTACTCAGGCCTGTGTACTGGGAGCCTGGTGTCTGGTATAGGTGAACCACTAACCTGAATAGAGTAAATTGCAGCAAGTTCTATCGGTGCGGTACTGAGTTTTTTGTTTTTTTAAACAAATGCGCTCTTTTTTTCACTTTGAGCCAAAACGTTTACAGCCCCTTCCCACTGGCTTCAGCGACGTCCACCACCCTCTCGACACAATTTCTTTTGGCCATTAGTCACTTTGTTTTTTCCTTTTTTTTTTTTTTGAAGTATTTTTTTCTTTAAAGGTACCCAAAGAACCGTGGCGCTCTTGCACAATTTCATGTTCTGTATAAAATGAGGTATGTTTCTTCTTCTGTTAGTGCATATCAATGTAACAGTGCAAAACCAATCACGACCACCACTTGTTCCACCACCACCACCACCACCTAGTCAACAACACAGCATCGAACCCCGCCGTCACTTCTACGAGGGGGGGGGCCGAACGAGAGACCACTTTGAGACGACGCACAACATCCTTCCCACCGACTCCGCTCAGGAGCTGGGATCAAACCAACGATACGTTACTGATGGGGGGGAACTAGCCGATGAACAAATACGAAATACTCCAGGGGATGGAGACGTGTGGCATGGCTCACACTGCGCCTCTTCTCTTTTTTTTTATTCTTTTTTTATTCTCTCTTTTCTGTCGGCCGAGACGTAAATGAGGCGGAAGTCAAAAGTCGAAAAGAAAGAGGAAAAAAAACAGCTCAGACATCCTCAGCCCATCCTCGCTTCAGGCCTTCACCTTATCGTTATTATTATCATCGTTGTTATTATTATTATACGTGTTATTTATTGAAGCTTTGAGGGGGGGGGAAAAAATAAGTTAAGGAGTCAACAAAACGTTTAAGGTGATTAGCGATGTTCCTTGAACCCTGCGCGAGGTTTTCGTTTCCTTTCTCGGGTAGTCGGCACAAGAAGAGCTGCTCAGTTCACTGTAGGTGGGGTTGGTTGGTTGGTTGGTTTTCTGTGTGTGTTTGTGCGAAACGACGCATCGAGGGTCACACATGACTTAGTGTCGAGTCCTTCAGAGGAGTTGCTGCGTGATTACAGGCCCCGGGGGGGGGTGCATCCCTTCAGAAAGAAACGGCCTGAGAGTATTTCTGATGCAACAACAACAACAAAAAAAACAAAAACAAAACAAAACTGCATGGATTGTCTCGTTGTAGTGACACGCCCGTTTCCTCTTGTCCTATAAATTAACGTTGCAATGTTGTAAGGCGTTTCATATACACGTACACACACACACACACACACACATTTATATATATATATATATATATATGTAAGACGTGGCCTTGTTAGAGCCAAACAAACACGGAGCTGAAACTCCAGCCATCACACGCAGCCCAGAAGACCGCCCCCCCGCCCCCACACACACACAGTAGGCGGCCCGCTGCCTGCGTGAGACCCCACGGAGGGTCCCCCTCGCTCCGCCTGTAGCACGAGGCTCGAGTCAAGGCATCCGATTGGAATGTATAGGTAGAAAATCTCTTCTTTCTCTCCCCCCAGGAGGCAGTCCCGCGGTTTCCTAGATGGCACACACCACTCGTTAGATCCACTATGAGGATGCCGTGCGGAAATATGTACATCGTGTGTTTGTGGGGGGGGGGGGACTCGGAACGAGTTTCCTGTCCTCCCCCCGTCCCTTCCCTCTCACCACCAGGCCTCGTGTCCCTGCTCCAGGGCCGAGGTGCCTTTCTACAGCATGAAAACAGCGGCCCCAGTTCAACTCTGTTGCACATCTGGGCCATTGCAGGCTGGGAAGTCGGCTTCGTGGTTCCTGATAATAATAATAATAATAATAATGATTTAAAAAAAAAAAAGAACAAAAAAACAAAACAAAAACGATTAAGTGAGCTTTTTCAAGCCGGGGAGGAAATGTACATGCAAAACGAGTGAGTCCTTGTGGCTGCGACAAACGGAGGAGACGGTGCCAACAGAGACCGTGGGAAAGAAGCTGCGGCCGCACGCTCCAAACTGGTGCCAACTGGGAGGGATCTAAGCCCGCCCAGTGCCGCCAGGTCCACACCGAGACGCTTCGGCTCGAACCTGCGGCGATGCTCGCCGTCCACCACGGGCCCCCATCCGGAGCTCAGCCCGTTACAGTGTAAAAAGTCCAGACTCAGCTTCCGAACTCGCTTGTTCTACATGGGCGACGCTCAGCCGATAAGACACCACACTGGCATGACACCATGTGTGTAATGCACACACACACACACGTACACACACACGCACTTAGACACACATTTCACATTCAGACAGAGCAGAAGACAACACTGCCATACTCTGGTAAGGCAAATCTGAACAGGGCGAGCTGTGATGAGTGTTGTTAGGTAGCTACAGTATCTGGCAGCTATCTGGCGTTATTTAACCCTTAAGTACATAGTGTTTCGGAGGGGACACACACACACACACGCACGCACGCACGCACGCACACACACAGAGTGTTACATTGATTTCCAACAGGCAGTAACATGAGAAAAACCCCTCTCGGATTAGACACGCACGATGGAAATAAAAACCTTTCCCAAAAGCTACCTCGCACAAACACATAAATAAAATGTGAACGTTGGCGTCTTACTTTAAAAAAAAAAAAAAGAAAAAAGAAATGAAAAGAAGGTCTTAAAAACCAGAAATGTAGCTCGGCCTAAATGCGCATTGTAAATATTGATACGTACAAAAAAAAAAAAAAAAAAAAGCTTATGAGCTGCAATGATGAAAAATGAAGGATTTCTTTCCGGGGGTGGGGGTGGGGGTAGGTGAAAAGAACCGGGCGAGAGGGTGACGTTCTGACGTCTTCGGATTGTGTCTTTTGCTAGAAAACATACCACCCCGAATAAACTTGACCCCACATCACAAATATAGTGCACTGTGCAACTTGTAACAAAGTTTGGCCGACTCTACGAAAGGTCACGGGGTAGTCGTCGTTGTAGTGTCCCTGCCTCTTGATGTCCAGGTTCCACTGAGGATAGAGGATAGCAGGCACCAGTGGTTCGGGAACAGCAGATCCTCCGTGGGTCTTAGCCACCGCGCCTCCTCCTCCTCCTCCTCCTCCTCCTCCTCGAAAAGTCTCCTTCCCTTTAAGTGGAGAACCCGACGCTGTCCCCCTTTCCTCACAGATAAGCAAATGCACGAGACACTCACGCCCTCACAACGCACGCGCGCTCTACGTTACAAAATGACGCATTTGTCTTTATCCTTGGACTCCTTCTTGGCTTTGCGCTCTCCTCCGGACGACTGCTTCCCCGGGCTGGGCGTGGCCCCGGCCCCGGCCCCGCCCCGCCGGCCCCGCCGGCCGCCGTCCCGGCCCCGCCGGCCGCCGCTCCGCCCGCTCCGGCGGCTCCTCGGTCGGCCTCGTCGCCCTCGGCGGGCTCCTGCTGGCCCTGCAGACACACAGCGGGGGCAGAGAGTGAAGCCGCTGGGCCACGCTAGCCTGTTCTTCCTCCTCCTTTATGGTGCATCTTATAAACAGACGCTACTCTGGTGGTTTTTTTGGGGCCGAGGCGCCCGTTTTTAGCTGGAGCAGCCTGTGGGCTTTGCTTCGGCTGAGGCCGAGGTCTGAAGGAGGTGGCCGGAAGGAACAGCCTCAAACAACAGCCTCAAAACGACATCTCCCGATTTCGTTCATTATGTGACATTATGAAAGGGAGGCGCGGGTCTGTCAGTGTGGGATTTGCGTGGGATCTGGAGCAGATCCAGGATGTTTCAGGTGTCCCCCCCCCCCCCCCCCCCCCCCCCCCCCCCCCCCCCCCCCGAGGTCATCACAGCGACACGTTCAGGGGAAGTATGCGGTTTCTATCGTGGCAAAGGTGCGGGCTCTTCGAGCACAGCACTGATTTACTCTAGTCACTCATGCATTATTCAGGAAAATGTGGAAAACTGTGTGGAACTTTCTGTTTCTCTGACTGACAAAATAATTAAGACAGAGATACTGTGGCTATAATGTGACAGTCCTCTCGTCAATACGCCACATCTATATTAAGGCAGTGGGATCATGGTCTTTAGGCACGAATCAGCAGTTCTTGACTGCACAGTGCAGGACTCGGCAGCCTGCAGAATAATGATAAAAATGAAGACACGCTTCATCCTCAAACCCCGCCCCCCGCCACTGCTCAAACCCTCTGATGCAGACGTCCACATCCCCTCCTGCCCGTCCCACCTGTGCCTGTGCCGCAGCAGCTGCAGCTGCGGCTGCGGCGGCCGCCTGCTCCTGCTCCTGCTCCTGGTAGTACTGCGAGGCTCGCCGGTCCTCCTCCTCCTGCAGCTTCTTGGCCAGCTCCAGGTCGCTGATGCCCTCGGGGAGCTGCTCCCACTGTAGGTCCTGGCTCTGCTGCTCCTGCTGCAGCGACAGGGCCATCAGGTAGTCCTGACGGAGAGCAGGACGGAGGGAGGGAGAGAGAGAGAGAGAGAGAGAAAGAGAGAGTTAGGCCAGTGGTTTAGGAGCTATGCTGTCTGTGGCGCCGCTTCCATTACTGTTTTCTGCAAAGCTTAAGTCATAGCGTGAAGTCTCACAAAACTCAACTTTGAGGTTAAGGTTAAGGCTCTCATGTCCAGAATGCTTAAAAGTGTGAGTGTTTCCATCACACTTTTTTTGTCTATATTGACATATCTGGGGAAAAAAACACTTCATGAGGAAATCTTAAAGCAACACCTGACAGGCTTTTGGAAATGTAGGCGACAGTTTTTTACTGTGACATTTAGGTTTTGTGCGTTTCTAGAGGTGATGGAGATGCACCGGGCGTGACGCTACATGAGAATCGTGCTGATGTCTCATTACCCGACAGCTGAACCTGGCCACTGCAGTCCAACACACACACACACACACATTTCTCTCTCTTCTTAATGAACCACTTGTGTCAGTCGCCTGCATTTGTTGCACTCCACTGCTGTAATTAGCTGTCCTCAGTTAACACAGCTGCAGTTATGGCAGCATTAACCATCGTGCCGTCTTCACCCTCTCTGTCTCCTATTCTGTGATGCACTGTGGCCGCCGCAGGAGCCCTCCCTCCCCTGTGGGATCGTTACAACTTTTCTCCAGTCCCAGTGAATCGATTATAAGCGCAGAAAATTGCCTAAATGGATTTTTCTTCGCGGGCCTTTCTTGCAGATTAAGGCAGAGAGAGGGGGGTTCGACCTGAGTAAGCAAGACGAGTAAAAAGTAATAGCCCCCATTCTCCTGTCTCGCCTTTGTGTGTGGGAGAGAGACAGACAGTTTGTCAGCCAGCTCGCCGCCTGGACTCGCTCCGGCCAGCCAATCGGCACGCGGCCGTGAAACCAGTAACAATGCCTGGGAGACGCGAGGCCGAGGGGGCTGGGGGCCAGAGTGGAGCCTGGGCAGCACTGGAGAGGAAGGGCGAGAAGAGGAGCGGTCTCAAGGCTGAATGCGTGCGTGGCATGTGGTACTGACTGGCGCATTTTCCCTCTTCCCCTCTCTCCTCTCCCTCTAGCATTCACCCGGAGTGCAAAAGTCGCTCGCCCACCTGGTCTATCTGGTCCTGCTGGCCTCGGTACACCGTCTCCGGGTCCGACGGGGGCCGCAACCGGAACTCCGAGTCGCAGAAGTTGCCGTCTCCGTCCACGTTGTGTAGGCTCTCCCACACGACCTTCTCCTCGGTCAGAAAGCCCTGGTCCGTGACCAGGAGGTAGAGCTGGCCCTGGGAGACAACCACATGCAGCGTCACACACCCTCACACACGCGCACACACACACGGTGCAAGAAGGCGCTGGCTGTGAGGCTCTGTCCCAGGGTTAGAGGTGCTGCGGCCAGCTTTGCTTACATTGGCAGCCATGGGGAACTACTCGAGAAAGTGAGCGGGCTACGCTTCCCCCTGCTGCAGATAACAGGAAGGCTCTGGCCCGGGCTGCACTGATAACGGCCGGCCAGCTGTGGGGAAGACGGGAAGCACTTGAGCTCCACTGATTGGAACGTCTTCGAGGCAGATAGCGGTTGGTGGAAATGTGGCCTCGGTGTCGTTTATTGTGTGTGTAAAAAAAAAAAAAAACAACACAGGGAGGACTGTTGAAAAGGGCAAAGATAGCTCAGCGGATGTCCGGCCCAAACACGAGGGGTAAAACCGGACGAATCTACCTGGATAGGCTTCTCAGAACGCTGCAAAAATACTTCACTGGGATTCCATTTTGTGTGTCCCGGACCTGGCACACTGCAAAACCACAGCCAGGCTTTCTAAGCGGCCATGAGCGTCGTACCTTGTACTTGATCATGGTGCTGAAGTGGTTGTTCCTGAAGAAGACGCAGAGCTCTCCCTCCTGCACGGTGGAGGTGAGCTCGCATAGGCCGTGGTAGGTCAGCTGAGTGGCTGTGCTGTTCAGGAACTGCTCCGCCACGATGCCTGGGAGACACACACACACACACACACACACAGACAAGAGGAGGTTGAACCTATGATTGATCCGCAAAGACGCAAACATGATCATATACGGTACGTTGCAGAGCGTAAAGAGTCAAAACGAGAGATGGGAGTTTGGTCTGGGGGAGGCGCGTCGACCTCCGCAAGCAGCCGGGAGGCGGTCGCAGTCACGGCAGCGAACTCGATGTAGGCTGCGAGACAGATGGCCGTAGACAGTTTAGAGCAAGCACGCACACGCACAGAACCACACAGAGCGATCCTCAAACAGGCTGAGAGACGCTCGACTGCAGAAGGAGCCCGAACGTCAACTGTTAAACGCCGGAGCGCCACAGTGAAAACTACGACGTCTCCTCCGCTGGGTTCAGCGGGTGCACCCCAGGCCCGCGTAGGCACGAGCACAGAGCGAGAGCGGGCCCCACCATTCGAGGAGAAGCGACTGACAGCTGGTGAGAGGAGTGTGAGCTGAGGAACTGGGTCGTTTGACGAGCGAGCCACATGCGCTCCGTGCCCCGGTTTTGAGTCCGCTCGCTCTCACCTCGGAGGGAGGACACAGAGGGGATGGATGGGGAGGAGGAGGAGGAGGAGGAGGAGGAGGGGGGGGGGGGGGGGGGGGGGGGGGGGGGGGGGTCGGGGAGCACTCACCTTCCCCTGCCAGCTCGCTGTTGTCCGACTGCTTGCAGGATATGATCTTCTCCACCAGCTGGTTGTAGCTGCAGTTGCCCACCGCCTTGACGATGTCGTGCATCTGCAGAGGTGGAGAGGTGAATAAATAAAAACGCTGGGGGAGAACACGTTTCGCCTAAGACAAAAACACAGCGGAGTCCTACAAAATTCAGGGACAGGAGAGGTGGAAGTCCTAGTAACGCATGGTTCGTTCCCTCCTTGCACAGAGGTGAGCTGAGGTCTGGAGCTCTTATTTTAGGGTTAGGGTGAGGCGTGAGCGCTGTCACCGGAGGCATACGCAAGCAGGAGCCGCCGCAGGAGTGTGAGCCAGCGCGGAGTCGGCGAGAGGTCAGAAAGCTTGGCCGCCGCGTATCTGCCGGCCCATCGGGCTGCCGCTGCCCGGGCCGGGTCGGCCCTTCATCCCCGGCCTGAGAAACAGAGATTCCGGCGGCTCTGGTGCCTCATCTCGGGGTGATCAGTTCTGCTGGGTCATGTGAACTTCTGTCGCTGCGCAGATGGGGAAAACGCCTCATCAATCATTAACCGCTCCGTAGCCAGTGTCCTTTTCCCCGATTCCTCGAACGTCCATCCTAAAAGAGACTCAAACCCGACCCACGCCCTCAACAACTCACTGGCCCGACCCTCAGATACCTTTTTCCGTCTGTGCAAAGCGTCACTGCCCATTTCTGATAGGCATCGGGCGCCGGGACTAGCGGCTTCCCCCCCGCGCGGCACAGCTCATTGCGCTGCAGAAAAGACTCCGTTGTTGTTGTTGTTGTTGGAAACATCCAATCACCTGTTTTCGTTCTCGCTCGCAGGGTTTCCCCAGGGATCCAGCCCGGGGCTGTGATTACTAAACAGAACACAGAGGGTTAGGGTCGTTTGCTCGGACGTCATTCGCTAGACGGCGCTCCCTCACAGCTTCCTGCCACGCCCGAGACTCTCAGCCAGGTATTCTGCAACCTTTGGAGGCCGAACACACAACATGAGGCCCCAGGCTAGAAATTCAACGTGGCCGTCTCACTCAATAGCTGAATAACAGCTGTGGTTAACTGCGGCATCCAGATCCTTATCGGTTCAGAGAGACACTAGAGATCTTTATAGACCGGGCTCAAGGTTTCGGCACCGTGGGACGACCTGGAGAAAGCCCGAGCACGGACGGGGATGGCATATGAACTCCACCCGGAGTGAAACGACTGCGTTATTTTCATGATCTTTTCCTAACACCGTTGATCTGGGCTTTGTCCTCGTCACACAAATCTGATCGGCATTATCGGCACATGCCACCGGGCCGGCTTTGGAAACACGCGAGCGAAAAGTAGAGCAGCTCCCGTTTCCTGCCCGACTGGGAACAAAAACACCAGGTGTTCGCGCCGTTTCAAGCTGTCACTTCAAAACAGACAAAACAGACGTACGACACAGAGGTTTAACAGTGACTAATAACGGAAATGTCTTTCTCAACTCTCTGTATTGCTGCAGGAGGTGAGGTAAGCCAGAAACTGCAACCGGGGTGAGTGAAGCTGTGTGACCTCGTTCTGCACTTTCAGACTGTACGGTTGCAGGGACGCGCTTCAGAAAGCGCACGCTACTTTTGTCATTGTTGTAAACGTTTCGGCCCATTCCTACACTGGTTTGACGAAAGACATTTGAAAGGCGGCGGCTGCCTGCTTATCGTGTGTCCCTCCAGGTACGCATGCTACACCGCTCACAGCTCCAAGTCCCCGAGGGGAAAGTAGGAGCTAAACAGTCCCATGTTGGAGGAACTGAGAGAGGAAAGATGGAAAACAGACAAAACCTGGGGGGCCACCATGACCCCGGCCCTGAGGTGAAAGGGAAGGGAAGGTGAGAGACTGCTCAATTATTCACTGCGAGCTTCCACAGGGATGCAGCAAACACTCACGGGAGGGCAAGAGGAGTTTAGGGCGGCGGGCCTCACCTGGGGGTCGACCAGCCAGCCGTGGTAGAGGGGGATGTCCAGCAGGTCGAAGACGATGCACTCGGGGGTGTACTCGAACACCCGCACCCCGGTGAACTTGACGTTGACGTCCAGGCCCGTCTGCAGCTTGTGCAGCACGGCCATGGCGTCGCTCATGTTCTGGGGGCGAGACGAGCACAGCGGAGGGTTGAGGCGGTGGGGAAAGGAGTGTCCGTTTTTTTTTTTTTTTAAGAGGGAAACCGATTCATAACTGGGAGCATTTACAAATCACACACCCCCCCCCTCCCCCCGAGGTGAACTGAGGCCAAACGCTTGTTTGGGACGGAGCCCGGCGAGAACAAAAAAAAAAAAATCACATCATTATCATTTTTTTCCAGTGAAAATGAAGTGAAACCTTTTTTTTTTTTCTTTTTCTCTGGAATATAATAATAACTGCAGGACAGGCTGGATGGAAAAGTGGGGCTTATTAAGGGCCTGGAGTTGTGTGTGACCCCGCAGCTCTGGTGCAGCGGGGGCCCGTCTTTGGGTTTCATTCTTCCCGGCCGTCCGCACGCGCACGTATCAGCCATCGATCCCTCCACCTTTGCAAGAAGCCATTAGCTGCCGTGCATTCCCAAAGTGCACGCACACACACACACACACACACGCGCGCGCACACACGCACACATGCACACGCGAACACAGGCTTCCATTCAGTTTGGTCCTGCATCCTCACGGTGTTTTCACAGTGCGCGTGTGACACCTCGGCCTGCCTTCCCTGTCAATCAGCCTCTGAGCGCAGGAAGACGGGGACATCTCCGTCAAGGAGAGCGGCTCATATTGCCCGTCTTTGAAGGGGAGAGGTGCGCGTTGTGACTTGTCGCGATTCCGGGAATAACCGTCACGGAGCCGTTGGAGACTCCCGACGTGAGCCGTCTTAACGTCCAGGCGATGAGAGATGATGACTCGGGGGGGAGCGGGTCTGCATTGACGTCGCTCTGTGACAGGACCAGAGCCCTCCCTCTTTCCCCCTGTGGCACCAGGAATAAAACCCAGGAGTCCTGACGGAGTGAAGGCAGTCAGCGTGCGTGTGTGTGAGTGTGGGCGTGTGCGTGTGTGACATTCTCTGACATTGAAACGTAGCCAGGAACAGGATCAAACTTCCTACTGTAGCGCACCAGGGAAGTAGCTGGGGGCGGCTTCATCGTCTCACCTGGATACACGCTCTACGCAATGCGCCGCGAGCCTTTACGCATGCTGGCTTGATTTTAGAAGAGAGAAAACGAACAAAAGTCCCCGCTGACACCTGGAAACCCACACCTCGGGTTACCCATGCCGAACTTCAGGCGGCTCTGGACGTTTTTTCAACCCCGTCGCGTGTTTAATCCGGAACGCGGGGCGCTTTGGTTTCTACGGCCTGAGAGAGCACCGCTCCATCTTGCTGCTTCACTTCACGCGGGCCGTCAGCAGTCTGGGCGAACTTCTGCCTCGGTTCCCAGCCAGTCCGTGCCTCTCTCTCTCTCTGCCTCTCTCTCTCTCTGCCTCTCTCTCTCTCTGCCTCTCTCTCTCTCTCTGCCTCTCTCTCTCTCTGCCTCTCTCTCTCTCTGCCTCTCTCTCTCTCTCTGCCTCTCTCTCTCTCTCTGCCTCTCTCTCTCTCTGCCTCTCTCTCTCTCTGCCTCTCTCTCTCTCTGCCTCTCTCTCTCTCTGCCTCTCTCTCTCTCTCTGCCTCTCTCTCTCTCTGCCTCTCTCTCTCTCTGCCTCTCTCTCTCGCTGCCTCTCTCTCTCTGCCTCTCTCTCTCTCTCTCTGCCTCTCTCTCTCTGCCTCTCTCTCTCTACCTCTCTCCCTCTGCCTCTCTCGGCCTGTGTCTGGGCGGCGGCAGATGCTGAATTTCATGCCCCGCTATCTCCCCTCATTCATGTGGCCCGAGCGAAACGGGAGGGAGACGGCTACTCTTTTGGTTTTGTTTCTCCTCCCAGGCGAGTGAGAGAGCACGGCAGCGGCCCTGTGTGAGGGTAACCACTCTCACTGCCGTGAACCTCAGCAAAACCCTGACCTTCTGACGCCAGGGTTGACCCGTCCGCCCGGCCTTTGGCCAGCCCGGGATTCAAACCTTCCTGTTGCGAGGCTGCGGCTCAAACCACTCGCTCATCATGCGGCCTCTGCTCATGCTCAGCGCTGTTGTTTTTTTTTAGCCCTTTACCTCAACAACAGAAGTCATTTGCCGCTGGGTGTGTGAGCCCGCGACGCCAACCACTCGTCCGCATCATTACACTCGCCGTTCAATGCCTTTTTCTTGGAAATGAGGGCAATAAAACAAAGTCCCCCGCGCTTCCGCTTTGCTAGCCAAATGACCCGATCCCATCACCGACCGCCTATGCGAGCTACGTACGCCGTCCTAAAACTCAAACAGGTTGACCGTGAACCGTTTTCGTGCTTCAGGTGCTGCAAAGATAAATGTAAAGGGACAACTAAAACGTGCATGGCGAATCGGCGGAGTGTAAAATTGAGGGGCGTGAACAACCCCCACTCGGGGGGGCGTTGGTGTGCAGCTTGCGTGCTCTTTGGATTCGTCCCAGTTACTCCAGTTTCCTCCCACAGTCCTGAAACGTGCATGATTGGGCCGCCTGGCTGCGTGTGGGACGGGTCTCCAGCGGGCCGACCCCCCGACACCAATGGCTGCGAATCTGCTCGAGAAACACGACCGGACGGCTCACCGGGCACTCTGCTGTCCTGCGTGCCAGCGCCGGAGACAACTTCACGCGTGTGTCACGTCACGTGCGTGTCATGCATCACGCAAACACACGCACACGCACACCTGAGAGCCACACAACTCCCGGCATTCAGCCCGGGAGCAACAGTTCCCAGCTGGCTCCGAGCCTTCGCTGCCGTTTGACTCTGAGATCAAGATAAGCCTGGCAGCTGAACCCTGCCACTCTGTTATGAGCGCAGTCATGAGTGATTTCCTTTCCATCTCCATTCCATTCCAGCTCTTTCACAATAAAGAAAAACAAATGACCCTAAAGCAAAAGCCACAGCTTTTCACATACCAGAGCAATAAACCACAGTCTATAAATACAGCTCTCCGGAGTGTATCGAACTGAATAGACACACAAATTACAATTCAGCGCAATCCTGTACTAATGACGTCCTCGTATGGTTTCCATCCATCATTTCAACCACTTGGTACCCATTGGTGTTTGCTGACATCTGCCTCCACTCTATCACAGGTCTCTCACTCACATCTAGGAGTAATTCAGAGCCTTCATGCATGTTTTCAGATTGTGGGATTTTTTCGGGATTCAAACCTGGGACCTTCTTGCAATGAGGCAACAGCGTTAACCACCATATTGGTAAATCATCTTAGGTCTATAATACACAGTAACAAAAGAGTTTTCACCTGGTGTCCCCTATGGAGCTGAGCACTTTAGCTGCGACTTCTGAGCCATGTCTACCGTCCTGCGATATGAACCTCGTTAACATAGCCTAATCTGTTGACATAACCTTGTTACGTAATGATGTTGACTTAAAAAACGCAACGCGTGGACCAGCTCGCTTTCACAAGCTTGTCAAGTGACTGATAAAACATGTATTATGAGTGATTCTTTTCCGTGATGTATCACAACCCTTTTGTTCCACCCTGATACCGCTGTCGCCTCACAGCAATAAGCTCCCAGCCTCAAGTCCCGTTCAGACTGATGGACTTTCTGTATGGGTTTTACATGTTCTCCACATTATCTGCATGGGTTTTCTCCAGGTAATTGGTCCGGTTTCCGCCCACAGTCCAAAAACATGCATGTTTAGGTTGATTGGACTGCCTTCGTCCTATGTGAGCTGGAGACTGGCTGGCAAGCCGCTAAGATGATAGAGGGATGGACAGAAATCCTTAAAGCTCTCCTTTCGGACACCTTGGGCGTCCTCCGAGGACTAGGATGTCACTCAAAGGTCACGTGACCATGAAAGGGACTTTGTCCACATCAGCTTGGAGCCGGGTTTCTCGTGGGTTGGAGCGGGGGCCGCTGTCTGGCCCGTGGACGGCGAGATCCTCCAGCTTTGGCACTGGGCTCAGAGAGGCGAGGTGAAAAGCCTTCAGCTGGCCCATCTGAGAGCGTGGATTAGGACGATTATGGGCGGCAGTGATGGCGGGATTAGCAGGGTGGTGCAACGGACCACGTCTCTTCACTTTAGGGCAGAGGGCTCCGACAGCGGATGAGCGCTCGTAGATCAGGTGATTAGCACCGCGTTGCATTCATCCGCACTGGCGTTGGACGCCATCCCACTGTTTATCACCAGCAAAGAGCTCAGCTCCTTTCCCCCCCCCCGCTTTGTACATATAAGCCCCAAATTTGCCGGAAAACGAACTTCAGAGAGGATGTAATCAAGCGGTAGCTGAATGACATTGGGCAAAACATTGTCAAGACGCGGGATCTGGTTCCTGCACAGCTTTGATTCTTGACAGAGTCCCCGACGATAACCAGCAGTTAAAGCATCAACTCAAACTGACGTGAAACAAACAGCTCCCACCCCGTTTACATGATGTGAACATGACTGACAGATCATCCGGAGCACACGTGAGATCCCGTAAGTTTCTCCAAAAACGCACGGTAAACAGTACATGAGAGGCCGCTCCGGTGAAGCCGAGCCATCGGTGGGGCTGGCACTGTAAATAACTCGGTTTACAATGTGGGTCATAACTTTGATGGATCTGGGCCTGCATCGGCCGCTGTCATCGCTCTAACCAGGGCTGCTGGATTAATCATCACGACAATCTGATGTTTCTCAAGTCTGCCCCCATTCCACACACACACACACACGCACACACACGCACACACACACAAAGAGAGGACAAGCACACCGTAAAGGAATGCAGTTCACACGAGGGCCCGCGAACCACGATGCCCCGGCGGTTACAAGCTTCATTAGGAGTGATGGGGAAGATCCTCTGTCACGGATTCCAGTGAATCAAGTGTTTTGAACCAATACCTGTGCGTGTAACCTGATCTCTGATCTCAGGCGGAGGAGATCCTGCTCGAAATCAGTGTGTGGCCCCCGGGGGCCCGCGGCTGTGAGGACCCGGGCAGTGAAGCGATTCCTCGGCTCGTTTTCATCACGGTTGAAACTCAGAGACTTCGTTTTTTTCTTCCTTTCTTCCATTCAGAAGGCTGTTAATTTGATCGCCGGGGTGTCTACCGAACAGATCAGTCTGAGGAGCCATCCAGGAGGAGGCCGAGGAGAACAGACGCGATGCGGAGAGAGCCTCCACTCCGAGCTCCTCCGAGTAAATATTTAACAATAGCTAAAGAGCTATTTTAATCCTCATACGCTCCTGTGACAGATGACGTGTTTAGAGGCCGCTTTATAAATAGCGCCCCTTCGCTCTCCTGCCTGGATCGTGTAACAGTCCGACCGGCGGTGACAGCGCGTTTCGGCGATACGGAGCGGAGCGCACCTTGTGTTTGACGTGTACGTAAACGCTCCTCAGCAGACCCTTGCCTCCGGCATCCTCCAGGAGCCCTGCCCGCTGTGCTCCACGCACACACACACACACACACACGCACGCACGCACACACACGCATGCACGCACGCACACAGAGTGTCAGCTGCGGTCAATGCGCGGACACCCCCGTGCAGGAGCGCAGTCTGGGATTAGACTGCCATAATAAGTGAGCGACGCACAGTCCAACCACTCCCTTGTTTCTGCTGTGCGTGTCGAGGACGGCGCTTGATTTATTGAAGAGGTTGCATTTCAGCGCAACTTAAATTTAGAAGAGGGCCGCCGCTTCCACGAGGAGTCTGCACGTTCCTCTCCCTCTCTCTCCCTCTTTTTTTCCCCCCTCCCTTCGGAAAGAGGGACAAGTGTGGCTTCAAATCGCTCGCAGATGTGCTGGTGCTCTGCCACGCACGAGGAGGAGACGCTGGGGCCGCTCCCACTCCACTCTGCAGGCGCGGAGCGGGGATGGGGAGGAAACGGGAGAGGCAGGAGCTGGAGCTCCATCTCCCAGCACCTCTCATACTGACACACACACACACACATATACACACACACACACACACACACAGATGCATGCAGGGCTCTAATAGCCGGGAGCCGGACCCAGCGATGCGTCTCTAAGTATTCACAGCCATGTGAAACAACATAATCTGACACTCCTGACCCCTGTTGTTCCTTCCAAGACGCGTCTTACGTAACCCATAGTGGGGTGGAAAGAAAAGCTAAGCTGCGCTTTTACGTCCTTTGCAATCGACTTGATGCCTTTCGTCTCCCCCATTGCAGGACGTCCGCCGGCCTCCTGCTCCACCCCGACGGGAAAAAGCGCCGGACCTGCTCCGGCCGGCGAGGCCCTCCGTGTCCCGGGCATCGATGAAAGGCGGCCATGCTGCGAGCGAGACAACGGGCGAGGGCGCGTGTCGGACTCGCACAATTACGTTTCCACGCAGACAGGGAGGAAGGAGGGAGGGAGGGAGGGAGGATGAGTTCATCCCAAAAGCCCCGGCGCTCCATCGCTACCACGAGCAGTCAGCAGCTGACTAATGCTCACGCATAAGCAAACACACAAACACACACACACACACACACACACACACACACACACACACACACACTCACACTCACACACACTCACGCCTCGTTTAACCCCGGCTCTCCGCGGTGATTGGGCGAGCCTTACCTGCTCGTAGTTTAGCCGCTGAGCCTCCGAGATCTCTTTCGGCTTGGTTTCCAGAATGTAGTCTCCTGGGGGGTGGTGGGGGGGGGGGGGGGGTGGGAGAGAGGAAGAGGGACAGGGTGACCGGATTGCGCTGAGAGAGCAAAACAAGCGCTACCTTGACTAGCATTGGATATCAGCCTGGCCTGCGGCGTTTTGTACAGAAGGTGACAGATGTTTTGAGATGTTTCAAGCGCCTGCCGGGGAGGGGGGAGGAGCCCATTCCCTCAGCTCAAACGCACACAGTGCACGTCTTCAGGCCGGCCTGGGAACACACACACACACGCACGCATGCACGCACACACAGCTGACCACAGCAGCTCCAGCCACGCGTTTGTTTTCTGTGTCACATTGTTTGCCTTCCCAAAACATGGGCCTTTTCCTCCTAGACCAGAAACGGAAGCTGTGCTAGGTCGGGCCAGCGGCAAAGCTGTGGCTTATTTTCTAGATTAGTTGTCTGGTCTACAAAACGCTGAAAACACGCTGGAGAACATGGATGACGTGGTTTACAAAAGGCGGACAGGAAGAAGTCGTTTTGTCCACAATATGGAGATATTCAGTTCACTCCCATAGAAGACTTTAGGAGCACATTTCAGCAGCAGATGCCCTTTCTCCTGATTTAACAGCGGTCTGCTACTCTTTGCCTTTAAAACTCTGGTGAAAGTTATCCTTCAAACCACTTCGCGGAGAATCATTAATTTATTAGCGACTGAGGAGGGTATGGCACTGCACTGTCAACACATACTTTCCCCGAGACTTACTCGGAGGAATGTTCAGCCTCATGTCATCAACATCGACGCTCGGGAAAAACATCTGCACATGCAGGAACGGTTAAACGGGCTTTCATGTGGATTCTGATCGGGCGAGCAGCATGAATGAAGCATGTCCAGGAAAATGAGAGCTGTTTTCTCGCACTCGGCGTTTCATAATTGGAATAATATTGGTTTAGAGGGGCATGATGACTTCTTCATATGCATGCTCGGAGAAACAACTGCGTAATGGGTTGGCACGCAGATATACTCGAGGAACTGCAGTTCAACTGATGCACCAGTCAGGCTCTGCAGACTGTCTGTCGCTGTGTTTCTACTCCGACTGCGTCTCAACAAACTGCTCCGACTCGATTTCCACATTAACGTGACTGGAGTACGTTAGCTGTGCGGTTTTACTACAGCAAGTCTAGAATGGAGGGAAACCCCCTGGAGCCCGTGCTCCAGTCAGAGGTGGACCCGGTCACCTCGGCTCCTCCTTGTGCCCAGCCTGCTGCTGGGGGACGATGGGCCGCTCTTCCTCACCTCCGCCGCCCGCGTCTGTGTTGTGACAAAACACCGTGGCGTCTGGGAGCGAGCCAGCAGCCGTCTGAACATTACGCAACTTTGTGTGCTGTAATCACAAGCGAGCACACACGCTCAACTCATCCTTACGAATGCCGCACAAGCAGGCATTTGGGAAGGTGTGTGTGTGTGTGGGGGGGGGGTTTATTATCCTTCACTATTTTCTTCGCTGTGTACCTTCAGACTCTCAAGTTTTTAGTTGCGTTTAACCTGGGGTTTTTTCCCCCATGATCTTGGTTAATTTCGACAACATGGGACGTCCTGCTTGAGCTCCGGGAACCACGTCTGCCACTTTTTGAGGGCGACTGCGGCTCGGACCGAGCCTGCGATCGCAGCAGAGTCGCCCCGTGGCGTTTCAGCCCGCTCGGGCCAGCGAGGACGCACGCTCACACGGAGCCGGCTCCCGCCCCTGCTCCCCGCCCTGGCCAGGGCTGCTACGCTAAAAGCGTGGAGCAATCCCAGCTATGACGAGCAGGAGGCAGCCACAGAGAGGAGATAGCTCCTGTTTCCTCTGCAGCGGCAGCAGCAGAGGGATCGCGGGGGGATTCCCCTCCTCTGGCCGCTTCCTCTGTTGACTCTGGAATACATGTATATATATCTGACCTTAAGAATGGAAGTGCTTATTTGAGAGGACGTGAAACCCAAGAATGTTTACGAGGCTGGAGAGAGTGAGCGCTGGCGGTTTTGCACTCGCAAGCGTGGATGGTAAAAGCAGGCCAACATAGTATGGTATTATAGCTATAAATGATAATTGATATGCGCTACAAAGAGGACTGTTGAGAGGCGGTCGCTCACCCAGATACTCCATCAGTTGCTCGGCTGTTATGATTTCCATCATGGGCGGCATCTTAACCTGCAGTGGGGAGCAGATAATCAGGATTTCATGTGTAACGAGACAGGCAAACCAAATTACGAACTCATATTAGCCCGAGATAATGAAGAAACAAGATCATATTCGGAGTGACCGTAGGGAGATGACTGAGACGCTATGATCTAAAGAGAAGGAAAACCTGAGTCATCAACCCAGATGTATCGCCTATCCTCTTTAAACCAGCAATACACCTAATGCTGAAGCCTGTTTAGGAACAACTAGTACATGTTCCGGTTTCCTCTCATAGACGGCGAGTGGAAATAGGAAGGTGGAGCTGCACACCACCTGAACACTGTGTGTGTGTGTGTGTGTGTGTGTGTGTGTGTGTGTGTGTGTGTGTGTGTGTGTGTGTGTGTGTCGCTGTAACACTGACATACAAAAAGAAGAAGAGGCGCTTGCTCTCTCACACAAAGGATATCCCTGTCTTTATGGACACGATAAAAGAACTGTAATTATGCTGCAAGCTTGTCTCACACCGTCGGGGATACAGATAGGAAATATCGTCTGGACCCAAATAATACACCGGGGAACGCAAAATTTGGTGGCAGAGACGTAAAAGCGTTTCGAAGGAAGATTTTGGTCTGATTCTCTACGTGCCACCGGTTTTTCTCCATCAGCCTGGATACAGCGCAAAAAACCTGATCCGGCATAACTGATGTTTACAATATAGGAGAATATGCTTGTATTTGCGCCACAACAGGGACATTTCAAGAAATGATCTGGCGCCTCAAAAACTCAGAGCAGATGGAGTGAAATAAAGGTCATATTCCTATTGAGTGGAGAAAATGGAGAGAGAGAATCGGGTCGGAAATCTTTTCATTTGTTCCCCAGTGTCGTGTCTACGTGTTTGTGCCAATAAAAACTAACCACCTGTGCCTGCATGTTAAATGGACTGAGATACTGGAACAAAAACGAGCATGTGCAGGCAGAGGGGTGTGTTAGACAGGAAGTGAGGCTCGGTGGGCTCCAGCATATGGCAGCTGGTCAATAAATGAGCCCGTTCGCATTGTGACTTGTCATCAAGTTTTCCGCGGAGCGGCTCATCTCTGAGGCTTTACCTTCCACGCCAGCAGCAGGACGTTCATGATGGCCAACAGCGGACAGGGTCCGTTCTCGTTCTGCGTGATGATCGGCGTGTTCTCCTCCCTCCACTTGATCCACTTGATGTGGTAGATGGACTGTCCGGCGGCCCGGTCCTTGGCCAAGCCGGGCTTGGTGCCGTCGGCCCCGTACTCGGAGTGCAGCGCCAGGGCCAGCCCCCGCTCCTCCAGCCCCTCGCTGTTCAGGTCGGAGCTGGGGCAGGAGTTCAGGTTGGAGAAGGACTCCAGGGAATCTATGCTCCGGGACTCTCCTCCCGGGCTGGGCTCCGGGTCGCTGCCGCTCGGTAAACCCTCGGAGAGCTCCTGTTTGTTGGCCGCGGGACACAGATGAGTCGGTTTGGCAAGTTTGGGCTCCTCGCTTGGAGCACCAGGCGACACCTGAGCCGGGGCATCTGCGCCGTGCGCGGCGGGAGGTGAGGCCGGGCCGTCGGGTGTGTTGTTTACTAACTTTGAGGCACCACCCTCGCTATCTCCTGCAGCCAGCACCGAGTCATGCCCCATCCCGTTACTGATCTGATCCCCGGACCCCGACCACGGGCTCTCCTCCTTTTCATCCCCGCTCCCTGCCGGCGGCTCGGACTTGGGTAACGGACTGACACCGGGGGGAGCGGGGACGCTGTCGGTGCTGTTATAACAACTAACGCTGACCAAACTACTGACAGGAGCCTCACTATTTCTGCATTTCTCGCCTGTTCCTTTCACTCCGCCGCCGGACGTAACGTCGCCCATCTCTCCCGCGATGGTGGCACACAACGAGCTCCCGTCGGCGTCTCGGTGGAGGGTTGCATTTTTCTCCATTTCGACGTGCAGACGGTCGACAGATTTTTTCTTTTAGCTAAATTGCAGCAGCAGCCTCGGTCCCAAAGACGCCATGACAACTCTGCGAGTGACGTCACCCGAGTGAATCGCTTTCAGGCCGAGCGAGGGGGCGGGAGAAAACCAACGGCCCGGCCGTGGTGCATTTGAGGCGACTCGGATTTGTTACAATTTACACTCCTCGTTTGGATGGATGGATGGATGGATGGATGGATGGATGGATGGATGGATGGATGGATGGATGGATGGATGTACAATATGTACCTTTGGTCGTTGTATGAAGTCGAGAAAAAAATATAGAAACACAAAAAAATAAAAAAAAACGTTTAAATAAAATACAATGCACACTTGTAACTGCATCATGCATTTCATTGTTCATCATTTTCTAGGGAGGAAAAAATATTCCACAGCGGATGGGAAAGCTGCTGATTTATATGCAGCAGTTGTGCAAAGATTTTGAGTGTCCAGAAGTACACGAGAAAAACATGTCTTGAGGTAGCCCCAGCAAAAGAAGAATTATACTGGAGCTAATGTAACTGCAATAGTAGTAGAATGTTACATAAGCGACATGTCAAAAAGTTGTTGCAGAACTTGCGGCTGTAAATGTGCACAAGTGATTGATACAAAAGGCACCATTAGTTGTATCTATGTGAAAACGTATTGATTGTACAGAATTTCACATGAACAGTAGTAATAGTAGTAGTAGTGATGAACTTAACATGAGTGTGCCACAATATGACCCATTCAGTGATTTGTTATATCGTGTACCTCAGGGATCGAATCCTGCATGTTAAATATGTCTCCTGATAAAACTCATCAGATCAAAATGAGTTCCTCATCTTCTGCAGAGCTTTATAACTGGCTGATTAGTTCAATCAGGTGTGTTGGATCAGGAAGCCTGGGTTGAAAAACACTGCATTATAGTTATAATTCATCACATTAGTAACTTTAATTATATTAATTATATCACACTAATCAAGGTAGCAGTCGAATGAAAAATGGTAGCGAGCTTGAACCCATGATTTGCTTGAAAAAGAAAAGAAACGTTTTTATTTATGGTACAGAACAAATGCAAAACATTTTATCAGACACTACCTAATAATTTCCATGTAATATCTAAGAATTTTTCAATTATATAAAACCCTAATTTATTTATTCCTATGGCAGATAAAACGGTCAAATTCGAACTCAGTCCGCTATTTGTAAATCATATCTGCACGTCATATTTCAGTCTCTCACTTTTACCAGGAGCCCTGAATGCGCCACGAGCGTCTTGCGCACGAGAGCTCTCGCGTATGCGAGGCCATAAAATCTCGCGTAGCCAAACCACTGACTACTACTGACTGGATGCACGAGAATTGGAGAATTACGAGGGAGTGAATGCTGGAGAGCCATAGGTTACTGTACCTCCATAACGTTTCGTCTTGGAATACATGCAGTAGCTGCTCTGGGTCGCTGGGGGGCATCACTGACTCGGCTGAGCGGAGGAAGACTTCCACATTAAACTTTGTGATGCTAACACATTAACAACCAATAAAACGTGTTTGATATATCACAGTTTTATAGTCGAGCTAGGTATAGTCCCTGGCTCTTACCTGGTTCCACACATAGGCATGACACTCTAGACAGGGCACACATAGGGGCAATTAAAAGTCTTCACTGATTGAAACATTCGTGCCTTTGGACTCTGGGAGGGAACCAGAATAACCAGAGGAACCCCACAAAGAAAGGCTGCCTGACAGACTCAAACTGACAAACTTCCTGCCATGAGGCACGTGATGAATCAATTTTTGTAGACATATTTAATTTAGTTTATTTATACATATTAGGTAGTAGGTTGTAAGTTGTGGCAATCAGACTCATAGATTCTTGACCTTTGTAAAACATTCGTCTGTGTCTGCTGTAGAAGACTTAAAATACATAGATAGATAGATAGATAGATAGATAGATAGATAGATAGATAAAAACACACGTATGTATGTATGTATGTATGTATGTATGTATGTATGTATGTATGTATGTATGTATGTATGTATGTATGTATGTATGTATGTATGTATGTATGTATGTATGTATGTATGTATGTATGTATCCACATTTATCACACTAACCCATGGATGTATTATAAGGTCTTATAATACATCCATGCACTAACCTCAGAGCTAAACCTGCACTTGAAACGCCCCTACGCAAGAGACTGCTAAACCCGGAAACGTGCATTCGCGGAAGTAAACAACTTGCAGTCTGATCAATAAACTCAGTGGCTGGACAGCCCGCTTTGGTGCCTCTGTTTCACTTTAGGTACTGGCATGTTTAACAGCAACATTTTGTACTATCCCTTGTGTTATTGTAAATAGCGGCCACGGGGGTTATTTGCAGCCGCTTTTTATCACCACAATAGTAAAAAAAAAAAAAAGAGGGATGGGTGTGTCCTGACTTTCTTGGCAAAAAGCACCGGAAGGGAGGAGGGGGGGGCTGTCTGTATCAGCCTGTCTTTCTGACTAAGGGTAGACACAGACAGACTGCACAGAGCCGGTGTTTCGTGATGGCAGCGAGCTGATCGGGCGGAACAAGAAGAGGAGTAAACAGGGTGGAATATACCTTTAAGCGAGAGAAAACCAGCCCGAGAAACAATCCGCGGCGTCGCTCGGCTACACTTTACTGGGCTCCACCGTGGACTTTCGATATGATATTGGCCAAACTACTTCTCTTGTCCTGGTGCCTACTAGATGCTACAGGTAAGTTTGTCAGACGATTCACGCAAACGAAAGTGTTGAGAGGACGCGAGGAGAGCTGGTGTTAATCGGATCAGACAGTTTCTTTACTCTGGGCTATGTAACCTGCTAGCTCGCCGGCTAACCTTAATGGTAAATGTTAGTGTTTGTTGCTGCTAACCTGTGTTTACTCCTCGCGGTAGGTCAGGTAGCGCGGGTGCTGTCAATACCATATTCGATTAGATTAACATTGAGTTTGAGTTGGTGGTGGTGACTGCAATACGAGCCTGGACAGGTGTTTTAGTGGTGGATGTCCTCTATAAACGTTTGTAAACGGACAGCTCGTATGGCAGTTAGGTATCGTTAGGTAAATTTGCACTGTCTTTGTTCGTTACTACCAAGACAACTTGCTACGGATCGGTTATAACTCAGTTAGTCCCCTAAGGTGAAGGCTCCCTCATGTTCGACTATATTTGACTGTCAGAGGCAAATCTATATATATCCTCATTTTCAACATTGACCCACGATGACCCAGCTTTGAGGTGTAGTCATTCATGTTCATGATATTAACCCAGATGCACTCTATCATCATGTTCCTGGTTTCAACCAGGGATTAGTCCTAAATTGTTTTATAACCACACTTTATGACTTTTCAACTTTGTGTGTCGGTGTGTGGGTAGATCAGATTACTTCCATCAAGTTATTGGACTGCTGTTACAATTGTCACTTCGTAGATCAGAGACCTGTTCTTATCTATGTTGTATAAAAAAAAAATCAAGCAGTGCCGCGTAAAACTATCTAGAAGGCTGCTAAATGTGGTGTTGTAATATCAGTACCTGCTCAGTGAGTCACCAGTCAAAATTGCCAGGCAAAACTCCACTCTTGTGTAAAGGATCAAAATGAAAGTCGCTGGATTTAACCTGAAGATTAGTGTCTCTCCACACATAAGATCAGAATAAAATGCTCAAGGCTGCAGCAACTTTGCACTCTTTTCTTTTAGACATTACACAGTTGTACAGGCCAAAGTGATTCACAATTTAAACATCAAAATGAGCCCATTAGAAATAGCTATAAGTGGTGGTTTAAGATGAAGGCATGAAGGGATATTGGCTAGTAAACACTATGGTGGTAGTAATGGGATTAACGCAGCATTTTATAACCTTGTTAGCGCCGTGGAGCTGAATTTCAGAAGTCCTTTTAATCGTTAAAAAGTGCGAGACAAGTTGAGACAAAACCAGGACAGGGAAATTGAAGCTCTAATTTATCGCCATATATGCTCAACTTTTCATTTTATGCGCCGTGAAATGGTTGAGCAGACATCAAGCAGGACTGTCCGTTCTCCATTCGTCATGTCGGTGGAGTGAGTTAATTAGAGGGTCTGGACCCAGGACATAAGCCAGCAGGACTGCTGATGTAGTTTGGCATGAAAATGGGCAAGTTTCACTTCATAGTTTCTGTAAAAGACTGCTGGCAATGAACTCTGTCTTAGGATGTCGGAGCTGTCATTGTTCAGGCTGTCATATTTTGACTCATGTTAATAAAAACCCACATTTATGTCTTCCTCATGCTACACCCACTCCCCCATTGTGCAAACCGCCACCGAAGCAGAGTGTAGCGAGATTTGTGCAGTCAGCAATTCATCCTGAGATCTTATGCCGTTGTGCTGATGAGGTGTGAACTTCGAGTCAGAAAGCCTTCAGTTTTACCTTGCAGCAAAACATTTATCCAGACAGAAAGACATCAGTGCTTCAGCTGCACTTTCGAGGCAGATGAGAGAAACTCTGGCCCCATCTGAACTTAAACTCTGCAGTCATTCCAGTAAAAAGACCCGACAATTCACTTCCTTCCATTGCAAAACACATTGCACTAAAATCTATGATCACACGTCATGACCATAGTAACGTGTGAACGTTTCAGTGTAAAGAACATTTCTAGGAAAGCCACCGTTGGAGATCAACAGTGACTTTCAGTAATGGCCTTTATTGACCCTTATTTTTTCCAGACTCACCGGTTACTGTCATTTTTTCCACACGGTGTGACACACGGTGCTGCCGAGAGGCTTTTGAGTGGCCCTGAGCTGTGGGCTGTCTGATGTGTCGTGTTCGCTAGCCTGCCATCTCCCAGCATGCTTGGTAATGCAGGCCTCAGATCAGATGTGATCCATGCTGTTACCTCCTCCTCTGTTCCTGTCAGCAGTTTCCTCTCTGTCAAGAATTGCACTTCAGCAGGGCCCCTGAGACTGAAACCGACTGCACTGAGCTCGTGATGACCAGGCCGACGCAGCAGTGGAATTGACCACCAGTTCTTTTTCAGCCCCCGTCTTGCTATAAGATGACCCCCGTACTGAGATGACAGATTTTGGTCTGAATTGTTACTCAGCCTCCCGACTCAATCTGCTGTTGTCACGAGAGAAGGAGACTGGACGTACTCGGAAGTCAGTGCCGAGGTTTATATTGAAGTGAAATGGGACAGAGTAGAGAAATGAAATCCCAGTCAGGAGGTCGCATGATCCGCTGGTGTCTGTGTGTGACTCTACATTGCTCCCAGCTTTGAGTGACAGTGAAGAGTGTGTGTCCTGTGACGGCTTGCTGACCCGTCCAGGGTGTATTGCCTGCTTTCATCCCCATTTGCGTACAATGTGGGACCAAAAAGAAAGTATGGACAAAATGTGATATACCACATAGGTGAACTTTTTTTCTGCCTAGGGGCTGCTGGGGCAGCCCTTCACATGAGCGAGCTGCTTCCATCCAGCTGGAATGTTGTCGCACCAGTCGATCTCTGTGGTTGCGAGCTAGAGAGGCATTTCTCTAAATAAGTCTGCAACACCAACACATTTATTCTTTTGATCTGACAAAGATCTGATTTTCCGATTATCCTCTCT
This sequence comes from Karalla daura, assembly GCA_029224185.1. Lineage (NCBI taxonomy): Eukaryota > Metazoa > Chordata > Actinopteri > Chaetodontiformes > Leiognathidae > Karalla > Karalla daura. The sequence continues at coordinate 12,822,126 of CM055190.1, forward strand.
GAATTAAGATGCACGTCGGATATAAATTTGGAAACGTCAAAGCGAGTGTTGCGTCCGGACGGGATGCTACCGTTTCACTCGTAATTAATGATGTTTTTATTTTCCGAGCAGGCTGTCACATCGCCTTGCGCTAATAGAGTCGTCGCATCCTACTGAGTGGGCAGAGCCAGGCAATCTGAACAGGCTGTGTTTGTTTGTGCAAGAAATCCCCATATTCCCTGATTAATTACAGCCTCGTCTCCTCAGCCCAGTGCCCAGCTTGTTGATCTGCCGCCCGGTTGCCGTTTCAACCCTAGTCTGCTGTCATCGTTTCCATGATTGAGGAAGGCCCGAAGAAGCCGACCCGACAATTTCCTCGCCGCATTCATGGACGTGTTCTCGCACGCCTGGTACCGCCTCTCCCGCGCCGGGGAGTCGAGACTCCCACCACAAGGAAGGAATGTACAGAACAGCCAAGCGAGAGAAAATCCAGGCAGGGTGGTGCATACCTCTGTAGCCTACGGGAGTCTATACCTACCACCTATCTGTCGTGATGGTGGTGTTTTCACAGCTTCCTGGGCTGCCTCTGCTGCGGCCCGGCACAGATTTGTCCGCCCTGACTGCAGACCTCAGGCTGATGTGCGGTTTGGGACGTGCTGCGTTGCCTTAGGAATGCAGATGTTCGCGCCGCAACGGCCCGCAGCACATTCGCCCAGTGTTCTCGCACAATGACGTCCAGTGGCAGCGAAACAGAACCCCGGTCACCTGACGCCCATCATGTGCTCCTCACTTGCGCTTTAAACTGGACTGTCTTTGTCTCTGCGAGCGGAACAAAGACGTGGTCAGTATGAAAGGCAGCAGGATTACCTCTGGCTCACATCAATAAGCTGAATAAGCCCGTTAAGCACGTCTAGTGAGTGGCGGCGTGCACGATAACTGGCCACTATTACGGAGGTTTATCCCCGCGTGCCCTACCCACCTCCACGGGCCTGCGGCTAGTGGTGGCTTTGGCTCTTTAGCTGGAGCAGCTTCACCATCCTCAGTCTTGGGCACGTTGTCATACCGTCAACGTTGACTTGGATTGTTCATTCTTGCATACATTTCAGACAATAAAAGCTATAAATGTTGAACACGTTGTGTGCCCTCACTGATTAATAGACAACTTACTTGCTAAACTGTGTGCCGGTTGAGTGTAATGAAGGGATGAGAGGCATAGGCGTTTCACTGATGTCGTTTATGTTTGTTGCAGGGGCCTGTTTTCTCGTCAGACGTAAACAACTTTATCATTAGTAAAATACGCAAAGCAGCCGTCAGCAGGCTGCTTACCGCACACAGGGAACGCACAGTGAGGTTTATATTGCACGAGGCCGTCTGTTTGTGTGTGTGTTTGGCTTACTGGGAGCCGTGTTGATTTGACTGTGTAAACTGGAAAGGGGAACACGTTGTGACTGATCTCGCCCTGATGAAGGGTTCATCATTCCAACCGTCAGTCCTCCGGTTGTTGTCGACCAGAAACTCAGCAAGTGACGTTGCTTCGCTGAAATAAACACAGTTTTGCGGACCAGTACTGACGAGTCGCCTCCCTCTCTTCCAGGTCAGTTTGAGAAACGCTTGAACAAGTACATCCGTCACTATGAAGGTTTATCATACGACACAGAAGCCCTGCACAGCAGCCATCAGAGAGCCAAGAGGGCACTCTCGCCCCAGGACAGCACTGTGCACCTGGACTTCCATGCACACGGAAGGTATGAACATTTCTTTTTCTTTCATGTAATGTTTTTAGGTCTCTTAATGATCCCTTTATTGTCAACGTGGACCTGTTATGTGCTGCGCTTATTGTGTCATGTTAAATGTCCATAGCAGGGACTCCATGGCAATGTGAATTCCATCCTGTATCTTGCCTGATTTATACCTAAATGTTGTTGTTGTGTCGGTCCGCTGGTGCGGATCATTTCCAACACGCAGGGCAAAGGAAGGGGAAACACCCTGGACAGGCCTGCAGTCCATCACAGGGCACACAGGCCATTCACTCTCACGCTCACACTCAGGGGCAGTTCAGAGTCTCCGATCGATCCAAACAAGATGCAGCCTAGATGCGCGGAAAGTCCCTCGGCCCTCCCCAATAATTCAACCCAGGTCTGTCTTGCTGTGAGGCCACAATCTGCCATGCGGCCCAGACCCTGACACTGTTCAGTCTTTTCCTCATCGGCCCAGTCGGTCACAGCAGCAGGGCACGGCTCTGGCACAGTAGCCAAAAACAGAAATAAATATAGCTTGGGCTCGCGATTTAAAAAAAAATCCCCCAAATTGAGAGCACGGCGCTCCGCGGCTTTGCAGTCGAGGGAAATGTGTGAGAGTTCAGAGACTAATCCCGTGTCGGTACCTGTCCCTGCGCCGAGCGCCCTCCTGCAGCAGCAGCGGCGGCATCTTTGTGGTTATTCAAATGTCTGAGCAGACAAGACTAACCACATTACTGCGAGCCGTAATCGAATCTTTCCCCTTTTTCGCCTCCGACAGTGGCGTCTCCTTGTGCTCCGTCCAGCTCCCCTCCCGTCCACTTTTAAGTGGCGTGTAATTCAAGATGAGCCCTTGTCAAGGCTCAGCTGTTGGAGGACAGCGGCGCCCAGCCCCTGTTTCGGAAACGAGACGGTTTTCGGGCCGCGACGCCGCTCGGTGTCTTCTCGTGAGTCGTCGCAGATTCGTGTCAGCTGGGCTCGTGCGTCCCGGTGGAAAGTCACCGCATGAAACGAGAAACTGTTCACACAAATTCCATCAAACGCCGCAGCTGCGCGAGCTCCTGTCTCCGAGGCGTTTTAGAGTTAATGCGTGTCATGTGTCGGGGACTAGAGGTTTAACTCCAGCCCCGGGAAGGAGGGGAAACACTGCCAACACGTCTGGGTGATTTGGATGCTTTCTAAAGGGTTTTCGGCGGGCGGTGATGTCACATGTTGTAACCTCCGAGGAAGTATGGAGTCATGCCTGCGCCTCTCCTTTCATGGGACCTGTGCAGTGCCGCAACACATGACACCGAATGTGAGTCACCGGCAGTAGATGTTTGTTTACCGCCACCCTTAATTATTGCTAAATGTCATCACACACACACACACACAGGAATACCCATATTAAGCACCGCTGCACCCTCATCTGGATCTGCCCTCCCTTTGCTCGTTTCTCTGCTTGTTGGCCTGGATAGAGTAAGCAGGATTGGTCTCGGCAGCGCTGTTTTTCTTTTCTCGGCAAGCTCCGCCTGCTTCCCTCCTCACCGAAACTGTTTTCTGAAGGTTATCGGGGCCCCGTCAAACAAATCTCTTTCCTGTGTTTTTCGTGCTCTTTCCTGCCACTGCTGCTCGCGTAGGTGTTTGTCTGTGTGGTGGAGACAGTGAGCGAACGCACCGGGAGGGCGGGCGGGCAGACAGGCAGGCAGACAGGCAGGGGTGCTGAACTCCAGCCCCCGCTCCTCTGTGGAGTCCGCCGGGGACGCAAAGGGCGCTGGCGGAGCGGCCCAACGTGGCCGTCGGTCTGTAGATCGCGTCGAGTGACGCCTCAGCAGACCCGTGATAAACCTAGTGGAAACGGCGGGGGCAGGGCTGCACCAACGTGGGCTGCGGTGGACGGGTGGCGGCTGCTGAAAAGATAAATATCATTGTGAAAAATGTTCGTGTCCTGTGAGGAGGAAGGGAAGCCATGTCTTGGACCTGTTCTGGGTGGTTCTGGGTGCACCAGCTCAAAGTGCGCTTTCAGCAGTTCCACGCGTGAGAGCGACGAGTCGCCGTCACTTTTAGATTCAGCACAAAGAGGAACCCTGTGACGTTCGCCGCCGAGGGCCAAACCTCAAACGCGTCTGCCGTGTCTGAGTTCATCTGCGCTCATCTCTTGTGTTTTACCAAAACGGCTCAACAGTCTGACTCTGTCCGTCCCCGCTGTCAACCAGGCGGCCCGTCACCGAGCCTCCGTCTGAATGAGGAGGAGAATCCAGCTTCTTGGCTGGTCGCCACCGCAGCCAAACTTCAGCCTAATCCCACAGCATTTACCACCCCCCCCCCATCTAGTTTCACTTATTCTGAGCTGTAACGATGCTTGGTATCGCTCTTATTTGCCCTTTCACTTCAACAACAACAGCAGCAAAAATAGTTTGTTGCCATGTCCCAGCTGTTACGCTTGAGTTCAGCAGAGGATATGTTGACCCACTGATGTTTTCATTGGTTCACTCACTCTTGGGGGGGATTATATCCAGCGTATACATGTATGTACAGGGTGAAGGCAGGGGATACACCCGGACAGGTCACCACAGGACGCACTCACACCATCACACCATTCACTCTCACTCAAACCTAGCAGTAATCCGGCATCTTCAATCCAACACATGTTTTGGGACTGTTGGAGGAAAGTGTAGACACCCTACAAACACATTCAAGGGAAAACATGGAAACCTGGCCCTCAAATGAATCTCAGAGCATTTATTCCCAGCCTGCTTTCGCACATTTGGTGCTGACGCCGACTGGTGTCCGACCCGTATCTTCTTTGTCTCTCTTTTTTTTTTTGCATCCTAGTTGTAACGATCAAAACGGCAGCGACGTCGCTCCGGGGGCCGTTTGTGTTGATCAGCTGACTGAAGCCAGGGGCACACTTGCGACGGGTTGTGCGGACGCATTAAAGCATGCCACTGCTGCACCTGCATCCTGAATAACAGACCGGGGGCGCTGAGGCAGACGGCCTCCGTGCCGAGGGGGGCAAGCAGATGTGTGTCTGAACACGGCTCTGCCCAGCGTTCACCTGTGTGACCCCTGCCTCTCTGCTCGTGGTGCAGTGAAAGAGGTCGCGCTGCGGGCTGGCGGAAAACTATATACGTGCATGCACACACACACACGCATGAAGACGGAAGAGGATGCTCTCATAGAGGACACGGCAGTTTAACCTGCCACAGCCTCTTTCTGTGGAGGGCACTCCTCTTCTGCGAACCGGCCCGCCTACCGGGCAGAGCGCATGACTGTCAGATGCTTGAGTCGGTACGCTCAGCGTTCGGGATGCGTCTGAATAATTCATCGGTCAGCCGCCTCTGTGAGAGGAGCGGCCCTGGCTCCAGCCACGGCCTCTCCTCTTCCCGTCCGCTGCCAGCCCGCCCTTTGTCTTTCAGTCCGGGAGCCGATGCGGCGATGTTCCTGTTCGGAAGAAGCTTCGGAGCCGTCGGGGTCTTGTCTGAGCGTCGTCGTGCTCGTCATTACCCGGCAGTGCGCCGCTTAACGCGGTGCACCTCAGTTATTTCTGTGCAACAGGACGTCCGACCAGTATAAACAAGAGCGATGGTATCTCACGTGTGTGGTGGTGATTCAGTGGCTGGGCATCGCCCATGGCCGATGGTAATCTGCTCAGTGTAGCACCTAAGAGCAGTTGAGTTGCGGTGATGTCGGTGGCTGCAGGAACAATCACCCGTGTCCAAGTTGGTTGAGTAAACCAGTGGTTCACATCCGTGTACCGTGAAGCAGAATAGAAGTTGCATGCGAACTGACGACAGGAATACTGAAGGGGAAGAACGAATCCTGAGGCAGATGAAGGAGTCATCCTGTCCAGGGATATCCTGCACTCTGCCCGACCTTTCTCAACATCTCGCCCTCTCAAACATTTGCCGTTGCACCCCTCCCTACGCTCTGCTGTCTCTTTCCCTCCCACTCTCCCTCCTAATGCTTTTCGCGAATTCACTCTCGAATGTGCTCGACGCCTCTTCTCCCTCTCAAGTACAGATGCTTCTGCGAAACACCGGAGGCTTGAGTAGATGTTAATGCGATGGCATGTCCCCGAGCCGCTTGACAGGGGAATAGGCAACTACTTTAAGTCCTTCCCCCAGGTTCTGCACGGACCTTAAATGGAACTGCACCCGTTGTAATGATGTCCTCTGTGGGTGTGAGAGGGATTTCTTAAGTCTGAGGCAACAACCTTTCTGATAACATCACACTGGCTCAGGATGGACCGAGTGACTCAAACTTGCCAAATGTCATAGTGGCTGAAGTTTTGGAAACGCCAGTCCACTATTTCTGCAGCTTGAACCCATAATAGTGACTAAAAACCCCCAACACAAATGCTCCAAAACAGAAGTATCCACACAGAGGCTATGGCTCTAAGGCGATGGTGTCGTAGAAGCCACAGAACTTGATTAAAGGTGCAAATAAAATATTCATTTATCTCATTTTTGTCTTTCATCTTGCTAGCAGAAGGCAGTGCAGCGGCCCCCCATCCACAAAAGGCTCACAATGGAACGGAGAGAGAGAGAGAGAGACTCCTGGTTCTCATCTCGGCTACATTTGCCGAGCTCTCGGGGAAGCCGGGGGCCTCATGTGCGCCTCATGTGATGTCTGCCCTTTTCCCCGCGATAGAATTCAAGAGATTCTCCTTCAGCAGGGGTCCGCGGGCTGCGCCCATGTGCCTCCCCGCCTGACGCGATTCTTCCAGCTCAGCTCAGATCGAGGGCCGATCGAGGGCCCGGCAAAAATGTGCAAATGGAAGCCGCCGCTTAAGCGTGCGTCCGTGTGCCTGTTGTGACGCCTCAGCGGCCCGGGCGCGACATCAGCGGAGGCAGCGCCCGGGATGTCGAGACTCCACTTTGCTCTCACGCTCATGCTAATCAGACCTTTCCCTCCCTCCCCCCAGGCACTTTAACTTGCGGATGAAGAGGGACACGGGTCTGTTTTCTCCGGACCTTGTCGTCGAGGTGTCGGGCAAGGAGACCCCCGTCGACACGTCACACATTTACAGTGGAGAGATATTCGGTGAGTCCGGCCGTGCCCGTACACGCAACACGTCCTGCGGGGAGCAGGGTTTCTCAGTGGGTAATCCAATTGCCGTGTTTTGATTTTCCAATTAAAGCTGTGTTCATGCTCCGTGTGTTACGCAAGGCCACGCTTATCCCTTACATCATCTCGTGACTTGACATTTCACCTGGGCTTTGCGTTGTTTGGGTGCGTGACCGGAGAGACAGAGAGAGAGAGAGAGAGAGACAAATCCAACGTTTGTTTTTGTCCTGTATTCATCACATCCCAATCCCACTCGCGCAGGATTTGCCTTGGGCTTTCATCCTATTCCTCCTTCCAATCGTAATCCCCTCCTCTTCCGGACCGTCTTCCTGCTGCCCGTCTCCAGCAGAGTTCAGACGGACAAAGTCCCGTCACGATCGCTGTGTGCAGATGAAAGGGAGAGAAACCGAGGGGATTTGTATTTTTCTGACACAGGAAGGTACCCACCCAAGACACGTGAATTGCTTATGAATTCCGAAAGCTGCTTCCTGAGGTTGGGAAACCCACAGAATACACTGCGATGTTCATTTTTCTCCACGGGCGGCATCCCGCGCTCGTACTGTGATCCGTCATTGCATTACGGTAATGTAATGCGCAATTGTGAGGTGTCACTGGCACATGAAATCTTGAGTGGTGCCGTCATCCTGTTGGGTAAACGCGTTCCTAATTCCCGAGGCCTTAAAGTCGGACTTCGCTTCACTGATCCTCACCTTTCCTCCGGATATTTTGACTTTTTGGCATTTGCGTTTGCGACACCGTCCTGGATTAGACGGTCTCCACCTTAAACCTGCCGTCTGCTTTAAGGCCGTATACGTCGATTTTGCCTCTAGAGCTCTTTCGGAGCTAATCAAAACGTTGTTTTAGAATGTTTTGCCCTAACCACAGTATTTGTTCATGACAGGATATTGCTTTGATCCTCAGCCGGGCTCCTTTGTTCACGTGCACCCTTTTCTTAGCCTCTGCTCATGCCGCTTTGCCGCTTTGCGTTCCAGGTGAAAGGGGAACCCTGACCCACGGCTCGGTGGTGGATGGCCGCTTCGAGGGCTTCATACAAACCCACCAGGGGACCTACTACGTTGAGCCGTCGGAGAGGTACCTGGCGGACGGGAAGGTGCCCTTCCACTCCGTCATTTACCACGAGGATGACATCAGTAAGTGTTGCCCCTGGGCCGGACGCGCCTCGACCTCACACTGCGCGCACACGCGTGTGGAAGAGCCGCGGGCCCCTTGCCGTCAGGAATGCCACAGGCGCGTGGCTCGTCAGTTTGTGGCTTTTGAGTACTTAGAACGTAGATAAGGGAAATGGAAGGCTGTTATGCGATTTCTTCTATGCTGCAAACCCACAAAGGAGGGAAGTGAGTACAAGCTGTTTCCACTACAGTCCTTTGAAATATAAAAGCGATATTTCTGAAATGTGGTTTAAGTTGTTTTGGTAAATGAGACATAATTCATATGAAGTCCATATTTGAGCAATATTTGAGGTTTTTCCAAATTCTGCCAGCTTTTTATCACGATATTTAGGTTTTGCGCGTGCCTGTGCATTTCAAAAACCTCCCCTCTGAAGGGAAGTATCGACACTGTGACGAATAGAGGCGTGAAGTGCTCTTGTTGTGCCGTGAAGCACCAGGCTGATAGTGAAGCGGTTCACAGCCTGGCGTGGCACGTTCGGAGGCAGGGCTGGTTGGCTGCTGACAGCCTGCTCGCAGCGGGGTTTGGCTGTGGATCACGGACAAGGTGGTCCGTGTTTACCCCGGAGCCTGGGGGGGGGGGGGGCAGCACGATGCACGATGCAGCGTGGGCACCGTGCTCCGGCCGTTTAGGAGAGGGCGAGCGCCCGGCTCCTTCCCTGTGAGGAGAGGCCGCTCTGAGGACGTTCGGCGGTATCGGGAGGGTCCGGGGGGGGGGGCGTGGTGTGGCTGGTGGATTGCATTCATCAGGCCGTGGCTCTGACCCTCTCTGCATAAGCACACAGGCATTTCCTCCGACCAGTCCACGTCAACACAGTCACAGGGAGATTGCGTTAAACTGTTGAGGGAAATCTATGCAAACATATTCCGATCTGTCAGAAACCAGTGTGTTGTTGTACGGGGGATATGAGGGAGGACCAGCTGGACGGGTCGGAGTGTTGAATACCAGGTAAAGGACAAAAAAACCCCAAAAAGCAATGAATAGAGAAACGTGTGTTTTGCAGGATGTTTTCAGCGCTGGGCCTTTTATCTGTCCTGATCCGGCCCCCGCTTATCTCATCCTCTGGAAGGGTGTGGTCGGCTTCTCGCACATGTGGATGTGCTCCAAAGAGTTGTGCGGTCGGCGCGCTTCTCCGCCTCCCCCACCACTCTCTCCGGCCCAGTTTCAGATCTTTCAGCCTCTGCTCAGAAAATAATGTTCCACCCAGCTCATCAGCGACGTCCGAGGCTGTGAACTCCTGCCAGAGGCTCTCTGTCGCTGTCGATTGTGGCACCCAGTAGAAAACCTGTGGTGGTGATGGTCACGGAGGTGCCCTCGCCTCTGACTCTTCTCTCTCTCTCTCTCCTTCTTTTTCTTTTTCAATCTTTCATCCCGGTTGCGAGGGCCCTCTGATTAGCAGCGGAACGAGATGGCCCGGCCGCCACGGGACAAAGGCGGCCTTCTGTGACCCACGCTGTGCGAGGTGGAGCGCGTTGTTTCGGGGGCCGTGTTCGGCCGGTAGGTTGGAGCGTTTGCGTCTCCCTCCTGAAGATAGAGTTACGCTTGCCCGGGGCTGCGTTCAGCCCGGACGGCGCGGCGTGAGGGCTGGCGCCGTCCTCGCCACTGTCGCTTGGGGTCACGAGACTGCAGTCAGTGGACGGCTCGGCCCATTCTGTTTGGCATTTCTTGACCTGAAGTGGTTCAACGGGACGACTTCATTCACAGCATCGCTGCGCGGCAGCTGTGAATTTGCGGGGGGGGAAAAAAGACGTTTGGAGCCGGGGGAAAGCAGCTGTTTCAATTAGCGGCGGCGCACCGTGACTTCTTCCGCCCGGGGTCGAGAGTTGAAAGAGGAATGCAAAACCGCTGATGAGAGAGACAAGCCGTGCCCTTCGAGGTCCTCATTCGATATGGCTCCTCGTGTCACCTTCACGAGCCCGCCGCTCGTGACTCTAAAGAGATCCGCGGCCCGGGGTAAGCTCTTCACCACCACTCCCTTATCTCCTCCCTTATCTGCCAGATTATCCTCATAAGTATGGCTCAGAGGGCGGCTGCGCTGACCACTCTGTGTTCGAGAGGATGAAGAACTACCAGGCATCTGGAGCCGAGGAGCCGGGCAAAGTAAGTGCCGGCATCACAACAAAGCCCCTCCCCCCCTCCCCTCCCCTCCCTACCCCCTCTCCCCTCTCCCCTCCCTCCAACTCATAATTAAACACACAGATGGACAAGGCTCATGGGATTAAAGAGATCTCATCTCCCATCCACCCATCCTACCTTCCCCAGTATGGCGGGAGCGCGTGTGTGTATTTTTAGCACAGGTGTGCACGCTCTCAGCCCCGCGGCAGTCACGTTGAAGCCACGAGCGGCTCCTCGAATCGGCCCACAGGCCCGAGAGCGCATTGGTTTCCACGCAGGCCAGAAACGAGCCACTCGGCTAATATTAGCAGCGTTTACCAGAAGAACGCACGCTGAGGTCACCAGCGATGACAAGCGCATTCGTCCCATTGTAGTCTCACTTCTCCTTTCTTAATGATTTCCCGCCTTTACTTGACCGCAGCGCTTTCACTCTGCCTCATCCTGTGGCTTGTCTCTCTGGCGCACAGGGGGTGAACAGTGTCCAGGAGGAGGAGGAGAGCGCCTACGGCCCCGTCATTCTGAGGAGGAAGAGGGCGGTGGGCAAAGAGAAGAACACCTGCCAGCTCTTCATCCAGACCGACCACCTCTTCTTCAAGTACTACGGCACCAGGGAGGCCGTCATCTCCCAGGTTGGTGGAGACCTGACCCCAACCCAGGGGTCGTCTGTCCGTTTTCTGACCATCGCACGCCATGGCATGATGCCACCTCCACAAACCGTCTGCGCGACCGCTCTCCCTGCAGATCTCGGGCCACGTCAAGGCCATTGACTCCATTTACCAGGCCACAGACTTCTCGGGCATCCGCAACATCAGCTTCATGGTTAAAAGGATCAGGGTGAGTTGATTCCTCGCAGGGAGTCTGTTTGGACCGCAGGTGAGAGCCAGCTGTGGTTGGCAGTCTGGACACGCGGGCTCTGCAGCAGAGTGGGCTCAGGCAGCGACTGACCTGAAAAAGACGGAGCCGCTGTTTCCTTGACGGCGAACGCTCCGGTGCAGGCATTGTCCTTGGCAGGGAATATTCCTCATTTCATGCCGGGGGCGTTTTTTTTTGTTCCGTTTCTGCCGTCTCCCCTCTAATTGCCGAACTCTCCCATGTCCAGATAAACACCACCCTCGACGAAAAAGACAAAACCAACCCTTTCCGCTTCGCCAACATCGGAGTGGAGAAGTTCTTGGAGCTGAACTCTGAACAGAACCACGACGACTACTGCCTGGCCTACGTCTTCACCGACAGGGACTTCGATGATGGGGTCCTGGGCCTGGCCTGGGTCGGGGCTCCCTCAGGTTTGTGCTCTGAGCAAATACTTGAAGTACAGATGGTGACTTCCTCTGTTCCCCCGGAGACATTTCCTGTGGGCTTGTTACCTGCTCTCCTAACATAAGAGGCTCACTCCAGTTAAACCACATTCTTCCGATTTCAGCTGTGCTTTGTGATGCGGGCCTTTGATCAGCTCTGCTGCTCCATCCATTGTTCTATTGTTAGGAAGAAATCGTTTGAGATTTCAGCATCTGTAAACATCGGTCACGCTACTGGTTGTGTCAGCTGGGCCCCGGCTACCATGAAGGAAGTTTCAGTATGATAGTATTTCTCCAGACCTTTACAGAAACAACATGCAGAACTAGTCATGCATAACACTTTTTATTGATAGCACTAATTTGCGGTAGAAATAGTGTTTGGTGGGAATCTGGCTGGGCTGTTGTTGTGGCCTTTGGAAAAACTGTCATGGAAAATGACTTTTTTTAGCAAAATAAAGTAGAAATTTCTGGAATTTGGATTGCAGGTGCTTCCAGTGAAGGTTGGTTGTGTGCATGAGCTGGAACTCTTGTAAAGTCTTTCCTAGTGACATCTCAGAGATCTGGTATAATCACCTCATGAGCTCGTGAAAACATCTTAGCAATATTTGAGAGACTTTTCAACGTTTAGGAGTTTATGTTTTCTTTTATTTTGCAGCATTTAGGTTTTATGTGTTTCTAGGGGCGATGGAAATGCAGCTAATCCCCAAGTTATTGTTTCAATGTCGTCGTTCCCCTGTTTGAAACAGAGTGGATTTGGGAAAGTTGAATGACAGGCACTTGGTGTGTCCCCACCTGGTTAATATGTAAGCCACACATTAACCTGACGGTGCATGTTTACCCTGTGGCTCCTGTGCAAACGGTCTCCGTCCTCACCGTTCCAGTCTGCGCGATGGCGATGAGGCGTCCCCTCCGCTGTGAATGAATTCATACCTCAACAGTCGGAATACAGCAGCGAGCAGGGACGATCGATAGGGGCGAATTAGGAATGCCGCGCGCTGAAAGAATCGATGGAGTGTGAGAGATGGAGAGGCGATGGGTGGCAGCGAGCGGCGGGGGGACGGTCTGAACAAAGGGAGGGCAGAGCGAGCCACCATCAGGAATACTGATTGAGCTCGGCTAATGTCCATCCTGTGTGACGCCACCAGTTGTTGCTCGGGCGTAAGAGGAGCGGGGAGGATAAGTGGAGGGGCCACAGAAGCACACACACACGCGCACGCACACGCACGCACACACAGGCAGACTAATCAGGCACAGACACATAAACATAAAGGACACAGTGTTGATTGTGTGAGTGCTCTGGTCTCATGTTTCTGCGTGGGTGGAAACAGGCTCCTTTGGACTGGCCTGATGGATAGAGAATGGAGAAAGTCAGAGAGCTGCAGGTGGGCTTTTCCTCCACTGCGGTTGCATGTGGTTTCCACTGTACTGTCGGGCTTCTTCAAGACATTGTTGGTCAGATGTATCGGTAGTTCCACATCGGATAATCACTGGTAGTTTTTGGAGTATTTCTGTCAGATGTTGTGATTGTGTCTTAGTTTAAAGCTGATTCTGAGCATTTCGTATGCACCGCGTGGAATGTAATTTATTGATTATGAAATGTAGTTTTTCTGCTCTGAAAGTGGGTGTGTATTTGTTGCGCAGTCTTTGAAGTTTACAAATGATTATGGTCATAGCCTGTTTGCAAGATAATTCGGCGGATCGACAACAGTGATCATTACGAAACAAAATGCTTGAAAGCAGCAGATGCCCTTACAGATGTGATCCGACATCTGTTGTGCATGTTTTGCAATTGTAGACTGATCTCTCTGCAGTATTATAACGAGCTTGAAAGTAAAACTGATGCTGGGATGTGCTGTTCAGTTTGGTTTGGAGGAGGGACTCCATGCTTTTGATTGAACCGAGCGGCTATGCACTCGATCTTGTCTAGCGCTCAAACTACCTGTGCTGTCACTTCACAGGGAGCTCTGGTGGCATCTGCGAAAAGAGCAAGCTGTACTCTGACGGAAAGAGGAAGTCTTTGAACACTGGCATCATCACGGTGCAGAACTATGCCTCCCACGTCCCTCCCAAGGTGTCTCACATCACCTTTGCCCACGAGGTCGGACACAACTTTGGCTCTCCTGTAAGTTCAGTGGCTGCGATCGCCTTTTCTGTCCAAGCTCTGAAACGCTCTCCTCCAGCCTCTTGTCTGTTGTTTTTTTTTTTAACCTTACCTTGTCTTACAGCACGACTCTGGGATCGAGTGCACCCCGGGGGAGTCCAAGCAGCAGGACAAGAAAGAGCAGGGCAACTACATCATGTACGCCCGCGCCACCTCGGGGGACAAGCACAACAATAACAAGTTCTCCATGTGCAGCGTCCGCAACATCACCGCCGTCCTGGTGAAGAAGAGAGACATTTGCTTCGTCGGTAGGCCCTCGCCCACGTGTGACCACACGTCCGTCCCTGCCGCTGCTGTGCGGGGACGGTCCTGTCCTCACGCTGGCGTGTCTGTCCGCAGAGTCTGGCCAGCCGATCTGCGGGAACGGGCTGGTCGAAGACGGAGAGGAGTGCGACTGCGGCTACAGCGACCAGTGCAAAGACCCCTGCTGCTACAGCGCCAACGAAGGCGAGGGCAGGAGGTGCAAGCTGCAGCCTGGGAAGATCTGCAGGTCGGCTCCCCCGCCTGCGCCCCGCGTGGCTTCGTGGACGTACTGTAAGCCGCAAACTGTCGTTCCGATAGCCACTCTTGGTGTCACGTGTCCAATTTTTCATTCCGCAGTCCCAGCCAGGGCCCGTGCTGCACAGCAGAGTGTACGTACAAGGGCGCGTCTGACAGGTGTAGGCCGGAGTCCGAGTGTGCCAAAGAGGGCAAGTGCAATGGAGCGACTGCCCGCTGTCCTACCTCAGAGCCAAAGGAAAACTTCACCTCCTGCCACGAAGAAACACAAGTCTGCCTCAACGGGGTGCGTCGCCGTCGGTCGCCCTCTTACCCCGTCGCGTCGTTTTGCAGTCAAACGGATTCGTTTATTCATTCTTCATGTGTTCGGACCAGGTGTGCTCCGGTTCCATTTGTGAGAAGTATGGTCTGGAGGTCTGCACCTGTGCCCGAGAGGAGGGCAAGGACGAGGCGGCTGAGCTGTGCCACGTGTGCTGCATGGAGAAGAGTGAGTGGGAGGGCGCGAGAAAGGCGCCCCGTCGGCCCAACGCACAGTCCCAGTGGTGGTATTAAGACGGGGTGACGTCTCTCTCTCTCTCTCTCTCTCTCTCTCTCTCTCTCTCTCTCTCTCGCTCTGCCCCCCAGTGAACCCCAGCACCTGCAGCAGCTCGGGCTCCGAGAAGTGGGCGAGATTCTTCAACCGGACGGTCACCACGCTGCAGCCCGGCTCGCCCTGCAACGACTTCAAGGGCTACTGCGACGTGTTCATGCGCTGTCGCCTGGTGGACGCCGACGGGCCTCTGGCCAGGCTCAAGAAGGCCATCTTCAACGCCGAGCTCTACGAGACCATCGCCGAGTGGATCGTGGTGAGTGCTCCCGGCGCGCCGGACGCGCCTTTGCGCCAATCCAACCAGGAGCGTCCCTGTCTGACTCGGTGACCCGTGCTCCTCCAGGCCCACTGGTGGGCGGTGCTGTTGATGGGCGTCGCCCTCATCATGCTGATGGCCGGATTCATCAAGATCTGCAGCGTGCACACCCCCAGCAGCAACCCCAAACTGCCCCCACCAAAGCCTCTGCCAGGTACAGCGCCTCACTCACATAGGAAATAGCTGAATTCCAAAGGATAGGGATAATTTGATGGTGTGACAGGTATTCCTGTGAAGCACCTCAGCTCTGGTATGAAAAGCGATTTTCTCAGAGTGCTTAAAGATGCTTCAGAGGAGTGAGGCCCCGTTGGTACTCGTGGTATCTGAGCCAGAGACGTGTTCTGGCTGCGGCAGCTGTGAGCGGGAGCAGCGCCCAGGCTCTGCCCTCTGTCTGCCCTGCGCCCGCCCCTCACTGACAGCCCTGTCTGCCCCGTCAGGTACCCTGAAGAGGAGAGGAGGACAGCAGCAGTCTCGCCAGGGCCCCCAGGGCCACCGGCAGCCCCGCCAGCACAGGGAGAACTATCAGATGGGACAGATGAGACGCTGAGGCCCGCCGCTCTGCTCTTTGCCTTGGTCCCTCCTAGTGCCTGCAATGGGAGCACTTCTCTCCAAAGAGTTACCTTTAACACCTGTTGCGAAATTCAAAGGACTTACAACTGGATCGATTTCACGGGATGAAGCCTGAAGGGTTTTTTTGTTGTTGTTGTTGTCGTCGTTGTTTGTTTTGTGGGGGGGGGGGTGTAACAAACTCAATCAGCACCTCTGCTCTGACAGTCAGATTCGCAGTGGTTCTCACAGCTTTTATAGAAAACAAACAACTTTTCCCAAGGAGGAGAAATTTGCCGATCCCCGTCATGTGGTCTTCATCTAGTGTTTTTTTCGTTTGTTGCTTTGTTTTTCAGAATGGGGGGGGGGCAGCTTTGGGCTCTCTCCGTTCATTCGTTGCGCTGCCAGTTTCTTTCCTGTTCCTCTTCTTCGAAGTGCTGCCGCCGCCAGTACGCAGGCAGAACTGCAAGCCGGGCGGTTCCTGTTGCCACCGAGACCTTGAGTTGGAGGAGATGTTTCTGTTTTTTTGCCAATGTTATTAGATGGTTTCCGACAGTCGCGCCGTGCAGACGTCGCAGTAGATTTTGTTCTGTTTGAAATGAAACTGATCATCTGTGATTAAGATTTATTCTATAGATATATATATATATATTTACTGTTTTAATTCACTTTCTCAGGATTAATGAGACAAACGCAAACAAGTGTATTGAGTGAAACGATTGGCCGCATGCTGCGCGCTTCACAGCACAGTCCCTCCCGGCTGCAGCCTGCGCAGGTCGGCCACAAAGAATGTAGAGCGGGGGGGGGGGGGGGCAGAGTGACACCTGGTATCAGACGGAGGAGGCCTTGAGGAGAGGAGTCTGGACGTCTCCCCGTTCCGATGTGGCTCCGCGGCTGCGTTCACGCAACTGTGCGGCCCCCGGCCCGCCAATCGAAATCGAGAAAGCCACTTTCTGTCGGTCTGATTGTATCGCACTTTTTTTCCCCCCTCTCTCTTTCTGCTGTTTCTGTTTTGGTCTTTTGTTTTTCTCCAACTGTGTTGCGCGGACGACGATTTGTGGCACGCCTGTGGAGGGTCTGGCGGCGTGCTTCCCATGTGTGAGTGTATGTATATTTGAGTGTGTGTGTGTGTGTGTGTGTGTGTGTGTCAGTCATTCACAGTGAGAATAGGGAACACGTTCGGGCGAATGCTTAGTTGAAAAGTTGACCTGTGCTCTCACTCGTCGCAGTCTCTCCACCTCTGTCTGAAAACACTTAAAGCCACTCAAACGGTGTCTCTGGGCCATTTCAACCAGACGGGCCTCACTGGTCCAAGGTGATTGTGAATTTAGCTTTTTGCTTATTTTACTTGCAGTTCTGATTATATGTTTTTAGGACTTGAATCAGTTGAGGGAAATCTAGTTTTTAATTGTATCGCTGCTTTGTTGCCACCCATCTGTCCACTCTCTCCCCCACACACACTGATCTGGATCTTCCAAAGGAAACCCTTGTTTACACCTTCTTGGTTTATGTTGATAGCGTGAAAAATGTGCCTACACAGAGCAGCATGACTGAAGTCGGAGCCGTGCATGAGGTGGAACTTTATCCGAGCGCAGTTATCACTGGACTGCTGAAGCCGAAAGAGGTAATGCTTTGGCAAAGATGTGGTTCAAGCCTTGGCAATGTGTGATCAATATAGCAAATGATGACTAATACTCAGCCAATACATGAAACCTTTCCTGTTCACATTTTCTGAGGTAACTGTCAACACTGACTTTTTGTAATGCTATTCTAATGCCCGGTACCAGCATAAATTCAGCTTGCTTTGAGTTTTCCATCTCCAGATTAGTTGTAGGCCAGCTTCAGAGAGAGAGTGCATGGTACTCTGGTATGAGTTACTGGCAGATTCAAAATATGTATGTATAGTTTTTTTTACAATTATTTTAGGAGAGAACAACTCTTGGAGCAAAGACGGACTTATTATTCTTGTTTTTTCTCTTCTTACCCTTGCAACAGAGTCGTTTTGTTCTCTACAATTCTATGCAGAGTATCATAGAGCTCCAAGGTGTACAAGCCTCTTCACAAAGAAATGCCTTCACTCCTCTTCTACAGTACATGGGTACATGGAAAATGTGGTTGTGTTCGCCGCAAACTAGTCGCTCGTCTGTGCTGCAGCAGAGTATCTGAACGGACAAGGATGCAATCCTCTGTGGCTTCTTCTGTTGATTCTGTTTGTCTTTTCGGTGCTACTGGTAGTGCTTTTTCGTGGGTTGAACTTTCAAGACATGTTTTTCATTTTCTTTGGCGAATTTTCAAGCTTTTGTTTGTGCACTTGTGTGTACTTGTGAGAGTGAGTGTGTGTGTGTGTGTGCGCGCGAGCTTCTCTGCCGAATCATCCCTTTCTGTTCATAGGCTAAGATGTGGATGTTGTTGGGTGTTGGGGATAATGCTACTCTGGGACATGTTTGTTCTTCACATGTTGCTATGATGTTAAACAAAATGTGCACTGAAGTGTAATTGATTTAAAGAGAGAAATCCAAAATGGTATAGATTCAGTACTACTGTCTGATTTTAATGTGTCCTGTGTTTTATACAGTGTCTTCAATGGTCTCTCCTGTTTTTATTTACCTTTTATCGTCCTGTTTCCCATTCTGCTTACTTTGAGAATTTGACTAAATTTGCAACGTGTCATGCAAAATATTATTCTTTTTGAACTACTTGAAATGCATAAATAAACCAGAATTGATCAAATGGCTTGTTTCCACTGTTCCGTAGAAAACGGTATTGTGTGTGTGTGTGTGTGTGTGTGTGTGTGTGTGTGTGTGTGTATGTGTGTGTGTGTGTGTGTGTGTGTCAGACAGTTAAAGTTAGATAGATGACCATGGATTTCAGGATCCAGATGTTTTGTTTCCACTCCCTTTGACTGAACACATTACAAACTCCTTACCCTGCTTTGTCTGAGGCTCTGAGCCGCATATCCGTGATAACAGCCTGAGTTTGTGTCCTCAGGCTGGCATCCTATATCAACGTTTTAGCTGCATGTTATTTTCAGGTGTGTTAAAATTGGCCTTGTGAGCCTCTTAATATCTCTGCAGTAAAACCAGCATCAGCTTTACCTCGGACGTCATGCTGAGGAATCATTTTGCCTGCTAGCGACCAGTGTGTGTGTTTGCTAGTGTGCGGGGGACAAAAAGACAGAGAGAATAGAAAAGAACAGAGTGCATATTTATTGCCCTGGTTTGAGGTTGATTAACAGATGTATTCGAAGGAGTAATGCAGGTGATTCATTTACATAGAACATAAAAAAAAATACATTAAAACCCTTTGGAATTAACGTCATCAAAAGGTCACTGACTTTGTGTTCACTGTGCGGTTCGTGTTTGCGTTGGCAAACATTCATCTGGGCTAAAAACTGCTCCGTGCAGCTCGGGTCAGAAAATAAAGTGTCTGGGTTAAAGGTTATACATGCAATACTCGTGACGTTCATCGAATCACAAAATTGTAAACACAGTTTACACTAGTCGCTAGTTGTTTTCTAGCCTCAGCTTCTCAGGGTCCAGTTCTCCCAGTGCCACATCTTTTAGACAATTACTGTTTTCTCATTCGTTCCTAAATCTGCACTGCGACACGCTTCACACGGGAATTCATAGGATGTCATCCGGTCCTGAGCCTCCGCTGCATCCATCCAGGACCTGCGGTGTGGTGATCAGATCAGGGCGAGCGCACGGGGCTGCCGTGCCTCCTTCTCTGCTGCCTCCCTGCCTCCTCCTGGCAGCGCACAAACACTTTGTCCTGAGACACCTCCACCTGTTGCCCGTCATCTGTCATGCCGCAAAACAGCGTCCTAGAGGCGGAGAAGAGTGTTATTGATAGTGTGTGCACGGTGAAATGAGGCGGATGAATGATGATGAATGGCTCAAGCCGTGAGTGGAGAAAACGATCCACTAGGTGGCATTAAAAGTCTGCAGTGGTGAGGGGACCATACAGTGTACTGTATACACACATGTATAGGAGCTGCTGACTGAGACGATGCAAAATGCTGTTTTCTGCATTCTGCTGTTTTGTTCCTTTACACGTCAACTATTGAATGTGTCTGTATCAATTATCAAGAATATATAGGATTCATAACCAACAGTACTACTACGTCAGTAGTTTTCATTGAGTCATTTTCTTAACCTGCTTTGTACACAACCTGTATCTTCTCCATCCCAGTGTATATAGAGGGAAGTCATGGAATACATATGACTGTGTATGCTTTATTCTCATACCTCATGCTTTAGTGATATTTTTCCTTATAACCATCTATAAGCAACCATTTCTTTTAACCCCCTAAGAATAGGAATCTTTTAATAAATCTTTTTAGAAATCTTTTTGAGAAGATGGTTGTCATGTTACTCCTATAAAGCTTGCTGGTTTGAGTCCTGGTCCCCCTATAAGCAAACATATTTAGGTTGAGAATAAAGATGTGAGTGTGAGAGTAGCTAGCATGTGTGTGCCCTGTGTTCACCATGTGACACCAGTGGGTCCAAAGTGAGTAAAATGATGGAGGAAGAATTAATTATGCATAAAAGACAAGAGAGTAGCAAGAACAGTTTGAAGCACTGTTGTGGAATTGCTGCCTTGCATGGCAGAGTCGTACCTCTGCTGCGTCTCTCCAGCTTTGACACTGATCTTGCCCACTGTCAGCCACGGCTTCCTCCTCGAGCCGCCCCAGGGCATGATGGTCTGCACCCTGTTCCACACGCTCCTCCACAGAGCCGATCCCTCCCAGTGCAGTTTGAGCATCATCAAATCCCCTAAGTCTCTGTCCAGGGTGATCAGGAAGGTGAACGTTTTGTTGCCCGTAATTGTTTCGGGGCTGTTGGGGTTCAGAAAGAGAAGACACACAGATGGAGTTGGATCGTCACATCTTGTCACTTTGTCTTCATCACAAAGCAGAATCTCTGTGTTGAGATGGTCCAAAGCAGGACAGCACATGAGATTTCCTGTGGGGCTCTTTGATTCATGCTCATCTGGGAATAATGTCCTGAGTAAATTATTTACTCCATCTCCATTTATAGTTCTCTTTCATGCAGCGGCTGCAGTTGTTTCCATGTGTGTCGGGGTCTCTATCTAACATGCTCTCTGTCTTTTTAGATCTGAGAGCCCAGCTGCATATTGCATGTGTCAAAGAGTGTGAGTGCTGGGCCTGGATGCGTTGTAATGTAAGCCTGATGGAGGGTGGCACAGTACTCACATGGCGATGGGGAGGTCGCCGCTCTCTTCCTTTGTTCCAGTGAGGGAGATGGTGAGAGAGGGCTCGACCCTCTCCATCTGGTTGACAAACTGGATCCTGAACTGGTAATGGTAAACTGCGCAGAGGGAATGACAAACAGACCAAGAAGATAAAATGAAATTCATAATCCCTTAAATACACATTTTGTATGTGACTTCTTTGCACTTTGCCTGTTTGAGGTTCTGGTCAGACGTATCTTATTTAATCATATTATTGCATCATGTGAGAGTAACTCTTCTTCATACATCATCACCCACTCAAGACCCCATTGAATCACTGCACAAGTATGTTCCTGAAGGACTGGCGACGTACGTTTGTAGGGCATCCTAGAGCGAGTCTTCAGGTAGAGCCTCTTGCTGGCCCCACTGCGGACCTTCTTAATGTCGTAGCCCAGAGTGTTGCAGCGATTCTTGCGACAGTCCAGGCAGACGCCCTTCTCGAACGCGCTCTTGTCGCTGCACCTGTAGGCCATGCTCTGCTTGTCTTTATTCATCAGGGAGTCAATGAAGAGATGCACGGAGCGCTCGTGAGCACATTTCACTGTCTGCTCGAAACCTGTCGGAGGAAACAATCAGACAACAATTATCTATTGATATTTATTCTCCTGTGGATTGAGGGGCTGTGAAATGATGCCATTATCACCAAAGCCTGACACATCCCCTAAAAGCATCGTCTCATTATGTCTGACAATGATCTGCTCTGGAGACCCTTCCTCTGAGCCGAAGCCTGTAGCCTGGAGGCAGCTCAGCTCACAGCGATGGACAATGCAGAGAAAGGCACATGTTGCTAATTAAATCCTGAGGATGACAGATGCTTTAATGTGGCAGTGGCTGTCATATTATGTGAATGTGTTTTGGATCGAGAAGCTCTGTAAATTCCTCGGCCACTTGTCTCAGACTGGAGGGAATTGAGTTCATCTGCCTGAGCACAGAAGGAGAAACTGTCAATAAGCGGAAGATGAATTGGAGTCCAAGATATTCCCTCTGAAGTAATGGCTTGAGATGGTCAGAACCAATTAAAACGAAACGTGTTGTGATGGAAAGGCGAAGCAGTGCACAGTCCAGCAGAGAGGAGTTGTGTGTTTGCTCCTCAGATGCAGGGTGGGGACCAGAACTCTGGATGTGTCCAGTCAGTGAAAAAGCACAAAATCACAAAGCTTATACAACATAAACTGAGCTTTGGTGCCCTAGAGAGGCGATGGCCTTTTCTATATATTTGTTTTGGACTATTGGTGTTTGATCTCAAATAGATTTAGTGAACTAAATTCCCCATTGACATCTATTGCCTACAATATGTATTTCCCAAAGCCTGAAATGTTAGATTAAAAAAAACAAAAAAACCCCAAAGAACAGAATAAGTCAACCCATGTTGAGCCCCTGAATTCATCTCAAAAATGAGAAAAAAAATATTATTGAAGGTTTGCTCACTTCAAGAAGTATTGCGTAAAGTATATGTATAAAATCAATATGAATGCATTATTGGTGACTTCCATTAGACTCTTTACATATGAGCATCCTGAGACCATGTGTAGGAAGAGAATATCAGTCACAATAAATTGAACACTTATATACACAATATTTTTCCTTGATTTTTTTATCTTTAACCTACTGTAAATAAAAATGTATTGCAATATGTGATCCCAGGATTTTGTTAAAGTGCCTTACCGAGGAGCCCATACTGTGCTATGTGATCGTAAATGTTTTGTAGATCACAGCCTGGCTGGAAGTCTCCGCCGTTGGGGTAAAAGTCATAATGAGCCACAGCTTGCTTGATGCCCACACTGAGGCCCATACGTTCGTGGGTGAAGGTGTGGATGGCGTCCACAAACTCAGCGTCATCAGGAGACAGTCTGTCGGTGGGGGACATGCCCTCAAAGAGTGGCCCCGCTGGATCGAGACCTGGTGGGACGAAATGACCAATTAATATGGAGCTTTCCCATCTTCAAAACCCTTTTACAATTTGAATTAATGTTGATTTAAGTTAATGTAAAGAGCTCATTCATTACTCTAACCAGTACAGCTGGTACCCACCGGTAATTCTGCCAATCTTCTGTGAACCTTCCAGATAACTTCCTGCAAAACCAGAGATGTGTGCGCCAAGGCTGTAGCCAATCAAATGAGCCTTTTTAACGGGGTACTGGTAATGAACCTGTTGGGGGCATACAGTCGGACAGGTGCGCAATGGAATGCATCAGTGGTGTAATAAAACTATGTTTTGGGTATGAAACGTTCTTAGTTTCTTGATTTTTGCTGCTGTCTGACCTGAAGTGAGTGCAGCAGGTGAGCGATGTCTTTCCCAACCGTGCGGGTGCTCTGTGCCGCTGTGGGGTAGTGTTGATGCGCCAGGGACAGCCAATCAGTGATCACCACGTTGACGTCCACTAGATTCGTCTTGACGGCTGTGGCTAACCTGAGCACCCAGCTCTCCATCATGCCGTCCACCTTGGGGAAAACAGCACCAACTGTGAGATGCATGCTTGGAATAAATGCACCTAAAATAAAGATGTCATTGATTTCAGTGTTTAATCGGCCTGTGCAGGAATGCAACAAAGGATCTGCACCTTTTCATCCCTGTTTTGTTGTTTCAGGGTTTTTTTTGTTTTTCTGGATTTTTGTGTATTTGAAACATTGACAGCTGCAATTCCTCCATATTGGTCTGACCTCCATGTTTTGTATCCAGTGGTTGAAGGCAGTGAAGTGGAAGACAAGTTGACCTTACCGACCACCCGTGAGTGATGATGATGAGGGGATTACTGCTGTTGAAGCCGCAGGAGGTGAAAGAGTGCAGCTGCAGAGGATCCAGGGCACAGTCGTCCTCACCTACTGAAAACAGCTTGAAGGCTGAACTGCTGACATGCGGTTTGAGCCCCAGGACTCCCCTCTGCTCTGCGTCCACTTCACCTCGGGAACCAAACAGCAGAGGCGTTATCTGTTTGCTCTTCGTGATTACTCTGCATCTCAGAACATGATGTGGTGCTGGATCTGTTTGCTCTCAGGTGAATAATTACAAATAATGTCTGGAAATTCACTTCATTTGTCCGCTCGAGAGCCGAACCGAGGCTCGAATGTGTCTACTGGTACAATTGTTATTCCATCAAAGGGACTTTTACACTGCAGACTGGCTAACGTCCCTCCAGCCTGGACTCTGCTATGTTTCCAGGTCATGCAGACCTTTTTAGCAATACCAAAACGTTCCAACAAGTTTATTCTGCCAGAATTTTCTCATAATCTTGCCAACAAACTCCACCGCCCTCATTGTGTTTACCACAGCCCGGATGTCTCTGTTGATATGCTGCTCCGATTAAATCAGTTTTTACATTTTCTTCATTTGCTCTCACTGATTCATGTCCAGCATTTTTGTTTCTTAGTCACTTTGGTTTTAATAATGCTACAGATAAAGTTGTAAATATGTAGCCCATCCACTCAATTTGGCCCCACATTTCCTCGACATGTCTCCGTTTTCTAATTATTGTAAACAAGTAGTTATACAAAAACCACAGTACAAAAGAGCACTTGACAAATGATTAGTCAGTACAAAATGTTCATTGTATATATTTCCCACTTATCTCAACACAAACATGAAACGTTTTTTTTAATCAATTTAATAATTATATATTCAATCACTCAAAAAAATAAAGAGCGAAGAATTTATGAGACATAATTTCAGCTGAATTACAAACACTTGTCTTGATTATAGACAAATTATAGACAACATTAAAGTGAATGTTGAGTACATTATGTATTATGAGTCTAGTCTAATAGTAAATGTTTTGTTGTTGAGCTTCATCCAAATCCACTGATGTTTACTTCAAATACTGTAATAGTGTAAAACATCAAATGTTATGTCAATGTTGTTCAGAGTAAATTCAGAGTAAATACTGTACTATACATTCAGATAAACATCTGAGTAAATCAGAGAGAGTTTCAGAGGTTGAAGGCCACTGGCGCCCACTGTTTGAACACCACTAAAGGAGCTGGACATTGATTGCATAACATTTTGTTCCAATACGTGGACTAATAGTACAAAAAGGCTGATTGTGATGTGCACAGTTATAAACAAGGGAGTCTGTCTACATTTAATCTACAATGGTGTACAATCTCACAGATCATATGTAGTAACATATTTTATCCACTTCGATTATTGATCCATTCATGAAAACAAGTAAAGCAAGGCAACAAATGTCTGTTATCACCCATCATTTGAAGGTAGAATTTTACTCACCTGCTTCATTCTCCTTGATTTTCCTCGCCTCGTTAAGATGATGCGTTAACAGCAAACAGCACAGGACTTTGACCACAGACATTATGATTATTATTCCTCAGGACCTGCACTTCTGTGATTAGGACAGGCTGAATGTCTTTAGTTGGAAGACTTCAGGTTATGCACAGTCTGAAGGTGACGGTGGGATCCTTCTGTCTGTGGGTGCGAAAGCTCTGTCAGAGCAGCCTCATCACGGTCCTCGGGCTTGAAATCAAAAGAGTGGGAAACGCATTGTAATATACTGTACGGAAAGAGGTGTAGTGCTGGGAGCAGTGGTTTATGGATAAGGGGGATTTGGTCCTTTTCTGATTGGCTGAGGGCCGAGCTGAGTCGATCGAACGCATTGTGAAAGAGCAGAGGTAGGAGCAGGGAGGACACCTGGTACAGTGTGCCGACAGACTTCAGACTTTTCATGTTGAGCCTCTGAATTCAATGTCCCATCTCAGTGTCCCATCTCCTAGACACGAGTCCTGAGACCAAACGACTTCAGGCTCGCAAAAAAGTTGAACTATCCTAAATCAATGCA
This sequence comes from Karalla daura, assembly GCA_029224185.1. Lineage (NCBI taxonomy): Eukaryota > Metazoa > Chordata > Actinopteri > Chaetodontiformes > Leiognathidae > Karalla > Karalla daura. Next base: position 12,847,638 of record CM055190.1, read on the forward strand.
ATACATGTGTAAATAGAAAAACATGATCACCTCAGTCTTCCCACAAACTGTATTGAAAAGTCCTAATTTGTTATGTCAACTATTGCAACAGGATAAATTACAAATCATGTTGTACAGGGAGACTCATCTACTGTCCGAGTCGCACTGGTCTGATTTCCATTTTGTCTGAGGTTAATGGTGTGTTTACACAATGAGGGGTAATGGTCACACAACGGTCATGGAGACCCTCCTATGATGAAAACAGTCTATGATGTAACTAGTATTTTGATGATGATAAAATAATTTAATTTAATAAGTGAGTAACATGCTAAATTTGAGTCGAGTGGAAATAAATGACAATTCAAACTTGATCCATTAACTATGTTGTGTTGTCAATACATCTCAATGCTTGTTCTCACTCTGTCAATTGAGATGGATAACGAGATAAAGCCCTTGGAAATTCTTCCTTCTAACCTATAACCAGGGTTGGCCACTTAACTGGATAATTATTTGTTTATGTATGTCACCAATCAAGGAAATTGTCTTGATGCAGTCATCTCTCACAGCCTTTAACTCCTACATTGTCCTAAAGCAGGTCAGCTGTCACGCATACAAACTCACAGTTTCACACTTCAGGCTTCAGTGAGTCCGTCCGTTAAGCGTGAACAGAGTTATAATAACACTGTTAACATGTTCGGTCCAGCGGTGAAAGAGTTCAAATCTGTCATGCTGCAGCTGCAGGTGAACAGTCTGGAAACGCAAACATGGTGGACCTTTGCTTTTCTAAATACTATGTGTGCAAGTGTGTGTGTGTGTATGTGTGTGTGTGTCTGCACTTATGATACAGACTTTTAGGGACCAGGATCAGGTAATTGGCTAAGAGACAGCAAGAAACAGCTTATCTGGGTTGTTGGTGGGGTTTTTTTATAGGAAAATCATAACTACTGTTAAGTGTGTGTGTGTGTGTGTGTGTGTGTGTGTGTGTGTGTGTGTGTGTGTGTGCGCGTGTGGGTGTGTGTGTCTGGGCATGCCGAACATATAAACACAAGTGCGAAGGTTTTTCCCCGATTCTGTTAGGAATACGTGACAATGAATCAGCAAAAACCTAAGAATGAACAAAAGGTTGGTATCAGTGCTACACACACACACAACTTCACAATGAATTAAGGATAAAAAAAAAACTGTAAGGATTTTTTCACATTACGTAAAGCTGTTAAAGCGAGGATTCTCTCAAGGGAAAAGCTCTGAAGCTACTGAACCGCAAAAACACACTCTTCATCCATTCTCCATGATGTTATATAAGCTCCAATTCCACTTGTCTTCTGTTAAATTTTAATGTTTGCCTGCTTTATTTCCTTCTCTTCTGGGTCATCAATACATTTTCTGCACGCTGAACTCGTTTCAGTGACTAAATTGATAGATTGCTGTTATGATGAATGATGCCATTTGCTGAATTAACTCCTCCTCTGCAGCAGGTCTGTGGCAGCCTGGATGTTGTTAATGCATATATTATTTATTGAATAATTTCTCTACGAGAGTGAACAAAGTTCTATCCTATATTATCTTCTCTTATTTTATTACCAATGTGATGCATTACATTTTCCCCAAGATTCAAATGAAAACAAGTCTTTTGGGGAGAAAAAAACTTGCCTAATATCATTTAGTTTGCTTTCTGATAAATGAACCTCTGACTTGATGCCTTTTTTGCCTTTCACTCTTCATAATTTGATGTCTTTTAAATGAAAACACCACACAGACACATTGCGCTGATGTATCATCACATTTATCCATAACAAGATACTGAGCTGTCGAAGACTGGTGCACCCTTTCACTCACAGTTGTCTTGAACTCTACGTAACAAATGTGAACAAGCAAATCATTTCAACTGACTTTATTCAATACCAAGATACACTGAAAGGGTGTAAAAGGAAAACAGATGAATTCAGTAGGTAGGACTTGAAGAAAAAACAATGTTCGGCCTAGCTTCTAGCTTTTAGAAAAAGCAACTGAAGTAACTTGGAAAGGTTAAAATGTTGCTTCCTGACGGGCTTCCACTTCCTCAGCGCTTGGGGAACCCGTTTTCTCTCAGCTCTGTCGCTGCTCTGACTCAAACGTAGGCCTCGTCTAATCACACTCGCTGTGTCAGCGTTAAATTAGTTGCGGTGAAAGATCTCACACCACGATCACTCTCTGATGTTTGTGCCACTCGCATTTTTTTTCTTCACATTTTTAGTGTTTCACAAAAACAAAATGAATGATAAAAATCACATTGTCAGGCTGTCATAAAAAGAGTACAGTTGAGGGATTTATACACGAAAACAGATTCCTCCGTTTTGATTTCATCATCTGAGATTGTGCATTGGAGAGAATCAGGCAAACAGCTGTGTTTTTGCAGCTGAGCTCAAGCTGGGCTGTTGTAAGACTCAGTGCAGAACAGTCTCACAGTTGACAATGTTCAAATGCCTGATCATTGAACATCAGTGCAGGTCTGAGTGTAGCCCTCTGTCTGACTGTGATGCCTGCAGCAAGTTATTCCCTTATCCTGTGCATCTCAGAACAACACAGACAACAAAGCAAAGTCCATTGTTTTGCACCTTCATGTCACATTTTCAAAAAATATATTTCGTTTTGTGCTTTGTTGCAACATTAGGATTGAATGTTGAACCTGGAGGCGGGCCGATAAGCCATACCAGAAGTGTATTTTCTTCCATCCTTTTCCTTTTTTTTTCTTTTACCAGCTTTGAAGACTTTTAATGTAAACATTTACAGTCAGTGGACGCATATTGCTCACTGACTCACACACAATTCATCAACAAAGTCAGTGACATTTATGAGGGTTTCTGCTGGAAGCAAAAAAACACTTTCGCTTTGCGCATGCTTGAATATCTCATGATAAGTTAGGTATCACACGTGGCTGGAATTCAACAAAATTCAGCAAAATGTTTGCGTGAAAAAAAAAATGCAGGAGATGAGCGGAAAAGAAAGCAAAACCAGTGTCGTCATTTAAGGCTGGATGTTCTACATTAAAATGTTAGCAAGAGAAAGCAAATTGGTCACATTTTTTACACATGCAAAGTGAAATAGAGAAAGAATATAATCTCACAAAACAGACACCTCCAACACACCAGCTAGAAATAATATAAATTACAACTTAACCACACAAATCGAAAGTTTTCTATGTGCTATATATCGTTAATGCCCCTGTTTGTTAAGTAGGTAAGTTGTAAAAATACAATGCTGTACAGAAACTTGGCAAATATTTCTAACAAGAGGAGATGATCCCAGTTAGGAAATAGGAGAATACTGCATAGCTATAATTCAGTGGAAAGTCTTTCTCTTCCTCAGAGAAAACTCTTGACGTATAAAGGAAGAGGATGTACTTTGAGTTTTGGAATAGGAAAAAGCTCCTAGCAGGTAAAACCTGTAAATAAACCAGGCCTTCCTCAAAACGTTTCTTTAAAGGCGTCATAAAACATTCATGCACATTTGACAAATGACTGTGTAACTGCAGAGTGCAGTCTGGTGCACACCTTATATCAAACTGATGCATGCCTTGTATCAAACCAAAGACTGTGATTTGTTTTTAGTAGGAATGTATAAAACTACTCTAGTTTCGCCCTCTGAGGGAGGTGAACATCAGCTGCTTTGTTGCTTTGGTCTGCAAACCTTCTTCTCCGTTTTAACTCATTGCTATTATCTCATATTTGTCCTGAACGTTCTTCTCTTCCTGTTTTTCGGGCTCGGGGTGGTGCAGCTCCACGAAGAGGAAGTAGACGCCAGCTCCGACCGCTCCGCCCACCATGGGCCCGGCCACGGGGATCCACCACCAGCAACCTCCAGCTCTGCAGCGAGGATGACCAGCAGCCAACGTTAAAACGCATTTCAACAGTGCATCAGCCACGGTTTACACAGTAGCCTGCACGAATTACACAATTACTCCAGTGCCTGGCCGACCTGGCGTCTAATCTGATGTCACACTCCAGTCACATGGGGTGGATGGTCCAGATGGTTCATTCAGGTCATCGGACGACTTGAATGACTTAATCTGATATCTTTTGAGATTAAAAGTACGGTAAAGTTTTGAATTATTTTGCAGATAAGATAAAAAATAACAAGAGGTTACAACTTGGACACTGTGGGCCATGTTTACTGCTATTACTGCTTATAATAAAATTATTGAGCTCTATTTTGGGAAAAAATTGTATCCATCTTGACCCCTGCTACCTAATAAAAGTGGGGAAATTGTGACCTCTGCTCTTCCAATTCTGAACATGCATTGTTCAGCTTTACAGAAGAATGCATCAAATAGCTTTTACAGTCTGCAAAATGAAATACTTCACCCGGAAGTGCCCTATATGTTTATGTTTGTATCATCCTACCTGCGGGGTGTTATAGGCAGTTATCCCAGATTACAGTAAAGTCTTAAGGAGCTCTCTGTGTCAGAGCGACTGCCTGTGTCCTCATTCTCACTCTGAGGGGGGGGGGCAACCACCAGGGGCCAGCCTCCTGCTGGTCAGTGTGGCTGTAAGGGTCTGTGGACTGCAGGTGAAAGGGCTTCGGTTTAAGAGAGCTGAGGCGTTGGCCCGAAAGTAAACAAGCGTCTGAGCGGGTCATCTTTCTCCCATGCAGACACTCAGGAAGTGGACTAATGGAGGAGAGGCGACTGGATTACAGACGTTAATCTAGGCCCACGGCTAAGATGATCAGGCCAGGAGACGGACTCCCAGTGGGTCACATTGACGCTGTATTGACACTGAATGAAGCCAAGCACCAACCGTCACACCCACAGCTGAAAATCGTCGTAGTCTTCGGAAGCCTACGTGCTTTTTTCTCCCATGTTATACAACATTTGTAGATGCTGTGTTTTATCACAGATAAAAGGTCTAGAATTAGCACATACAGTATCATACTGAGGATTAATGTGTGCATTAAAGTAATCTTGCTCTACTTTTGTAAAGTCATGGGAACCATCTGGTTCACAGTTAAAGCAGTGGTAAGGAGAGGGAGAGCTTCAGAAAGATCAGTGTTTAGATAGCGTTAAAACACATCATATCAGACTGTTCTGTTGACATAAATCAAGAATTCTGCTTTAGAGAGCAACTTGTTGACTTAGATCTGCACTTACACAGTTCTTTTATAGTGGTGCTCTGATCCAAGCAGTGTTTTGTTCTTAGTTTGACAGCCACATCCTCTCCACTCCTAATGCGTGTCAGCCTTGGCGTCCTCAGACACATTCAAGGCCAGAGGTTAACAAAAAGCCAGGGCGGGCCCGGTGACAAATAGGGAGCTGAGGCAAAGGCTCAAACTGCATAAATCTGTCACCACTCAAAACAGATACTGGCAACATGTGAGAGAAGAAAAGCTTTGATTTGGGAGGTGGAGAGAGGTGGCTCCCATCAAGCCGAAGTAGTTCTCATCTCTGTACAGAGCTGTGAGAGCCGTGAAAGGCTTCAGAGAGTGTCTGACACACTCAGTTTAACCATTCATCATCTCGGTGGAAAACAGGATGTTGTTCTCAGCAGAGTTTGGTATGAGGTTGAGGAAACATTGACACAAATGTGATCTGGAAGGATCTGGAAACTGAGCCTGTGGAGCTGGCAGAGTTGATTGGTGAGGCGCCAGGCGTGGCTGAGATTAGCTCTTGATATGTTGGCAGCTTTGGATACTTTGGAAGACGACAGGTAACGTGCCTCATTGTTGTGGCAACGATTTCGGAAAATATAAGAGGCTCTGGCTATGCACCAGGGTCAACACTGGCTCACAAAGGTGATCGGAGGAATGTGTTCCAAGTTTCCAACCATCACACCTCTTGCCTCTGTGACGATTAAATCTCTGTAAAGACAATAGAGGCATGAGTTGATCAATGATACTACAATGTCAATCGATCTCACCAGTGATGGAGGATCAATGTTTTAGCTTTAGCATAGACAGGAGTGATTCATGTTCGCCAAATAGCCTACAGGAGGTTTTCCATCTATCCATTTCCTTAACTCACTTTATACCTCACCAATGTCATGGGGGTCTGCTGGAGCCTATCCCGGCTCTCATAGGGCGAAGGCAGAGAACACACCCTGGACTGGTCGCCCCACAGACATGGGACGGGAGGTTTTACTTTTCAGACATGTTCCCAGTGAGATCTACTGGGTGTACAGTAAACACGGCCTGCTGCTGTGAGCTGTTTAATTTCTATACGTGTAACGTGACTGCTTTGTTTGCATTCTTGACAAAGTCCAAAGTGAAAGTGAGACAGGGGGTTGGGGGACCTTGTCCTTCTGTCCTGTTTACAGCATGTAGACAGTCTCTGACATGTGCTACTCCGTGGCATCTAATGTTGCTCTCTGTGTGGCACAGAAGGTTTGTGTCAAGCTGCTGAAGACGTTGAACATTTTTCTCAGAGGTCGACTTCACTAAATTAATTAACTATTTGGATTACATGTATCAGGAGGCTATAAAGACATAAACTATTATGTTGTTCCATATCTGGAAAGGACTGATGCTGATAAATGCTGCATATTAGCAGAAAAGACAACAAACAATATGTTGTGCTCTTGACTTGTTTCTGCTGCCTCCAAGTGGCCAAAAAACAGCAACCATACAAATGGTACTTTCACTAGAAAGATATTTTGTATTTTTATAAATCAAGACATTCCAACTTTGTGAGCATGACTAGAAGATACCAGCAAAAAATAACATCCACGCTAGATGACAAACAGCTGTGTAAAAGGAAGATGAAGATATAGGGTAGCACAAAACTGTGCCTCCCAGTAATGAATCTTTGAATATTTCATATTCATGTGCAGAGAATCTCTCTCTGTTGACTGAAATCCCCAAACCCCTTTTGGAAACGCAGGAAATACACACATAGTCTTTGAAATATTAATTCTGATTGTCGAGAGAGCAGAGATGGGGCCACAAATGCGGCATGCGTGTGGGAAAGAGCTGTTTCTTACATCACACATCTACTACAGCCCAGACACCAGAGAGGGAGACAGCGGCACTACGAGATGCACTTTAAGTTCTTTCAGGTCAGCAGATGAAACAAACATCTACTTCCCAGCGTACTTGAAGAGGGGAAAACCACTTTTCTCTTGCAAATTGAAATTACCTGAACACCTCCATGCCCCAGCCTGCGACAGCTGTGAAGAAGCGTGGGCCCAGGTCTCGAGCCGGGTTGATTGGGTATCCACAGTTGAGACCCATGGACACTCCGATGGCCATGATGATGAGGCCGATGCACAGAGGCTCCATGCCTTTAGGAGCGCCTATGTTCTTCCTGTCGGTGATGGCCAGGATGCACAGGATCAGAGCACCGGTGGCAATAACCTTGGAAACAAGAAGCAAAAAGCACTGGATAAGTAGTGTAACTTCAGTCTTATTCACACAGTTCAGAACTATCACAATATTCATTGTGAGGTTGTTGTGACTATTCCCAAAATGGTATCACAACTTCCTCTTGCTGTGTTGTTGTTGTTGTTGTTTTTGAGAGGATGTTTTTGAGTTACCTCATCCATAGTGGTGACCTCTGCCCTACGTTATTCTGTCTAAGCTTATTATGTGGGCTTCCCCTTTCCCCTGGTTTCAGTCTGTATAAGACAGCTTTACTTTATACCTGTCTGAGGCAATGGATTACTATTACTACTATATTAAAACATACACAAAATTTCACCTTAACATGAACTTCAACTTCATCCTCCACTTCAATTTTATACATTTATAGTTATACTTTATGTAGTGCCAGTTCATAACAATGTTATCTCAAGACACTTTACATGAAGAAAACAACAAGCAACACACACTGTCCAACAAAACTAAACAGGTACCTATGAACCGCAGAGGCAACAGGGGAGGAAAAAAATCCCTTTGACGGTGAGAAAACCTCAGGCAGAACCAGGCTCAGAGAGGGTGGAGCTCTGCCAACTCCTGGTTAGGTTGCAACAGAGGTATGTATATATAGGACAGAATCAGTAATAATGTGATTGGTCTGGTTCACAGTTAAGATCCCGGATTTACTGGAGGTGAATATTTCATTTAAAGGTGCATTTTAAGTAAGGCACACAGTTTCTTTTGAGGTTTGTTATAGCTTTAAGTAACAACAGCGATTAATTGTCAGTATGTCTGATAATGTAGTAAATCCCTACGAAATTGTGCCTGTATTCTAAAAATACTAACACACACACACACACATATATATATATATGTATATATACATATACTGATGACACACTGCCTTTACAAACATATATAATGACACGTGCATCTCGCTTTGCACACATCCAGAACAGATGGGGGTTATTCTCAGCATTAGAGTGGAGATGTTCATACATCAGTAAACAACTCGCATGTCCATTAAAGCTTACATTCATATCCATGAGTGCACTGACTGTGTGCTCACATGCATCTCTGTATGCTCTAGTGGCTCCCACAGACACAGAGTCCTGTTTGCTCCCTCATTGACATGGATGAATCCAGATAGAAGAGAAAACCAGACCTCATAGGAGATTCAGTGTTGTGCTTTGCAGTCAATTTTAAGTCGGTTATTTATGAGGGGCTTCTAAATTAATCATAAATTCATCTTAGGTCCCACCTGATCAACAAACCCATTCAGGACAGAGAGATGCTTGGCAGGGTAAGATGCAAATATGTTGGCAGTGGCATTTGCACCAGTAACAGCAAAGTCACCATTGGTATATTCCATCAAAGCATCTGTTGGAAAGAAAAAAAAATACAACATAGATAAATAACTGTTGATTTTTTTACAGACAAGCCCTTCTAACAATCTATTCTCAGATATCAAAAGTGTGCAGATATTATTGAAAAAAATACCCTTTGCAGGTGGGTGTCTCATGAAGCAGAAACAATAACCTCACTCTTGATGGGTGTTATCCTGATGCCCTGAGACAAATCTATGGTAGAGAGGACATTTACACCCACCGTAATACAATCCGTAGACAGCACAGGACCCAGCAAAAGCCCCCAGGAACTGTGCCACCACGTACACAGGGAACTTCTTAAGAGGGAGCTTCCCCAGGATCACCATAGCCAGAGAGACTGCAGGGTTCACATGGGCTCCTGGATAATATAACATGACATGATATGACATGGTATGGTATTGTATTGTATGACATGGTATGGCATGCCATGACTTACCATAACAAAACTAAACATAACATAACATAACATAACATAACATAACATAACATAACATAACATAACATAACATAACATAACATAACATAACATAACATAACATAACATAACATCATGCAACGTAATGTAAAACAACATAACGTAAAATGAGATGACATGATGAAACATAACATAAAATGACATGACATGACATAAAATAACATAACATAACATAGCATAACATGACATGACATGACATGACAAAACGATAATGGCATCATATAGCCTAATATATAAAAAACAAACTAATGTAATGGAATTAATGTGATCTAGTATAGGATATTAACATAACATAACAGAATATAACATTGACACCTCTAGATATCTATAGCTACAAAAGCCTTTGTAAAACCTTCAATGTAGCCTTAACCTCCCCTTAGAATCATAATTTTTCAGCGATAGATACACGTTCAAATGGGACACATCAATGCCTGAGCTGAGATGGATGACTTAGTCGAGCGTTTTAAAAGTCTCTTGTGCTTTGCGTGTCCAGCGGATTAAAGCTGTCGGTGACGGGCTGTCTGATCACTGGGCTGGAACCCTCTGGTGCTCATTCATTGAAAAGTTTCAGGGTATTTTCAAACAGAGAGCACTGGGTTTATGTGTGTAGAGCTGGCCTGTTTTCCTATATTGTCCTCGAGAGGCGTGTTTGAACACATTCCAGCCAAATGTGACTGGGCTGCAATGGCAGTGTGGGGTCATTTATTTAACACTCTGGGATCTTGGCTTTGACCTCGCTGTGGTCACACCACTGGGGGTATCAGCCATGCGCCCATTGTTAATCTCCCCATCCTGTTCACAAACACTGCCTACAACAACCAGCCAGACCTGCCTGCCTGAATTGCATCTGACATAATCTGCCTGAATCTGCTTAAGGCACACGTAGACTGCAGGTCATTAGAGTGACCATGATGTGTCACACTTACGGTACTCTGTCATCTAAAATCTGAGACTACAAAGTGAAAACAATTGTGTTTTCTTCTCCTATGGGGCCGTCCTGCCAGGGAAGCCTAGAAAGCCAGGCTTGTCACACCTGACTCCCCTCCTCTCCAGAGACCCATGCCCCAGTAAAGCTCATTAGTCCAATACCTATGATCATCTTCAGAGATGTCGTTGGACAGAAGCTTCCCGCTGCGCTGTGGACCCTGGGGCTGAATGGCCCAGTCATGCAGCAAAAGCTCTCCATATATTAACCTCCCTGTCCTCGGGCTTCTCTGCTATTCCTCTGAAGCTTTACAAGTCCTCTCATTAAACACGTAGCACAAGTAACCCTGCAACATGAGTAACAGTGATCACAACAGCCCTCCTAAGCAAGACAGAGATAAAAAGCTCATTCATGAGTTAGTATGTTCATATACAGTGCTTCTTCTCCTCTCTGTTCAACATATCTAGAAAAAGCTCTTCAAATGTGCTAAATAAGTGCACAGGGACAGCATATTTGGGCCATTCTCTAACTGCCTTTTCATAACTGTAAGACATGTTTGCAGCTTACACCAGCACCTGGTTGCAGCTTGTCTTGGCACTAAGGCTGTGAAACAGGGGGAAACACAGAGCCAGGCTCAGTCAGGAGGAAACAATTGGCCAACGACTCTGAGGCTCACTAATTAACGTGTTTCATTTCATCCAATCTGTGCACAAACCTGAACCTGTCCTTTAATGTGCTTGTTAGACACAAATTGTCATTTTCACACTTTGACTTTTGTAAAACAAACAAGACCTAAGACTGTTAAATTATGATTTTTTTTTTCAGGCTTCTACTGTTTTAGCCTTTTGCTGTATTTGCCGTTTTTGTATAAAATGTGGGTCAACCGCATAAAGCAGGCATTATGCCATCAGATGCTTCAGTATAGATCTCTCTTCCTGTAATTGATCACTTCCTACCAGTGATGGAAACACCTTTTCTGCACAGACCAGCCCTCAACATAATGAACCCCTTGATGGCTGAGTAAGGGATGCTCTCAACTCTGCATACCTGTGACATTTAGCTGCTATTGCTTCCGATCCCTCACATGCAGACGGCTCATCTTGCTGTAATCCTTGAGGAATGTAACCTATAAAGTCCCATTTGGGCGTCAGGAAACAATATCTTAGCCCACTAACACACTGACACCACTATACTGGAGAGGGTCACTGAGCGCCTAATCTACAATGAAAAAAAAAACACTCTCCCATTGGTGTTAAAACAGAAAAGAGGTTGAAGTATATCAATGCTCCCCCACTATACTGTAACACTGCATGTTCATGATAAAGCTGTAGGATTTCGCTTCACTTTCCAGATCACTAAGCTAATGCAATAGCAGTGAATCAGTCATGTTTTCCGTGTGAACAAACCGAGGATGGAGACGACAGTGACACAGAGTAACCTGCAGAGGAGAGAGCCAGACTTCCAAAGATCGCACCTCCACCACAGACAAACACAGAGTGATGACCTTTGTCTCCAGCCTGCGTTTGCAGGTTGAAATATCAAATAATTTCCTGTTTTCTTCATCTGAAGGACACACTGAGATAATGAGAAACCATGTTTGCTGGTAGAGCTGAAACAACTAGTCAGACATGAGAAAACGTTCCTCTAATTGTTCAAACAGTGTAAGTTGTTTTTTCATGCCAAACAGTTTAGCTTCTTATTTGTGAGAATGAGTGCAGTCTCATATCACTGCATATTGAATATCTGAGTTCTCAGTGGCAAAGTGGTGTTTTCATGAATAAGCAACTTATCAATTCCTTGGAAAAATAGGCTACACAGAACTGACAGAATATTGTATGATGGTCATCGCTATTTGTAGCAAGAGGATGATTCAGTATTACGAGTGTGTAGAGGTCCACTCAGAGCGAGGGTCCACTTTTACCTGACACTCCCCCGGCCATGTAAACAGCCATCATGACTCCCAGGGTGAAACCGACATGGATGGTGAGGGGCTCCCCGAGAGCCCCTTTGCTCAGCACCGTCTGGGCCACTGAACCACATCCAAAGAGCTGTGACACAGACGAGAAGAAAAACACAAAGGGTGGAGGTAGAAAGACTCATTGTTTTTAATTATTTCAATTATAGTGGCCATTAACACAAGCCCTCTTGTCTGACAACAGCCTGCGACTGCCACAGACAATTTGTCCAACTTGGTGCTTTGAAAAATAATGAATCCCCTGCTTATTAGGTGGAGGGCAGAAGTAATTCAGACCCCCAGAAAAAGAGCAGAGAGGAGAGTGGACAACTCAAAATAAACAGGCCGTTTTGGAAGATGCCCTCAGCTGTAATGGGGTGGTCAGAAAGATGACAGGTGGAGCTCTGGGATGACAGGTAGAGCATGTAGCAGCTACAGCACAACAGATAAATAAACAGCAATAAAAACAATAACATTCATTCAAGCAGGCGAGATGCTTACAAAGTCAAATGATCATATCATTAATTTAAGTTCTTTCTCTAATAGCCTCATCACTGACGCACACCAGTGGCACTTCTTGGAGGTGCACAACAGTCCCACATGACCCACATCTTGTTTTAATTGTCAGGCGCAAATTACAGCTGAGCACTTCAAAGTGGGAGCCTGTTATTCCCAGAATGTAATATCTGTTAGCAGAGAGACATATGAGGGACAGCAGTCCCCGGAGAGCCACTTTGACACCTTATTAGCACACTGCTCGGCAGCTTTAAAGCGGCTGTTTAAGCTGGTGACAGGTGCAGAGGGAGGTACTCACTATCAGGACAAATATTCCCAGAAATTCCGCCAGGAACTCTTTAAAGATGTCCCGCCTCAGGCCAAATTTCTCCTTCATCTTCCTCTTGCTTTCATTTTCCATTTTTCCCCCTATGTGGCTGCTTGATGTCTTCTTCCGAGCAGGACAAGCGGCTGACAAGTCTCAGGCAGTGTGTGTGTATGTGTGTGTGTGTGTGTGTGTGGAGGCTGCGGGCGCAGGTTGCCGCCTCCCACTCTGTGCAGCCACATTAAGCTGCAGCTTCTGTTTCCACCGATCACCACCAGGGTCTGCTCTGATATCACACACTCAAGCTTCAGGAAGCTGCTCACTGAGTTTGTATCCCATTCTCATTCATATCTTTTTCTATTTCACTGTATTTCTTTTTTCAGTGTAAATGAACCTAAAGTCCTCCTTCTTCTTAAACTCCTTTCGCTGTCATCTCCTTTTCAACAACAGCTAAATTCAGCACTGAATGTGTTTTTTCTGTAGTTTGATGCCCAAACAGCACTCTTGGTAGTCTGATAAAGCAGAGCTGTATTTGCTAATACATTATGATCTGGTTTGTCATGTAACTTGAATGTTTTACTTCTAGATAAATCGCTTCTGCCAAATGAATAAATGTGAATGTGAAAAGCAAGATATGTGCATCAGAATTGTTCGTGTGCAGCTGTAGCAATGAATGCAGGCAAGATAAATTATTTAGTGTGAGAGGGCATCTTGGTTGATGAATAAACTCAAATATGTGAATGAATGAAACACAAGGAAATACATTTTGAAATGATTACAGGCATCACATTATCACATAATGTTCAAAGCTTTGCAAGCAGAACTTTGATTTGTTATAGACAGATTTTTTTTTACAGGCCAAAACATAAAATCATTTATTAATTGATGAAGACCATAATAAAGTCTCTAAATATATTTTTGACTCAGTGCTTATTAAAAATAGACCAGTCTTTTAGGTGCATTAGTTTCTTAATTTGTAGCACACTTTCGCACAGATGTTTGTGTTCCTTTGCTGCTTTATTATCTTTTACAAATCTAAAAGTTTTAATTCAGATGAGATCATCACGTTTTATCTGATATGAAAATCATCTTTTTAAAACTTTGTTATTGCTTCCATTTTAAGCGTTTCAAATAACAGTAGTAAGATAATACAAAACTCATTCGTTGGTAAAACAGCACGCCTGATTTTATTAGACAGATTAAGACTGCAATTTAAATATTGTAAACTAGCAAATTTTATGTATGAATATTGATGATTAGGTGTTGGTGATGAGGTTGTTGTTTTTGTTGTTTTTTTTTTAATAACGCTGGGACGCTAAAATGTCACTCGCACATTCAGACTCTGTCCAGACAGTGATGAGCAAAACCAGCACATCCATGGTGTGAAGTCCATGCTAATGAGAGCCACTTAATGCCGCATTCTCCCACAGGACGTACGCTTACGCACACTAACGCGTGAGTTTACAACGCATAACCCAACGTGCAGAGACCCCCTCAATGTGTCCAGGCTCAGAAATCTAAATAAATATATTCCAACTGATGTGAACATTTCACGAAATTACTCTGACGGTGTCATGACATTATTAATCAATTTAACCCCCCCTATTTTATAGTAGTTTTGAAAACTTTCTATCAGCTCCCTGCATGTTATGAGATCCCTTTCATTCTCCTTACAAAACCATTTTCCCCGCTCACCTTCTTTTTGTTCTTCGTCACCTCCAGGTGTCTTCACACCTCTCACAGCTGCGCTGTGTCGTCCTGGTTGCTGGATTAAAGCGCTCCTGGTAAGTAAATAGTATAGTGTAAAAAACACATTAGTGTATGTATGTGTGTGTGTGTGGTTTGTGTGTGTGTGTGCGGGAGGGTGGGTGCAGTGCGGTGCGTCGGGTGTCCGACAGAGGGCGCTCCATGAACGCGTTTCTGCGCGCTGCTCCCCGGTCTGCCTCTTATCTCCCCCAGAGTGGAAAGGTGAGGAGACAGGATGCGCTGTTTTCTCTGCATTCATCACTGTCACCGTGTGGGAAACGTCTCTTTGATGTGAACCAGACTCTGCGGAGAGTGTCGCCCATGCTGTGAAGAAAGGCTGATGGAAGAGTGGAAGAGCAGCATCCCATGGACATTAAAGATGTTCAGGGTTTGGTAACTGCAGCCCGTATACAATCACCCACAGTGTTCACACTTTGCATATTCCGTCTCGCAGTTCAGGCCTAGAGCTGCAGCTTTCTGTGCTGTTTATTACATGCATTTGCCTGGTTCTACTCGCAAGTCTGTCGACCCTGTGAATGCTGCACAGGGATTCCTATATGTGCCCGTTTGTGTGTGCACAAATGACAAATAAAACTCTCTTTCTATATAAAAAAAAGGATTGGCCTTCGTCCGTTTCCTCTGCACTGCGTGCGTGCGTGCTGTTGACACACCGCCCTATTGTGAGACTATGAAACTTCCACGAGAAGTTGCCGCAAGCTACCTGTGTTCCCACATGTTCATCTCCCTGTATACGCGTCCTCTCCACATCCTTGTGGATTTGCCAGCTGTGAGGCCTCCAAAATAAGACGGTTCAACTGTTATAGATAACATTAATGGTATGAAGTCATGGAGCATCCTACACTGCAGGGTTTAGGTGGGACTCAATTAATTTACATAGTTGTTTAGTTGTAGATAGATAGATAGATAGATAGATAGATAGATAGATAGATAGATAGATAGATAGATAGATAGATAGATAGATAGATAGATAGATAGATAGATAGATAGATAGATAGATAGATAGATAGATAGATAGATAGATAGATAGATAGATAGATAGATAGATAGATAGATAGATAGATAGATAGATAGATAGATAAACTTTATATAGTGCACATACGATGATAACATAAGTGTGTGTCCTTTGGCTGTGAACTGTGCCGTAAAATGCCTTGTTCGTGCACTACAAGATAAAAATTTGGACACACTCCCCCATTGACTTGAATGAGAAAGTGTGTCCACTCCTTTGGCTGGCAGCGCACATTAAATTACAAAATAATCTGTCGCTCATTGATGTGTAACCCCTGGTGCGGGGCCGTGGTCCCACCTGAGGAGCGGCTGCGTGTGAGAGGAGGCGCAGTTGTTGCGGGTGTGTTAATCCGTGTGCCGTTTTGCTTTAATCCCTCTCGGTTTTGGGAGACGACTGGTTGCTGGATGTTTATTGGGGTCTTTGAAAAAAAAAGAGGAGGCGCTGAGGGGAATTATCACCTGAAGGACAAATCTCTGGCTCAGGCGAAGATCAGCAGCAGGAGCGGTCCCTGCGCTGCACATTTACATGAGTGGAGGTTGTGTTTAGCCAAAGAAAGGAAACAAGGTGACAGTGAGGCCGGGGGAAGTGGTTTGACACCTTCATGCCACTTAGGAAATGTTTAATGACGGAGCGAGGCATGTGAGTTTATGTATGTTCAGATAAGAGTAAGTGTGTGTGTGTGTGTGTGTGTGTGTGTGTGTGTGTGTGTGTGTGTGTGTGTGTGTGTGTGTGTGTGTGAAGTGGGTCCGTTAATGACTCGCCTTCAAAGTGAAGAATAAACTTTGAATTTCAACTCCGATCCCCCAGTAAAACCGGACGTGTTTATTTACAGTTACAAAGAAGCGGTGAAACTGTTTATTTGTGTTCGGTAAGGAGTTGTAAAAGTTTTTTTAAAGAAGATTGAAAAAAAGTTTAATTGACTTTCTTCGGCTATTGTTCCCCGTTTGGTTGATCTAAACTTCGGTCACACTTTGTACATAATGTGTCAGTAAAGCAACCGAAACTTTGTTTCTCCTCTTAAAACAAATCTGTGGTTCACTCAAAGATTAATTCCAGGCGCCTTCACCACGTTTTGATAATCTCAGTGTGTGTGTGTGTGTGTGGTTGTGTATGTGTGTAAAAGTATGAATTACTGCAGCAGACCGTGGTGTGTGTGTGTGTGTGTGAGTGAGTGAGGTGGGTGGGGTGGATGTGTTTCTCCTCCTTAACACGCATGGCTGAGGTCGTTTATGTAAATGCGTGAATTTAATTTTCAAAAGGCCGGCCCTTCTCTTTGCCCAATGAAAATGAACCGCGGCCGACACCTGGCTATAAACCCAGGAAGGATCCCAAAGTCCTGATCACAAATCTGCTCCAACATCCCGGAGAGGCGCAGCAGGCAGAGAGAGCGTGTGTGTGTGAGAGAGAGAGAGACACCAGAGGAGACGCGATGACTTCCAGTAAGATCGAGATCCCCGGAGAGGTGAAGAGCGACCCGGCCGCCCTCATGGCCTCCCTGCAGCTGATGCCCACCCCGGTGCCCAACCCGGAGATCAAGTACACCAAGGTTTGTGTGTCCGCGGCTGCGGCTGCCGCACCGCACCGCATATGCCGCACCGCACCGCACCGCGCGCAGAGCGGCACAGAGCGGCGCGTGCACTAAAACTTTCTCCTCTGCTAAACTCTCTGTGTGTGTATGTCCCTCTCTATTACTCTCTCTCTCTCTCTCTCCCTCTCTCTCTTGCTCTCTCTCTCACGCGCGCGCGCACTTCTCTTGTAACCCTCAGACCGTTTAAAAAGTCTCGTGCGTCCACGTGCACAGTGTAGCTCAGCAAAAAAAGGAAGAAAAAAACATACGTATATACTTAATTACTGGACAAAATGAGGCACCCCAAAGTTGTTTTTTTGTGGGACTTTTAAAATAATGTTAATCATTCTTGGTTTCACTTAGCAAAGTGCTCATTCTTCTCTCTGCCATCCTCCCTTCACTGGAGCTTGAAACTGCACTTGTACTAGTACTTACACAATACTGAACTCTCACTCCTTGGCAGTCTGAAGTATGTAGGAGAGTATTTATGGAGTCTTTTGTGATGGAGCTTGAATTTTGTTCTCTTAAGTAAGTCACTTTGGACAACATCTAAGCCGGTGATTGATTTTCCATTTACTTCAGGGCAACTGTAATTGTATAAGACTGAAATGGACAGTGTCTCAGTGGTGTGGTGGTTATATTAATACGGGTGTGTCATTTTGTGGGAATAAACTGAGGAAATTGCCTTAAATTGTGTAACAGTGAGTCATGTAGACAATTATTTAATATTATTGTATTTATTCCACTTTGCATCTGAGGTCTAGACGCAGACCAAGAGCTTCTCAGGTCACTGAGTTCAAAGCCAGTTAGTAAAATATGTTTTTAATTACAATTGCCAGATAAAGAGTAATATAAGGCATGTTCATCAAAGTGACGTATTGTTGGCTATTTCGCTTTCTTTTTATTTCAGTTCTGTTGTTATTATATTGCTTCTCATCAGCGAGGGTATTTTTGCAGTGTTGTTAAGCCCTGGATTTAATGTTAAAAATATTTTAGGAATCAGGAGGTGGCTGAGTTTTCTCTCCCTCACACACACACACACCAGTCAAGAGCCAAGACCTGGCAGCTATTCCACTCATGCATTGTCTCGTTATGACATAGTAGCATGGCAGTTTTGAAGTGATAAAAAAAAAGTGTAGCATTAAAATGCATGTTGTCAAAAAGAACTAAATGTGTGTAAGTGTGAGTTTCTGGATTGCCCTGCAGTCAGGAGTGTGTGGGTGGGAGAGAAGGGATGCAGGACTGGCCAGAGAAATGAGCTCAAGTCAAACACAAACAACTTCATGAAACAAACCATGCTGCATAGGTAGCTAAAAAAAATCTATATTCAGGGGGATTTGGTTCAAAACATGCTTAATTTTGTCACCTTAATAGCGCAAAACCACAGCACATGCGAAACAATGATTAACCAGTAAATGACGTTCTCCTCTTGTCAGGCAGTTCATATAGCTTCTGTATGAGCTGTGCAGTGTCCCGGTGTTGATATTCACACATACACACGCAGCGGAAGTGAAGAGAAGCCCGTGGGTCGAGTTAGTTCCCAGTCAGGATGCAGCCGTCTGCTGCTGCTGCTGAGCAGAACTGGCTCTCTTAGCTGCAGAACAAGTGTTTTTTATGATCACTTGACGAAAGTTCAATCGCTGCTGTAACTGCTCGGCGTTAACGCGGAGCGCTGTGTTTTAAGTGCAAAGGGCACATTGCTGCTTCTCCTGCTTCCCCTGCTGCTGCTGCCGCTGCCGCTGCTGCTGGGGAGAGGACGGGACATGTTGTCTCGGCTCGGTCGTCTCGCAGCCTGTCCACATTCCCTCCCCGGTGCAGGGTGTAAGTCAGAGGGGTGGACACAACGGCGTACAGGAGGAAATTTAGGGAGCGACTTGGTGAATTAACCCCCAGGAATTTGGATCATCCAGTCCCTGTTGGTTTGGTGGACTTCGGGGGCAGAAGGGCCCTGATTTATGGGAACCCCTGGCGAGGGCTCTCCTCACACCCTGTTCCTGTTCTCCACCCCAGCGACTGCACAGGGGAAACAACCAGCACCGCTCTCTGGCCTGTTGTTGGGCATGTGGATGGAGCAAAATGCATTCCCCCTCAGATATTCCCTCCCTGTGATATTACAGCACTATTAGCTGCTTTCTGACTTATGTTAACATCCATAAATCACGTCTCATCTCAGGTGTTAGATCACAGCCAGCGTTCTTTGTTTTGCAATGCAAAGATTGGATCTGCGTGACCCTGACAAAAGAGATATGGCTGATACAGTATCATTACTTAACAGGTCTTACTCTGTAACAGGAAAGTATGCAATATAACAGGGTTATTGCTATCAGGTATTGCCCCTTGTCCTGTTCACCGAGTCATGAACCCATTGACGACAAAGATACGTTGATTGTGCGAACATGGCTATCTTCTCTACTGAGATTAGAGTTGTGCTATTAGCCTTCTGATATTCCCAATACACAGAATCGATGGTTTTCACACTCCTCTTCTCCTGGGGTTGAGAACATGAGGAGGAAAGCTGTCTCTCTCGGTTGTTCTACCCCCTGCCCCCACATTTCTATCGCTGGAAGGCTCCAACAGCTGGGTTACAAGACAGAAACAGTTTAAAGGTTGATAGGACCACGGAGGAAGCCATAAATAAGAGTGCCATGATGGCTATTTATTGATGTTTTCCACTTGTGGCAGCAGAAGAGAGGAGGCAGGAATGAATAATTAAGGCAAACAGAGAAACTTTTCCCGTTCTCTTTGGTGGGTGATACTTTTGGCCTTTGTGGTTTTTCACACTCTTCAGCGATAATGAGTTGTTAAACCAGACACTTAGTGGGGCAAATTTTACAGGAATGTTAATAACTTTGCTGCTTCTGCTTTGAAGGAACAGTCTGTAAAATGCTTTTATTGCATGTGGTAAAAGTAAGAGGTCAGCTTGTTGTTTTGGCCTTCATTTTGAAATAGTAGAACCTTTTGCAAAAAGTGAGAACGTGATGAACAAAAAGGGGGAGGTTAAGCTCAAAGAAATAATCACAGTGCAGCTGCACCATGCAGTAAATCTGCAATGGTTTGTAGTTTGCTTTTGGGTTTTTATTGTAGGCTAATTCTTTAATAGGGTAATAATGTAGAAAACCGTGCTGCAGATAAAAAAGAACTAACAAGGATCAGGTTAAGGAGTGAAATGCTGCAGCTCCGCTCATTGTCCGGACCATAGATCTCGTAATCTCGTCAACAGTTGTAAATTTGCTTTGTTGCTTTGCTCATGGTGGCATTAGTGCACTTTCACCATAGGAACCTGTGCAGGACCTGTCCGCTGAAGACTTGTGTATTTGTAAAGCGGCCTATGCAGAAACGTCCGCTCAGTTCAGATGAATAAGAGGCTCCATCAATCTGTCACTGATTGAGATAGCACAGATGGAGGCATGGGGCTCCCCGATGCTCACTGCTGTCCACCGGGGTGTAAATTATGACCCTGTCTCACTGTGTGGGTTAGTGGCCCTGCGTCGCCAGAGCCTGACCTGCAGCTCTGGAGTTTTTCACTTCAAAACCACCATCTTACTGCGATCAAGATCAAACAGAGTCAAAGTTAGGGGATACTGTGCAACTAAATGATTTATCACAACTAGCACAGCGAGGACTCCCACCCCTCCTTCTCGGCCTTTGCTTACACAATCTCCCTGTTCGCACACATGGCCGCATACTCTCTAAAACACATCTCTTTGATTGTGACAGGGTAAGTGTGCACCGCCATTAATATGTCCGTTGGTGTGAAATGCCTACTTGTGCAGCGAGTGTAAATTACCATCTTAGCAGACACGTCAACATCGAGTCCCCTGTCTCTTAATCACTGTTTGAGGAAGAGCAGTGACAGCAAGGTTACCATGTTAACTTCCCGTACCTTCAGTCTGCAGCCCTCTTGACAAGGAACGTGTAAATCCTTACGGTGTCATTATGAAAAACACTGGGCTTCATAAATCTGTTGCTGCAGCCTCTTTCTCCTGCCGGCGCAGGACACGGAGGAGACACAAGTGCCTTTCCTGGATGTTTATTTGTCCGTGGAAAAGCGTCTCATTTCTTTTAAAAATTGCTTCCTCCCCGCGCAGCGATCCCACGAGGAAAACTACTGTTCTTTAAACATTTTCCCTGACCTGAGATTTAAAGAATGGTTAAGTACACAGGAAACCCATCAAACCTCAGATGTTCAAAGGAAAAGAGAAACATTAGTAGTGAGAGGAGAGGTCACTTTTAATGTTGATTCATGAGAATCAAAGTTAATGTGAGCGCCTGTCTTTGTCTCTGTCTCGCAGCTATCATTCATCACTGATGTTGTCTGGGTTGGAGAGTCAGTCTGTATATATTTGGTGCCACAAATAGTGTTTTCATTAAGTCGGAAAAATTATGTGTTTTTGTTGAAGAATAGCAAGTTCTTTTGGGCATTTCTCAGCTATTTAAATTGGGAGTTATGGGATTCATGATGACAATTCGGTAAATTACTGTCTTCAACTAATCCCAGAGATGCTGTTTAACAGTCATGCACAGGTAATAAAAGCGACGTCGACTATTCCCCTGGAAGTTTTAAAAGCAGCGCTAAGAAATCAGCGTCGAAAAAGCCTGAGAAAGGCTTTAACCCCGACTGTTGTGCTTTGAATAAGCGAATTAGCTACAGAAGTGAATGAGAAGTTGTTTGTAAATGCGGTCTTATGTCAAATTAGTGTTTCTCACATAACTTTTGAGTCAGAAGGAACAACTTGAGGCGTTTGCCCACACACACCGGCGGGACAAAGACGTTTGCCAGTCGGTGACAGCGAGGTCGCCCTCGCCAAACCCGGGAGCGCAGGGTGGCATTGTCTGTGGGTGTGTGAATGAAAAACATGACGGCTCCATGGTGTCAGACATGTGGAGAGGAGTGAGAGAAAAAACACCAGCTGGTCTCCACTTTCACATGCTCTCCGCTCACTTGTAACAGCAGCAATTATGAGACTTTTGAAAGCCGTCCAGAACCAGAGAGGAAATCGAGGTCCTGTGATAGGGGAGGATATGAAACTTCCTGCGCAGACGAGTGTTGCAGGTGCCCGGCTAGGATTCGTCTGGCTCTGGAATCTTGGCGTGTTGTGTATAAACACACACATATACATAAACCCACCCCCCCACCCCCCCTCACAACCCACACACACACACATACACACACACACAGAGTCAGCCCACCCCTCCTCTACCCCCTCCCCCTTATATAAGACAAGAACTGAGCCGCGTTGCATGTTCCTTCAGCCGTTTGCTGTGAGAAGAAGCAAAGAGCCAAACAGATGTTTTGTTGGCTGCGGAAAATATTTTGGCATTTCTTACTTCCCATTACAGTTCACTCCTTAAAAAAAAAATAAAAGAATTATCAGAAAAATCACGCAAACATTTGTGGACATGGGGGAAAAAAAAGGAAAACAAGAGGGCATTAATATGTTTGTGTTTTACTTTGTTCATGGCAAATAAGTCCTTTTAGCCATGGTGCTGCCATCGTAGTGAGCCAAGGCGTCCGTTTGAAGGAAAAAAACAAGAACTCATGTACAACATGCCTCATCTTTTCGCTATCCCCATGGCAGTCTGTCTCTGTCTCCCTGGATGATGTGATTGGCAGCTTTTGCAGAAAAGCATGGGAGTTGCTAAATGTTTTGCAGCTGCCCTGTGGCCCATGCAGAAAGTCTTGACCTATATGCTTGCTGCTTAGCTCTAATCCACATCAGGCGTCCTCGTTATGCGTCAGGCATCACATATCACAGCTTCCTCTTGTTTTTCCCGTTTCACTTCATCTTTTCAATGAGGAAAAAAAACACTATTAAAAAGTTGCAGGAGCAGATTATTAATTCATTGATACCGTGGTTTAAGAAATTGTGTCATTTCCTCGGCCGTCTCTGGATACCGAGTTAACTCTGAGTACATTGTGAAGCGATAGCAACGACCCCGCGGGGAATGGGAAAGACGTCGCTATTTGTCATTCGAAAATGTCGACTTGCTTTTATTTTTTTCATTCTCGTGTTCTTTACCCCTCGTCCAAATGATTCTAAAAGCAATTTTAAGAAACCTTGAGAGTTGATTTACGGCTCGGCCCTGTCATCTTAATCAAGTCTCTCAATGGAACGAGACAAAAGTCCAACACCAGCCCGAGCCCAGAGAGCGGGCAGAGCCAAGCGGTGGCTGACAGTTGTCCTTTTCTGGCCGTGATTTAGGTGGCGGCCCGCTC
Organism: Karalla daura; assembly: GCA_029224185.1. Taxonomy (NCBI): domain Eukaryota; kingdom Metazoa; phylum Chordata; class Actinopteri; order Chaetodontiformes; family Leiognathidae; genus Karalla; species Karalla daura. The sequence continues at coordinate 12,871,062 of CM055190.1, forward strand.
CACTGTTCTCCTGCTTCATCCGTTCTCCTTTAGCAGCGTCTTGTGAGAGGGGTTACGCCATGCATAAAGCTACCCATGGTCTGCATTCTTGCCGGGACTGTTGAGGCTGTCAGGGGGCTCCTCTTGATTTAGGGTGCCCCACTTCAGTGGCCCCTATAAATTTAAAAACTAATTCAGTGCTCTACAGGACTTTCTGTTTTTGTAGCTGGCCCTGCGCTCCTTATCGTTACTGACAATTTTATGAAGTGCTCTTAATGAGTGTCAGATTAAAGGTGGCCCCTGAGAAGGCTGGAGCTTCTCCAGCCTGGTCTATATCTACGCCTGTGTGTGTGTGTGTGTTGAGGTGTGTGGGGGATGGTGTGGGTACAAAGGAGCCCTAGAGGAATGAGCCTGTAACGTATGGGTCTTGCAGGGTGGTACACACAGATACTGAACACCTTCAACGTCTGCATGTGAGTTATTCATACACAGCGTCCACAATATGAGCCTGCGAGCCGTGGGAATGAAGAGGAGGAGGAGGAGTAGGAGGAGGAGGAGGAGGAAGAGGGAGGCAGAGTGATGTGTTTGCTCCAACAGTTTTCAGACTCCCTGGCATTTTATACCAACTTGAAAGTAAACACGGCTAACAGTTTACAGCCAATTAAATAGTGCTTATAGCTCAGCATTTATGAGGGTAAACATGCTGGAGAGTTTAGGGAGGCTCAGGTTTGCTCTCGGTGCATTCAAACTCTGAAGTAGGAGGCCGCTAACAGTGTATGTATACATAGAGAGATTTGTGCCAGCACATGTTCTCCCTGCAGTCTATCTATTAGGCAGACTGACAGCCATTAGAAACAGTGTGTGAGAGTCCGTCTAATGGATCTAAACACGTCCGCTAGGGAACTTGCACAAGATGCATTTGCGATTTCAAATCACACCTCGCATTTCGTTCCTCTTTTCGTCAACTTATGAGGGTCTTGCTTGCGCTCTAGTGACATAATTCCAGCAAAGTGACTTTGTTAATGTTTATTTCTCTTAGCTTTGTCCTTTTTGGTCTTAATAGATGTCGAATGTGTCCTGTTCCCAGGCGGTTGTTTAACAGAAGACTCGCTTTAACGCATCACAGAAACCGAGCGCGGCACGTGTTTTATGATCTCGTAAACGAGCAGTGATGTTGTGAAACGTGTGTCTGTGTGCTTGGGGGTGAATGGGTGGGTGGGGGTCTGGTGTCTGATAGGGATTTATCTGCCCACCCCCACCCTTCCAAACCCATCCCTTTGTCTGGATGGTGGAGCACTCCCCAGAGAGCAATGCTGGACAGACAGGAATCTCTGTCCAGATTTCCAGAGATTCTCCCATATCCCTTACACAAGAGTCTGGAAGAGCTGGGAGTGCTGAATGACGGCTGCAAGTCTTTCACAGCTTCGGCTACAAGCAGGTCGCTGTAGCCAACACGGTGGAATGAAATGATTGCTTAACACAACACACATACTTGAAGAATAAAAAAAAAACATAACTCCATACAGCTGCACGGTCAGTGTTGTGAGGTTTAGAAGATCAAATTCTTCTTCTTTTTCTTAAGAACGTGACCCAAATGCTTAATCATATTTAACTGGTAAAAGACTGAAAAAAGTATGTTTTGTCGTGCAGATTTTCATCAACAACGAGTGGCAGGACTCAGTCAGCGGCAAGGTCTTTCCTGCAGTCAATCCAGCGACCGGGGAGCAGATCTGTGAGGTCCAGGAGGCAGACAAGGTAAGCACATCCTCAGACATCCTCTGTAATGTCCATATCAGAAGCAAACAGGTTCATCTCACTGCTAGTATCCATTATTCAGTGCTATATCATCATATGATTGGATCATATGAATCTGAAAGTGCAAAGTAATCAGCATGTTGGATAAATAATTGTTACTAATAATAATACAATAGAGACAAGGCACCTGCTCCCTGGACCAGGTCAGATGATCACTTTTATTGTGCTTCCTGCTCGTCTCTCAGGCTGATGTGGACAAAGCGGTGCAGGCGGCTCGTCTTGCCTTCTCTTTGGGCTCCGTCTGGCGAAGGATGGACGCCTCAGAGAGAGGTCGCCTGCTGTCCAAACTGGCCGACCTGGTGGAGAGGGACAGCGTGTACTTAGCGGTGAGTTCACCAAATGCAGGCACTCCTTTGATTCCAGCTCAGTTCCCATCTATTTCACTTGATAATTACCCTATCTGTACCCTAACAGCACCGTAGCTGCACTGAAGCCATAACCAGACCCCCTCCCCAACTGTTTACTTCACTTTATTCTCATTTAACAACATTTAGCGGTCATTATTCAATGCATTAAGGGCCCCTGCAGAGCACTGAGAGCTGCCTCTGTGTTAAAGAGACACAAACAAACTTGCTTTGTCTCAAACAGAACATATAACTGTAACTTAGGGCGACTGTATTTGTAGTTAAGTGTTATCTTAGTGTCACATTTCAACCCAGGGAGGGCGTTAAGGCTGGAACAGAATGGAATTATGTTGGGATCACAAGGTTATATCACATATTTCTCAAACATCTCCCCCGTCTCCCCGTAGACCATTGAGTCACTGAACAGTGGGAAGCCTTTCCTGCCCACCCTGTTTGTGGACCTCCAAGGAACCATAAAGACACTGAGATACTTTGCTGGATATGCAGACAAGATCCACGGCACTTCTATTCCAATGGGTGAGTTCTCTTTAAGAAAAAGGAAATAACAAAGATATGATAGTCATGAGTTGTCTCGCTGGATGTTCTAGAAATGAGCATTCAGGTGACTGTACTGTAACTTTAATAAGTTTGTTAGATTATGTACCCTGCTTTACATCAATTTGATCCATTTCTTGCATTTTTCAGATCAGATTCACGCTCTGATGTGTTGAGATATCAAATAAGTGCACTTTAAATGTACAATACTGTATAACATGCAAGAACACCCAACATCCTCTTAGCTTAAGGACACACTGACACACTGTTAATTATTAATACATTGTGCAGTCATGCGGTGATACTGAAGATGTGTTTTTACCCACCTGCGACTATAAATCTAGTATTAACCCTCGCTCAGCTGTGTTTTCAGTTGCCACCAACTCCTAAAAAAAACTCCGGCTCCTAAATGTGACACATATTAACTTTGTCTCTGCGGTGACAGGAAGTCAACAACTTGAGTGTGGAGTGGCCAGACCGTGAGCAGCCGTCTGCAGGTCGCCACCTGAAAATTAAATTCCATTCAATTCACTTCAATTCGCAGAGCTTTATTTCTCCCCGGGGGGCAATTCAAAGCACATCGAGCAGTTGTACACCAACACGAGAGTAAAAGATTGAGGAGTGAGAACAGCTCTGATGAGCACAGCAGACACAACAGCGGTAGCTGAAATGTGTGAAATCAAAACAATGACATGCCAAAAAGCTCAGGTCGTTCGCTGCTCTATTTAGCATTTCCTTTGTCGTCGTGGAAATGTTGATTTTAGCATTTTGTGTAGATCTTGGTTGCGTCTCGTTGGATGTAGCAAGTTTTTAGCCGTTCGGAAAAAGTAAGATTTAACACGGGTGATCAGTTTAAGCACAGACATTTATTGGTGTGGGGAGGCTGCCACCAGTGTTGCCCCTCCACGGCTGTTGAATTTTAGATGTGGAAGAGGGGAAAGTTGGCTCTCTGTTTCAAGAGGAAGAACAAAAAAGGGAACAGAATAAGGGAGAGGATACAGGAAACCTCCTTATACCACTGTATTGTCCCGCTCAAAGCTTCTCTTGTACGCCGGTGCCAAACCAACCAGTGTGAGTGTTTTCCCAGGCCTTTGCTTTAAGCTTTATTGCACCAGCAGACTTTGTGTGTAGCCAGCACGATGCAGGACTGTCAGTAATCACTTTTGTTCACCTGTCAGGATGAGGTGCGGGACATCTATGACCTACAACTTCTCAGCATCATTCAGCCCATTGTGCTGGCTGTGTAACGCAGACAGTGTGAGATGAATGGGGAGTGGCACTGTGTGAAGCACCTTTGGCTACACAGTTTGGTATGGTTTACACTGCTTGTGCCAAATTGAAATATAAATCATATGCCGGCGTCATACTCTCAAACAAACAGTGCGGATACTCGAGTTCCCCTCTGAAAATCTCATCTCTAACAGGTTTACAGTTTCACTTTCCTAACAAAAACAGTTTCGTAAGATGCAACATCCACCGAGGGATTAGGGACAATTGAGAATCTTTATGGCAGATCTGTGTCCCATTGTTAAACTAAAACTGTACGCCACTGAAAACTATTATCTGGGCTTGTCGCCTACCATCGGTCCTTCCTCTTCCAAAAGCAACACTGGGGAAAGTTTCATCGACTGTTGTAACAAATTTATACACACGCTTCTCAATATCAATTGTTTTTGTGGAGAATGAACAAGCATGGCACACCCTCAGCAAGTACCTCCTTTTTACTTAAGTAATGCAAGAAGAATGAGCAAACCTTTCCAGCATAACACCCATCTCTATGACCTAAAACAGTTACACACATGCCTGTGCTGTTGGAGGTTCCAAATGAAACGTAATCTCTCACCAGGGTAAAGAAACCAGGAATGTTGTGCGTAGATTCATTTACAAATTAACATGTCGAGTCAACAACACCAGGAGTATCAGGTGGTGACATTTTTCATGTGTTGCGAGGTTTTGACTACAGCTAGAAGTGACTTGTCCTCCTTTCTCTCTCTCTCTCTCTCTCTCTCTCTCTCTCTCTCTCTCTGTGTGTGTGTTCCTCCACAGATGGAGAGTATCTGACATTTACCAGATATGAGCCCATTGGAGTTTGCGGACAAATTATCCCGGTGAGTATTAGCCTTCCTGTGTGTGACATGTGTGATAGATACGAAGAGACATAAAAGCTAGAAAAGAAATCAGATAAGAGCGAACTGGCAGGGTTTAAAAGAAACGTCGGTGGTTGTTTGTCTGGCCTATTTGTTGAATTACATTTTGCATTTTCCAGTAATTCCCTGACAGTCACTGTTTATTCGGGTAAATCCTGCTGGTAAGCCCCAAAAATAACGGTGCCAGTGAGCTTGAGTAACAGAGAATGAGAAATGAGCGGCAGGCAGAAGAGTGAGCGGAGGGATTTAGCATAGTGGGCTGGAAGAAAGGAGAGTGGTGAGAAAGGAGAAAAAGATCAAGGAGAAAGAGACACTGTTGATTGTGCAAGAGTGCAGAAAGCGTGTGGTTCTGCGTTGAGCCCCATGGGCTCCTGTGCAAAGCAGAAATAACACAGGCCTGTGTGTTGTACAGTGATATGGGTTTATTGCACATGTGTTGCAATTTCCCGGCTTTCTCAGAATACTGTGGGAAGAGAAAATACTGTACGAGTGCCGAGAACATTTTCTCACTTGACTATGTTTAGACAGAGTGAAAATGAGAGTAAGTGACTTAAGAGCGATGAGTTATTGAGCTCGAGTTGTGACCACCCAGTGTGTCAGTCAGATGCATGATGTCTTTTTCTGGCATGTGTGTGTGCGTGTGTGTGCGTGTGTGCGTATGTGTGTGTGTGTGTGTGTGTGTCACGCACAGTGGAACTTCCCTCTGATGATGACAGCATGGAAGCTGGGCCCAGCGCTCGCCTGTGGAAACACGGTCGTCCTCAAGCCGGCCGAGCAGACGCCGCTCACCTGCCTGTACATCGCCGCTCTCGTCAAGGAGGTAACTGACCGTCGCCATGGGAACCGCGCAGCGTTTCCCCAAGTCTCGCCCCACGCCGGATCACAGTCTCGTACAGGTTTCGGGCTGCCAAGAACACAGTGTTCACTATGAATTTATTTGGACAGTGCAGTGTTAGTGTAACCACAAAGGCGACAGAAAACAGATGTTTAACAAAGTGTCACTCGTCTGTCCCCGAGCATCTCTTCACTGCTGATAAATCCCAAATGTGATTCCCAGTTATAGGATCAGCAGGATCACCTAAATCAGCACAAATCATGTTTATCATTTACGGCACAGTGGCATGCAAATAGTTTGATCTCCCCAGCTGCAGTGTTGAGATTTCAATCTCGGTGATTGTTTTGGCTGTTAACTTCGGCGCAGTGAAGGACAATCTGTCTGTTTTGTGTGCAAACTTTGGGATTCTCCTGGGAGAATATCATGAGATTCCTGCTCCCTTGGCTCCCTTCAAAGGACAAACTCCTCAGTGCCAAACACTGCGTTTCCTCAAGAGGCCACTTCACGTTGGCTCTAAAACTGAATCAGTCCCCACTGACACCCAAGTTAAAGAGCTGAAAGCCACTCGTACAATAGGAACAGCAACAGTATCTCCTGACATGTCACAAAACGTCACACTGCGATCCAAACATCATTCTGCTATGTGTGTGAGACTTTTTTTGTTTCTATTTCATATCTGGTTTCATTTTGTAATAAACTGATACAAATTCACAACACATGAAAAACAACTGAAGGCTGGCACGAGGGTTTTCCTGTTCCCTCCACGCTCCTGATGCTTTTCTAATGCAGAATTCACACTGTAACGGTTCCAGTGTATAGACCTGGTTCACTACCAAACTGCACTTTAAGGAGTTTTAAACAGTGACTATGTACTGAAGTGCACTTGGATGCTCATGTGATTCCTTAGCATAAGAGGAAAAACTGATGTAAGCCACTGAGTCAGTTTTTGACTCTAACATAGACAAAATGAAACAATTGGCATCAGCATCCTGAAACCCAACACAGAGCTGAGTGAGCGCTAACGCTGCACACGACTGAGCAACCACGAGACATGGAGCCCAGGACCAAACATGACAGAGGCTCGCGCACATCCCAGCTCAGGCAGCCAAACAGAAGACACAAGTAACTTAAGCAAGCGATAAATTCAGATCCATCGCGAGCTCTGTGTGTAGTAGCACGCTGTATTGTGGCAACAAGGTGTAGCTTTGTATTGTAGCAACAAGGTTAGCGAGTGCAGATGTGTGTGGTGTTGGTAAATTAAACAGGGACAACGCAGCGCGTCACGTGTCCCTGTCGAGAAATCACGCCGAACAAATGTCAGCGTCCACATCCTCTGCTCTCGCTGGCCTCGCCTCTTTTTGGAGACAATCTGTCTGTTGCCTTCTTCTTTTTGATGTTCTCTCCATTCTCTGCTGGTAGGGAGGTTGGGTTGGGTCCGGATTCCCCCACACCGCCTGTGGTTTTGCTTGGCTCTGCTGTCATCTCTGCTAAAGCTTGTTTCCTCTCATATTGTTTTGACAGGCCGGGTTTCCACCGGGAGTCATCAATATTTTGCCAGGATTCGGGCCAACGGCAGGAGCTGCAATTGCTTCGCACATGGGCATAGACAAAGTGGCTTTCACAGGATCGACCGAGGTACTTTTCTCTCCTAACTACGTTGTTCGGATCAACGGCTGCCTCCCGCTCGCTTTTCAGAGTGACACAGTGACCAACATGTGCAGAGCAGAAGAGGGGGCTGAGTAATTAGGCGACGTTGTGTGCCTGTATTGAAGTCGAAATGACAAACAACTTACTTAAGCTGCACGCCCTGTCATTACTCCTCAGGACAGAGGGGGCTTTGATTTTATCTCGCACACATGCACATATTTGTTCTGTCAAGAGTATACAAACACATGTCGGTGAAAAAGCACTGCCTCTCCTCTGTTTTTCTTCCGCCGGCTCGGCTGTGTTAACACCCCTCCACTGTGCCTTTCATTGAATTTACTATCAGACCAGGGAGACATCAGAGACTCTGCAGGCGGGATGATTCCGTGCAGCCCTGCAGGACAGGGGAGTACTTAACGTAGAGCTGAATTATCAAGGACGCTCCATGTTAGGTGTTGAGTGCTCGGAGGTGAGCGGCCTCCTCGGGCCAGAGGGAAACGCTGATTCTGTTTCTGCACATCATTAAACATCTAAACATATCATAAACATCTGCTCATCCTAAGTGCAAACTCACCCCTCTGGTAAAACCATTTACAGCAATGTAGATTTAGAATTTATGCTATGATGGGACCAGCTTGTATTTCACATGTATCTTCGGTGCATGAGCCAAGTTTATGTAATGTTTGGATTTGACTTGAGGTTTCTAGAGATATCTGTTTTGACTCTGCTGGTAGACCTGTGTGTGTGTGTGTGTGTGTGTGTGTGTGTGTGTGTGTGTGTGTGTGTGTGTGTGTGTGTGTGTGTGTGTGTGCGTGCGTGAGTGAGTGTGTTTTGAGCACCCACCTATAAGCCCACACAGGAACACATGAAGATATTAGTGATTATTGAGTCAAACAGTGCTGAATTTAGGCAGCCCAATGAGGGATATGCAACAATATCAGGTATGAATGAATGTATATGAGATGTAATATACAATAGACATCACATAGAGTCTCTTTTCTAGTCACTTCCTACTTCCAAATATTGTGAATTTGTGAATAGCTAAGTGTGGTTTAGCTCCAGTCATGTCATAGCTTCAATTATTTATTGAGAATGTTGAAATTCAGAAATGCAACATAATCTAAAACAGGCTAAAGATGAAAGATTAGAGTGCCTTTTCTAAAGTATCGTCTTGATTGCCAAAACAAAGTAATCAGAGATAATTGGAGCTGTTTGACCTACTTATCATTAGAAAATAGAAGAGGACAGATTCAAAATTGTTCCAAACTTTTTTATCTCACTAACAGTTTGCTGTAACATTGTGTCTTCATTTTTCTACACAGTATAATGTGAAACATTTTGCTGTTATCGCTCAATCTCATGCACACACTCACATAATCAATGTGCACCTTCTAGCACAAACTCGGTCTTTGTTTTATCATCTCATCTTGATAGAACATTTCCTTTGTGAGTGACCCAGTTTCCCCCCCCCCCCCCCTTTTTTTTTTTATTTTTTTACTAGTTTTCCTGTTGTTTTATGTGATCTGGAGTCAATTAGTGAGCGAATGAGCCCGTGCTATAAGAGACTGCTGATGCCCAGACAGTGAGTCACAGCGCTGTAGTAGCATGGGTGGGATGGGGTTGGTGGTGGTGGTGGTGTTGGGGGGAGGAGGAGGGGGGGTGGGGGGGGGGACTGGTGACCACAGCATCTCGTCACAGAGAGGAAGGTGACGCCGCAGCTACAGGTGGATTTCAGGAACGCAGCTCATCCTCGAACAGACGCACATGTGCCGTGACTCCGCTCCACCGGAGGCGTCTCACGGCTCAGCCTGTTTCCTTTACCGCTGAATAAACACACGCTAGCCTCCCCTTAGTCAGCCTCTCCGTGTTTCTGATCAGAAACAGACAAAACACGGCAGAAACAAGCAGCCCGGTCAACTGTTGTTTTAACACAGACGCTGATGATTCCCTTCTATTCCATTGTTTTCTATCGGCATCTTAAACAAACTCAGCCACGAGAGAAGATAGCGAGAGGGGATCATGTGTCTTTTCCATGTTGGAGGTGGGGGTTTCTGGGTTGGCCACTGAGAGGGTATTTTTCCACTTTCTCCCGTCAGTTCTGTCGGAAAATAAAACAGGCTGCGTGAGTAACAGGAAGATGAATACTTGTTTAGGCAGTAGGGTTGTGAGGGAGGTTTCTCAGATTTCTCAGGCCTGTTATCTAGTTGTTATCTAGAGTTAATATAATATGTTACAACATGGAAAAGATATGACTGAAAGCAGTTAATTCATTACACTGTTGAGACCTTCGCTTATTAACGGAGCAACCACATCATTATGCCATAATTGTGCATTAAATATTTGGCTTATCTCGGCATGAAAACTGGGAGGAAAACATGGGGAAATAGCACTTTAGTCCTCACCGCCATAATCTGTGTAAAAGCAGATGTGCAAAATAAAAAAGACAAGCTGTGGTCTTGCGGGGGATTATTTGTAATCAGAGAGCTTTGGTGGTGCTGATTTGTGATGTGTGGACAAAGCTGTCTGTCTCCCGGGTTTCCGGTATTTGTGCTAAGCTAACCTCACCAAATACACAGCGGTATCAAACCCCTCGTATAACTCTCAGCAATACTTAAAGAACACTATCATCTGCTACAAATGACTCAATAACTATTTAAGAGCACTTTGTCTACTGTTTTAGGCCTCTGCTGCTTTCCATTAATTAAGCCCTCGTCATTAAAATCTCTTGGCAGACTTCTGAAACTTTTGCTGAGTTGCACTATCGGTCGCAGAGAGCCTCACATCTGCATCGATTTTTGTTTCCATGCCGTTGACACTGACATCGTGAGGAAATGAAATACAGACCTTTCAAATCAATCTGCTCTTAAACTGCCTCATTACGATGATAATGTCATAACATTGTAATGCAAAATGCAAAAATGAATGCAGATGTGATCTTCACTGTGACTGATTACGCAATATAAACAAGTTTTGAGAGCCTGCTTGTTTATTTTCGTATCATAATAAAAAGAATGAAAATCAATGGCTCCCAGGAAGGGAATCTAAAACCCCAGAGTGGTCGGAAAGAAATGCTAGCAATGCTGTTTTTAGATGTTTTATTTATTAGCTTTCATTTGCTCATGGGACACCATCACTCTAGATAGGGAGTAACAAAGGAATGGGGATGATAAGGAAAAAACCCCCACAGCGTATCCTTTGTCATCTTCACACCAGAGATATTTCTTAAACACACACACACACACACACACTTATACACACACACACTCTCAGAGAGGCAGATCACAGACCACCACCCACACATCTTGTGGTTGCTTCTTCCTGCCCGTCATTAGACATCAGATGCCGTTACCGGCTGAAACATCATTTTATTTTCCTGTTGCCGTCTCCAAAAACCTGTAATAGATATTCATTCTGTGTGTTTGCAGAACTCATGTTTCAGCTGGCCTACCCGGTACATTCTCTGTTTTGGAGCTAACCAACCTCTTTTAGCTATTTAATGGCTCCAGCTGATTTACTGATCTGGCCACAGGCCTGCATCTCGGTGAGTAAACCCCAGATCTGTTTCCTCTGCTAGGTTGGCAAGCTGATCCAAGAAGCAGCTGGGAAGAGTAACCTGAAGAGAGTGACGCTGGAGCTGGGAGGAAAGAACCCCAACATCATCTTTGCAGATGCTGATTGTGAGTTTTCAAGTAATGCTTTATTCTGCGCTCCATTTACCTGTCAGCCTCGCTGGGTGGTCCGTCACTATCGTTGTTTTGTTTAGGTCCCATTCTCAGGACCTTCAGTCCGTGGATAAACACACATGGACGGAGCATCTAAAAATGCTCAAAAGCCTTGTAGCGCTATGAAAACCTGTGGATGGATGGGTTTCATATAAATTCTAAGTGGCTCACCAAACTGGGGGTGCCGAGGCTTTCAAATGCTTTCAGCAGCCGTGAGAGGGGCTCCCTAAGGCCTGTAAATCAAGAGAATGGACCCTGACTCAGTCGGGTGCTTCAGCCGAGACCTATAAATCACGGGGGTCCGTTAACCCTTCGTGCGCAACAGCAGGGTCCTGTCTCTCAGGTGTCAGGTATCACATTTGCACAGAATAGATGAAAATGTGACTTTCACATTAAATTTTAACCCATTTCACCATCAAGACTCAATGTTCTTCATAGTATTTAAAAACAAAATCTGCACGTGGGGTAGCTTCTTTAATTATCCAGCTATTGACTAACTAAAATCCTGCCTTCCCACAGTGGACCTGGCTGTCGAGCAGGCCCACCAGGGCGTGTTTTTCAACGCAGGCCAGTGCTGCACGGCGGGCTCCCGCATCTTCGTGGAGGAGCCCATATATGACGAGTTCGTCCGGAGGAGTGTGGAGCGAGCCAAGAGGAGGATAGTTGGCAGCCCCTTTGATCCCACCGCCGAGCAGGGTCCACAGGTGAGGCCGACACAACCAAAGCGGATTCCCTCATCTTTTCCCTTCCCTGCAAGCGTTTCTTTCAGTTGTCTAGCATGTCCTGGGCCCTCATACTGTGCCTCACCCTCCTCCCCCACAGATCAGTCGGGAACAGCAGAATCGTGTGCTGGAGTACATCCAGAGCGGCATCAGTGAAGGAGCCAAGCTGGAGTGTGGAGGCAAAGCTCTCGGCTTGAAAGGGTTCTTCATTGAACCCACTGTTTTCTCTAATGTGAGAGACGACATGCGCATCGCCAGAGAGGAGGTACGCCGACAAAGAGCGAGAAATGTGATGGTTCAGCAGCGCAGATTCACAGAAACAGAAGTTTTCATATCACAGTCTAAAAATATATAGAGCCAAACATACAAGTGTTTTCAGCATAGTGCACTGAAAATGGTACAAGTAAAAGCACTGAGATGAAAGTGAGAAGAATGAAGCCAGCTGTTACACGGTATCTCTTGATCTTGAGTTTCCGTACGTCACATCAATGCTAGTATCAATATTATTCATTCTATAGTCTGTAATGTTGCTGAAGTATGAAGTAGGATGAAATGGAAACACTCAAGATAAGCACTTAAGAACTGTACAGAAGCCAAGCTAACCACATCATTAATCCCTCACATGTGTCACAGTCTCAGTCAGCGCTCCACCTCTGCAGCCACACCCCCCTCAACCTCGCTCCTCTCACCTGCCACAACAGCTGCTTCCCATCAGTGCCAATCAGCCACAGCATACACATATGTTTATATATATTTATATATATATATATACCCTGGCCAGTAGATAATCGTCTTCACGCACTCCTGTCCTGCCATCCACCCTGCTACCCACTAGCCAGCCAGGCCCTCGCCACGGTCCACTCTCCCTTCCCTCCTCTCCTTCCTGTCTGGACTAATTCCTGTCGTCTTCGCGTGTCTGCAGATTTTTGGCCCCGTCCAGATGATCATGAAGTTCAAAACCATCGAGGAGGTGATAGAGAGAGCCAACAACACGGATTATGGTTTGGTTGCGGCCGTGTTCACCAACGACATCAACAAAGCCATGACAATTTCCACCGCCATGCAGGCTGGCACTGTCTGGTGAGTCTCATCCGCTGTGTTCCCTTAAGATGCAATCAGTACAATTTTTCATGTGGGAAGTCCGACCATGTCAGACTCTGGCATCCAGACTCTGGAGCTGGGCTGTTTTACCGTCATTACTCAAGCCGCAAAGAGATGATTTCCTTCCATTTTCTTCTGTTTTCCCCTTCAGCTCACACGTCCAGGGTATAAAAATATCAAATCCAACGTGCCAGTGCAACGCAACGCAATGCAATCTGTGGATAGTGAAGGGAAATCAAGACCCTAATTTTAGAATTTGTATAAATGAAATGGTCATAAACTGTTACTACTTGAGTTCACCTAAAACTGTTTTGCTTCGCTTGTAATTACCATCAGATGACGATATAGGAGCGCGAGTATAGCTGGCATGAAGCGTCTGCCAAGAACTCTTCACTGCTTGTTATGTTTGCAATCTGCAGTCATCTGCGAGCCGAGGAAACATTTTTTCTGCTTTGTCCTTCGCTCTTGACGCTTCCCAATCACCAACAAAACCTCTGCCTCTTTCGAGGATTTTGTCTGCCGCTCTGAGACGGACCAGACGTCTTTTCTTTCCGTCTCTCCTCCTCTTAACAAATCCCGTGTACTGCAAACAGCGTTCCCGCCGACGCCGACCACACCGACCGCTTCGTATCATGTGAATACGTTCAGCCATGTCTGCTGCCAACCAGCTGTGGGTTGCGTCATCTGCTGATCTTATAGACGTTAGCTCTGCCTTGTCTGTCGATTCATCTCTTTCTGGAGCCTCCTCATTAGATTTGTCCATAGGTCTGCTTTGTCTTATAGCCCAGTATGCATCAGCTCAGGGTCAAAGTGAAAACACAACTTCTCATCTGTTACAGATGCTTCGTATATGCAACATTACCATCACTTAAAAAGAGATACATTTTTGTACACGCATACAGTATTTACTGGGTCCTTGACACCCTCAAATGGATGACTAGGCTCCCTGTTTGTTGTATGGATTTTCCCCATCTCCCCCCCAAAACCCCAAATTTCAACACTTTAGCGTCACTCTTCTCGGCACCAATTCACTCTTTCCTTCCCAGGCGGCTGCAGTTGGTGAATTCACAAATATACAACTCGACAACTTTCAGCTGTGTTTGCTAAACAATAAAGGAATTACGCTTTTCGATCCGCGCGGTTTCAAAAATACCACTGGAAAAAATGAAAGTATGTTTTTACATCAGTCTCCCTGAAAGCAGCTGTGAAACTACTGGTCCAGACAAATTGATGCAACGTTTTATAAGAGCGGACATGCAAGACTGATGAATGTTTTGTGTATTTCTCAGGATAAACTGCTTCAACGCTCTGAGCACACAGTGTCCATTTGGAGGCTATAAGATGTCTGGCAACGGACGTGAATTGTGAGTATGACTTGGTTTCCTGCCCAATTAATATTACTAATACCGACTTTGCGTTTTAAAAACCCATTTTCCCAAATTCCAAAGCGTCACATAAATTCTTATCAAAGCGGATATTGGAATATTTCTGCATCGGGGGCAGACCGCAGTGTATACATGACATTTCACGGCTGCAGTCGCAGTCATAGTTTACACAAAAAGAACAGCGTGGTCACCACTTCCTGTCGTCCTCTCCTTGCAGGGGGGAGAGCGGTCTGAAGGAGTACTCGGAAGTGAAGACCATCACGATGAAGATGGTTGCCAAGAACTCTTAAGGCAGCCACGTTGTGTTTTTTTTTTTTTTGGGGGGGGGGGGGGGGGGTGGGGGGTGAAGACTGCACCGTCTTCCGCTCCGCCCCTTGTTGGTCCGTCCTATGGTGGCAAACCGCATTAACCATTAAAACTAGTTATCGCCACGGTAACTCCAGGCTGTCACCACTCGCTGCCCTCCCAGCTCCTCCATCGACTCTGCACCGCTCGCCACGGACAGTCAGCCCAGCCCACTCCAGCCATCTCCTCCAGTTTGCGGACTGTCTATAGTCTTGACTGAAGACGACCGAACTATCCCTGTAACGATAACACATACCTCCTCCACTAACTACTTGTAAGCACTCACAGAGACGATGGGGGAGGCTGCTCTGACTGCAAACTCCGACAACAAGCCCCGTCCTCACCAGCCGCTGCAGCCCGATCCTCGAAACCCTCGCTCCACCCCCAGATGCTGGATGCTCAGAGACTCAGTCGCCGCACTTGCAATCAACCCTTTAATAGCAACTTGTCACATGCTGGGAGGCAGTTTTTTTCTTTGTACTGTGCGGTATGATCATCAAAAACCTCATGTGTCATTGTCTTGGTAGAATTTATGCAAGCACGTCAGCTCATTCAAGACCACTGAAGTCGTCAGCCTCAGATATGAATGGATGAAATGTTAATTCAGAATTAAAATTGATTTCTAATTGTCTTTGTTTATATTTTAGCTTGTATGACTTAACACTGTATGTCAACCTTTGAATGATGTAAACGTGAAGATTTAACCTCTTAAAGGTATTTTACTCTCACCTGCTAAAAGAGGAGTAGATGTATTTTAAACAATGTGTAACTGATTTTCATTGATGTCCATCTATGTTTATGTTTATACAATCATATGCTATGAAATTATAAAATGACCGTAGATTTTTTTTTTCAGTAAAAGCCTTTTTTTTTTATTGGAGTTTTCCCCTCCTGAATGTTGACTGCATTAATAGGACACAGAGTCCCAAACCTGCTCACAGAAACAACAGTTTGATCTTATTGAACGCATCTTACACTCACCCATGGGGAGACACCGACTGCACCACTTAACCTCACACACTGACTCGGGTCAATCATATTAATACTCTTGTATTTGGAAATGCTTGTTTTGCTGTTTCTCATTTGGAAATAAACTGGCCCACAGAGAATGAATTAATCCCACTGAATAGATCTATCTATACGTATGTATCAGTTCTACCCCCCTAACTCTATGTCCAAAAGCACACATGTCAATGCTAGGTCGACTGGAGTCTCTAAGTTGTGGGTAAGATGATGGACAGATATTCTTCCATGCTGTAGGATCTGCAGGGACCTTTCCTTAATGCTGGATAGATCACTAGTCCATCGCAGGACACACATATTAACTCACAGCCTACAATCACCCTAAATATGCACTTTCTTGGGTTGTGGGAAGAAGCCATTGGTGCCTGAGCAAAACCCATGCACACAATGGAAAACATGCATACAGTGTTGAATGAAGAGCAGTTTTGACCCTTACCCCATCATCTCCACTGTTTAAGACACAACC
Source organism: Karalla daura (assembly GCA_029224185.1). NCBI lineage: Eukaryota > Metazoa > Chordata > Actinopteri > Chaetodontiformes > Leiognathidae > Karalla > Karalla daura. The sequence goes on from CM055190.1 coordinate 12,887,145, forward strand.
GATAGTTGTTCACTTAGGTAACAACACCTGTCTGTGAGGGCAAGCTGCTACGTAACCTCATTGTGACAAATTTACAAAACACTTCCAAAGCTGAACGTGCAGCAGATAAGATGCTGTCAGACACACAAGGCGGAGTGTAAAGCTTCTCCTCAGCTCGCAAACAGGTCATCTACAGGTTAATGACCAGAGAGACAAAGGTGCGACAGGCAACTTCCAAGGCCACAAGCTGCTTGATAACAGCTTCTAACATGTACATGCATGACCTAAGGCCTAGTCACCTTACTGGTCTGGTATCTAAATTAAGCCTTTAACAAAGTCTTTTTCTTTGTTAATCTGTGTAGATACAAAAAGACATATACAGTGTCCATCAGTCTCTTATCATATTGCCCAATAGCCCAATGCTGTCGCAGGGGTATGCTAGTGCCTATCTCTGGTTCTCATAGGGCATAAAGCTGGTCCCCAGTCACACCATTTGCACTGTCACACATCTATGACATCTGTAACATCTAATCATGCAAGTTTCTGAACTATGGGAATCAAAATGGAGTAGACAGAGAAAACCCACACAGACATAGGGGAAACTGATTTGATTTGTTTCAGAACAATGAGTGCACACATTTGCATTCGTCCAGGGCCACTCACACGTATTAGACGAGAGAGATGAGGAAATGTGCCCAATGCGAGGGGCTAAAACAACAGAAATACGAGTCTGCCTGAGTTGTGCTCAGATGAACAGATGTGGAGCGCACACAGCACTGGAGCCTCTCTTTGGCAATCTGCTTTTGAAAAATCTGGGTACATTTTCCCACAATTCCCTTCCCAGTTGGTATCTGCAGCCTTTCCAAGGAGAAAATGAAAAAGTGATCTCCTTATTGCGGCACTCTGTTAGCACAACAGGGAACGTCAGCACAGACACACAATCTTAATCTAGAAGCGCAGCCCTGAACTCTCACGTCTCTTTCAGGGAGAGAACTTTTGGTCCCACGGTTGTGGTGTGACCACACGAAAGACTATAGCAAAAAGATTATTGATCATCTACTGTGGGAAGCCTGTGTTAATGTGCACTCTACTTTAAGGTCCTCCTTGATTTTGCCCACAATAACATTGTGAAAATATCACGCACCATTCAACATTATGAATGATTTCAGATCGTGTCCAGCGTGTTAAAGATAACTTAGCATATTAGCGAGACTTCTTGGGTTCATGTTACAGGGGGAAGGGGAGCGTGTCTGGAAAAGCACTTGGCGAAAAATTGATCCAATCCGGTCTGTGTCTCCTTGGTGCAAACCCTTTAGAAAGCCTCATCTCCTCAGTGTGCACAAGCGTAACCCCGCAGTTAAGGACATGAGCCTGGAAACGGACCACACACTGACAGGGACATTCACCCTTTGTCCAGATGGACCCTTATCCTTCAAAAGCCATGTTTATAGCTTCAGTTAATATTTCAGCGAGATAGCGCTGCTTTTGCTATTATGGGCTCTTTCATAATATTTTCTTACATGAGTTAACGGCCCAAACAGGGATGTGACTCTGCATCTGGCCGATCATGTGTGAGCTCGCCTGGTCCTCGTCGTTACTTCCTCGGTCACTTAAAGGGTAGTCGGTGTTTTTTCTCTTGTTTATTTTGCTTTCAGAGACATTTTACAGTCTTGTGTTGCACCGTAGCACTGGATCCATGTGTGCATGTCTGTCCAAGTGTGTGTGTGCGTGTGTGTATGTGTGTGTGTGTGTGAATGTGGAGCATGTTTTCAGGAGTGGTCTGATCCTTTTCACTGAAATGTTGTGCAAGCATCTCTGTACATGCTTCTCATTCCAGTATAGTGTGAGTCAGGCCTCAGTGAGGAACGGATCTGCGCAGCAGACACTCCTCCACACAGTGATGCTGTGACTATCAAATGTCTGCATGAGAGCTGAGATGACAAGACTGTTACTAGAATAACAGGAATCAGGCAGCCCACGGTCTAGAATAAAAGTATTGCATTAGAAGAGGATTTAGAAATTTCAGACAGCAGATTCGCCACTGACAGAATCCAGGAACTACATGAGGGAAAGCACTTCCCAGTAGCCAGATATAGACAAGAGATGATAATCCCCTTTCAGCAGAAAGTAGTTGGCATTTTTTCTTTTGAAATCTCTTTTCAGGAAAAAAAAAAGGAAAACGAATTCTTGACATGAGTCCTTAAGTATTGCCTTAATAAGATCCAGTAATGCAACTTTAACTGTCAAACTAAAGTTGCAAAATAAGTTCAGTTTGCCACAGAGCTGCATCTCGAGCAGTGACTCTGCAAAGGCCGGGTTATTGCCATGTCTGCATTCACTGTAACAATTGCCTGTAAAAGTATGAAAACCTAAGAGATCCATGAGAGTGTGCTACTACTACGAGCTAAAACAGTAAACATGGACACAAACTCTCCACCTGCTAAACACCAGTGAATAGTTTCACAGGGAACACATCAGCATGTCTCAATCAGAGTATTGTAAACACATTTTTGCGCAGTAATGAGCCACTCGCTGTCCCAGACATCGGGTGAGCCTGGGAATACAAAGATGGAGTTTGGTACAAAAAAAATTGTAGCTCTCAGCTTCAGCTTTATGAGACTTTTTTTTTCATTCTGTAGATCGTGTCTCCCTTCGCTGAAACTCCTCACAGCCGGCATGGAGACCAATAAGTCTCTCTACATGTGAGCCTGTAATATGAGTAAGAGTAAAATACATTGTTCACACAAGAAAAAGAAAACCTACCCTAAGTCAATGGTGAGTAAGTATTAAAGTAAGGAAACTGTTCACGTCAAAAAGAAAAAAAAGGAGAGCGCAGGCGGGATCATGTTTGAGACCCCCACCTCAAAAAAAAAAACAGTTTTACAGTGTTTTGGAATGAAAGCCTTCAGATATAATTGTGGCAGGCAGGGTCAGGGTCAAGTGTTGGTGGGGAAATGAGAGCCAGCCTCCAACAAGAGGCACATGATAATGATCAACTTTCAAATATCTGATCCCGGCTGTGTCAGGAGGCAGACCCGGGCCCGTCTACCCTGAAGGAGATGAAATATGTTTCAAAATCTGGTTTCATGTATTGTCAAATTTATTGTGCTTCCTCTTTCCTGTCAGTCCTGTGTGAAACACACCAAAGGTCAACATAATGACGATCATGGGACCGCGGTAAAACATAAACGATACATGCGGCGAGAACCGTTTGGAAATCAAAGGACAGTGATGCCCCCTCACACGTACATCCACGTGATTAATAGGTCACCAACACCTCCAGCTTAATTTGTCACATAAAACATATTTTGCATTAAGAACTGATGCCCTTAAAGACTGGTCACGCTGTTATGGGAGAGATAATGTATTGGATGATTTAAGCGGTGCCTTGGAACTACTCCAAGGTTAAGTGGTAATCCCATATCCATCAACACTTGAATCCCAATACAAATGACCTGGACTATGTATTTATTGGAATGAGCACTTATGGAGCTTGATAAGTATCATTCACCAGCCATTACCCTATGCTCAGAAAGATGATCTATGGCAGCCATTTGCATGCTAATCTCTCCCTCTGCTCGATAGCCTCAAAGGTTCAATTCTGCTGCACAGTTTCTTTGATACAACCACTGGTATTTAACTTCCTCAAGAACAGAATTACCGAGGTGATCAATCGGTTTTCCATGGTGTGCCAAATTCAATCTGGGACTAATGAAATGACTCATTTGTACCGAAAGGACTTAAATGACATGGTGACATTGCGGCTTTGAATGTCATCATAAAATTTGTGCTTGACGTGTCTATGGCAGGGGATGAGAAGTGCTCGGCTCAGTGCAGATGAGACAGAGAGGAGGAGGAGACGCCTGTCAGGATGACCTGAAGGGGCTGGGCCCCTCCGGCACGGTGAGACAGCGCTCCAGTGTGTGGGCTTTCAGCCTGCTCTGAATTTCCACCAAAGTGCAACAGAAACTGCATCATATGTCTTCTACACCCTCAGAAACTTCCTAAGAAAGTTGGGCGGGGTGTCAATTTGTTTTACAAAGGATGTAAAAAAAAAGAAAAAAGAAATAGCCAGGAGCCCGAGTCTGGAGTGATGTCAGCGTAATGATCATAATGCTTGCAGTCACTAACGATGTCGAAATAGTTTCCATCTGTCCACGCGATTGAGCATGAGTCAAAGAGGGATGTATGGATGTGATGTAAGCTACTGATCTTCTGCTTTTACACTTTTTACAACGTGATTACGGTGTACAAGGGAGCAGGAGCGAAGCAGAAAACACCTTCCTCTTCTCGCCTCGGCCAATAGGTCAGACACACAGCAGAGAAACAGGAAATGCGAGGCAGAGGCAAAACAAAAACACAGAGAAAACATTATGGGATGAAAAAAAAAGAAAAAAAGACATGGTACATGTTTTCCAGGAAGTGCATAAAGTGAATACATACTTTGCTACTTGAAAGGCTCTTCACTGATGGATTGACTGTTGATAATCAATTTCTGCTTCATTTTTTGGCCCTAAAAGGCCACAAAACCTGATGCAATAGTTAAAGACTTATTATTTCTGCTGTGGATTGTTTTATGTCACCAGGAAAGAATTGAAAAAAGATGTGTGGCCTTATAGATCAACAGAAGAATCATACATTGCATACCAAAGTCACATTATTATGATTTGATTGTATTAAGCCAATTTATATTCAACATTTGCAACGAAAACACTCATATTTATAGCTGTATCTCATTAGGGAATAATAAGATGAGCAATAATATCAGGTTTCTTACATCCTGATCTGTAAGAAACATTAAAATACAGTAATAATAATAATTATTATTATTCTTTACCTAATTATGACATATTTACCTATTTTTAATCAAAATCCAGAAAGCAAATGTAATGATGCAGTGACAAATATCATCACAATGTGTTGATTATATTCTCTTTTTGTAACTCATTGTTTAGTATTACAATGGCAGTAGTGGTTTTTGATTTTGTTCACTGTGAGTGGATAATCATTACCAAATCCAACCACGTTCACTCGTACATGCTTCATTGCAGTCTCAGTATCAGCTCTGGCTGGTTATTTAAAACAAAGTCTCCCTCAGCTCTCTTTTAAGAATACTTTCTCAACCAAAAATGGTCCACAACTGCAATGTTGCAATAATGGAAATACCGCAGGAAAAAAAATGTTTAGGACAGTTTTTAAACAGCCCCAGTCTCATTTCAGTCTCTGAAAGTGAAAAAGAGTCTTTCCTCTTGACCCAGAAAAATAACTCTGCAGACCAAAGTATACAAACACTGAATCCGAAGGGAAACTGTTTATGGCAAATTAGTGTCGTTTACATGTTTGTATGATGCAACAGGCAGCATGTAGGAGATGACCTCCAGCAGAGCTTTTACTGTACCAGCACACAGGCTTATTTGTTTCTGGTCATTACACAGTGCTACTGGAGTAAATTATAAATAGAAAGACAGAAACCATTTGGGGGTTTGCAGAAGCCCCATTTGGTCCGTTTAAGCCCGCTCCCAGACAAAACAAGGAAGGTGTGTGTGTGTCAACAGTCTCTGAGGTCATTTTATTCCCATCAGTATTTTAGTTTTACTCTAATTTCGGTGTGTTTGTCTTGTGCTACTTTCCAGGGCAGACGCATGACAGAAACACAAGTTTTAGATTTTGAAGTTATAAGTCATGATGCACTGTGTGCACACCCAGCAGAGTAAAGACAAAGGAATGACTGACTTCTGAGAGATATCGTCCCACAGCGGCATTCAATCTAATCGAATAATTAAGTTGTTTTCTTGAACATCTCTAGCAGACTTTACAGCACGCTATGAATCATCAAATACAGCCACAAACATAATTTGTGCTATAAACCGATAATGATCACATTAATTGTAACATCTTTATGCCTTTGCTCAATAACTCTTTGGATCAGTACTAAGGCAAGGATAGGCGATGCACTGAAAGAAAAGAGATGAGGAAAAGAAATTCTCAGTGTGTGTGTGTGTGTGTGTGTGTGTGTGTGTGTGTGTGTGTGTGTGTGTGTGTGTGTGTGTGTGTGTGTTGTATTACTGAGGCAGACAAACTGGAAACCCAAGAAGGCAGCGACTGCTCAGCCAAAACAGACCACTAAGACTACTGTTGTATGTGTGTATGAATGCGCACGTATGTGTGTGTGTGCATGTGTGTGTGTGTGTGTGTGTGTGTGTGTGTCTGGGCAGGCTGCATCCTGTAGTGAAACAGAGACACACCAGTATCTTCTGTCAGCCTCTCTGACAACACCAATCTCCAAGCAGGATGTCCAATCAGTCAAACAAAGCAGACGTTTTTTCACACAAAATGTCTTTTTAATGACAAGTTTACAACAGAGGGACTGGGCCATGGGAAGTAATTAAAATCTCTGTTATCAGGTCTCTGCACGGCCTCAAATGAGTGAAAGCAAAAATCACAACTTCTCCCAAGGTCCCGTCACTGTTTCCTCCCCAGCACCTCTGCTCTCGCTGCTCCCTGCATGTGCAGTACACACTTGGTCAGAACTTGATTTTGTTTGCTCGGCCTCCAAGGACCAAAACTCAGATAAGAACGAGGATTGTTCCTAGTGAATCCTGCCTGCAGGTTGAACAGGAAGCAAGCATTGTCCTTCGGCCAGAGTATCGCTGCTGGAAACCATCGTCTTCAGTTGATTTCACATATTCCAAATTAATTTGCATTTAATCAAATTGCACAAACTGACAGACCGCGTGGCCGACCTGGAGCCTTCGGGGCCGTCTGGAACAGCCTGTAATCCACTGGTGGTACTGGGAGTATCAGAGTACACTCAATACAATACAGGTGCACCTCCTCTGAGTCGAAACCTCCTCCCTTCCAGTGAAAAGTTGAGTGTGGTTTATGCCTGGTGCTCCATCCGTACGATGCCTTTCTCCTCCTCTAGAAGAGGACCATTCATCACAGTTAAAGAAGCTGTTTCTTGTGAAAGCAAAGACCTTCGTGTAGAAGAAAGGAAAAGGTAAAATGAGGCCTTGGGGTTTTTTTCTTTCTTTTTTTTTATTTTATAAAAAGAGCCACTCTGTGCAAGCAGTTTATTACAACCCATATTGACCTCTAGTGGCCATAGCAATTATAATGTGAGCAAATGAAGAAGTCAGGTGTGGCAGAAGAAACATGGAGGAGGGTGAGAGGGACAGGACAGACAAACACACAGCTCCCACTCTTTGTGAGGAACTACAGCTCATTCATGACTTATTTGAGCTCAGCTAACTTGCTTAGATCACGTATGTTACCCATGATCTTTTCTTAAACCGGAGCAACTTTCACTAGCTACGACAAATGCAAGCTGCTGTTTCATCACATGAGGAGGAACGTCCAGTGAAAGCTTCCAGGAGAGCTAACGCTCTGTTTTAGAAACAGTCACTGATACAGATCTGGGACTCATCATTTAGTCATTCATGTATGAGTTTCTGTGGAGTATTTGAGGAGTTTTCCAGTGTTGCTATCGTCAGAAGATATTTTGTAAATCTAAAGGGAGTGAAATGCCGGTTCTAACGCGTGGTTTTAAGGCTGGACGTACAGTCTCATCTGTCTGGAAGTTGGTGCTGGCCCAGTTGAGGCAAGAAGCCTCTTACCACGCACACTCACACATTTGGAATCGCTAAAAATGTCTCTTCTCGTCAAACAATTACTTCATATTCCCATAATACGGTGCGGGCTGTTCCAGACCCAGTAGTATGGAGGAGTGACAACTAATTAATTCCAACATAAATGTTATCTGTCACTGTGGTGGAGCACCAATGAATCAGCGTGTGACCACAGAAAATGTGAAGCAACTAAACGATGGGACTGCTTACATGGAAATAGGCAAGGTTTGGTGTGTGCTCTTTCCAGTGTTCAATTGGCTGTTTTTTCTGAGATGTGCTGGCGTGTGTGTGTGTGTTTATAGTAGCACATTTTATCATAGAAAACTCACTGTCACAAGCGTCAGATCCTCTCACACCTCAAATTTGCAGAGGTCTGCTTCGCTCCACATGGAGGAGCGACACAACGCGAACACCCAGGGGGCGCAGAGCGATCTCTCATGCAATAGATTAAGCAGTGTTGATTTTTCATTACAGATGATGAAAAGCTCGCATTAACGTAGCGAATGAATTAGTTTGTCCGTCCAGCCATTCGTCTCGGCTCCGTCCATTTACAACTGAGCAGTCCATCAATGCAGGGCCATCTCCACTGGATGTTCCATTTAACAAAAAGGTGGTATCTTTAACCTCAAAATGACAACTATCATCGCTCCATTATGATAAATCACAGCTCATAACCAGATCTGCCCAGCATCCTGTCTGCGGAGGCCGTGTGCAGGAAGTGGCCGTGCTTTTAAGGAAAGCTAGGGAGGAAAAAGAATGAGGAAAGTCTTCAAGCCAGTCTGGGTCCCTGCCAACCTGCCTCCAACCTTTGCTCTCTTGGTTTGGGAGTTAGCTAGTTTCCTTTTTCCTCTGACATCACCCTCCAGGATTCACACAATGATAACATGGCCCCGATTGCATGACATTACAGCTTCCTTGAATGCACAGGGGAGAATTGTGTTAAAAATCCCTCTCGACCACGGGCTAACTGCAGTTTCCAGCGAGCACCAGCTGCACAGCTGGTGTCCATGGGAGAGACAGAACGGATACACAAATTCCAGACTGTTATGAGGCAAGGAAATACATTTCCCTGGGCAAGATTTTACTTACAGTACTCTACCCTATAGTGTGCGTCCTCACTATTATGGTATCATATGGCAAATGTTAGCCCCTCTTAAACCACAGACATGCAGCTCTATAAAACCATCAAACATGTGCACAGTGTTATAGCTGAATATATTTATATGTCGACTTAACATTAGATCAGAAGACTCCAGCAGTGCATCAATGTTAATTGCAATGCTTTTCCCTTCTCTGAATAGATATATTGGGGCTACTACTTACAGTGTAACTCTACCTTCAAATTAGACTCACATTAGAGGGGATTCCGCTTTATTTACAAGTAAATGGGTTTAACTGCAAACAAATTGGAGCCATTCCTTGCCAGCCTTGAGAAATGAACCCTGTGTTATCTTTGTAAACTAGCTTTACATTGCAATAAACCTTACAGAGCGCTTTAACTCCTGCATTTAATACGTTCAGACCCCCAGGGAGTCTGGCCCTGAAATTTAAAGCAAATTGCTGCTCGATATAGGTGTTTTTTCCCCCTGTGTCTCAGATCTTAACTTGTTGTTGTAGACTATTTCAGAAATATTATCCAAATACTAAAGTATAGCACACACAAAGAGGGAAGAAAAAATGCACCTTGTGTGATTTTTTTTTTTTTTGTTAATGCAAGCCAGATGTGACCGGGACCATGGAAACAGGTGATGATAGCATTACACTGGGATTGCAAACAGATGGAGAAGGGCTTGAACCTATTCTTGTGTCATTGTCGGGGTCATAAATAAAGATATTTTTTCCCCTCTGATGAAAAACTTTCTGTATAAATATGAAAGCAACTTTAGGTGTTGTGTAAACAAGACGAGAGGAGCAGAAACGAAAAGAAAAGAAATTCCCTCCCTCATAACCAAAAAAAAAAATTGTTGCATCTGCTCGAAGTGTAGCCGACTGGCAGGGGTCCTTGTATTACTTCACAGTGACAAAGCTGAGGATTAGCTCAACAGGGGCCCGCAAGACTTATGTGCCCCCGCAGTTCAACATATCCCTACATTTGTGGCGCGTAGCCATCGCTCGATGGCTGCAGAACAGTGTGCTGCCGGCCTAATCCAGAGCCCGCGGCAGCGAGACCTGACCGCCTGGCCAAGTGTCGGGGTCGCGGGCCTGCTTCACATCAGGTGAACGCATCGCTGGGAGAGGAATGCCTCCAGCAATCAGCCGTGAGGAAGCAGAGGCCGCCGGAGCCGTCCTGGGACACACAGGAAAGCCACTGTACGTGTTGGAGCGGCCTCGGAGCAGGGGAGGACACTGTGCAGGCCCGGGCTGAGTGACGGGCTGCCCACCCCGGAGAGATGGTTATTTAGTGAGCAATTACATCTCCCAGCACTGAGAGGCTAAGAGCCCACCCCCCCACACATCCCTCCATGTATATATGTATGTTTATATATATATATATATATATATATATATATATATATATATATATATATATATATATATATATATATATATATATATATATCACACCCATGAAGCAGATAAATCCCTTCGAACAAACCATTCATTTCAACAATGCGATTGTGCTCCTATTACCATATTTGGAATACAATCACAGTTCAGATGTAGAATTCTATGTAGTACTAGTATGTAGTATGCATTCCTGTACATTAGAACACTGTATTAATATATAGATTTCCCCACTGCAAGGCACACACACAAACACACACACAATTAGGAGTTATAAATAAAGGCATCATGACTGTTTCAGAAAACATTGTAAAGTGCTGTTTTATATCAGTTTAGAGATGGGGATGCTTGATGGGATTTTCACACTTTGCACACAAACACACTCTCTCACACACACACACACATATATAATCAGGAAAAATAAGTTAGGACAACATGTGATCAACAACTTGACCAACATGTGCAGTTAACTTTTTTGCAGGTTAGAGACTTTATCTGTGTGATGATAAAGTGGGTTATGGAAAAGAGGTTTTACATTAGATGCTTTTCCATCTTACACACACACACACACACACATACACACACACACACACACACACACACACACACACACACACACACACACACACACACACACACACACACACGTAATCAGGACAAATGAGCCAGGAGAACATGTGTGATTTTGATGTGTTGTTAAGTGTTGTTTTTATATCAGTTTAGAGAATTATGTTATGATGGGTGGCTTTTGTGGCTTACAGAGAAGGGATTTCACACTTGATGTTTTCCAGGCTATCCCTGGAGCCACCACAAGAGAGCACAGCTGGCTGGCTCTCCCCACTCGCTGCCGAGGCTCCCCTGCGTCACACACAGGTGTAAAAGCCCAGTCCTTGAGCTCCACAGCTCCATGCTGTCACAGCCTCAACCAGCCACCCCAAATGGGGCCTCCCATTCTGCCATTTGGGAGAGTGGACTTTCACAGTAATGGACACTTAAGAAGGTGACACCTCGGCCCAGTGTGGTGCCACAATGTGACAAATAGCGAGCCCCTAAATCATTATATTACAGAGCGCAGTGATTTATTGGCCCCCGTAGCAGACAGTGTTATCCAGGGAGCATTTAAGATGCTCTCTGTTTTAGATTTCACACATTCTGTAACATGTTTATGCAGCTGGATTGTTTTATTGGAGCGACTGAACTAAACTGTGATAAGTGAGCTGAAGTACCATGCTCAGGGGTACACTAGAAATGCCACACCTGTCAGTGCAGCGCTCGGCTACGTGCTAGCTTTCTCTTCACATCAAGACAAATATTGCAGCCAGGCACAACATTTTGCCTCGGAGATTCAAACGTCACTTTCAAGCTAGCAAAAGCTTGGGATTTCCTTATTAGCCTTCATTACAGACTATCACTGGGGTCTGCTCTCATCCTACAAGGCCTGTTAGACAAATTCATTTTGTCCCCCCCCCCACCCAGTTTTCCCTCCTCCTGGAGCTGTGGATTAAGTGCTACCACGGTTTTAGGGGGAAAAAAGAAGAAGAAGACGAAGAAGAAAAAAAAAGCCAAAGCTTAGTTGCGGTCTGCTCGAGAGGATCAGCTCATTTCCCTCTGCACACAGCGCAGTGTGCTGAGAGCAGAGCTTGTCTTGGAAGATCAACGTCTCCTCTTTTGTTGCATCAGTCATGCAGCTTCTGCATCGCACAATGGCACCAGGGCGCTTGGTGGGGTGGTGAAATGCATGACTGAAGACCACAGAGGACCACCTGACCGCCTACTGGTGCCTGGGGATCTCTCTCTCTCTCTCTCTCTCTCTCTCTCTCTCTCTCACACACACACATACACACACACACACACACACACACACACACTGCTGATTGTGTCTTTATCTGTTTGGTGACAGCAGATTTGTTTGAACGTCTCTTTATTTCTCCTCCCCCTCCCATAGAGTGAGTTAATGTGCTTTACTCTACTCTGACATACCATAGCACATACACTATAGTGTGCAATAGGTCGCCGCTTGCTCTGAGGGCTATTTAACGCACAGACTTCTTTCTCGGTTTTGCCGAAACGATGAAGCTGTTATCCATTATTGGGTCTGTGTGTTCATTAAGTGGGACCTCTTTTTTTTCCATTCATAAGATAATCCACCCTTCCATTTCCACCCTCCTCATCTGACATGTTATTATAGCCCGTAAATGTTTTGTCTGATCTTAATACATGTCAGATTCAGGGCCTGTGGGTGTAGGAGTTTCATGTTGGTTTGTTTACTCTTGGGATGTTCATGAATCACGTTATCTCTGCAGTTGTTAAGAAAAACATTAAAACAGATTTTCAAGTTAATGTGCAAAAGTTGAGACTTTTGGACTTTTGGACAGAGAACTAAAAGCTTTTAACTGAGGCGTCTTAAGTTTAGTTAGGCTGTTTTTAGTCCATATTTCCACAGCTGTGCGGATGCAAAAACTAAGGGACTATTTTCTGTTTGTGTTTCTCTCAGAGTCTCAGAAAAAGTTAAAAGAAGAAGGGGTGACCAGGGCTTCATGTGCAACTGCGCATTCTCATTAAAAAGGGCTTGCTAAGACAAGATAGGCAAAGAAAATAAACAATCAGCGGTTGCACCATTCCTCATCCGGAGCAAGAATGTAGAAACTGTCGGATCGCCGGGATCGAGGGGCCTGATGGTGATGACACTTCTGATCTATTTTTCCTGCAGCCTCTCAACGCTGACAAAGTCCAGGATCAGCCCGGGACCTCTCCCTCTCTCTCTCTCTCTCTCTCTCTCTCTCTCTCCCTCTCTCTCTTTCTCTTTCTCTCTCCCTCTCTCTCTCTCTCACACACACACACACAAAGGCCATTTGTTTTGTTAAGTATGTGCTAAATGCTATAAGGTGATTATCAGGCGATCTTCTCCATTTTCTCCAGGCACCAAAGTGTTTTAATCATGTGTTGGGAAACACCTCAGAGTTCTCAGGCTCCTTGAACTTCACAGGAGTGATTCAGTGTCGATGATCCCGCAGAACGCTACATAATGCTTTAAACCTACGTGTCACATACGAGCATCTGAATGAAAGTGTGACAAACAGAAACACGAGTGGCCAAACATTAGCCTCTTTTCCAAGGCTGGTGCCAATAAAACCTTGTGAAAGTAAAACAAATGTGGTAGGATGTTAGGCTAAGAGTGATGCACCTTAATTTTACACCATAACAGTGCTAGACTATTACAGATTTGATGCCTTATGTTTGTTTTCACTCTATTTATGCAGATTTTACAAGCACCCTAGTTTAAAAAAGGGAAGTTAGACTTGATTAGAGTTACATCCATTTCCTGGGATGTTTAAAGACATTAGTAGTGCATGGGAGTCCGGTGGATGAGGCTGCTGCTAAAGCAAAGCTCCCAAAGAACTTTTTCCCCTTCTCCTTCCCCTTTTTTTTTCTCTAAGTGCATTTATTCAGAATTGCCAGCGTTGCTCTTTCTACAGGTCTCCAAAAGACTGGTTTTACACTGTCTACACGCATTACTCCCATAGTCTGTTGAAGGCTGATCCTGTCACCCACATCTCTCCTGCAGCCGGGCCACCCAGCCTGGATGTGCTTCCAACATGTCATCCCTCTGTGTGGTCCTTAACAAAAGAGAAACAGAGAAGACAGAGGGAAGCACAGCGGTGCCAACCGAGACAGAGATGTTTCAAAATATGACAGTGTCATCTCTGGGAAGGGAGCGCAGAGAAGAGAGAGAGAGAGAGAGAGAGGGGAAACATAGTGAACAGAAAGAAAATGGCTGAAGAGAAAGAGATGAAAGAGATCCGTGGAGCTGTGAGGCCAATCGCAAACATTTTGTGAATGAGCTAACAACTGTTAAATCATCGGGAGAAAATCAGGAGTAAGTAACTAAAATGTCTTCAATTAATTACATTTTAAAACCTCTCATTTCGGATTTGTGTTGTGTGCACAATAAACGAAGGGAGGTGGCCAGAAAACACAAAAGAAAAAGCAGCTTTCGAGTTTCTGAGAGAATCACACGTTGCTTTCAAAACAAATAAAAAAAAACTGAAGGAGTATTTGCCAATAGAGACATGAAAGATAACCCGCAGCTAAAAGCCAAAAACAGTTTTGCAGCCAATGTTTCTTATGCAATTGTTATTCATTATAAATTTCATATTGATTCGAAGCCAAGACACACTGAAAAAATCCTCCAAAGAGGCAGAATGCTAACATTACATGACAACAGATTTACTGTCTCAAATGGTCAGAGGGACAAAAATGAGTGTTTCAAGAGGGATGTAGCAGAAACTGTCGTGCCACGAGTGAAATTTGTGGCCCTCTGTTGCACACTTTCACAACGTGTGATTTTTGTGACGATTCCAACGTACGTTGTGCTCCTTTGCGACTGATTCCGGTTGATTCTTGCTGCCAATTAATAAATATTGAATATCCTTCCCTGCCATCGGGCTCATTTGTAATTTCAAAGATAAGGATCTGTGAGTTAGAGACAGATATCCAGTGTCCTGAACCTGTTTTGCGTTAGGGAACCATTTTCTGGGCTGATTGATACCAGCCCACTTCTGTGATTTACGCAACTCTGCATCATAGCGCAGGCAGATAAGAGCGGTGGAAACAAATGATTTGCAGCGCATGTTGAGTGTCCAACTCACCATCTGAGCTCCAGTGTTGAAGACCCGCGAGTTTGAAGAGTAAAGCACACAGGACACTTACAACCACTGACAGGGCATGTTTGGCTTTCTCTCTGGTAATAGCTGTGCATTTGTTTCCCACCACGATTTGACTGTGACCACAATGAATAAATATCAAACATAGCTGCAATTACCTAAAAAAAAAAGAGGCTGTTCTGAACGAAACGTGAAAAAAAGTTGAATTACATTTAAAGGTGCTATTTTTTGTGGAATTTGCGGTGCTATCCAGAGGGAAAGAACTGCGTAGTTTTGTGTTTTGGCTCGGTCTGTCTCAGTCAAACAGGAGGAGGAAGAGTTTCTTGCCAAAGATTTAGACTTTGTCGGCAGGTACACAACAGGTTGGCTCCTCTGCTGTAAGAGAAGGAAATAGACAACAGATGCTCTGTTGCTACATCTTCACATACCCAACACCGTCGGAGAGACACTGTCTAAAAGTCTGTGGCCTCATTTGTACAATTTATTACATCTTGCTTCACTCACCTTAAGATATGTTTGCCTGTAGCTGTGATCGAACAACGCTTCCTGAAAGGACTGGCTGTCCTTAAACCAATACTTTCCTCACTTACAGACAATGTCGTGCCATTATGTGTTTTTTTTTTCTTTCTTCTCTTACCTCGCTTCATGTTCTTCATGTTGTGAAATCTCAACGTCCAAATATAATTCCTGTAATCAGAAACCAGGAGCACGCCCATGCAGCTGGCACACTACCTGCAGTTTGGTGGGATGCAGCCAAGCAGAATGAACAATGACTGCATGAAAATAATGTGGAAATAGGAGTGTCGGGGGTAAACTGAGAAAGGTTGCAATCAGTAACCGACAGTACCGGCTTCAACTTCCAACTGCAACTGCACCAGCAGTAAAACAGAAAGTAATTAATTGTTTGTCAGTGACATTACATTCCATAACAAATGCAGTATGTAGTCTGTTGTGGCAATAAATTAGTTCATAAAACAAATACAAGCTAAACTGTCTTTCCTTTCAACAGTGGAGTGAGGAAAACTGCAGCAGTATTGTAGTCTAGAGAGTATACTGACACTGATATACAGAGATCAGTGAAAGAAACAACACCTGTTGAATTCATTGTCTAATTTCAATTCACAGGCTGTTTTTTCAGGTATGTTGGCTCACAGCTGTAAGGTCCCATATTTGGATAAACACATGCATGTTTATGTCGACTGGAGACTCTAAATTGTGAGTGTGCGTGCCTTGGTATAGACTCGAGACATGCTCAGGGTGTAGTCTCTGCCTTTGCCCAACGTGTGCACGAGGGGCTGGAGGCGCCAGCGGACCCCAATGATAACGGATGGATGGATGGATGTGAAGGCTGCCAGGCAAACTACGTCCTGTACGTGCAAAAGGCCACATCCGCTGTGAGCTTGAACGGCAGCACAGATATGCTGACCAGTGAGAGAGGCCAGCAGAGGGGATAAGACGCTGCCAGACAGGTCGTAATATTTCACGAGGCATGATGCTGAATATCAGGCTTATCAACATCAGGTTCAAATTTATTGGGTCCTGCTGATGTGAAAATACACTTTATCTTTTACCTCATCAATTTCACTGGTTTTTGTTCGGCCCACGTCTGTATTATAAGGTGTTTAAAACACGGGACAGCAACAACAACAAGCTGGGGAAGTTGTAAACTGTTTGTACGCTCGCGAGTGTGCATGCATCAAGTCAGGCCTGTGTGTGTGTGTGTGTGTGCTCCGCTGCAGTGCAATCCCATTGGTGTCTATACATGAAAATGTGTAATGAAATACTGTTAAAGAGTGAGTTCAGACCGAACAAAAAAACATTTTTCTTCCTCGTATTTAGCCATTCATAAATGATGCTTTCCATGTTTTCATCAGTCATATCTGCCTTCTTTTCTTCTTTTTGTCCTGCTTTTCCAATTGGTGTAAACTGAATTCCTTTAGCTGAGCTCACTGCGCTGAAAAATTGCACTTGTCACAGGGTTTTGATAAATGACGTGAGGTTTGATGTATTGGGTCGGTTTGAAGTGCCGGGCACAGTGTGTTAGTGTGATATTTTTAGAGCTTTAGAGGCGGCGTTTTCTGGAGCAGAACAGTGCGAAGCAGCTGCCGGCGTGCGGGACAGGACACACGCTGAGCCGTGCACGCTCCACAGGTGGCGATGCCACTGGAGGACCCCCCCCCCCCCTCGCACCAGCAGCAGCCTCCCCGGTCCGGGCGAGGAGGTCCTGCACATGATGTGTTTCTCCGGGCAGACTTGGAGGAGTCAACGTTACGGCTGGGGATTACGTTTAAATGGCTCTCTGCTGAGAGAGGAAAGCTCTTAATTCAGTTTTTAGTCGCCTTGTTGCTGACAGTTCTCTCTCTAAACGGGCAGGGAGGCTGAAACCTGGAAGGGAATAGTTAAAATTTTGATTCATGGTGGGAAAAAAAAAGCAAAGAAATCACTGTGAGCATGCCGAACAGTAAATAACAACACAGGATTTACTTTCATCATGTTCCTGGCGAGGCTGGAAAAAATAATAATATCTGATTAGCAACAGCGAGTGATTCAAATTCTTTTTATAACTTCAATTAAATAGGCGGTGATTATGAATAATAGCGTGTGTTGGTGGCAAGTAATTTCACAACTTGGAAATTTCATCATTTACAAGCCCATGTGTTTTGGAGGATGTAATGTGCAGACACAGCCTTCAGCATGTGTTTAGGTAGGACAGCTCAGCTAAATCCTCGCACCACATGTGAACAGTGTTTGTCACAGATAATTGCTGCTGCTACATTACACAATGCAACACGTTCACTTTGTCCAAGCCCCAAATTCATTCAGCATGTGGCCGGCTCGCACACAACTCGCACTGACATAAGAGAAGTCGAGTGGATGCAAACAGCGCCATAGCATCAAGACATCTCGGGGCGCACAGCTGTGTGACGTTCAGCCACTAAATGCTGCTGCTCTGGTCTGCAGAGATCCCGCTAATGATCATTCATGTGAATTCCATATCCTGTCCCAAAACCTCCAGCCTATTTATCTTAAGCTGCTCGCTCCCCCTCTCCTTCTCTCTCTCTCTCACACACACACACACACACACGCACACACACACACACACACACACACATTCATCGAGTCACACTCTCCTCCACTTTCCTGTCTCAAACATGAGACAACCAGCGTACACATACGTACAATGAGCCCTCATGCAGTCTCTGGAGGAGTCCGTTTTCTGTAACCGCTTTCGTTGTCAGATTAAGCTATCCATATGTCTGCGGACAACACACTACAAATGCCTGCCGTGGAAGAAACAACAGTGTGTTCCTCATCATTTGTTGTGAAAACAGTCCCTCTGGTGGCCTCCCTGCCCCCAGCCTGCATTTCCCCCACTGTAAATCATGATGAAATGGCTTGCAGGTGTCAGGATTAAAGAATACTCTCAAAGGACTCTGGGCCACAGACACAGTCACAGCTGCTTCTCTCCTTTTGCCAGGTCCTTTATTGCCATTTGTTTTTTGTTTAGTGTGATGGTCTTGTTGCGTGAGGGCCGGGCTGGGCGAGCGGCCGGCCTCTGGAGGGGCTGAGACCACGGCACACACACACACACACACACACACACGCACGCACACACACACAGTGCCTCTGACGGCTCTGACGTACAGTGTGCAGACTTTTAAGGTAACGGAGGGAAAACATCCGGCTGTCCGAAGGTGTTTTTGCATCCCTGCTCGCTGTCAGTTAACAGGCTCTGAGTTTAAGCAGCGCAGGCCTGTGCCAGTGTTTGTGGAGCCAGTAAATACCTGTGACTTCTCAGTAGAGAGCAGAGAAAATGAAAGACGTGTGGGACGTTGTCTTTATGTAATGACTGGTGTGGATAAGCACCGAGAAGTCAGCTGATTTGCTAAATTGCAATCATCACCATTACAGCCTTTTAACAAGCATTTGGATTTTCACAGCTCACAGTCAACGATGATAAAAACTTACGAGGAAGTAATTGTTGGATTGGATTTTAAGATGTGACATCCATCCATCTTACCTGTTTAGTATCCAGTGGCATTGCAGGGGTTTGCAACACAATAGGGCACATACACCCACTCACATCATTCACATTCACACCTAGTGGTTATTTAGAGTCTCCAATTGACCTAAAGCGACCCAGAGACAACCAGCATCGACACAAAGAAAATGCAAACTCAAAACAGAAACTGGGAACCTTCTTGCTATGAAGGCATTGCATTCACCACAGTGACGTGCCGCCCTGAAATGAGACATTATCTCTGAAATCACTGGACAGTCATCAAGTTAGTCAAACTTGGTGGCCCACCCTGTTTGCTATAATTAAACACACTTTTGCTGCATAAATAAGAGATTATTAACAACATCGTCATAGCGATCGCGCACAAACAATGACCATAGAAGCTGAGCTGTAATACACTGTTGTTTTCCTTAAGCTTTTTTTTTTTTTTTTTTCGAACACTTAGCAGTTGACATCATGGAAATTCATAATCCGGTTTGACTGAGCTGTGAGCATGCAGCCCACGCTGGAAATGATCACAGCCTCTAACACAGATCTGTCTCACAGAAGACAATTTGATTTGCCTGTCAGGTGTATCCGACAACATCGGAGATCAGCTACGAGAAACATCTAGATCAGTGAGTCTCTCTGACTGAAGCATAATCCCATACGCAAAGCACAATAGCGCGCACCCTAACATCATACGGCGTAATCCAAAATGCCATTTACCTGTCAAAACAAAGAATTAGGTTTGATTACATTATGAGATCTCTGAAGAATATAGCGAAAACAAAATCACTCTTAATCACCGAGACTTGAAGGAACTTTTCTTCCGAGAGCTCTCGAACGCTGGAGCAGGGAGAGGATTGAGCGCTGGGCCGAGGGAGTTTGGGTTCACATGGACGTGGGTGCCAGTGAAATGAGACTGTGCAGATCAGGCTGCTGAGTGCAGTTACTTGGACCACTTGTATATGCTGTCGAGCTGTTCCAAGCACGTACCAGCCACACTTCGCGGGCCAGTCTGACGCAAAATGTGCATTTTAGCGAGTCCGCCCGCAGTTTTATCGCACTTGGCCAACGTAATGATAACTGTGATTACCTTGCACCTTGAATCCAAAACCCCATGAGGCTTTATATAAGGCTGCTGGGATTACTTAGGCTCAGCGTTTCCTCCGCACACATTCCTCCCAACGCCGTCTGGGGAAAGTGTTTCCTTTTTATTTTTACCCGCATATTGTCCATCTCTTCAGTCGGCATAGCTGCTTTCTGTTACGTGCATGTTATTAATCTTTAAAGTTTACATTTCGTGTCAACACTGAAGCCACTGAGACTTCACACAACTGAGGCTCTGCACGGGTTTCATCGTCATCAAGTCTTCAGCTGAACTGATATGTCTCTGGCTCCGTCAGAAATATCCATGGAAGCGCTCCGTCTAACCATCAAATCATGACATGCTTCATTCAGTAGTTCACTGCCGTTATGAGTTATTGTGCACAGGAGAGACATCGTGGTTTTTGAGGACTGAGCAAGAATCTGTGGTTGCGCCGCAGCTATTTTTACTGCCACTACATAATCCCTACGTTTACAGATTTGAAATAAATTGGCAGCAAATAAACATGATACAGTGTATAGAGAATATATGAGTCCTCCATCTTAAATGACAAATGGATTGTTTGTCAATGTCCACTATAGCGAGGCATCAGAGCTTTATTTGATCCGAGGGCTCCTGTCCCAGAGTTAACTCTGGGACAGGAGCCAGAGGTTATTTTTTCTAAACTTTTAAAATCACTCTTAAAAAGTATTGCTAGTTTTAAAATACGGTCCGCTTGTATATATTTTCCAGATGAAAATGACACAAGACAGTAACTGAGGCTCTAAGCAGCCCTGGGAAAACAGTAGAAATCTCTACTTTCACATTGTGGCTTTCAAGCTCAAATTCTGTCTTTATCATATCAGACGTTGCAGCCTGACAGAGGAAAGTGCTTTGGATGACTGTGAGCACACTACTCCACCAAGAGACTGGGATCTCCCTGCGCAGACAGATGACTCTCTGGAAATTTTCACAATCACTGACTCACCGTGTCAAGCACAACGTATAAAACAGAAAGAGAAAAAAAAACAAAACATGAAATAGAGCTTTGAAGCGGGTGACAACAAAATCACAAAAGTGACATCAAAGCCGAGTCACTTGTCAGGAGCGGTGTTATCAAAGGGGCCGACCGGCCTGGCACGGCAGAGCACCTGTTGTGACGCAGAGCTCATAAAAACAAAACAAGGCTTCGCAAAGAAGCAGGATACTGACTCACCGCACCTACGGACTTCATAGAAGCAGTTTGTCATGTCCTGGTTCTTATCCCTGAGTAACAACGAGACGCAGGCATGAAGAGGAGGTAGGCCCGGGGCCTACGCCTCGATGTGATGTGGTTCAATACCTGAATGTGACATCACACACTGTAAGATGCATCACAAAGCTTTACAGCTCTGCCATTTAAACGCATCCTCCCACATAACCATTGTATTTATAACAAATTCCTCGATATCAATGATTTCTTGCTTCATACTGTTTTGTCCTCTATCTGCCAGTGTGGCAAGCTTATTGTGAAAGGAGACAATGTTTTTAGAGATGTGCCCTGAGCGTTAGTCGGCTGTAACTGTAGCTGCTGTCTGACGACGAGCACCTGCCAGGAGCGCAGCGTGTAAACCATGTCAGAGAGGAGCGCGGCCTCCATCTCTCCTCCACCTCCGGCTCCTCCACCACTCCTCCACACTCTGCTTTTTATTAGTCTGCGCCGCAGCACCTGTAGGGCCCGAGACGGGGATGTATACACAAGTCAACCAGGACCATCTGCCGCCTGTAAACGCTTGCCAGAGTGTGATACATTCTTCATTGGTCATGGCGCTCTTTGTTATGTTGTTATGTTTTATGCTGACAAAGAAGAAAGAGCAACAGGGAGACAAACAGCTTTTATGGATTTTGTTGAGCGGCCCGAGAGGGTAAAACTGTACCTTTCACAGAGATTAATAATCTTCTGTTTGCCATCTTAAACATGCTATATCATCATTAGGTCAGACGTGATGTAAATGGCCTCGAGTTGTTTTGAATTTCCGTGCCTGATCGGTAATTTGGGGGGACGTTTGTAATGGAAAGAGGAATTTGTTTTTACTTTTTAAAAGATCTCAAATGCATGCATCACACCCTGGTTTGGACATTTGACATCCAAGTGCCTGTCCGTTTTAATTTACCCCTGTCCGGCACAGCGCTGCCTCGAGCCAAGAGAAAGCTCTCTGCTTCTTACCCTCCTTCAACACTGTCATTCCCGCATTTGACGCACATTTGAAGTGTGCTGATGGCTTGGAGAGCAACACAATGAGGCGTAGAAGTGAGAATCATGTACGTGCATGTGGATTAACCTGAAACCTAATGGCAGTGCCGCCAAGTGTCTGCTGACTGTGTACATTGAGGGTTAAGAGTCAAGTCTGTAAGAAATACAGACTGAATGCAGGAGCTCCAAAGAAAGCTGGAGGCATTTAAGAATATTACATAGTATGTTGAATTTCTGAATGATGTTTTATTTCATACATATTTAAAAGTGGAAGAAATCCAAAGGTTGCTTGTGGCTTGGGACCTGATGGTCTGTTGAGTTGATATTTCAACAGTGACCGCATAATTTATAAAAATAAAAAAAACAGCTTTGCTTAGGGGATGTTTCGTACATTATCAGATTAATCCCAAATATCACAGGTTCTTAGTTTGGTTTGGCTAACCGCACAGTGTAAATGGTGTTAATTGTAATATATATAATATGCAGGAAGAGCGTGTTATCCCCATCCAGTCAGTGCTGCAAACTGCAAACTCCTGACTGGGTCCTCCTAACTTTTTTCTTTTTTTTTTAAGTAATAACATGAACATCTGAGATTTTTATAGGAAAGCGCAACTAGGGGAGAACAAGCAGGGGGGATGTTGGACCTCTGTAAGGTGTAGAAACGCCCCAACATTAAAAACTGGATCCTGTGTGAAATCCTTGCTGTCTTTGCACCTTAACAGTGATTAAACTCCTTTTAGCAGAATTCTGCCTGCAATAAAATCCCATGTTGTCTTTGTCTGTAGTCCATCCAAGGCACTTTGCACACAGAAACGTTAAATCTCAGCTGGAATATATTTACACAGTGAAGGAAGTCATCTAATAGGAGGGTGTAGCTGCCTGACAGCTCCTCTCAGAGAAAACAAAACATTAATAAATAAATAAGGAAAACAGTCTGGGCCTCCCACTCCCACTCAGTCTCCCCTGGTTTATCACAGTCGTATCCAACCATCCTGTGGGGCCAGAGCCGTGCTGCAGGCTCCGCGCTGCAACGTGCTACACAGCAATCAAAAACACCTGGCCTCGGGGCTTGGAACGGCTGCAACATTACAGCATATAAACGAGCCAACTACTCCATATAGAGGCCCCATAATTGTTGCACTGGAGAGGATTTCTGCTTTTTTTTCCCTTTTTTTTCTTTTTTTACTGCACCATTTTACTATTGTTGTAAGACACAAGGAACCAGGGCCAAACCCTGCAATACACACTTTTATGAACAGAATTTTATAAACAAATAGAAATTACCCAGCAAGCTGTGCTGTTAGCTGACTCACCAAGGCTGCATGGGAGATAAATTGGAGTGTCCTTCAGCTTTATGTGATATGCATTTTGTTCCCCACCTGCAACACCCTCTGAGACGCTTTAGAGGTTTTATTTGATTCGCAGTGACTCTGAGTGGTTGAATTTACACTCCTAGTGCTTGTTAGTTGGGATGTTCTCATATCAAGGGGCATGATTTCACTCAAGCAATAATGAAAAACAACATCATGTTGTTTTGGTCCACCCTTGCTCCTGGACAGCTTCAGGATTGATGTCACAGACAGGACGGGCCAAGAAATTATACCTTAACACACTGGTACTCTGCTTGATTACCACAGCTGACATTACCCAGAGTTTGATCCTCGTCAGACACAACCGAGCACAGCTCACTGCCCTGACGTTTCATAGGTTTGCCGCTGTGTCTACTTGTGCTGAAATTGCATGTCAGATAAAAGCATGGAGCACACATATCAAGAACCTAATTAACACAATGGAAGCAGCAATTTAGCTATAAATCGTTCAGAGCTCCAAACTCCCTAAATGCAGGATGAGCGTCATAAACAAATAAAACGAGGGGTATAAAAATGCTCCAGCAAGAGGGGGAAAAAAAAAAAAGTTGGACAAAAGTGCATTGTTGTTGTAAAATTAATGGGGATACAAGAATAAGAATTTTCCTCCTCATTATGAGCGAGCTGCCGGGCAGGGTCTCTGGTTTCTCCCCCCTGCCGTGCCCTGGCACCCCTGCAGCATCCCCACAGAGACGGCTTCCTTGCCGTGATGAGCTTTTGACAGGCCCCAAAACAGGCCGCTTAATGCTGTGCCAGGCCAGACATGGAGCGGCTGGGATGCTGGCAGCTTCTTGGCCCGCGCCGTGCATCACGGGCCTCAACCCATTTTACCCCTGGTTTCCCCCCACGTCTCTCTCCCTCTCCGCCCGCCCGCCCGCCCGCCCTCCCCCAGGCCGCTCTTTCTGGTGCCTCGGGATTGTTATGCAAAGCTTTTCCAAGTGGGAGATGTGGGAGTTCTTTCAGGCACAGATGTAGCCACATCATATTTGTACAATCTCCGAGCCGTGGGCCTGACCCGGGAGCTGCTGTTATCTGGGCCGAGCGGCCAGGTGCGAGGCCCGGTCCCGGCCTCACCTGGGACCGACGCTCTCACTATCTGCCATCAAACAGTAACTTTAGCTCGTCGCTGCAAATAACTGCTGACAGCTGTTGATCCCTCACGTCTCCTCAGAGATAGCGACTCCAGCCATAAAACCCGGAGCTATCGTCCTGTTACCCCTCATAACTGCACGGCTGTTGGTATCCCGCCCGATTATAAATCGCAATCACAGATTTGGTGCGAGTCGCCTGCACTTCACTGATGCATCTGAAACCATTGTTTTATTCCAAGATGTGGCCTGAAAACTTCCCATGTGAGTTTTGCAGAGGCGAAAAAGGAAGATACACTACTGCCCTCCAGTGTTTGTGAGCTGGAACTACCAGCCGAGAGGCAAGAGCAAACATGCAGTCCATCTGCTGCAAGACCCCGAGTACACAAGGATAACTCATTACAGCTATACCACGCCATTTCCATTTGTGGTTAGTTTTATGGCTTTAGAACTGTAAACATTGTTCCACGGAAAAGGAAACACATAACGCTTGTGTTGTGACATTCTTCTTCGCTGAAACTCGGCTTTACTGCGCTTACATTAGACCTGGTGGTCAGCAAACGCTCGGAAGAGGGAACAATCATGGAAAAACAAGAACTAAACTGTGTTATTATCAAAACAGTGGAATGCGCAGTAAAAATAACCGTGTGTTTTGTTTTGCTTTGGGTGGAGCATGTGTTTTCCCTCAGAAACAGAAGGGAAGTTCTCACTGATTGCGTTTATGAAATGGAAATGGACGGGGAGCTGGAGAAAGAATGCAAGGGGATGTAAGACATGGAGCATTAAGTGTAAATCACATTTGAAAGTGTGAAATAAGGCCGAGCCGCTGAGATTTTCACACTCTGCGGTTTACCATGTGTAAAAACAAAAGCACTCTGCTGCAAGTGGCCACACACACACTTCAGCTGTGTTCACAGAGGGCTGACGATCACTATTAGCCTCTCGCATATCTCAGTGATGGTTCTATTTAAGATAAATCATGACAAAGTTGCGTGTTTGATAACTTCTACTTATCTAGATGTGGGAAATAACCCAAGTGCATTTACTGCAACCATGGACCGGAGCACAAAGTTGGGGCGGAGGATGCCCCACACATTACTGCACAGTAATTGGTAATAATTACTATTATAATAATCACAGAAAGAAAAGTAAAACTGTATCAGCTGATTTCCCTCTCTATGTCTGCGAGTGCATTTAAAAGGACTTCCTGCAAATCTGTGAATGTAAATTAGTGCTAGAAACCCACACAGACATAAACCTTTGCAGTAAATCTTGTAAATCTCGTGGCTACAGTGAACAGAGCAGATAAGCAGCCACTTATAAAATACCGTGCTCTAAACACAGACATAGATCAATGTCTGGTGAAGGGGTGGGGAAAAAAAGAGAGACAAAACTTAATCTGAAGAATGTACAAAAGCAATATATTACTCCTGTGAACATGCCTTCCTTCCAACGGGCCCTGGGTCCAGACACATCTGTCAGATTCGCCCCTCAGTCAGGCAAATATTTCATATTTCACTATCTACGTCAGTGGTGAGACCGCTGCAGGACTTTCACGCACGCTGCAGGACACATATCTCATACCTCCTCAGGCTGGAGAGAGCCATGACAGGAGCTATGTACGAGACAAAACACATACACACACACAGAGGGAGAGAGACTGAGGGAGAAAACTGTGTCTTAGCCACAGCTTGGGACATTTGCAAACATTTGTTCAACTTCCACACAAATGAGCTGCCATGTGAGGTTTGTTGCCTTTAGCAAAACACATTTTCAAACTATCAATGACGTATATATTTTATTATTAGTTTTACTTTGTTCTCCTTCAGTGCTGTAAAGTGCTTAGTTTCTCTTTTCAGTTTTATGATGCTGGCGCTGCCATTTCCCTACATTTCATATGCTGACTTTGCTAAAGTTGCCTAACAGTGACTTTAAGACATTATAGTTCAGCATTTACACTTTTGAAATATGATTACCTTCAACTTAATGTAAGATACTGGTTTTCATCTTGTCTGGCTTTCACTGATTGCTGCAAATACTTACTGCAAAACAAATTCATCCTTTAATTGCATCACATAAATCTTCTAAATTGCCCCCCCAAAAATGGTCATAATAATATGTATATTTCACACCACTTGTGTTGCAGAACTGCTCTTCATGGATCCATGACCTCTCAGCATGGCACACTTAACTGAATCAGTACACTTAACAAGCAAACTGCATATAAATTAGTTACAAATAACTCAATCCCCTCGGTGAAATCTAACGTCAGATAGAATAACCCTGAGTATCAGTCACATGTAAATAAGTCCACATTTGTGCAGTTTTGTTGCTGGATCTTCCACAATAGTGTGAGAGCAGGGGGTGGAGGCAGAGCTGGTTCTAATTGGGATGGGGAGATAAACTGTAACCTTATCTGCAAAAAGCTGCCGTGTGCGGCATTATTTCATCCCCTCATGCGCCCTGAAAAATATGACAAGAAAAAAAAAACATCAGAGAGCGGAGAGAGAAAAAAGAAGCATGACCTCAGCCTGTGTAACCTGGCAGATATAATCCAATCACTGTGCCGAGGGCCCGGCTGGTGTTTAACGCCAGTCTATACATCATGCTGTATATCTAATTTAAGGCCGAGCTGGCCGCTCTTTGAAGACGCGGTCCTGAAAATCACATTCCAGTTCCTCCTCCCGAACAGCAAATTATCCCCGCTCCCGCGAGACGCGTGATTTCGGACTCTCTCGGAGTTTTCGGAGCAAATCACTTGCAGATTTACTTCTCGGGGAGTTTATTAATCTGAGACCGTGGGGGATCTGGGGATCCGAAGGGCGAAGTATAAACAACCATCATCATCATCATCATCATCATCGATGGACGAACGCGCAGGGCTCGGACCGCGCCGGGCGCGCGCTCGGTTCCGCCTCAACAACGTCGACACACGCTGGGAGTTACCCGCGGGAAAACCCACGGCCAAACAAACAAGATACAAAAGGAAAAGGAAAGGGAAGAATTGTGCCCCGTAATTGGGAACAGTCTGCGGGTTTCCTGTAAGCAGAGGTAGGTGTGTAATGGATCCCAGCTCGGTGAGGATCCTCGGTGTGGTGTTTGTTATTGGACGTCACCCCGGGGCCGCGTCTGGACGCGCCGGCGATCAGATCGGCGTCCCCCCGCCGATGCCTCGGCGCGAATTACCAGGGGTTATCGGAGAGCATCTCCCGCCAGACTCTGACCGGCGTGAACTCGCCCTCATTTCCCAGCCTCCCTTTCAAAAAAAAAAGAAGAAGAAGAAGAAGGAGAAGAGGAAAAGAGCCCCGCTCGTTCTGGAGCCCGAGCCTGGGCCTCTCCCGCTCGCGGGGAGACGTGATGGAGAGATGATGGAGGGCCAGTTTGGAGGGATGCTGCGGGGCCGAGCGGCGCTGGCACCTCTTATCTGCCGCACATTAGCGCGCTTGAGAAATGGTATTTGCCATGTAGCATGAGGCCCGCCCGCCGTCCCCATCATCGCCTGCCGTTCCCAGCAACAACACGGCCCAAATGCAGTCCAGATGTCTGCAGCCTCAGCGTCTCTCTCTCTCTCTCAGCCTGCATTAATCTTATCGAGTGTGTCACAGACCTCTGCTTGATAACATCTAGCGGGATTTTTTCTTCTTTTTTTAAGGGGGGGGGTCAGTGCCTACAGCTGACTGCGGTTTCTATACGCACTGATGCTGGTATCACTTTGCAAACAGGGGGATAATAAAACAGTTTGAATCTGCTTGATACTTTGTGAACAGAGACTAATCTGCAGAGGAGAGACACAACGGCCACTGTGCTGCTAAAGCCCAAGTCTGTGTCATAAATGTTTATTTTGAGAGCTTTCCATCCAGGTCAGAGCTTCACACGGCGCTCCATACTCCATACTGACACAAACTGGATCAGTGCTTTCCTCACGTTCTCATCAGTCAGGATTTTCACACACAAAAGATATCTCAGCTAGATGCATTTCCAGGATATCTGCAGGAATCTTTAAGTTGATTTCAGTACATTTTAAAGATTTCTTGAAGACCTTCCAAAACGGAGAATTTATACTGTATTCAGCAAATGCATCTTTAACTTACTAAGTTAAAATCAGTCATAGTTTGCAATTCAATCTTTAGAGAGTTTATTAAAATAGACTTTGGCTGCAAGTGACACGGACTCAGTTTCTCACCCCAAATACACCACGCTTTCTGCAGTCAAATTAGAGCTTTAAAATCTCCATCGAACAACTGAAAATGTATGAAACGTGGGAGGAAAAGCAGGATTGTCTTTCCAACAACATGGAGAGGATCGGAAGTGTTTATGTCTACCACACATTGTGTTTATTTTCTCATAGACAGAAACAGCGCGCTGCACCTGCAGGATGACCTCAGGATTCATGTGTTTATTAACAGACTAAAAAGCAGGACACTCTCAGACGCAGAAAGCCGCGGCATCGGCGCGCCGACCGGAATCACGTCCCTGGGGGCAACATGCCCCCGGCGTCGCATTTAGAGCGGGCCGGCCAGTAGGAGGTCTTATTATTCACACAGAGACGACTGGGGCCAGGGCTGAATGACAACAAAGTGAGCGGGGTCGCTCAACCTGCCATTCAGTTTCCTGAGCTGAGCCTGGGACCGCAGCGATGCCTTCACACCACGCTAAGACCCTTTTCCTCTCTTAAGAATTCTTGTCCGCCGAGTGAAAATCCTGCTTGATGGGTCCCGATTGCGAGGTCCAAAAGCCCATTTCCCTCAAGGCCAAGGTCGCAGCGGTTTCCCCGGCTCTGGCCCTCCGGGATCAGTCCTCCTCAGAGGAGAGCTGGGCTCCTTCGTCGTGAACCTCTCTATAGGCGGCCATGGGGCCACCGTCAGGAGTGTAGCTCCCCATAGAGATCTTCAATCCCTCAGACAGTTTCTGGGCTGCCAGCTTGGCCTGCAGCTCCTGAAATTAAACACAGACACAGAGGAGAAAGTTGACATGAATGGGCTGGTGAACAGAGAACAAGCGCATTATCATAAAGCAGCACAGACACAGCTGTTACAGCCCGGACAAAGAGTAGGGCCGATGGTGAGCTCAACGGTGCTCCCTAAGCTGACAACAGCCAGCGCTTGACGTTTGGCTCTGCAGTCGTTGCTCCGGGGGGGCGACGCTGTCTGAACGCTGCCCCCTAGAGCTGAGGACGGGACCTGGCAGGGGGCTTCGACTCAAACCACCGGCACTTTAATGCCACTTTTGATGAGCCGACAAAAATGCCACAAGTCACCAGTTTGTGAAATGGAATTCTCTGAGCCTAAAATGCATTTACCCCTTAGTTATGTTGCAATGGACACTTGTACTGCAACACATTGCATTTCATTACGGTTACACATGGTTACATTTTAGGGTTGTTGTTTTTTTTTTTTAATGTGTGCCATAATCACATTTATTACTGGTTAATTAAGCAAAAACGCTGATCAGGATCCGAAGGTCCTATCGCAGTGTTTATTAATTATCTGCTAAATGACTGCAAAAATGTCAAAATGCGTGTATTTTTTCTTAATCTTTCCTTGTATTCCACTAATATCCTCATCGATTCAACAAAGACGGTTCTGCAGTGATCCGGAAAACAAAGCCAAGTTCACAGTGCAACCGTTTTGTAATAGCGTGGCTGCATTACCACAAATCACAGACAATTTGTGGTTAGAGACAACCACAAATTGTTCGTGGTAAATGATGTGAGTAACAAAGGAGAGAAGTTTTTCAACTATTAACACTGATAAACTCTCAAAATAGTATATCTGTCTCAAGTTTCATGACTCCATATTTGAACAACATCTGAAGCAGTGAACCCATCAACACCAGTTTGTTGAAGCCTGTTGTGTCCCATATATAAACAAGTAGTGTGTGGAGGATGGAGCTGCACCCACGTTCTGCTTCCTGGTTTGCTCCCTGAGGAGAGCGGAGGACTCCTCCAGAGACAGGAGCTGGGCTGGACTGTGATGAAGAGGAGGGAGGGTGGCCGCGGTGATGTCGTCCAGGTGTTTTCTGTCCTGCTCCCTCCTGGCCTGAGCGGAGAGTGGAGACGAGCCCTCTGAGGACCGACCGGGTGACGAGGAGCCTGAGGGGGAGACGTCACTTCTGTGGGGAAATCTGGAAACGAATGATGGAGAGCAACGTTACAGATAGAACAAAACCTCCACATCCGAAGTATTCTTTGTTTCCGACCCGGGAACCGAGTCCACTCACTGATTTGGTTTGAATTTCTGCTTCCTGGCAGCTGAGGTCTTCTCTGTTTTTCCCAGCACAGTCAGATAGTGAGGCTGTTTCGGTATCTGCTCTTTGAGGAAGTAATTGTCCCTTGCTGTGCTGTTTACGGGCTCTTTGGACTGGCTACTGGAACCAGGACCGGTTTCAGACAGCCTGACCCTCTCTAAGGCCTCTGCAAGGTCAGCCTCTTTTGTCTGCCGGGAGTCCAGAGAGGCCCCAGCAGCGGCGGCGGCCGTCTCCATGGTTTCCCCAGCCGACGCTCTGGACACCGGCTGCCGCTGTCGCCCGTCCAAGCCGCTGTTCTCCTGCACGTCGCCCATGGAAGGTGAGGCCTCCCTCCGCTCCCCCTGCCCGCTGCAGACGGCGCCCTGCCGCACGGTGAAGGCCTGCTGGTACTTGGACTGGAGCTCCGTCCTGGCAGCGGAGAGCAGGCCGCGTCTGCTCTCCTCCTCATCGTGCTGCTCAATGGCAAGGCGCACTTTCTCCGCAAAGTCCCTTATCCTCTTCCCCTTGTCAGGAAGAGTCTGCACCAAACTCCTGCGAAGAACACGAGCCCGGCACTTCATTCCACGATCAAAACAACCATTCAAGACACTGATAAATAACTTATATCCCTTATTACAGGATAAGTCTTATTCTTTTTTTTGTCACCCTCGGCTCTCTTACAGTTGCTATATTTATCTGCCGTTATTGTTTTCATTACCAGGAAACCAGTAATTAATCCTGTATGGACAGATATGTATCCATTATGTTATTGTTATCATTCTACTAATGTAAATTCCTTTATGCCTAACTGCTGTGGCAAGGAGCTATATATAAGCACTGACTATTCATTCAAAGTGTGTCCTCCTTCTTGTGCTCATTCTATTTTGACATAAATACAACAACAACACAAGTTGCATTACTATGTGTGAATTTTACACTTTTCTTTCTCTATCTTCGTGATGAGAGGTGACAGTGTCAACCAGTGCCGCCCTGCAGGTTAGGTACAGTAACATAGCTGAGACATGAGTCACATTCAGAAATGCTTGTGTACCATAGTCTAGTTAAGATACACTAGCTCACAATAGTCACGATGCTCTCGAGATGACTGAAATGATGTAGTAATCGTGATTATTGCTTTACTGTTCAGTGTTTTACACACATGGCGGGCTTGTGCTGGTCCCAGTCCCCCCCCTCCCGTCACTCTCCTGTTATCAGTGGTGTGGGGCTGACAGTGAACTTACTTGTTGGACAGTATCTTGTTCTGCCTGAGCAGCAGCTCCTGGAGCTCCTCTCTGCTGTGGTGTCGCAGCTCTCCCACCTGACCCTGCCGCTCCGTCCAGGACGCGAACATCCCTCAGTTAGCCTCCGCGGCTAATGTTAGCGCCTCGGTGACACCGACAGCACGCCGCCTCGGTCCGACACCCCGCACGGCGACGCCCGCCCAGCCCCGAGCCCCACGCGTCGAAGCTCCTGCGCGTCGTTTCGGAGTCGGGTAAAGTTTCAGAGGAGGGGGCAGCAGCACTTCTCCCAACATGAGACAACAACATTTCAAAGTGGGCTCTCAGGCTTCTTCTTCTTGGGCGGATGTCGGTCATGTTTAACGGGCCTCCGGCGCCGCCCGCCGGGCGGAGAGGAGTACTGCACCCCGGCTATATGTCACAGAGAGTGGAGGTGATTTGCTGCCCTCTACTGGCCCAATATCTCCTCCAACTCCTGCCAGCCAGGTCTACTGGAGTCAGTCCGAGCAGGCTCCGCAGTGTCAGATTTTCCATGGCTGCATTTCCTGCCCGGATGTTTCCCAGCCACCGCGTCAACCGGCTTCTCGCTCGGCTCTGTGCACAGTGAACTTCAACGAAAGGTTACAGCTGTATCCTTTCTGTCCGTCCTTCTCCGGAGCTCCGAAATGGCTGATCTGTTGCCTGCAGCTGTGCTGGGGGAGAAGTCTCAGCAGACTTGAGCCAGCACTGTACTTTACCTTTAGGCTAATTGCATTTCGTCAGATCACATTAGCCTTACAGTATAATACTTGGTCCTTAGTCTTTTATTGCATAAAAATGTCACTGTTGTTCAGATACAGCCATTCATTTTCTTACCTGACCAGTGTTGCTGGGACCTGTAGGAGCCCATCCCAGTGTACACAGGGAAAACACCCTGGATAGGTCTCCAGTCTTGCAAGGCACACACACCATTCATGTTCACACGCACGTCTTGGGGCGATTTAGAGTCTCAAATTGGCCTAAACATACATGTTTTTGAACTGTGAAACCAAGCCGAGTTTCCTTCTTCAACCAGACACAGGGAAAACGTGGAAACTGCACAAAAACTGCCCACTGTGTCGAACCCAGGCCCTTTTTGATGCCACACATTGGAAAACATATTCGTGGTTCCTTAATGAGATCAGAGGAGAAAAACTGCTGGAACATCTTTCCTCACTGCACCGAATTACTATGTTATCATTATGCAATGTGTGAAATTACAATAGGAAATATGATTTGGCTTGATGACTCTCTAGATCTCTAGCTCTAGATGCGTCTTTTTTCCATGACATTTTTGTAGCCTCTGAGTTGTTATGTGTCTCTTTGAAGTAAGTCAGTATACGGAACTGATAAAATGCATTTATGTTACAAAAAAATCATCATTTAAAGGGAATGTAAAGCATCTCCAAATGTCAGTCAGTCAAGTTTAGACAATAGACAACATAGGATGGCAGCATGTCAAAGTGTGGGTGTAGTTAGACACAAGCAGCAGACCTGGCCACCTGTAGGGTAAAGCTTTTTATTATCCAAACATACGCCGACCTCTTATTGTTAGTCTCTGTATGATATGTATCAACAATGCAAAGGCACGTCATAAAGCTTTAAACACAGTTGTGGCAGTACAGACAGATAATACTTGTGCCTGTGGCTCAGGAATGGCAGTCACCTCAGTGAGGTCATTGTTTAAAGTGATTTAACAGTTTTATCATTAGCACACAAATGCACTTTATATCAAATTGTTACGTATATTACCCTGTTGCCAATTCAAAAAAGTATTCCCTCCCATCACCGGTATCAAATTGTAGGCACAACGCATGTAAATAAATATTTTGTACATAATGTGACAATACGAAAATAATCACCTCATGATATTATTATTATTTTGTACAGAGCCAATATAAAATAATAGGAAAATATGCACAATAACCATATCAACCATTGTCTGAGGCTGAAGGCTCATGGCTCCATGAGCAACATGTGTCAGAAGGCTACATTCACTGTAAACAAAACAAATATAATCCTTCGGTAAAACCTCATTATTTACAAAATGTTTGTACAGAGCTTCAGATTATGTACACCCAACAGCAAGCAACAGATTACCATTGTATATGGTGCTGTACACAAACACAGGCAGAAAACCTTCAGAAGACTTTGTACATCATACATCAGGACTCATTGCACGTTTCTTTCACAGGCCTACAGTAAGTAAAAAAAAAAAATGAAAATAAGACCGAGGACGACAAAGTTTTAAAGAAATAATTCAACTAAGTGCAGATATGCTCAGCTTTACTCACAGCTGTACAGTGTTGTTGGCGCAGAAATGACTTTGATACAAACTGTGGCTGCTTGTGACTCGGGACGGTGTAATGACTTTAAAGGAAAATGTTCTGTCCTGTCCAGAAATCCACCGACAAGCGTCTCTATTATCACTAATTTACTTTGTGACTTATTTTGTAGTCTGCACAAAGCGTTTGATGTCGAGCTGTGGAGCCTGGACTTGACAATTGGTGTCTAGGACGGCTGGAAGACGAAAACCAGAAAACAAGTGAAAATAGGTCCAAACAGAGCGGAATTTAAACGCATGCTGTCAAATGGCAAAAGATGTAGGTTGTTACACATTATATAAACAGGATATGACATTATAATAAGTGACCTTTACAGCTGCAGTTTGGTTGATTTTCTTATTCACTCTGATTCCCTGATTTTCATGCCAAGCACATCTAAACCTAGTTTCATTTTTAACATTAAAACTGAAGTGGATAATGAGATTTGGAGAAAGAAATCTCATTAATCTCATGACCAGAGGGTGCTTTCCCCACACTATGACTTCCAGTTCACTCTATGTTTATCTTTGCAGTTATTTCCATAAGTTTCAAGAAGGGCGAGTAAACCTGCGGGGCTCTGGACCTCGGCAGAGACGAGGATGGCGGACAGGTGGATTCCTGTGGACTCGACGCTGCAGCGTCTGTGTTGACTCCTGCGTCCACCTCTTCTCTCCTGGGCTGGACGGGACTAGTGGGACTCTCGTTGTCAACGTGGTACTGAGAAACAGAGGAGTTGGACTCCAGGATGCGGCTGTACTCCAGGGGACTGAACCTCAGCAGACTGGACTCCAGCCTGCTGGGCGGAGGGTTGTTAGGCTTATACGTCCTTGGATGGATGGGTGCTGTTAGGTAGGGGAATGAATGCTGAACGGGGGATGAAAAGGACGGAGGTTGCTCAGGGGATGAAGGCTGAGTGGGGGACAGAGGCTGAGCTGGGAATGAGGGTTGTGTGGGAGATGAAGGGTGAGCGTATGACGTAGGTTTCGCTTGAGAATGAGGTTGGATGGGATGGAGATGAGGCGGAGATGCAGCGTCATGCCTCTGTGCTTCACGTCTACAGATGCAGAGTCACACATCAGCGTGAGAGACCACATCGAACCACGCACCGACACAATCTGATGCTGCCACCGACCCTGCTCCTTACCTGGGGGGCAGATCACAGCCCACTGCGATCTCCCTGGTTTCCACAACCACTCGTGGCCTATTCTGTATGGACATAAAATACTTGAGCTTGTCTTCTAATTCATTATTCTAGGAAAAAGAAAGGAGGAAACAACACTGTCAGCACAGATTCATGCAAAAAGGTCCAAGTCGCTTTGATTTGATAGGTGCAGTGACACAGGGGAAGGGGGGGAGGGGGGTGTCACACAGACAACAAGACATTGCTGATAGTTGAGGATCTGGAGAGCTCAGCAGTCCCCACAATCAGGCTCAGACAGCAGTAGCACAGCACACCACTCCCTTCATTAACATAGGCAGGAGATGAGCAGCCCTGGGTCTTACCTCACACTCCACTATTGCAATCCTGTCCAGGAGCTCCGAGATGAACATGTCCTTCTGAGCCACTTGAGTTCGCAGTGATTCAACCTTCACAAAGTCAGGGAGACAACATTAACTGCACTTATCGCACACAGCTGTGGTTTCCTATGGCGGCATGCTGTTTGGCTGGTTCGACTCAATTTGTCCCACATTAGTGGTCATATCTCCATAAAGACACATGACAGGCTTCAGGCTGTAACGGAACATTCAAGCACACATGAAGACTGAGACGGCATGACATGCCTCTGGACATTTAAGTTGTTTATTCATGTATATGCTGTAAGAGTGAGTCCCAGCCCAGAGAAATAAGGAGATGTTTGCTCTCAGCTGTGTCCTGCTATTCTGGCCTGAACCCCAGCTGGACATTTGGGCTCTATTGCCTAATACTATATGTAATCACTGGGCGAGCACTGTGTTTTATCTTCCTCATGCGCCACTCATCCGTAGCCTGGACGCTCAACAAACGTCTGCTACGCCAGCAGTGTAATCTGTGTATGTCGACCACACCCACTGCCCAAACAGAT
This sequence comes from Karalla daura, assembly GCA_029224185.1. Lineage (NCBI taxonomy): Eukaryota > Metazoa > Chordata > Actinopteri > Chaetodontiformes > Leiognathidae > Karalla > Karalla daura. The sequence continues at coordinate 12,923,567 of CM055190.1, forward strand.
GACATCCTCACCTCCTCGATCATTCCTTTCACCTTCCTCTGCTGACAGAAAACCATGTCGTTCAAGTGTTTGATCCTCTCACGGAGATCCATGGTTTCAGTCTGCAGCTGTTTGGACCTGGATGGAAAACAATGACACATGCGAGGTATATAAACTCATGGCATCGGTGGAGGGGACGTGAACAGGCCTGGTCCACAGAAGTCTGGGCAGCTCAGGTTTGCTTTCAGTGACAAAGGGCCGCACTACAATGATCGACTTGCATACTTTAACAGTGAAGCAACAGTGAAGAATTTAATGCAATGAAAAATGTCAGAGTGGTGTCCAGTGTCTCTGCTGCAAAAACAAATCATCTATTTTGAAACTTGTGAGTTTATTCTCCACGGCACAATAATAATCTCATCTCAAGATCCTGTTTTTGTTTGACTAAGGCCTGAACTCCCGCTGATGATTAAGACTGCTCAAAGCCCAGGTTTCTGTGTGCACATCGAGTTGGGGTTGTTCTGGCACCCCGTGCTGTTTTTATTTCTCTGAGAAGACCTCCCGTACTTTTTGGTCACGGCTGCATCGGCTTCGTCCATCATCTCCAGCGTGCGGAGACGCTGCTCGGTTTCCTGCAGCTTCTTCTGCAGCTGGCTCTTCTCCTGTGGAACAAAGAACGACTCAGTTAACCAGTTTGGCCTTCAGCGGGGTGAGCATGTGATTGTTGTGACACCAAACGTGCCTCACCTTGCTCATACAGTCCAACAGACGCTCCACTTCTATAATCCGCTGGTCCCGCTCGGCAATCTTTGCCTCGGCCGTCCTCAGGTTTTTCTCGGCCTCCTCCAGCCGTGCGATGTAGTCGTCCAGCTGAGCCTGCAGGAACATTTCGTTGTTGTAATGCGTCTGAGGTAATGGTGAATTTGGCTGAACATTGGGGATTTTTGCTAAGTCCTCGTCTCATCTGTCAGTGTTGACGTGACTTCACGGGCTTTGGTTTCCATGGCGCCGCTTGTTCACCTGGTGTGCGTCAGCGAGCGTTACAGTGTGGGAGAAGGCAAACCTGAAGCTTCTCGATCTCCTCCCGGTGTTTCTGCTGCTCCTCCCGCAGCTTCTCCTCGTACTCCTGCTGCAGCTTGGCTGACAGCTCCTGCAGCGCCTGAGTGTTGACCTCCTGTGAGGACTGCACCTGAGGAAGTTCACAGAGCAGCAGAAATGAAGACCGGCAGGCTGATCATTCCAGGCCGAGGCCACACCAGAACATTTGTCACTGCACTGGATCAAAGCTTCAAAGCTAGATCAAAGCAAAGTCCTCATAAGGTTTGATTATAGAAAATTGAGGCAATTTCCTCTCTAATCAGGACCTTTTTGGGTCAATACACAGAGGAGATAACTCAGTCTAACCTGTGACCAAAAAATACCCAACATGCAGATTAGAGAAGCAATAAGACATGAGAACATGATTGAACTTTCCTGTATTTCTTGATTTGGCTATCATACATCTGCACGATTTCACACTCAGAAACAGTAGGTGCACCACTGTGAAGATCTGATACCTTCTGACACCCAGTATCAGGCCATTGGTGAGTAAGTGAGCATGGGCACACACCCACCCACCCACACACACACACACACACAGATGCATGCAGTGGATTTACCTGGAGTCTCAGGGTCTCATTCTCAGCCTTGGCAGCGGCCAGCTCCTTCTCCCTCTCCTTGAGGTTTTCTTGTGCTTTCTCACAGGTGCTCCGCAAAGTCCTCAGCTCCTCCCTGCGGTCCACTCTGCTCTGACAGTTCTCCAGCAGGGTTTTCTGCAGAGTAGAAACCTCTTTTACCCATCACGCCTGGCCTTTTCTGTTCTGGGCACGCAGCTGCTGAAGAGCTCCTCAAATAAGCGGCAACAATGATTTTTTTTTTTTACCTGCAGGTCAAGATTTGCAGATATGAGGGAGTTGTTCATCTGGTCAAAGTTATCCATGGCGGCTGTCCGGACCTTCACCTCTGACTCCAGGACTTTTCGTTGTGCATTTGCGGTCTGCAGACACACACAACACACTGCAATTTATATATGGGTACATCTATAGATAGACAGAGAGACACATCAGAGGTTACTGATGTCATTACCCTGATTTCCTGGGAGAGCTTCTGCATCGATTGCTGCATCCCTCCGAACTGCCCGTACATACGTTCCCTCACCTTCTCCAAGGAGTCTCTCACCTGTGCATACACACACACACACAGAACATGCACATATTACCCATATGTCACACACACACAGCTTTATACAGTAGCTGACCTGAGGGCCTTCCTGTGCCCTGCCTCCACTCACCTCCTTGATGTACCTCATCTCATCCTGAAGGTGATTGACCGTCCACTCCCGTGCCATCACCTCCTGCGATCTGTCCCCGCTCGTCCTCTGCACGACGCCGTACACTTTGGGCCCATGATGCTGCGGCGAGGTCTCTGGCACCCCATTGGTCGCGTCTCCGAGGTGCTGAGGGAGACAGGATCGCACCGCTCAGGTTTCTGCAGCCGCCCTCCACCGGGGGGCCGACCCACACCAATCACTGTGTTTGTGTGTTAGAGCCTGGATGTGTGCACACATGCACAGGCTGGGGGTGCGCCACATGTGTCGGTGTGTTTGTGTGAGTGGATGCAGAAAGACGCCAGCGTGCGTGCATCTGATCGGGTATTTCCAGCACCTCTGCTGCTGAGCGCTGGAAACACGAGGCTGGGAGAGAACAGCTAAAAAAAGTGCAGCACGGTGTATTGAAGGTGTCACATTTCTGCAACCCAGTACAGGAGCTGCTGCTGGTCCTGCCTATTGTACCGGAGCAGACGGGCGGCCGGTGAAAAGAGAGGCACACCAGCACAGAGTCACACTCCAAACAATGCAATAACTTAATAACAGCCGAGGGACAAAAGCTCAGCGGTTGGATTTCTTTAAATAATTCACTGTCGTACAACACGAGAGCAAAACTTTCTTGAATTAATTTCACCGTGGATGATATATTTTCATCCATGTTTGTCATCTGCAGCACAAGCATCTGCTCTCGCTAAATATCCATGAATCATAAGTGACAGCCTGAAGCTGCATGCAGAGAAACGTGTTTTACAGGTGGATACCGAAGCAGCGGCGGCAGCAGCACATGTGAGCATCCTGATGCCGTGCCTATTACTCATGTAGGGGATGCGTCCGTCTACCTGCTGAGGTGACTCTCTGCCAGCTGGCCTCTCTCTCTGGATCAGCCCATTCTTCTTCCTCCACGTGCCATTGACATCCTTCTCGGTATCAGCCTACAGAGGGAAAAAATAACACGCATGACTCACTTCAGCGCAGGTACGGGAGTGAAGTTTCAAAGAAGTGTTATTGTTACGGGCAAATGTTCCGCAGCACGGACGCCTCCTAATTTGCAGAATGTTTTCTACAAAAAATGTGCTGTTGTCTGTCATTATTCATGGTCACATGTAGAAAAAAATGCAGGCCAGGTCTTTCATTATTTTCAATTTCAGTCTTTTTTTTTCTTGCTTGTTTGTTTCCTGTCGTATCTCATCCACTTTGTACCTGCCGGGGTCTGCCAGGGCCTGTTTCACTCCACACTGGGGTTAAGACAGGGAATAAACCCTGGACAGGTCACCAGACCATCACAGCTCCCATACACACATACACACACACCATTCACTGCCACACTCTCACCTAGGGGCAGTTTAGAGTCTCAGATCAACCTAAAGATGTTCTTGAACACTGGTGATACAGAGTACCTAGACTTGGACCATCCAGGAGTGTGAGGGGACACTGCTTAAGTGGCTAAATTGTATTGAATCTGAACACAATGTGTCGATGTAACTGTATGTATTATACTTTGTCTCCAGTGCCTGGAGTCTTCACTTGTTGAAATAATGCCGTTTGTTCCTGCTTGAATCCAAATTGTTTGTTTTATTGTGACAAATTGTATGAATTATTTAGAGATTGTGCATACTTTGGTAATAATCAATACGAGCGCTTGAAGTTTGCTCTAACTTTTTTTGAGACACTTGCGGCTACTCGGATAGATTGCTGATATCTCTGGGCCCAAAGTAAACAGCTACAGCCATGAAACATTCCCCAGAGAAAGAGGCGTCAGTCTCGACATCTCACAGAGATAAGGCCGAGAAGGAGCCAGAACAAAGCTGCCAGTGTAGTCTCGGGAACAGAGTGGAGCCTCACATTTCTCCACCACTTCATCTGCAGAGGACACGCTGTTGAGAAATGGCGAGGGTCTGCTTTTAGGCGGATGTGAATTCCAGCAGGCGGAGGGTGGGTGGGGTGGGGTGGGGTGGGGTGGGGGGTTAAGGGCGGGAGTGAAAGACCAACATCACTTTAACTACAATACCGAGGTTTCACAGTAACAATGTGCCGCTTTGGTTTTCAGACAGTGACACAGCGGTGGATGTTTCCCTGCTCTCGTCCCTGATAATTTGTGGGGAGGAAACACTGCGCTACTTTTGTCTCGGTGGCGGGAGGAGCGCAGACATCACTGAACTCCTGAATTGTGTAAGAGTGTAAAAAAAAGACAACTTGAAAAAGCTGCTATGAAGTGACTGTGTGCTGCGTTGTCACAACGCTCTGTCATATGAGCGCATGACGCTCAGTGTGTCTCTCCAAAATGAACGCTACAGCCGCAGACAGAGCAGCACCTCTCTCAGACGACCTGAAATCCAACGACGGCTGAAACTTCTATATGTAGAAGCCGTGCCTGGGTCTTTGTGTGTGTCAGGGTGCAGATGTATTACATCTCATCTAGGCCATAGCCGCGGCTGGATTGTGTCTGCGATGTGTCAGGTTGCAGGATACACCCTTTCTAATTTTATGGCAAACGACGATTTCAGCTTCCCACTGAAACAGAATATGTGTAGATATCGCAGAGGGAGAGCGTGCTTCTCCCATTTCCTTCCTCCTTGATTAACTTCAGTCCTTCCTTTTCCCCTTATTCCCTTATTTTCTCCCCATTACTACGATACAAGCTCAAAAAGATGCAACTGAAACTGACTTTTTTTTTTTGTTCCTGCAGGCTGGCTGTTATGGTTTTGAACAATGCTGGAAAGCTGAACTGTGTTGTTACGAAAACAATAGGGTTATGTGTCCTAGCAATTAAAGCAGCTGTTGCCATAGCCCTGAACACACAATGATCACCAAGAGGACGCCAAGAGATGAGATTTTAACCTCCTGAACCCTGACATTCCCCTTCAAGTTGCCCTGAAGCTTCATGGACGTACGACTTCCTGTAATAATCAAGGAGCGTCCACTGATTGCGCGTCAATCAAACCCTGACAAATTACATCCCTGGAACGATCTCACAGCAATGGTTCGACATTCTGGGACCCAGAGCTAGATGGGAGGGCCGATACCGCTCTCGTGTTTGTACAGTAAACATGCAGTTACACAGCCGGCAGCCAGTTACCTGAGCACAGAGGCAGAAACAGGGAGAAACTGCCAGGGTGAAAAGGTAACAGAATCCACCTACAAGCTCAACTGAAGCTCAATAATTACACACAATCTCTGTCAGGAAACCACAAGTTGTAATTTTAACAAGGTTTTAGTGAGTGGGGAGTGAGGCAGAGCATGTCGATTAGCAGGTTTACAGCTATTGTTTACCGTGGTTTACCTGTTTGTGTTATGATAGAAAGCTGCCGTCGGTGTTTTCGTGTTTACTGTACAAACTGGGGGTCGTCGTAAGTTCCCACCAAGGAAACGAAAAGAGCTAATTTCCCCCAAATTGTTATTAATCGTTGAGGGCAAATTCTTGCTACCGTGTTTTCATTTTCACTTTTACTGAAACCAGAGTATTTCCTCCTACTCTTTTTACTACAAAGAAGCCTCTGCTTGCTGTCAGGCTGACACAGAGCTGCACGGCTACACAGGTACAGAGTCTGTGTCCTCACTTGAACACACACTGAAGTACACGTCACTGTGTGCACTCCACTCCACTGTGTGTTCACGCCTGACCAGAGGTTGTGATCTGGTCCGGAGTGAACACGGGAGTTCCAATAGTCCGGGTCACACCCTCTGTCCTGAAGCCAAGCATGTCCAGAGATTATGACAGCTCGCTATCAGTGTGTGGAGTGCGAGGAGGTGTGGTTACCAGACCAACCACCACCCTACTCCCCTGGCCAAGGTTCACATAAAACACGCCACACTGTTATTCGGAGCACATCTGGATGGCCCAAAAAGCTTCCCCGGGCCAATAATAACTCGAGACGCACTCGGGTCTCACACTCACATCCTGACTTTGGCCTCTGAGCCACAAATCCTGAACACAAACAAAGGCAGGGGCAGAGCCACCTACAACAAACACACACACAGAGCCTGCAGCATATGCTCACAATCATAATTCACACAGTTGCAATGTGCACAGACACACATGGAGACTTACGCTGTGCGATTCTGCTCCAATAAGCAAATGCTGTCTTTTATGAGCTGTGTTTGCTTTGTGAGCTGTGTTTCAGTCAGCACTGCTGCAGCTCAGGGCTCTCTGCGAGCTAGTAAAACATATAACGTGGAGGTTGGAAGTATCTTCACTATTTTCTATTGTATGGGATAGATTTGCACTCTGGAGCCGGAGCGGAGCTTTGAAGCAAATGGGAAACAGCTGCGTGTGCATTATCACAGGCACACACCCTCCTGTCATGGTTATGTAACTGGTAAAGATGATAAAATAAAGCAGATAAATCTCAGAGGCTCCACTGCATTTCTCTCTAGGTCTTGCATTATGATGATTTCATATTGTATTTTTAGTTTCTCACATGTTGTCGTTTTTGCGGGAAGCCTAAGTTCAGTGCGTTCGATGATGCAAGGAGCTCGTCCAGAGTTAGAGTTTGACTTGACTTATCTGCATCAAGCTGTCAAAACAGACCGACGGGCAGGCGAGACGTGAGAGCTTCACTGAGAGAGCAAGCGTGTACGTGTGACTTACCGAGTCTGAGTTTGCCGTTTTCGTCTCCTGCTTTTCATGATCCCCCGCGTGCAGGGTCAACCTGAGGCGCCTGATCCTCCTCTGCGAAAAACAAACAGACAGAAGTCAAATAAAAGACGCTTTCAAGGCAAATTTTAATTTTTGCATTATATCATTGATAGAGACAGAGCAGGCAGGAGCACGTCACTGACTCAGATCTAACACTCCTCAACCATTCATCACCATGGGCTTATTGACAGTGTGCATGGCAGTGAGGCTGCAGAGTGTATGTAAATGCAGTACCACAAATACATCCAGTGTAGTATTTACAACAGTGAGCCTCATTGTCTGGTTATGTAACAGGCAAACCATTTGGTTGCCTTTGATATTCTGCAAGATTTAACTGTTGTTTTGAAGGTGTTTTTTTTGTTTTTGCTTTTTTTTTATATCCCTAACAGGTTCTTCCTTTAAAACAATGGGAATGACTTTAAAGGCACAAAGGCCTGTTTTATCCGAGAGCTGTTCAAATAAACATGACAGCTGTGCTGCTCGCTGCACGCTCAGGCTCCCATTTCATGCTGGTGTAAGTGGACACATCCCCTGATCGCCACAGTTTGAGATGAACTCAGAAAACGTTAGCAGGGGTGAAATGATCTCACTGACAAGGATCGGGGGAGAAATAAGTGGCTGCAGGACAAAAAATAAAAAGGGAACAGACAGGAGAGGGGTGGGGGGTATCCACAGAAGAAGAAGCAGCTCTGCTTGCAGAGCTCAGAGCAGCAGGCGGACAGAGAAGTGAGCAGAGTCACACGGTGCCGACTTCTCTGGGACTCCTTACCTCGCTCAGGGACTCTGGAGAGTCCTCTGTGGTGGTGGTGGTGGTGGTGGTGGAAACAGCCCGTCCTGAAGCGTAGCGCCGCATGTCTCCTCTCCTGTCCACTCCTCGCTGCTCTTCCCCTGCCTCTCCAGACCTCCTCCTCCCACCCTTCCTCTCGCTCCCCTTCCTGAGTTGTGCTCAGGCTGTCAGAGAGACCATCTGCCCCCCGGCTGCAGCCAGGGGAGAGGAGGGGAAATTCCACTCTGTCACGACTGCTTGCTGCTGCTGCTGCTGCTGGTGGGACCTCCACAGGACCCCCTCCCCAAACACACACACACACACACACACACACACACACGCATACACAACAGGCTGCCTTGCTCTCTCTCTCAGGTGCAGTTCAAGTCCCACACTCAGCAACACAAACACAGCAAAGTCATTGTTTTAATTCTGGCTGGACGGCTCCTAAATTCACCTGGCTGACAAGCCTGTCATTCACTCAGAGACCTCCCTGCTCCTCTCTCTCTCTCTCTCTCTCTCTCTCTCTCTCTCTCTCTCTCTCTCTCTCTCTCTATGTCATTGTGAATTCCCATCAGACCTGTCGGGCTACATTTCAGTTGCCTCCCTGCTCGGCACCTCCTGTGCTCGGAGCTGCAGCTTTCTGGCAGGGCGGGACCTCCTGCTAGGGCTGGGCAGGTGGAGCACTTTTTATCAGCAGGAGGAGCTGAAGGGATGGGCCGCTTCTTTGCAGTTCACAGTCAGACCAATTCCCACTGCTCTGAAAACTACTAAAACTACTCTAATAAGTTCTCCTACCTGATGTTGATTCATTTCCATTTCACAAAGGCTCTGATATGTTGTCATGTGTTGTACGTGGTCATTTTATGTTGTGTAGTCTATTCATGGTATAATTTGGGTTTTTGTTATTGTTGATACTCCCTTAAATCTTGGTTTTAAGTGTTTTAAGTGTTTTAAGTTTTTCTTTTGAGTTGTCACCCTTTAATTTTAGTGGTGTAGTGTTTGAAGTGCTCATATATTTGGCTATTAATCAATATACTTGGTTTGCTTTTAGTTCATTTTTATTCATCTTCTGATGTTCCCACTGTTCAAATTGTGAAGAATAAGCGTGTTAAGCATTTTCCCTTTCTGTGTGTCTGCGTGTGTTGTGGCTGAGAGAAACCGTGTGAGTGCGTGAGTGAATGTGGGTGCGGTGGGGTGTGAGTGGGGATCTTGCTTTTACTTGCCTTTTAATCATGCAAAACACTTTGTGCCCCATTTTGTTTAATGAGTGCTGGATAATTAAAATCTGATTGACTGACTAATTATGCATAAACAACTGAGAACTAGACAGCACATGTCTTTGTCAACCATGCAGCAGTAGAAATGAAACAGTACTGTCATGTACTTGAGCACAGCTCCTACTCCTATCTGATCCTACCCTCTACCTCCTCTTTTCAGAAGTCATATTCACCACGCTGCATTCTTGTGCTATATTTGGTGGTCGTTTCATACTTAAAACATTACCAGCTGAAATGAAGTTAACCTGGAGTAATTTGATTGCTTCCCTTTTATGTGGCGCCGGGACTGCAGCGACAGCGCAAACTAAATAAAGCGCAGATTCATTCCTCATATCGCTCATATGAGGCTGAGCTTTTACGTCCCATGCTTTTAATTAGTTGTCGGACAGGAGGGATCACAGCAACCGGTATTTCCACTAGAGAGATCCTAATAGCCCGATGCGTCCCGTACAAAAGACGTAGTAGTATGATTCAGTGACTTTTGTGTGCGGCAACAAAGAGAAATCAAGTCACGTTATGTCATCCAGTGTGACTCTGACATATGCTGTGTCACCACAGTCAATGTAGGTTTTAATCATGGCAAACAGTGAATACACAATAACTATGACTCAGTGTTGTGTCTGTAACGCTGTGCTAAGTTGCTGCTTGATGATTTTCCCTGCAATGGAGCATCTATATTGTTTGTCATGTTATAGTCATGTAATTCAATAAGAAAGTGAAAACCTGTCTTTTCAAATGCTAGAAAGGCCACTAACTTGTTGAAGGTGTAGAGGGCGTCCTGGAGGACAGAAGCTACTCAAGGCAATAAATAAATTATTGACAGTGTTGGTGAAAAGGAAGACAACACAGCATGTTTTTTTAATGTTATTGTTGCCTCATAATGATGCCTTCGCAGACCTTTACTTGTTGAGTTTACACTCAACAGTGCGGGTTTCATCACATCGTTAAATATCAGCAAGGAGTACAAGATCTTTCTGATGGACAGATCACATTCCAGGCATGAATGGCCTGCAGTCACTCCCTGCTCACAGAAACTGGAGCAGAGAGCCCGCTCTAAAGGCAAGAGCTGCCAAACAAGCTGTGCATTATAGCTGAACAAAGATCTGCTGTAAGTCGAAATATGTCACGGTGTATTGAAAGAAAGATTTTCAGAACAATAAAATAGGTATTTCCATAGGTCAGACGAGTTAATTAGTAACCAGACGTCAAACAGAGGGTGTTCCTTTGCTTCTGCAATCAGCGAGCCAGTCACACAGCAGGCCTCCGTACACCTACGTACAACCTCACGTGGAAATCCATGAGGGCTACTCCCAGGACGCATCCTCTCATACCTACCTCCTCCCACAACAGTGACAACTCACTTTCTTTTTTTTCTGATTATATCTCGATCCAGGGTAAGATTAAATCCACAGGACAGCTTGACAGGAGTGACAGGATGTACACATCAGATGTTAAGGCTGTAAAATCTCATTCTGTATCCACTTAGATGAACAGCCTTTATTATAATACAAGCTTAGACCTGTAGACTGTTATTGACTTAACTCCTCCTTTAGATCTCATCTGACCTCACACGATGAGATGATTTATCATATCGTATATCTGAATTGTACAGCAAGCCACCATGCAGCTTGAACAAAATAAACAACTTGAAGGCAGATTAGACACTGGGGAATTGTTCCTTTTCTAGAAACTTTCAAGCAGATTTTTCATTCATCCACGTCTGGCAGAGACATCAGGCAGGACTTTGCTTGACTGTCAGGACCAGTCAGAAAGTGTCTACTCAGTTAGGGTTTGCGTTCTCGTCATTTCCTGTTTTAGTTTGAAGTCTGGTTTCATCCTTGTCTTCCTGTCAAGTTTCTCACTCTGTATAGTCTGCCCCGAGGTGCTCGTTATCTTCCTCTCGATCATGCTCATATAAAGCTTCTCCTCCCACTTATAATCATTAATCATCATCTTCTCAGAGATCTCTAACACTGCTATAAGTAACACCGGGTTTGTGACTGTGATTACTTTTTTTTGCATGGAGAGGAAAGGGTTTCTAATCTAACAAACTGTGCTGTGGACCATCACTGGCAGGGTCTACATCATGGCAGGTCAGATAAACCTCAAAATGAACGTAACTGTGACAGAATGTTACAGCTAAGCAGGAAAAAGTAGAAGGAACATGAATCACTTTAATGTTATGTTTGATGATTGACTTCTGGTTTTTGGGTTTACCACAGGTCGGATGACGACATACTTGAGGCTCACGTCAAAGTCACAAGGCTAAGAGCATTAATTTCCCTCAAACATCCTGCAATAAGAACCACATGCTGGGGTAGCAGTCACATTATTAACATATATCCATATCGAATATGAGACCCCTGGGGTCTGCGGCCATGTTTAAGTCTCTGTGAGGCTTCACATCTGCGCAGCATTGTTAGGACCGTAATGCTCACGTGCTTATTCAGTATTCAGCATGACAGTCATGTGAGCACACTAACATTTACTTTTCTCCAGCTGAATCCAGTGTCCTGGTCTGGATGTCCTCACAACAAAGCTCTGTCAATGTCCTGGTAGATGCACACATGAATGTTTCTACCCTCTGTGCATATTAACGTGAGCACAGCAACACTGCTCAGTAAATCGTTCATTGTCCGTGGCGGTGATGAGGTAAAATGTACAAAGGTGAAAGTTCACCGTGCTCCTGTCATCGGTGGTTTGCTTGTTGCCCGGTCTGAGCTGCAACACAACGCCGACTGAGGTCTGCTCAACATCACTGCAGCTGAGGAATCCAGGGCGACTCTCGGCCGACAGGAGAGCGCCATCACACCTGTTGACAGACAAATGGGCTGTCTGCGATGGTGATGACACGGCCTCACAATGACGCACTGTTTGAAAGAACGTGTGGCCACATCGACACCCAGCCCGACAGCTCTAGCCTCACCGACTGCTCTGCCTGGTCCATATTACATCCTTGTTCTTGACACACTTTGCTAATTCATCCTATACACTGGAAGGAAAAATGTGCGTATAAATATGGTAATGTCGGAGCAGAAAATTACCAGATTCAAATTCCTTGAGTAGACATTTCCTTCACTCATTAAAATGGATAATCAAATCTGAGCCGTTTCTGTGCTTAGTCTCTTCAAAGCTGAAATGTAAATTCAGTATTTTCTGCCTGTTATACTAAATGTGTGGCTGCTGAAGCCTCATTATCTCTGGCTGAGCTGTAATGACTTTGGTTTTTGACTACAGCTTAAGGATGGAGCTGAGCAAACATGAGGAACATTCAACTTCATTTCAATGTGCAGCTCAGACTCGATTGTTTGGATCTGGAGAGACGTATACCTGAATATCTGCTACTGTACTGACATTTCAAGTAAAACAGTCACAGTGAAAGGAACTGACAGGCCAGTAAATCACAGCACTGACTCTGTTACTGTTAATTAAAACGAGAGCGTGTTGTAATGATAGGAGAGCTGAGACACTTGACAGTGATTGCACACAAGTACATACACACACACAGGCACTGACAGAGAGCAGGTCTGACCTGCTGTGCTCAGGTATCTTCCGTCTGACTAATGCTGCTTGTTTTTAATGAGCGATCCTTGTGTTGATCTAAAAATAAGATCTGATCACTGGGTTTACAAAAAGGTCATCCACCTTTCATCTGACTCAACTCAGTTCAGAGAACCGTATATGTCTCACACTGAGCAGATGTACAGGAATAGAAAAAGAATAAAAAGGATAACGCACATGCAAGTGTGCATTGGATTTAAAGTTTAAGCGGGATGTGAGGTGAATGCAGTGAGTAGATCAGTTCAGGGGCTCGTTGAACATTTGTCTATGGGGTGGCAAGTCAGAAAAGGTTTTGGATTTATATTACTTAACTTTTAGGTTTAGATTGAATATTTAGACTTAGATGTAACATTTTTGTTTGTTTTTTTTATCTTTACATCTCAATATTTAATAAGTTGCTAATGTAAATCTATGTGAAAAATCTATGTGAAACAAAAGCAAACTTCTTCACACACATACACACACACACCCCCTCCCCCACCCATCCCCCGGCTGCTGATAAGACCCAGCCTGGACTCCCAGTGACTGAGGAGCTCCTCATTACTAATGCTCATCATACCTGTGACTGATGGGACACAGAGAGACACTTTGTTCACCGGAAGTTGAACTCTGAACTCCACAGGTACAAACTCACATCGGATGACACTCCTCGGTGTTATGTTCACATCTCTCCCTTCAACTCATGTCATTCCTGTCCACTTCTGACGTGTCCTCAGAGCTTTGCCCGTACATCCGCTAGGGGGCAGCATGGCACCACGATGCTCTACACAGCATCACATGCCTTTCTTTTTTTTTTTTTCTGATTGAAAAAAAAAAACAGTTCCTAGTGTTCCCCTGACAGACTTGTAAAACTTGTATGTTTCCTGTGCCGTAGAGTGCGACAGTGAGCGCCGTGTGAAATGTCTGGAAGTTTACTCCTGCACGTACAGAAAACACCCACAGGTTCCTCCTGCCAGACGGCTCCCTCGCAGCTGTACACCTCTCTATTTCCCGGGGCAGTCACACGGCCCGAGTCACTCAAGCACATAAAGGAATCCAAAGAATGATCACCTTGTTAAGCATACACAAGTTTTCCCTCTTAAGCCGAGCGGCCCGCCGTGCCCATTAGTTTACTGCTTGGCTTGACACCAGAGGGAGGAAGATAATGCTGTGGCACTCCAGAAAGCTCGATTTGTTTGTTCCACACCGAATGGCAACAAATGAAGGTCGTGCCCTCCCGACAATAGTTACTGAGGGAGGGCGAGAAGGCCCAGGCCGTTCCTCCCCCGGCTCTGCTGCAGACACCATGTGGAGAAACTTTCCAGACCAGGACACACTGGTGTGTGTGTGTGTAACAGAAGATAGGAGATAGGAGATATTTTCTTAGATCAAAATCTTTAAAAGCAGTGTAGAGACAGCCCCACCGAGTGCCCCAGCTCAACACTGGGAGTGTTTTATTTATTTTTTCCCTTTTTTTCTTCTCTTAAATCCCAGAGAGTGAAGGTTGGAGCTCGGTGCCGAGAGGTGATCAGGATCCAGAAACACGGTATCCATGTGCTTCACTTGGTCAGGGAGGAAAAATACAGACCCGCTGAGCACAGAATGAAAGATCTAGAGCCGTTATTGACACAGCTGCTTTGAGCCCGCAGACGTTTTATCAGAGAAGTGTCAGAGTCAGAGACCAGCAGACAGCACACTGATCCAATCATCCCAGTCAAAACCAGCGGGGCTATAACAGCTCCAGTACCGGCTCAGAAGGACTCACATTTTGGAATAAGTGCCTGTAAGTCTTGTCTACTGTTGAATAAGGGTTATTTCCATGATCCAAGAGGGAAAAAAATGTTAAATTCAACCTGTTCTAGTATTTGTAATGACTCGATGAAAGTGATAGAAACAAATGACACTTGATGTGATTTTTAACTGCTTTTTATCCCCAACAATCCCATCCATAAAATGCTGTTAGTTCTGGTTGAAATGACCTCTAACAGATTTAGAGGCTACAGTACTCACAGAACTGCATCACTTCACTATTCATGCTCAAAATTGTATTGAAAGTTTGCACGTTCGTACATAAACATGTGCACATTTTCCCATTAAGAGCTACACACTTTTCAATCCCCCAACTCAGAAAAGAGGAGAGCGTGTGAGAGTAACTGGAAGTAACTTTATTTTAGTCTCAGCAGGATTTATGAACATACACATGAGTACAGAGAGGTAGTGGCAGGAATTGGTCTCGGTCCACTCTCCCTCTGCGGGTTTGGGACTCGGGCACATTCGGCGCAGAGCCAACAGAGAGTGCAAGTCATCACAGTGTAGCAAGGACATCCATTTTCAGTTCATCTCACGCAAAGAAATTCCCTCATTCGTTTCGAAGACACTCACCGGCATCTACGTAAAGGCCTCACACACACACACACACACATAAACACACACACACACACACACACACAAGAGGTCAACCTGGAAGACTTGAACTGTCTGAGATGACTGAAACGTATGAACAGGTAACAGACTCAGAGGTGACGCAGTTCGATGTGTGTGGCTTGGTTTGGCGCTGTAACCGTCAGGGGTCGATAATCACAACAACAACAAAAAAAAGCAAGACAATTCAGACATTTGTACATGATTGCATGAAGCAGCCTTCTCCAGCGGACGTATAAAACAACACTGTGGCGTCACAAATATTTGGAGTAAAAACGTCCAGTTATTGACATCCATCGCTGATCTGCCGTTGGTCATAGAAACCGTATTAAACTGTATAAAAATGAATGTGTGCACTGTCCCTTATTCACTGTTCCTTAAAATGCACGCAGTCAGGATCTTGTTTAACCATGAATAAATAAAACACAAACATCCCGGCTCTCCCCTCTTCATATATTCGGATTAGAGCTTCATTCTTTAGAAAAAAAAAAAAAAGGTAAATAAATTTCATTTTACTGAACGATACAAAAGTTAGAATTCAGATAGTGAGCGTAAATGTGACTGATGTCTGATAGGCATTACAAAAAAAAAAAAAGAGTTAATATTGTTCAAAAGGCAGTACTGGTCGCATCGTTTTACAGTGCATTAAAGAGTGCGTTTTCAAGTTCACTAACGCTAGAATAATCATTCGCCGACAGGCAGGTGTAATCCATTTGCTAACAACAGTAAATCCACTCGGAGCAGGGCTGAAGAGTATACACAAGGCGGAACGTGGGAGTGTAAAAAGGAGCGGATCGGACAGTATGTACATGCTCATTTCTACGTGGCCGTTCCCTCCGCCGGACTCCCAGCTGCTCCAATAATACTGAGGGGACCTGCGGGCGAGCTCTGCCAGAGCGGTCTGAGCAGACGGGCCGGGGCCGGCCTCACAGGGTGAAGGTGGACAGGATGTTGTCCTGGCTGGACGAGCGCTTGTACCCCAGCGCCGAGCTGAAGTACGTCTCGCCGTCCGTGCTGATGTCGTCGTCGTCGTCGTCGTCCTGCAGGCTGTTGAGCAGCGGGGCCGACGTGGTCTTACGCCTGGAGGAGGGGAGGGGAGCAAACCTTTTTCAGCCTTCGCCTCCTTTAAAACCACTGGTTCTGTTACGTGTGCGGGCCCGTACCTCATCTCGCTGCGCAGCGCTTTGAGCTGGCTCTGCAGCTGCTCGTTGGCCTCCAGCTGCTCGTCCAGGTCCCTCTGCAGCTTCTTCTTGCCGTGCTCCAGGCGGTCGATCTCCTCCTCCGCCTCGTCCATCTGCCGCTTCAGGGCCTTCAGGCGCAGGTTCAGCTGCCGGCACAGGCACGGCACGCGGCTTCAGGATGGACGGCGCCTCTGGCTTAACGAGGTGAGCTTGCGACGGCGGCGGCCCTTACCTGGTCCTTCTGGTCCTGCAGCGAGTGATGCTCTTCTTCGCCCTGCATCATCATCTCCTTCACCTTCCTCTCCAGCCGCCGGTTCACCAGCTGCAGGTTGGCACGCTCCCTGAAACACATCAACACAATCTCCCTTGACCGCCTGAAGATTTGACGCTGCTCAGACCCGTACAGGGTCCGGACACACACACACACACACGCACACAATGGGATTGTGTCATTCCTCATCTTGGCTCTGTGTGTAATTTACACATATCCACCTGGCTGTCGGAGCCAGACTAATGAACCCCTGTAATTTCCCGTAGACCTTGCCCTCGCAGCTCTCCTCCTCCATCACCTGAATCCCACCTGGAGCCCGGGCCTCACCTTTCCTCCCCCTCCAGCCTCTCCTCCAGGGCCTGGATGCGTTCCTCCAGCTGGGCTACCAGGCCCTCCTTGTTGCCCTTGTGGGAGCCCTCGAGATGAGACACTCTGCTCTTCAGCTCTTTGTTCTGCAGGGGTCACCAACAAGACACGCAGCCAGAATCATTATCCACGCAAATGCTGTGCCGGCGTACCAAACGGCCCGAGTTTCAGATGGAATAATGAGAGCGAGGAAACAATGAGAAGACACATGAATGGAATGAGCGGGTTGCTTGGTTGTGGGTCTGTGGAGTGGACGCTGCGAGTGTGTAGTTGTTTTCCTGCAGACGGGAGAGCGTGTACCTGTCTCTCCAGAGCCATCTTGTCACACTCCAGGTCCTGTCTGCTAGCCCTCTCCTGCAGGAGTTCATTCCTCATCTGCTCCACCTGTCAAGCCGAGTCCAGACACTGTCATCGCTACGGTCCCACACAGCCTGATGACAATTATTATCAGACACTGTCTGAGGCGCGCCAAGAGGCACACACGCACACACACACACACACATGCACACACTTGGCTGCAGCCCTAGGTGCGTCAGCGTGCTGTACAATGGAAGAGGTAAAGCTCAAAGGGCCTCAGTTAATTGGCCGGCGGGATTTTCCTGTTGGGCTGCATTCCTCCTTTTTGTCGAAACCTTCATGTAAACACACGGTGACGTGAAGTCGTAGTGAAACAAAAAAAAAAGAAAAAAAGTAGTGGTTTCTGTGGAGAGGCGACTGAAGGCTGAACATACAGTAGTGGTGCTCGGACATGGCAACACTGTCTCAGCTGCCTGTGACTCTACGGCGTTCGAATCTACCTCACACCTGTACTGATTCAGAACACAAATCCCAGGCCGAAAACGACAAATTGTGCCTTAAATGTGAAGAGTCCACTCCAGACAGAGTTTGTTCGGCCCTTTTGTCTAGTCTTTATGCTAAAGGTAATGAACAGGTATGAGAGCAGAAGATAAAACTTCTCCTCTGACTCTCAGCGAGGCAGCGCACATCCCAAAGTGTCAAACCGTTTCTTTAATACCTATCTGTCTTCATACGTCCGCTCAGTGGGCAAGAAATCAGCCCAGAGAGAGAGAGAGAGAGAGACAGAGAGAGAGAGAGAGAGAGAGACAGAGAGAGAGGGGGGCCTGGCTGCATCAACACCACTCAGGGGGGGAGGAGATCGTCCGGTTCACAGGGCGCGAGGATGGAAAGCAATCGATACAGCGGTGATGGTTCTTTCTTTGTGAGAGGAGCTTAGAATTGGTGATATTTTATGCCAATTAGTGGGTGACAGTGGGCTGCTCTGATGAACGATGGCCCCTATAACTGGTGCAGCCAGCGCGGTGCTTGAGGGAGCTGAATCAGCAGACTGGAACATGGAGCGAAACTAATCTGCTTTGTGAGAGACGGCAGGAGAGGAGCGGGGAGATTACTCTCATTTAGACAGGAGAGGAGCACCTGGTGCCAGGAGAGACGCAGGTGTTCTTCCTGCTGCCTCGGCTGCAACCCCGCCGCCACCACGCACACACACATACACACACACACACACACACACACACACACACACACTCACACCACCCCATAGCCATGCAAGCCCCCACCTACACCTACACCCCCACCTCCTCCTCCTCTTCCTCCTCCCCACAGACATTAGAGCACACGGCACAGCACATACAGGCATGCACGTGTGTGTGTGTGTGTGCGCGTGTGTGTGTGCTAACATACACACACACACACACACACACACACACACACACACACACACACACACACACACCACTGGCACTCAACCTCCTCCACACTGACTGCACAAAGCTCAAGCGTTGCCGTGACAACGGACCTCAGCCTCATGCTGAACCAATGCCACTGTGTCACAATGCCACTCTTCTCTGGCTGCCAGGCTTGTTTTTTTTCCCCCCTCTGGCTCTTTCTTCAAAAAAAAAAAAAGAAAGAAAAAAAACGGGAGATTTAAATACTCTTAAATGCTTGACCGCGGTAAGCTCCTCTCTCTCTCTCGACGCCGCCCTGCGCATTCATTTCACATTTCCAGTCCGGAGGCTGAGGCGAGCGCGTCCCGGGGCCACACCTCCGGGGTCTCTGCTCGGAGCTCCTCGGGCTCCGGCCACGGCTCCGTCAGGCGCCGTGGCCCTGACGGAGCCACAACTCTCAGACGCCAACATGCACCCAGCGGGGGCGGGCAGTAAGGCCACATCCTGCCTCTGATTAGCAAGCGCTCTCCTACGGACACGACGCCGGCACCCCGTCTAAATCTCACTTCCCAGCGCCTCCGTCAGCAGCTTTATCGGCGAGGAAGGGGAAGAGAAAAAAAACTGGAGCGTTCGCTCGAGAGGGTGAGAAAAAAACAAAAAGAAACGTGAACTTCAAGCACAAGAAGTTGATCTGTTCCCGAGACCGGAGTTGCCGAGCGTAATTTCCAAGTGAACTCCTGCAAGCCTGAAAACTCGAGACATTTGGCAGCGTGTGTGTGCGTGTGTGTGTGTGTGTGTGTGTGCGTGTGTGTGTGTGTGCGTGCCATGGCCCGGGCGGTGCATTAAGAAGGGTCTTTTGTGGCTGGCGCATGAAAATTGGACGGACGCACTCGGACCACGCTGGCGGGACGCCAGCCCGAATGATTACGCAAGATCATCTTACAAAGCAATAAAAGCCCGGTCCACTTTTTCATCCCCCGGCAGACATGAGGCGGGGAGGCTGCGGGGCGAACAACCTGCTGAATGTGAGTGGTAGTGGGACCGTGTGTGTCCCGAGACATGCGTAGGGTGGAGGGTGGGGGGGTGGGTGTCTCGTGTGGGCTTGGGTCACAGATTAATGATAGCGGTCATGATGTTAGGGGTGGAAGACGAGGCAACAGGAGATCTGGATATCATTTACAGGTTGAGATGGAACAGAGACACGTCTGTGTGAACCTCAGTGAACATGGACAGCAGGTCACTGACACGGGTGAGCACTGATAATGAGAATGTGTTGACTATGAGTGTGTGTGTGTGTGTACCTGCTCCCTCCCCCGGTCTATCCTGTCCATCAGCTGGTCTCCACTGTGACGCTCCTCATTCAGGTCCATCTCCAGCTGAGCAATCCTGTCCTATAAAAAGCATTTACATCCATCAATCTGTCTCCTGGAAATCTGCATCCTGACCACAACCCTTTGTATTTTCTTTCTACCTCCATGAGTTTGATGTGTCGGGCTTTGTCTTCCTTTGTTTGGACCTTCGTGTCCACCTCCTGCTCCAGATCCTGGACCTTCCTCTCCAGCGTCTTCTCCCGGAGCTCGGCCTCGTCTCGCTCCCTCTGACACCGCCGCAGGTCCTCCTCCTTGTGTGACAGCTGCAATCAAAGATTAGAGGGAAGATCGGAGTAATTACTGGAACACAGTCGCTTGTGAACCTGTCTGAATATTTCACAACACGTTTCTCTGCTCTCTGAAGATCGCCTGAGCCGGTCTGGACGGTGATGTTTAGAATCTGACCCTGGTATTTTCCACAGCCCTGATCAGCTAAAGTAATCTTCACATGTGTTCACGGTTCCCCCGGGTGGTGAGTGAGTCCAGAACACTTAGTGTTTCCCGGCGTGTTCATTGAGCAGCGGTGCCCCCCCGCAGCTGGAAAATTGCCCCCACTGCTTAATGCCGAGACAATGAAAACGCATCACGTGCCCTCATTTCTCATCCAGAGCAAATATTTGCCCATTAGCGCTGACTGGTCCATATTTCATCAGGTAAATACTTAAGTAAGGTCCACGAAGGTGACGATGGATGTCTCTGTATCCTCAGGTAAGTGTGCAGGTAATGGGGTAATGGGATTTTCCTCTTTTAGGCCCTGAAAGGCAGGTTTGATAATGAATAACTGTGCGCATTAACAAACGAATGGCTTAACCTTTCAATAGGTTACAATAATCAACAGATGTGACGCGGTAAAGCACGCAGCATGTTGCATTTGCTGCAATTTCTCATCCCATATTTCTCTCCTCTCTCCTTCTCTCCTCTCCTCTCAGATGTGTATGATCTCCTCAGAACAATCGGCCAAGTCCATATGGGTGGAGACGGGGACGGGGCATTTGAGAGCATCTGGAAAAGAGGGCTCACTGGGCCCATTCCTGAGCAGTGAGTCTCTGAGGAGAGGCGGAGGAGGATGTGGATCCTGCCAGCGCAGCTTTCACAACAATGATATCACACTGACATCCTCCTCTTCCTGAGCACCAGCTGGACTGATACATCACCACGGATGACGACAGGAAAAAAGGGATGCTGACCTCGTCCTCATATATATATATAGAGAGAGATATACACACACATACATACACTATAGCTCAGGATCATGCCGATCAGTAGGCTGCAATATGCTGAGAGGCAGCCTACTGCATTATGCATGTCAGATGAGGCTTCTCGTAGGAAGTTCCTCGCAGCGAAGGAAATGCCAGCACCCTTTCTTCTTTGCTGGAGCCTTCTGAGCTTAAATCGGGACAAAGTCTGCCAAAACCTCTATTAAGGGTATCCAGTGGGGGTTTCATTATAAACAGACGTGGTTTTGTTTACAGGGATAGAGTTAGGGCACAGTACGTGCATCTTTGAGATCCAGCAAACGCACTGAATGCCTTTCTCTCATTTAACGTGGATTTTTAACGTATTTTTTTCATTTCTGAAATTTTCATTTGGCACACTGCCTCCTTGTAGGGCGGACTACCTCCTTATGACCTGAAATGTCCTGCGGGGAAAATGGAGCTGGCTTCTTTCTTTCCTGTCAGGGGTTAAACGTGCATGAGATCACGCCTGCGATGGCGGTGCGTGGCGGTACAAACACAAGACGAACCGCGTTCCAAAGCACCACCAGAGGTCGAACACTTGAAAGAGACAGAAAAGTCAAAATCCACTTTTTTCTTTTTCACATTCACCGCGAGCCTGCAGGAAACGGCAGATGGATGAGGACCCAGAGGGAGCGCTGGGGTCTGCGTTACTCCTTTGTTGCTCGGGTCTTTATCTCCCTGAACTTAATCAAATCTCACAGAGTCCCGAAAGCTTCCCAGCTCTCGCTGCACTACAAAACCGCGTCTTCGTGATCGACGCTAATGCAATTTCAACCACTCCGCCTTGTTAAACAAACATTTGACAGGTGCTCTTTCTCCCATGAATTATTCACAATCATCTGCTTTCTACAAAAAAAAAAACATTCCTGGCATTCCTCGGCGCGGACAGGGATGAATTACTTAAATGTGAACAATGCCGAGCGGTCGAAGTTTCAGCGCTCCGACGCTACGGCCACACATCAAAGCGCCGTGCAGAAATTCCCCCAAATTTCCATCTCAAACTCAGACTCAGGGTGGAAACGTTCAGAGGTTTTCTGCAGCGCGACTTGGCTGGGGTTTGATATCATATTTGGGGTCAGAGAGGGGCGGGGGGGGGGGCAGAGACGCCGAAGTGGTGACATCACTCTGTGAAAGGAGGTGTTGGAGGGAGAGGAGGGGAGGGGAGAGGAGGGGAGAGGAGGGGAGGGGAGGGGAGGGGGGGAGAGGAGGGGTGGGGAGAGGAGGGGTGTGGGGGGGTTTAACGTGGCTGACTCAGAACAATGGCTCATCGTGGGCCACTGCATGAGAGGCCCCGGCCGGGCTGACCCTGATTCGACCAGCTCTGTAATTACATTACATTGCATTGCATTGCATTGCATTACATTACGCCGTACCTCATCTTGCAAGGCCGTGATGGTGAGGAGGTACTTCTCCAGCTCCTGGCCTCGCTCCTTCAGCAGCCTCTGCAGCTCGGTCAGCTCCCGCCGGTTCTTCTCCTTGTAGATGTCGATCTGCTCCTGCAGCTCCCGCGTGGACGACTGCGACGCGTCCACTATATCGTTCATCTGCAGGCAGAGACGCAGAGCGGAGGCCGGGCGGCTGTGAGAGGATCCTTGCGAGCCCTGAGGTTCAAGTGGGGTACTAGAGCAGCCGCGGCAAAGAAAACTCTCTTCGTGCCTGCTTTTACCGTTTGAGCCAACACGACAAACTTCAATAAGCTTTCTGCTTTAAGCTCTCCCCTCGCTCGAGAGGGCGTGAAGAAGATGGTTTGTTTTTCTTCCAGTTTTTCACTCTGAACGAGTGAGCGGACCCTGCACCGTTCACACAGCTTGGCAGTCACAGACTCAAACATGAAACGTTTTTCGGAGACGGCAGACTCGAGCGGCCTCACCTCCCTCTGGAGCTTCTCCACCGTGCGGTCCAGCAGCCTCCTCTCGTCCTCGATGTCGTTCTTCATGCTCTTGAACTGCTCCTTCTGGGCGCGCTCCTCTTGCAGCCGCTCCTCCAGCTCCTTGTGCTCGCCGCTCAGTTTGGTCAGGTTCCTCTGCGGAGAAAGACGCGACGTGAGACACGTGGAGCGGCGCTGGGGACGGACCCGTCCTCCACACGGTGCTGCTGCGACCTCTCACCTGCACGTCCTCCAGGCGGATGGTCAGAGCTCGGTTGGCTCGAGACATCTCCTCTTCTTGCTCCTTGATTTCGGCCAAAGACTCCTCCAACTGCTTTTTCTCTCTCTGTTAAGTGTACGTGAACATTATATAGTATGCTCATGCTTGATATTTAAACTGTTATCCTCTGCCTATTTATCCATTTTGCAGCTAACACCAGAACTGTTCCTCTGTATAGCTGTAAATCTATGAGCTACCTTCACCCTATGTGAGCTGGGATAGGCCCCAGCAGAAGATGATGAAGATGAATGAATGTGTACCTATGCTGTACGTCTGATTCTGATCAATCCAGCATCGGTATCAGTCGTTTTTGTGTCTCACCTCCAGCCGGCCGGCCTTGTCCCCCATCCGGCTCTCCTGCAGCTTGGCGTCGTCGATGATGCGGTTGAGCTTGGCCACCTCGTTCTCCAGCTCCTGCGCCCGCCTGCGGAGCCGCTCGGCCTCCTGGGTGAGCCGTCCAGCCTGACCCTCGGCCGCGCCCTTGGCCGCCTCCACCTCCGCCTTCTCCTGGGCGGCCGCGGCGCTGCTCTGCAGACCAGACCAGACGCTTTCAGGACGAAACAAAACAAACAAACAAAAAAAAGAGGTGCACGGCGGGACGTCCAACGCTGACAAAAAAAGGCCCCATGCGACAAAAATCCGTCTGAAGGGCTCGCCGTGGTTTCGTTTCTGGGGAGACGGGGACAAATAACATCCTCCCGGTTGCTCTCACACACCGGATAATAAAACACGAATGGCCGCGCTGCAATCCGAGCTCTCGCTGGGCCTCCGCCGACTGAGGGCCGCACAAAGAGAAGGGGTGAGCCCGCGTGTCTCCTGTGTCACCGGATTCACGGTTTCCGCCTGATACACGGCGTCTAGTGACTCTTATCAGCGGATGTAGAGTCTGCTTCGGCTTTTTACGGGCGGCTTGTTGTGGAAGACACTAAGAAGCATGCGACCACGTGACACGATCGGTAGAAACCACGCAGGTTTCCGCATCGGCTGACAAATTACTGAGAAGTGTTGGTGACAAGACTTTGACATGGAATGTCAGGAAACTGGTTCGACAGTTTCCTGTTTATCTCTGCGGAGTGGGGGGACGCCTGCTTGCGTGTCCTGTGGACACAGAGCGACAGAGGACGTCTGTCAGTGCCGTCTGTCTCTCTCTCTCTCTCTCACCCACACTGCACCGACGGAGCCAAAGCAGGTGAGATCAAACACATGCCCGAGGTGCAATAAGCGTGCCAACGGGTTACTACAACAATACACACAATTCAATACGACACGTTCATCCTGGCCGAGGATGCTGCAGCACATGCACAGGCATGAACGCGCGCACACACACACACACACACACACGCACACGAACATGTGTATGTGCTGCCAGTGACGGCCTGATGAATGGAGGCGCAGGAAGATGAATCGAGACCAACAAAGTGTTATTGTTGTTGTCGAGCAATATCCTGCTGAGGCAGTGCCAGAATGCTTTCAGATGACAGCTTCCTGCCAAGTTAAAGATTACAGAAAGAAAATCTAGAAAAATGGTGAGATGCATTGTCCTTTGATCAGGTTCAAATCATGCTGAGAAACAAGTTTACACGGCTGATTTGAATGGTAATGAGATTTTAACCACGGCAGGCAACGTTGAGAGGAGTTGTGAGCTTTGCCACACACAGCAAGAAATGTTTCCGAGATGGTTTCAGGGTGGTAACTTATTCACGAGAGCAAAATTCAGTTTCGCCCAGAATCCAAAGTCTACTGCTCTCAGGCTCTTCATACACTTTGCGAGTAAGGTGAAAGGCAGTGGGCTGGTCAGCTGGGCTGGCTGTCACTGTGTGTGTGTGTGTGTGTGTGTGTGTGTGTGTGTGTGTGAACAAAGGCCCCTCCTCTGCTGAAAGGTGACGGTGCCTCCCTGCCTCAGTGGTGGCGGGCCAGTCAGACCTGTTTCCCCCGTCTCCACCGAGCCGCCCTCATCTCGGCCTCGCCGGCTGATACAAGCCGGCAAACCCAGGGAGGACGTGGTTTCACCTCCAGCCTCAAGACTGGTCGAACTGACGCATGCACAATACATGCTGTAAATATATATATCAGGGGGTAAAGTACCAATATTAGAAACATCTCTCAGTTTAACAGTCCGACACGGACTACAAACTCACCATCGGGCTGAATCAACTGTCTCTAAAGCAAACAGCGTGCGACACTAAGTAAATTTGCAGTTTTATGGGGAGATGCATCCGTAGTTTTTGTCCCCCTTTACATCAGCTACTCTAGGCCGGGCTGAAAGTTGTCCACTGGCTCCGGATCCAGCATGAGCTGCGCTCTGCATAACTGTATGTGACGTGAAGTATTTACTCTGATATTCCGACGCCCTTCGCTAATCCGTGCGGTCGCACTGTGGTTGCGTTGCGATGGAGGGAGGTCGGGAGTGGAAAGACGGGGGGAGGAGGAGAGGAGGATGAGGGGGAGGAGGGGGGAGGGGGGGCTGCGCTTCTAAACACAGCTTTCATTACAATAATAAAAGCACTGACAGAGTGTGTCAGGATTGTGTCAGAGCTCCATTTTAACCAAATACACAGCAAGTTCACACTTCCCCGTCTGTCCCACTTCCCACACTGGGCCCCGGAGTTCAAAACACGAGGAAGACACTGATGAAGAGTCGCAGCCGCTAGCATCTCCGTGAGAACCTTTGATTCACCTCAACAGCGCACTCGTGTTGCAACACATTTCGCCATTTCATTTCTCCCAGGGCTGCACCTCCGTCTAATTCTATCCAGTACTATGAAAGGTTAATTATTTATCTCTGAGCGTTAAAGTGTACCCAACAGTCACTAAGTGTTGGCGCTGACAAAACAACCCCTTTTGTCAACGGTAATGTAATAAAGTTTCTAATTTGTTTAATACAAGTCCTCACCAGCTCTTGACATACAGATGAGACAAAGAGATCCGACACGGGCAGACTTCCCAGTCGAGCGCAGCACAATGGAGGAACATGCGGTACGTTCGCACTGCCAGCCGCCCCTCCTCTACACAAACCTCAAATTTGACTTAGCTCCTCGTGTGTGTGCTCAAACTGTTTGCCCAGCGTTGCACATTAACTGACTTTGCAGAGTCTTTGAAGCGTTGCACGAGAGCTGCGGGTGAAGGTTGCGGGCCCCCCCCCGGTCGTGCGCGGTGGTGAAATCTTGGTCCTGCGCGCTTGTTCCCCCTAAATCAGCTTGCAGCCCAACAAAAGAGCTAATGGCCTAAAAATAAATACAGCTGCAAGGTCTCCGCTGCAGAAATCCACCGCTAATCTGTTGCCTAAACTTCCCCGTTGTCCATTTTCCTGGGAACAGTAACTCCTGCAAACGTCAGCTGTAAACCCTCTTAATCGGTGTACAATAGATCCTACGCTACCAAAAACAAAAGTACCCATACTGTTTCAAAGCTTTTTCAGACGTCCCTCGCTCTAACTGTAAACAGACGAGGCGTGCTGTTAACATGTTGTCTTTTGATGTTGATCGGCACGTGTTGTGTTTTCTTCCCCCCCCCCACCCCCACACGTGTTTTCGCTCCTCGTCCACCATCTGGTGAACTCTGAAAACATTTGCTCCACAAATGTCGTCCGACCAGCGCAACACAGCACACAGCAGAGGAAGTACTCCCGGTGGCGCTTTGTTTGTCCTTATGGCGCTCACATGTTTCAAAGCGGATGTGGTGAGAACCTGCTGAAGCCAAATAGGGAAGAGAAAACCGATTTCTAGGTTTGTTGTGCATTCTGGGTATCACACCTCTTAAGTGGAAGTGATTCAGTGTTTTGGATGCTTCCGTTTGCATCATAAACAAAGACAGGGGCATGTCTTAAACTCTGCTTCTGTGATACATGAGACATTTGTGATTTCGCCGGTGCGCTCGGCCGCAGGTGCTCTACACCGGGACGCATCGAAAACACGCGACTTCCTTCTGCGGCAGCTGCGAAAACACGTCAGCTGTGATTTCACTGACAAAACTGGCCCAGGACGACACTGACCGAAACACAGATAGTCCGATACCCAATGTTCCATGAAGAGGAGGCGCTTTTCTCTCACATTTCCTGTCTCCTTTTCACCGCTGGGCGAGTTTCCTGCTCTTCCTGTCGTCCATCTTCTCACACACGCTCTCAGCAACTCAGTTGTTTCCTCTTTCCTGAGCTGTCAGGACCCGACTCATTCACAAATCCAACAAATCGCTGACATCTGTTTGTTAAACATCTTCGTCTGAGGCTACAAGAAAGAAATCTGTGCGACTCTTTCCTTTCGTCTAAACCTCCGCATTAAAGTCCAACATTCAGCCACCACCTGTGTCTTTCTCCACTTGACTTGAGTTGACTTCTCATTGAAACACAGGCTATTACCTCCAGCCCTCACAACTTCAGTCTAAACAAAGAGATTAGAGTTCTGCAAAGATGCTAAAATATGCGTGGCGGGCTGCAATAAGCCTTTAACTCTTGCTAAGTCTGGCCGGGTGCGCGCTGCGAGGCGTTTCTGTGTTTGGGAAGCAGGAAGTAAAATTCAGCCACTGATCCGTGTTTTCCTTATTCCGGCTTCGACCCTTTTCCAGTGCTGAGGCAAGACAGTCGCACTGTTAAGAGATGGAAACGG
Organism: Karalla daura; assembly: GCA_029224185.1. NCBI lineage: Eukaryota > Metazoa > Chordata > Actinopteri > Chaetodontiformes > Leiognathidae > Karalla > Karalla daura. Next base: position 12,951,413 of record CM055190.1, read on the forward strand.
GGACGCGTAGCGAGCAGGCCTCAAGAAAGTCAAAGTGTCCAAGGTCGTTCGGAGTACTAGTCATTTCCTGCAAGGTGTCGCATTTCCTGAACTCAAATCTCATATCATGAGATGAGGAGGAAGAAGTGGGGGGGAAAAAAAACTTGTCGGGCAGCGGAGGAGCCTGATTCTGCTTTGCCAGCACAAAGTATGTGTTACAAATACTACAGCATCCTCATAAAAGAAGGGCGCAGAGCCTGGGGTTGGCTGGAACAGGAGGCCTGTCATGGGCTGAAAGGAAGGATTGAAGGAGAAATTAAAACGCGACAGCTGAGAAGCATTGGCATCTCTTTGGTTAAAGGAGGACGGTAATCAAATCTTGTCTTGTCCTTGGAGACCTGGAAACTGAATCCTGCTCTTAAAAGACTCTCTGTGCGAAGCCAAACGGCACGCTTGTAGCGGGTGTTACAGAGAGAGGCAGGGAGATTGAGAGCATGCGGATAATCTAAGAGAAATTGGCTGGTTATGATTAAAGAAAAAACAAGTTTGTCTCATGAAAAGGAGCAGCTATGGCTGCTTGCTGACAAATATACAACTGAAACTCTTATACAGAGCGGACAGGTCACCGGTTCACGCACACACGCCATTCACTCTCTCACTAACACATCTAAAAGGCGTTTTAGAGCCTCCATTCGACCTAAACATGCATGTTACTGGACTGTGCGAACTCCTCGGTCAGACCCAGGAGTCTGACCGAGCCTCTATGTCCAGGCCAAGCATTCACACAAGAAGTGAAAAATTAATTAATGAGCGCTCATCAGAGATCACAGAGCTTGACAGATAAGGCAGAACTGCAGAGATCAAGCCATCAAAGTGCAGCCAGTGAAGCCGTCTCATGTTTATGGACAGCAAATACTTCAGATTTTCTCGCCTGAAGCCTTTTTTTGTTTTTGTTATTAGCGGAAAGTGATGGAGCGCCGAACCGCCTCAGCGGCTTTCTAAACATAATTACGCCGGGCACAAAAGCCTCGTCTCGAAATGAAGGACGTCGAGAGCCGAGTGCGACTTAGACCTTGACTTCCAGGCCGAGCTGTGCCAAAAACTCAAATCAAAAGGCGCGGAGCAGTCTGAGCAGGGAGACAAAGAGGGGAGAAAGCCCCTGCTCCAGCTTTCCAGGCCAAAGGCCAAAGAAGACAGTGTTTGAATAAAGCAAAGAGCCGGTCGAGAAACGCCCCAAAAATCCACGTCCCACACAACAGTGTGAGGCTGGAGACATAAGAAAACAACACACAGGCTGCCTTTTAAGGCCCTGGATGTACAGGAACGCCTCGGGTTTTAAACAGCGCTCTTGGGTGCAGATTCAACTCCAGCCTGGGCGGAGTAAGTTCACAGGCGGCGAAGTAAAGGGACAAACGCAGACTGCAGCCTGGCTTCACACAGACGTGACCCTCACATGGCCAACGCGGCAGCATTTTCCGCACCCAACCCTCTTCCGACTTGAACTGCCGGCCACTTAGCTCCCGTTTAATGTGCCCCGTCTGTCAAGTTATCATTAAAGCCATTTTGAAGACCCGGAAGACCTCATATTTTGACAAGGATGAACGGCTAATTCCCCGCCGCCTCTGTCGAGATCCAGAAAGCCTCTCCCGTCATTTCCCCTCCCCCGCTCGGCGTGTCCTCCCCTCCATCGGCTCCTGCGGCTACGCCGGGGAAATACTGCGCTATCATCAAACGCGCAGGAGTCTTTACTTTCAAAAACACGCCCGAGGGGGGAACTCTTCCGCGGGGCCACGTAAGTTTGATGATCAGACAGTGAGGCTTCAGTTCGCACACTGGCAGGGATTAGCGGAGAGGCGGGCAGCGATACGTCGGGGGCCCAGAGTGGCACGGGCCAGAAAACGAGCCGCGTTCGGCTGAGCGGGAGACCACTGCGGAGGCTTGTGTGGAGGCCGCGGCGTCGGGAAATGAAAAACTACAGCGTTCGGGATTGAAGTCACAGATGAGAGCGCGATAGCGGCGCGGCCGTGTTGCACGCCGTGGCTCGGGGGCCGTCGCCCCCGAACGCAACAAGAGCTGGAAACGGTGCGATAAGCGCCGGGGCCCGGGTCTTTGCAGTGAGGACAGGAGAGCGGGGCCGAAACCTATTAAAGCCGCCCGAGGCGGAGAGGCCGGAGCGCCGCGGAGACGGAGACGCGGCCGCAGCACCCCGAAGAGGCAGAAACGAAGGGAGGCCGAGAGCGGAGCGGGCCGCGCTGCGACGGAGCCAGAGAGGAGGTCCGCGGGGTGCACATTCTCCACCCTGACCTCCGCATTCCTGGAAACACACCCCTCTCTCTCTGCTCGCCGCACCTCGTCTCTCCACATAGTCCGCATACCAGCGCACGCTGACACGAGGGGGATCGGATCCACTTCCAAAAGCGTAGACGTCTCCGGTTGGTGGGGGGGGGGGGGGGGGGGGGGCTTAGACAAGGCTCAGAAAGCAAATGAGAAATTAATAAATGAATGGAAAATCTTCCTGGAAACACACACACACACACACACACCAGGATGAAATTCCTCAGATTTCGGCGCACCGAAAAAAACACAATGCAGCTTTCAATTTGGACACAAAACAGGCCCCCCGCTCCTTTCAGGGGGTCAGCCACGCATCCCCTTTTTTTTTTCCCTCCAGCATACTGACCCACTTATTCAGCCCGGTCCCAACCCCCGCTGCTATTATTGTGCGAAACAAACTCATCATTCATCATCGGGCTGAGGTTGGCAATTACCCCCGCTCTTTCGGGGCGCGGAGGGAAGAGGGGACACGCCGCGGCCCAGGAACGCCACCTCATTAGATTAGTGATGGCCCGCCAGCGCAATTAACCAGTGCGCGGAGCGATTTGGTGCTCCAGTTTCTGGCATTCTTCTTCACATGGGATGCTCGGCTCAGCGCAGGTCTGGGGGGGTTGAGGGAGGAGGGGGTTGTGGCTTTGGTGGCAGATACCGACAGACGGTTCACTCTGGCTGGCCTCTCCACCGTGTCACGGCCTCACACGGAGTACAAACGCAGGGTGAGCGGTTCCCCCCTCTCTGATGTTTCTCATCACCTGCAGCTTAGGAGTCGTTCTGCCTCTCTCACGCTGTGTTTTCGTTCCATTGACACGTAGCTCTCGCTGACGTGCCCCCACTCCGTTACGCCTGCAGCCATTAGCTTATTAAACAATAAAAGTCAAGCGTAGGTACCAGTGAGGCCTCCTCGGATGTGGGTTGGATGTGGGCGTTTGGATGACGGGCTGAAACTTGTTTTGTCTAAGTTTTTATTTGCAGTATTTATCAGCTTTATCTATTCTGTTCACTGAGACTAGGAACAGGGTTGCCACTTGTTCCTCAGACACATTTTGCAGGACATTTTCTCTTGCTGCAGGATGACGGACAAGCATTACGCTATTTTCCAAAGTAGCGTCCGACTGCAATGCCACACGATTCATCAATCAGGACAACAAATCGTATTCAAAGCCTATAAATTCAACATGATTAAACTTATGTGTCCTTTATGGCCTCATTAGATCTGTTCCCCCGCTAAAGTTAGACAGAGAATGAATCAGCAGAGCACAAACGTTGGGTGGAAGCCGAAACAGGCTGAAAGCTTCCGAGCAGCGACCGACAGGCGCGCTCGCTCTATTCTGCTCCGTGAGCGTCACACGCAAACTGCGATCCGGGAACGACACAAAAACAGGCGCCGCCATGAGAGCGAGCGAGCGCTCCTTTCCATCTCAACCAGAGAAACAAACAATGACCTCATCTCGCCGAGTGTTTACACAGCGGCGAGGGCAAACCCCTGTTGACGAACTCCCTGTGGGGGGAGCAGAGCCTCTGTTCGCCCGGAGGAAACGTCCTCAGCGGCTGCACGCCGCGGCCCTGGGCCCCCACCGGGAGCGGCAGGAAGCGGGGAACAAGGACAGACTTCCAGCCTTTGAGGCAAACAGGACACACATGCGTCGCAGGGGAACCCACCAGAGACAACGTGTCTTCGGTCCTCTCAGTGTCTTGTCTCCAGCCGTTCCAGCCTCATGTCAGCCGACTTCCCTCCCCGGCTCGGAGACGTTGTGTCTCAAATCGTTGCGTCGTTTCGTTCCTCCCTACCGTTTCTGAGAAGATCGCCCTCTTTTATTTACAGTCGCAACAGAGCTGCCGTTTGCGACCTCGCCAGGAGGGCTCCTCCTGACTGCTTCACGTCCAGATCGATGTTTCAGTCGTAGCAACAAACGTGGCTCTTCCTGTCTCATGTCCCTCCCAGGAGGAATGAGTGGAGATAAGAGGGAGCACCTCGGCACTTGACCTCTAAGAGCGACTTCCCGCGGTACAATGATGACCTACATTCAAGTGTTGCTGTGATGCACTCGCTCTGTGGTCGCTGTTCGGGAAGTCAGAGCGAACTCGGCGTCCAGTCGAGCCGTTCCAGAAATGCAGGCCAACAACTTCCCCGCTGCACCCAGGAGAATATTCTAATCTATGCTGATCCGTGTGTTTAACAACTCTGTCAAGTGCTGCAATTAGGTAACCTTTAATTAGCGGGATCGGACTTAACAGGAATACATGTTCACTACAATCCCCGCTGATCTGCATGTCGAGCTGTGTGTGCACGTAGTTCTCTTTTACTTGCAGTTGCACTTTGACTTTCTTTGCGTAACCGTGCCATGACCATCAAGCATTAGGTCTTGGAGAACTAACCAACTCTGCTCACCGGCGTGCGGGCTAAACCGACAGACGCGTTATAAAACCTGTGCATGAAGACGACTGAAGCTACCGAGGCCGGGTTTGGGGAACATCGGGGAAACACTGGGACATTGTGTACAAGGGCAACAGACTAAAGTCAATATAAATGATCTGCGATCCACTAGGTTGCCTGACAGTGGCTTTACAGTGTGTGTGTGTGTGTGTGTGAGAGACACACAGAGTCTGTTGGGGAGGCTCCTTTCACACCCAGTCGTGTCACCTGTCGCCTGAACGGGTTACCCGGTGGCATGATCCAAACAGGTGTTTACGGAGTGGCGCTCGCTCTTTTATTGCTCTTGTCCAAACTCGTCTGAGATGTTGCACCGCATTCAGCTAAAGTTACCAGTCAACACCCACTGCTCAGTGCAGGTCTGTGACGGTGCTGGAGAGCAGCTTCAGATTCTTTCTCAGGACTCTGTAATTTGTGTGGAACAACAAACCAGATGTGAACATCTTGAATTCGACATCTCTCAAGCGCGTCGACTCTCCTTCTCTCACCGCGGTGATACTGATTCCCAGGCTCGCTCTGGACGCAGAACTTCCTGTTTCAGCATCAGAGTCTGAATGCGTTTGGATGCTCACGACTGCAGACGGGTAAATGCAGCTCGCCACACAAAACAGATACAGAGACGGAGCGTTGCAGCTCTCCCCTGACGAGGCACTTATCTCCGCGCTCCTCTGTGACAGGGTGTGTTACTGGAGCGGGGGAGGGAAGGAGCAAAGGAAATGAGGAGGAGGAGGAGGAGGGAGCGAGCCGGAGGAGAGGCGGGGGAGGAGGGAGGAGAGAATTAACGACGGGCTGTCTACCTGCTTGGCCTCCTCCACAGACTTCTGCAGCCTGGCGATCTCCTTCTCGTACTGCTCCTTCATCTTGTCCACCTCCTGGTCGTGTGCGGCCACCTCCTCCTTCAGGGCGCCCTTCAGCGCCGTCAGCTCCCTCTCTCGCCTCCTCAGCACCTCCTCCTGCTCCTCCTTGGCCAGGAGAACTTCCTGCATCTCCAGCTTCAGCTGCATCATGTCCTGTGGATGAAAGTGACAGCTTGGTCACTTTTTTCGAAAATCCGATATCGCAGCTTCAGGCTGAAAAAGGTCTGACCTTCAGTTTGCTGTAGGCGACAACAAAGCAGAACAGAATCTGTCTTTATGTGTCCCACGAAGGGGAGATCAAACATATATACTTAATTGATAATAATCATTTGTACTTCTTCACTTAGTGAATTTGTATCATGTGTTTCCAGGGATAAATAAGCTTTTATCTTGTGGAGGGTTTATTGGTTTATTAAAAAAGTTTTCCCAGGACTAAGATGCATTCTGGGTTAAATATTTCAATACAACAATGCCAATATTGTGCCGGAGTGTAGCTCCAGCAGTGCCTTTCTTCCCGGCTTTTGGTTTTACTTTCATGCCTCGCTGGGAGCCCTTTACCGCCACAATGATGTCTTTCTCTCCGTCGGCGTCCGACTTCTTGGCCGAGTCGAGCTCGTCGTGCATCTCCGACAGCTGGTCCTGCAGGTCTCTGATCTCCGTCTGGTACTGCTCCCTCTCCATCTTCACCTGGAACAGCCTGCGCGACCACACAGAGCACGTCACGGGACTGGGCGAGGCGCACGTGCACGCCCGCGCAGCTGCAGCCCTAATTCTCACGTACAAACGGAGCAGCCGGGTCCGAGCGAGTACGAGGCTTTTAAACCAATGATGTCAAAGTGCCTCTGCGTGAAAACGCTGAGGGGGAGGGCGATAAGTGATGTGAGGCCCTTCGAACAAGTCACCACTGTCCCGTAGACTGAGGCAGCAGTATTGACTGTATAGACTGTGTTTGAGCCGGGAGGACAGGTGGAGAGTGGGGGGCGACCTGTGGTCCCATTCTAGCTCTGGATGAAAAACACAGATGTGCACACAGACCAGCGGGTTCAGGTCTGGACAGAGGCAACACCTGTGACCGACACGAGCGAGAAGGGCTGGAGGACGGGTCTGGACGGTTAGTGCTGCTAGAGCGAATACTAAATCAGCCACCGGGCACACATTAACAGGATGAAACATAAACCCGAAGGAGGCACAAAGAGCTCGGTGACGAGACGGAGGAGCTGACATGGCGACCGCCTCAGTAACTATCAACAGACTTTGGGCTTACTCCTCGACAGTGTTCTGGAGCTCCGTCTCCGTCTTGGACAGCTTTTCCCTCAGACGTTTGCACTCCTCCTGAACCTGCTCCAGCTCCTGCTGCAGGTCCTTCAGACCCGCCAGCGTTGTCTTGTCGGCCTGGTTCTTCTGACGGGGGGAAAGCGCACACGCGTGAACGTTAGAGTGCGGGACGGGCAGCACATCCCGTCCTTCACCATCTCCAGATGTTTGACGTTTCATCTGCTCGCAGGAATAAACCGCAAACCGGCCCGAAGTTAATTCGACACGGCGCAGGATTAAAAGTGTAATGAGGCCGCCTCGTTTGTTCAATCATTCTGTCACAGGAATCTGCGCTAAGCCGAGTCGGTTCGGGCCGGCGCCTGAGCCGCAGCTGCACTGAGACCACGGTTACCTCAAGCTGTCTCTTCAGCTCGGCCATTTCTTTCTCCAGCACAGCGTTTTGCTCCTGCAGAACTTTGGCCTGGGCAGCGAAGTCCAGGGACTGAAGGAGGAAGAGAGATGTTTAACTGGAGGTTACTTACGGCTGATGTTGGAGGGTAAATACTCTGAAGCGGATGCTATCGTCTATGCAGGGTGAATGGGAGCATGAAAAAATGTGCAAACAGGATGCAAAACGCAGAAAATTGAACAAGAGACTTCTAAAAAAAGCCAATTAGAACTGGAAAAACTATGATTTCAAGGTAAAAATATGTCGAGATGTTGCTGTTGACATTGATGTTGACATGTTGGAACATCAAACCAGATCGTTCAGAGTTAGCTATTAACTATTTATAACATGTGCCTCGCTATTTATACCAACAAATATCTCACTTTGTTGTCGCCTTGTGAACTCGCCGTGGCTCGGGACTTGAGCGTCTGTATCTTCTCAAAGACCAGGTTGACCTTTCTCTTTGTCGTTTCGTCACTCTCGTTGCTTCTGTAGATACGCACACACACATAGGTTTGTTTTTAAACACTCTGCTCATCGAAACAGGAAAAAAAGAAAGTTCTCTGGTGTTCTCTGGGTGGTTCTGTGGGTGGTTGGGGGATCAGGACTTAATTCCAGACTGTTCTGGGAACAGCTTAGGAGGGGTCAGGAAGGATCACGCTGCTTTGATGTGTCACCTCTCAGCACTAAGAGCTTCATTACACCCGTCCAGGAGGAATCAAACCTGCGGGCACTGCACTGGGGAGTCTCAGACTCCATCCCCTTGGTAAATAAGTGGGAACCACAGCTCAAGATGCCGTTTCAACAGCAAAAACCTCCTGATTGGCAATCAGATGGATGTGACACACTCCCACTAAGCACAGCCCTAATAGCAGTCACAGAGGCAGTTGTCGACAGACATTGAAAGGAAAACTTCGGCATCTGGTCCGAGTGGTGCCTGTGGTTGCCTGCATCAAGTTCATGCCACTTGTGCTCGCCTGCAGACTGGTCGCTGGATCTGCTCCCATCTCTTCTCCACAGGCACGACAATGCTGACTTTTCTCACTCACACCCCCCGCCCCCCCACCCCCACCTCTTGAAGCTCTTGAAGACCAAACCTTCATCTACGGAACACTGCCCTCATTCTTCCTTCTCCTTCATCCTCATCATTTTTCCACTCGTACTAGTACTTACTGGACTGCGCTCATGCATCAACGGCCTGAAGAATAAGAGCATTGTTTATTGTTATACCAGGGTCCATTGTGATGTAGCCTGGATGTTTATTCTCCTGTGTAAGCCTGCTAAAACGAACAATGACTTTCCCAAAGTGTAACTTAATTAAAGTAAAGTCATAACGGCGTAACTCCAATCAGTCCGAACCCCGACTTTTACGATCTTCTCTGGAACCGTGCCCTGTCTGAGGCGTCAATCACGGAGCGTATCCGAGTCTCCCTCCAGATGTTTTTGACGGCCCGACGGCTTCTCGGCAGCACAGGAATGCGCCGGGCCGGGGTAACAATACTTTCGCGGGACAACAGTGAGATGTTATTCCAATGAATTGCAAAGCTGACACGGGGAGCCAATCCCTCCTTCGTACAGATGATTTTCATTAAAATCGCTCGAGCCCCTGTTGGTGAGTGTTTGCCTTCTGGGTCTTGGGAATGTGGCTCGGTTTCAGCCCCAGCACTTCCATCTGCGTTTCCTTTCCTTTGTCCTGTGACTCCTGACCTGTGGCCCGACACACCCAAGCTGCTTCCTGTTCTCCTTCTACACTAACAAACGACTGCGGCACATGCGACCACTGCAGCGCCCTGAGAAGCGCCTCCGCAGCAAATATCACAGGAGCGCACGGGTTTACTGGCGTTTACGCGCAGCTAAAAAAGAGGAAAAACAACGCTCATAAATGACCTCAACAGTGCCGCCTTCATTATGAGATGGTAAAGAATGCACGCGGCCTCCTGCCAGTGGGCTCTACCTAAACTGCGCTTAACCTTTTAACCCTGACAGGCAGCGAGTGTCTGATTACAGAGACAAACAGAAGGTCTTCCCCTCATTTCACACTGCAGCAAAGAGAAAGTGGAGAGGGAGAGAGAGAGAGAGAGAGAGAGAGAAAGTGGGACTGAGCATGAAAACAAACTCCAGCTGGATCCCTCACAGCCGGGATGGGAGTGTAAGACGAGCACATTCCTGCACTTTTATCACTAACAGTCCAACTCTGATAAAAAACCGCTCAAGTGCTCCCACAGAACAGACTCTCCCCCCCCATGATACATCGCCTTATGGTGCAACATGTTGGATCGGGCTTTCAGAGTGAACAAAACAGCATGTTCGGTTCACTAGGCTGGGATTTCTTTTTTCTTTCCACATTTCTTCACCGAATCCGGCAAATTGAGAGAGCTCTACGAGTGTAGGAGAGTCCAGTCAGCTCACCCATCCTTCAGGTAACTGAACAAAATTTGCTTTGCCGTCTCCTCGTGTGTTTGTTGTGAAAGCTCCTGTTGACCTTTCAGCAGATCTGGCGTCGCCTGGGAACGACAGGGAGGGGAACTCGGTGAGACACGATTCCAACCTGGGAAAAAGCTCCCGAAACAGACAGAACGAGGCCTTTACCTGAGCGTCGGCGTCTGAGCCCTGCTTCTTCTCTGCCGAGGCGGCGGGCTTGGACAGAGACGCAGCCGGAGACGTCGAGGAGGCCTTCCCTGCCGGGGCCGCTCCCTCCGTGCTCTCTTTAGAGGAGCGGCTCTGCGGGCCCCGGCCGCCCTGCGCGGGGCCTTTAGCGATGGTGCTCTGGGGCGAGCCGGGCGCGCTGGTGGCGCGGGAGGCCGGGCCGGACGCCGACAGCCAGGACTCGGGGCCGCCGGCCGCCCTCTGCAGCCGCAGCTGGGACGGCCGCAGCACGTGCTCCATGGAGGTGCCGCGCGAGACCCCGCTGGAGAGGCCGGCGGCGTCCCGCAGGCTGTCCACGCTGCGCGAGCGCTTCCTGTCCTCCGGGTTGATGCGGTTGCGGCGGCCGGCGCGGCCCCGCCGCTGCTGCTGCTGGCCGCCGTCCTTGCCGTCGAACTTCTCGATGAGCTCGTCCACGGCGGGGATGGAGCCGGTGTCGATGTCCCGGCCCGAGCCGGCCAGGAAGGGGATGTAGCGGCGGTTCTCGTGGCGGTTTATGGAGTCGGCGTACAGCGCGTCCATCTGCTCGTCCAGCGTCTTGGAGGTGGAGGAGGACGAGGAGTGGCGCGAGCGCGAGGAGGACTGGAGGACGGGCCCGCTGGAGTCGGTCCGGCGCAGAGGGAGGACGTCCGGCTCGTGGCGGCTGCGCTCCAGGCTGGAGTTGGTGCTGCTCATGGAGCTGGGAGAGCGGCATGGCGTCTTGCCGGGCTCGCTGGTTGGGCTGGACACAGCGGGCGGGGGCGGGTGAGGGTGTGGCTGGGCCGGAGGCGCCGGGTGGTGCTGCTGGGGGTTCACGCTGGGCTTGGACGGCAGCGGGTTGAGGCCGGACAGGCGAGGCTTGCACTGCGGCTGAGCCACCTGCGAGTGCGTCCGGGCCTGAGGCTGAGCGACCTGGGTCGGAGGCGAGGGTTTCGGCTGGGGCAGGGATCTCTCGCTCGGGCTCGAGGACGGACGGGCTGGAGCTTTGATGTGGTCCAGGCTGGAGGACTTGGCGTGGGACGGAGCAGATTTGGAGGAGGAACTCTGCTGCGGGTCCCCAGACTCAGGCAGCCTGGAGGGCAGACTGTGGAACCCGTCCAGGGCGTTCGACTCTGGATCATAGGGCTGCAGGATCTCCGGGTGCTTCTGGAAGTTCAGCAGACCGGATCCTTTCTTTCCCTGCGCATCGGGGACTCCATTTTGAGGGTGATGCTTCATCTTCTGAGACCTGTACTCCACGAAGGGGCTGTTGGAGCCACCCTCCTTCACGCCTCTGAAATCATACTCGTCATAGTTCTCTATGAACGAGCCCTCGGGGTCCATGTAGCCATTACTGCCGGGGTTGATGTAGGGCTGCTGGCCCCTGTCTTGGTTGTTGAGGACGACGTACGGATGCCCGTCTATGCCCTGGACACGGATGCTGAGCCCGTACGAGCCTGCACCGTTGCTGTGGGGCCTGGAGGGACGGGACAGCTGAGCGTGCCCCCGCTGCGGTCCGCCGCTAGGAATGCCCGTTACTCTGTACGACTCCATCAGGAATGCAGAAGGAAAATAAATCCCTCTCCCTGGATCAGGTGGCCCAGCTCTGCAAACAAAAGGTTCAGACGGCCTTAATTAGTCAGAGATGAGATACAGCGCAGCATAAACCAGTGTCTCCCACTGACTCCCACACACGTCCACGGACAAAACACGTCATCCGCCTCCTATTTATGCTCTTGTTTCAGGGTCCTGACTGTTCTGGTTTCTCTCCACAGAAATCTTTTCTGTCGTACGGCTCGACTAAAATGCTCCAGAACAAATGAAGGAAAGACGAACACTGAGCTCCCGGCACTGCCTGCAACGTCTCAGCAGCCATGGCACATCCATCCATTGATAGCGTCAGGGTCAATAAGGTGTCAGATTAGAGTCGCCAATCGGCCTACAGAAGCCCGTTTTTGGACTGCGGGAGAAAACTGACATATTCTGAGAAAACCCAGAAACAAGCAGAGAAAAAAAACACGCAAACTCCACACAGGGAGACGCTCGGGACCTTCCAGCGAGTTGCAAGTCGTGGAAACTGCACTGGGATATCTTTGAAGAAGGGGCCACGACTTGCCACAACTCCTCGGATGAGGACCACTCGGGACTGAGGCGCTCTGCGGCCATATCATCGCTGAAACCATGAGTCAACCCCGACCACTTTTTTTTTTTTTTCTTTTTAAAGCAAAAATGACCGGGTGCCGCTAGTCAATGTGTGACTCACAGGCTCGCCGTCACAAAATGACTGTTTGCGGAGCACGAGGAAAGGGTGTAAGGTTGAACCGGCCGAGAGAAAGGGAGTGAAAGATAACTCTGACGTGAGTCAGTCAGACTTGAGAAAGATGTGTTCGCCCTGTCAAGGAGGGGTACCAGGGCGAAGGATAATATGCATGTTTGTGTGTACACAGAGTGCTCTCGATCCGCAGCTATGATACTGTAATTTGCATCCCACGCAAAGAGAGCGACTAAATCCAGTTTAGCGCAATTTTGCCCCATATCACTCGCAGGCGCGTCAAAGCTGACAGATTTCGCAGCGAGGTTGCGGGAACGCAGCTGGCAATCAACATGGAACCGTGCACAAATATCAAAGCGGGCTCCACAGACTCAGTTTTAAGCCTGGGATGCCAGGGTGGCGAGAGACAAAGCCATCGGCGGTGCTTTCACCAGACAAAAGGCCTCTAACAGGTTCCTGTTTGCCCGGCCGTGATAGCGTCCCATTCTACCTGATGCTGGAGCACAAAGACAGACCCAGAAGGGCCAGGAAGAGGGACACTGATAAGGCTGACAACAAAGCCTCGAACAGGATATGGCACATTAGCAGAAAGACGTATGGACAAGCTGATTTAGGATGCGGCACCATGCAGGCCTCAGATAAATAAAGGTTCAACGTGTGGCTCCTCTCTCTCACCTTGCTTGGTTATATTAAGACGTTTAGGACAACACTGCGCTGCAAATTATTTGGATGGCTAGCAATTCACCTTCTTGTAATAGTCAGTTTCTTAATTCAAAGGGCTCAACCGTACACTAATCTTAGACCAAACACTTCCCGTCCAATTTCAAGAAATCTCGTCTCGTCCATTACCAGTGTGTGAAGTGAAGTGTACCCTGTCGAAAGGTTCTCGGGTGAGCACCAGGAATGTGGCTCGCCCAGGTGGAAGCCACTCCGGCCTGCATCTCCACCAATTCGTCAGCTGCTAGAGGATTAAATACGCCCTCCCTGCGTCGGCCCCGAAGGTGACGCTTTATTTCATCCAAGTGCACGTCTCAGTTTCAGGTTCGGTGACAATAAGTCACCTCGGCCTCCATTAAAGCAGACTCTGGTGACTGGTTTTGCTCTCTGCGGCGCGGTTAGTCACACTTTAGTCAGCCTCACACCCCCAACGGACGCACGGGAGGGATGCAGAGGGCGTGGGGAGGTAAAGTGTCCTGTCCGGCAGGAAGAGCGTGGAGATGACACAGTACGCTCTTTCATCCTTCCATCCAAAATGTGAGCGAGCGACGTGTTTTCCTCCCATTGTGTTTAAGAGGAGGAAACCCCTCGGTGAGATGGCCCACTGTCCTGCTTCTTCTCTGACCCCTCAGCACAGACCCAGGGTGTGTGTGTGTGTGTGTGTGTGTGTGTGTGTGTGTGTGTGTGTGTGTGTGTGTGTGTGTGCATGTGTGTCAAGGCCCCTCTGACTTTCATCTGTGCAGAGGTTCCTCTGCAAAGGTTTAACAAAGCAGATTCTTATCTGTCCATGTGAACTGATTAACTTTGTGTGTCACACAGAGCAGACTCTGTGTCTGCAGCCCCAGATGAACGTTTAAAAAAGAAAGAAAAGGAGTCAATCACTGAAGACTGTTAGAGTTACATAAGGATGCACGGGAGGGTCGGGTAAAGGCGACATGAGCGACTGTAAACAGTAATAAACAGCAGGAGCGAGAGAGCAAATCAGGGATGACAAACTGAGGTGGAGGTGGCTGGTTTCATAGTCCCTGCAACAGGTGGTTTGCAGCGCCTCCAGCCTGAGATTTAGCCTCAAACTTCTCCCAACTCCTCTCCCCTCTCTGCCCCACTCAAATCGACTTTATTACGACTTCACGCATCACTTTTTGGGGGTTAAATGTCCGCTTTTAAAACTACTTGCGGAGTTTAGCGGCGACTCTCAGTGATAACTCTCTCTCAGAGATGTTAGTTCGCTTCACTCACCGACGTCGCTTGTGTCGCTCGGGTTCAGCTCTTGAAGGTTGGAGGTGTTTGTTCGTTCGCGAGGAGAAGTGAGAAATGAAGGGAGGAACGGCGGTGAACGAGTGGCCCACACCGCTGCTCGGCAACTTTCTCAGCCCTGTGTTGTTATCTGGCTCAGCGGAGGACAGTGAGGGGAGGCTGCCCGGCCCTCCGGCCCGCCCCGCCTCCGCGAAACAAGCGCACAGACCCGCCTGAACCTCCGGCCCGCCCCGCCTCCGTGAGACCGGCGCACAGGTCCTGGACCAGTTTGTCCCAGACCTGGTTTCCGGTGAAGTCCCGCGGCTGCTGATCTCAGGTCAGGGTCGTGTCCGGAGAGGCCTGAACAAGGCTCGGTGCGGCTCAGAAACCAGCGGGAACTGAGTGAGATGTAACACCTACACTGTCAACAAGGGGTTCGTGTTAAAATGACTCTTTCAAACCTGGATAACTATCAGGCCAACTCCTGAGGAGAAACTTGCCCATAACTTCATCACGAACAAAGACATTTACGATCCAAAGTTGTTAAATCTGAGTCACCATTTTGCAAAGTCAGGAAAACTGGGTGAAACCTACCGGATAAAATCCTCACACAGCCAAAAAAGTGTTTGCTATTTCAACTGTGAAACGTTTAGAAATAACCATTTACACACACGAAGGGCGAAAATAAACCTTCACCTCGTTCACAATCAAACAGATTAATGAGTTGCTTAACCAAATTATACACGCCGCTCACTCAAACTGCGCGTTTAACTTTAATCATTTGCAGACTCCCCAAATGCAATTTGCAGCTGCATGTCTTTAAAAACCGAGAGCGTCATCTAGTGGATGCTGAGCTGAGCTGAGAGCGGCTTCTTAATGAGCCCGTGCTGCGTTCACGTCCACCCGTGCAGTCAGTGAACGCATCAGGTCCGGTATATTACAGTAAGTCATGCTTAGTGGGATAAAAACAAACAAACAAATAAAGTATCTGTGCACAACACTGAGGAGGAACATTAAAGTACAGTTAAATGAAAAAGTAGGTCAAGAAGTAATACATTGCACCATCTTTTACTTTCTTGCACTTCGTGCATCAAAGTTTGTTAGTATGTCTGTGTAGATATACTCACATGTATCTCAAAAATCCCCCAAATTATATATAATACAATTGTTTCATATGCATTTACTCAAAATTAATAATTAATATTGGTTGAATGATTGAATCCCACCTTCCTCTAAGAATCAGTTCTTTCTATTTTCTATTTTTTTGGTTTGTATCCCAGTCAGACCGAGTCCATTGCTGTGCAGTCTCTCTGTGTCTGTGCTATTATCATTTACAGTACATACAGTACAAAAACACACATGTTGCATGCAAGTCGATTGGAGACTACAGATTCTGGAAGTTGTTTCTGGTCAAGACAGAGCAAACCTTAATGCTCAACTCCAGACTTTGCAAAATGTGAAGATAAAGTAAGGAAAATTGAATTCACTTGTTTTGGGTTTTTTTGTGCATTGAAAATGACAACAAAACGTAAAGCGTCCTCTGTTTGACACCGAGATTTTGAAGAACTCGGGGTTGTTATTTTGTAAATCTTTCCAGTGCAGCGTAAACAGCATAAAAACCGGAGGCCCGGCCGCCCCCGCATCTTTGTAGAGTTTGCGCTGTTTATATTTGTGTCCGCAGAGAGACCGTGCAGCGCCCCGGCCTTTAATCTGAGCTCTGAGCCACTGTGTTGAGTTACAGCAGCACACAATGAGAGCTCTGTTCCCGCTGAGGTGCCACAGCTGGGACCTCTGGGCATGCTCAGATCAGCCTCTCCAGGGTCGGCAGCACGACTGCAGGATTTGCAGTGGCGACTCGCACCGGGGATGTCAGAGATGCACGTATTGTTCACTCCAAGCTTTCCCAGTGCCGATTTCTGACAGAAGGAATGCCGCAAAAGTCTCCAGCAACCAGTGTGGGCAGGCAAAAGCCACCTCTGAGGACAATGTGGAGGAGTGACTGTAGTTTCCATTCCCTGTCGAGGTTGTTTAGGTTTTGCAGATGATACCGCATTAGTCGGTCTGATTTGAAAATTAGGTTTCATCCCTGGTGGACTGGGGTGCGGCCAAACAACTTGGAGTTGTTGAATGTTTCCGAAACAAAGCAGTGGTGGTCAGGAAATCCAACAGGTGGGGAGAAATTAGAAATTCATGCTTGTTACCGTGTCCTTTTCTTCTTCAGTGAGGGAGGTCAACGCTACAGCGGCCCTGAATAAGGCCCTGCAGGGATTCAGTTTTCAGACAGCTGGGAAGGTTTTAGATATCAGGGGGAAGGTATGACACATTTTTATTATGCTCCTACTGGGAACATCCAATCAGAAACAGCATTTAGCCAGAGCAGCTCACTCCCTTTACTCCTGAAACGACAAACAGGCTGTTGTTATTCTGACCGCACTCACAGCACAGTTAGATACCGACTCCTGCCCGGACTCTTTACGTGACATGCTGCCATGTCTATATCGTCTTTTTAAATCTGGTCTTCTCCAGGTACTCCAGTTTCCTTGAACAGTCCAAATAATTTGCATGTTTGGGTCTCTGAGTTTTCCCTCGGTGTCCTGTAATGGACTGGCAACCTGTGCAGGATGTACTTCTAACATCTGGCTCAACGTGCAGTGAGATTTGCCTTGCAACACTGGCATAAAGCAGGTAGAGAAAATGAACCAGATGATGAAATGCAACAAATCAACTTTGACTCTGTACTGTACTGACAGCACAGGTCAGTGTGTAGATGCTGGTCCTGTATGCTCCCTTCTGTTTGTCCACGTCAAACGTCTCCACCTATCTGACTCTATAAAGGCTTTAGGTTGAATTTATTGTCTACCACGTGGAAAGTTGTAAAGACAGTGAAAATTAAAAACAGTAAATCTCCACAGGCTGCAATTCAGTTGCAGACAGTTTAAATACAACTCGGTAAGAGTAACAAAGCATACTGCAGACATTACATGTGGTGGCATAAAATAGTGATCCTACACCCTATACCGTAAATTATAGAATTTAACAATTTAATTGTGTGGGGACTCATATTTTTTTATTTAATTCATTCATTTTGTATGATTTTTGGTGGCTTGTGGAGGATTTGTTATGTCAAGGGCTTTCTTTTTGCCGTTTGATATTCTTGTTACCATACTGTAGAGTCGCCGTATTGAGGAAAGTAAATGGTTAAAGGTCCGTTCTGCAGGCCACTGTGGCTCAGGGCCTCAGGGTCGGCGGTTCGATCCCAACCAGCTGCAGCCTTGACGTAGAAGTATCTCTGGCCAAGATACTGAACCCCAAGCTTCAAGGATTCAGAGTCACTTTATCACCTATGGGCTATGTGTACAACACACACAGAATGGGTCAATGTTAATTAAATCGTATCTGTAAAGTGCTTTGGGTGGTCGTGAAGACGAGATAAGTACGATTAATTAATAATTTCATGTTAATTCTTTGAATAACCATCATTGGGGAGAACTTGCATGGGAAGGTAGGAATGCATTTGAAGGGAGGCGTCCAGATCGGTGCAGAGCGCATTCAGACAGCGAGGGAGGCAGGCAGATAATCTTACTGCTCAGAGCAGACAGCGTTTTGGTCGGGCTTCAAGGATGCGAGCCAAGGACTTTGTGTCAGCTGGCTCAGCAGCCATGACAGGAAGTCAGCCCTCAGACTCGGTGGTCCCACTCCCCGACAGAAAGTATGCAGCAGCCACCGCCACCACCACCACCACCAGGGCTCAGCAGTCACACACTGCTGCTGCTTTGCCCTGCATCCAGAGACGAGTCCTGACTGCTATGTTGTAAAGAAAAACAAAGAATCTAAATAGAAGGTCATCACAATACTGTTACCTTGTAGGAATCCATTCTTATTATTATCAGAAATTGATTGTAGCCACAGTATTGAAGTGAGATGTAGCCAATGATCGAAAGTCCTGAAGTGTCATATTACTGTAATACTGTCACAATCTATGGGACAATTTCAGACTCATCTTAGGATACTTACATTGAGTCTAACATTACAAATGACGTTTTGGGGCACGCATGTTGTGATCTGCAGTGGGATATGTCGCTAAAGTCGCTGCCGTTAGGACAGCGGACAGCGCTCCCACATCTGACCAGACCTCTCAGGGTGCGATGGCGAGCACTCGTCACATCTGCGTGATGATAATTCTCCGCAGATGCGCGGGGTCTGCAACACAACGGCCCTCCTGGTTTAGATCAGCGTCTTCACAAACACTTTTGGGATTCATTAAGGTTTGATCGCAGCACGCGAGGCCGAGCGAGAACCAGAGTCGGCAGAGAGATGCTTGGATGGAGAGTTGTTATCGAAAAAAGAGACAATTTTCAAAGTTTGTGCTTTTGATTGTGGCAACATCAGATCCATCTCTGCAGTCTGGCTTTGTTTAATCTATTTTTCACTTTGCTCAATGAACCTTTATTCCATTGCAATTTGCATATTTGCGGGCAAGACGAAACAATTTGCTTGGTGATGAATGCTCGTGCATTTCCCTTTGTTGTTTTTGTTGTTTTTTTCTTTTCTGCTGGACTGGCTTTCATAATCCACCCTGCATAAATCCATCCATCCATCCATCCATCCCTCCATTATCTCACTTTATACCCAGTGGTGTAAAGCGGGACCCCAGGGCCCTGCGTTAATCTAAACGTGGAATAAAAATTCAGAGCACAGCACGTATACAGTACGCTGCTATCACACTTTATTAAAAATAGAAACATATATCCATAGCACTTTCCATACAGACTACAATGGTCCACTGGTATTATTTTCAAAAATGAGTTACATACTATAAAACACTCATTTGGCCTAAATCCACTGTAGAAATGTCTTTAAAAAACAAACAGCAAACAAACAAATGAACAAAAACGATAAGGAAGTCTAAGTGAACCCCCGTGTTTCTGAGCTCGTCGTACTCTCTGTGCCTTTTCAGAACAGGAAACGTGAATGGAGGGGAGGGAGATGCAAACATGGAGGAGGGAACGGAAACGAATGCGTCTGCTCGGTGAGGGAAATAAATGCACGTACAATCGAGTTTAAAAAAAGATGGCACATTTATTGCAACATAAATGTTATATACATTGTGTTTTTCTGCTGAAAAAGACAGAAAATTCAAATTCCCATTGCCGCAGGATTGTGTCTGACTTTTTCCTCTGTGTGTGCATCGACGACACCTTTTCATTTGCCCGAGAACGAGCGTCTGACCAATGTTGAGTGAGTGAGGTCGCTTTTCTGAAGGATCTGGAGCTCGCACGAGGCCTTTTTAAGAGGCCGGGCGACGAGCAGCGACTGCCTTGTTCTCGAGATGCCGTTTTTGTAAATGTTCCGGTTATAGTGGACTGGTTATCGTCAATAACCATACATTTTACTATCTAACATAGTAAAATAAAGTAAGAAACTTTTTACTCAAAACTTTTGCTTCCAAAAATCTAGAAAGAGTAATATTTAGAATTCAAGAAATATTCTTACAGTATTATTGTATAAAAGACTAACTACAGTGAAAAATAAGCCAAATGTTTTTGCTTTTTTTTTGTCCTTTTTGTTTTTTTTTTTTTCTTCTCAAATATCATACAAGGGAAAGCGTCTGGGAATACAGCAAAGTCTACCTTGGCAAACGGAGGAGCAAAGAAATATAGGAGGAACAGGAAATTAAAAAAAAAAATGAAGGAAGGAGAGCAGGAAGTGGCATACATTATACCCTCACGCAAAGTCTGCCAACATGAATACACGCTCATGAATACTGAAATGAAGAACAAGGCCACACTCAGTCAGAGAATACACAATCATTTTCTTCCACTAAAACAAAGTTTGTTTTGTTTTCTAACCAGAAATCTCTCGTGTAAACTCTCGCTGTGGCATCTTTCACTCTGATTGAAGTCCCTTTTGTTTTTCCCGTCGTTGTGCAGGACAGCTATTCTGAATGCGGCAGCCTTGTTTAAGGTGTAGATAACGATAACGAAGACGATATACACGGAAATAAATGGAATACAAAGCGAGTCCTGAGACTTCAACGAAAGGAGAAAGCATGCACGCGGAAATGGGGAAAACATAATGAAGCCATGAGCGGCGTCCTGAAATGCAAAAGGAACTTCCCGTTTACTGCTTTTGTTCATTATTGCGCTACAGGTCTATGATATCCGACAAAGTCTGTGAAATGCCTATTGTACTGAGTGTGTCGCGGCTTGGATTGAAAGAAAAGAAATGATAAAAATAACTTAGAAGTCCCTCTGCGCCGACTGGGACCCGGACGTGATAATGCTGGAAAGTCTAAAAGAGATGAGTCGTTACGACGCAAAAAAAAAAAGCATAACTAGGTTTGTGTGTTTCTTTTCATTCTCGGAGTAACTGCGTGACGTCTCGGCGTGGGAGAGACAGACGGGGGGAGAGAAACTGAGGCGAGCGATCGGGCCAGGAGAAAGCGTGGTCGTCGTCGAGGTGGTGAGCGTCTCTGCCTCATCGAGCAGCCGAGAGCCTGCCCCGCCCCCGCCCCCGCCCCTTCGGCGTGTGGCGGGCGGGTGGGGGGGGGCAAACCCGCAGGGTCCTAGAGTCCCCCCCTTTTCCTTTTGTTAAGACACTAAAAAAAAGAGAGAAACGCGCAGGGAATGCTAAGGTTGGCGAGCAGCTCGCGCTCCGCGTTTCCGCCGCTCGCCACCGAGGGGGAGCGGAACAGAGCGGACGGCGTCCGAGCTTTCAGTGAACCTAGAGTTTGCCGCCTCTGTCACCTTTGTCGACAGGAGCACAGGTAGTTTTAGGTTTGGTTTTTTTAACACGCGCGCGCCTCGTGGCAAGATCGATACAAATATAAATATAAATAATATATCCTCTTTTTTTTTTGTTCTCTTTTCTTCTCTTCTCCCCTCAAACAAAGTGAGGCGGGGGGGGGCGCCGCCTCCTCCTCTCTAACAGCTAATCATCGGGTCATAAATATCACTCTGAAACCGGCCAATAAGTTAAATAATCTTCAGTGCCCAAATGTTCTCCCTTCGTCTCGGAGATTCGCCAAACACTTGTGCGGGGGAGGGAGGGTTTACATAAAGGTGACCCTGGCAAACTGTAGGTCAAGTGAAAAGCCGCACGAACTCGTCTGTGAATTTGACTCGAACTTTCCCTTTAGACACACACTTTGTAGCTCAGCAACGTAATAAATAGGAAAAGAAAAAAAAGAGACAGACAAAACAATCGCTTGTTACAATGCATTCGTCAATTCAGTTTAGGCACGAGGCAACTTCCGCACGCGGTCGGGGGAGACTGCGGAGTCTCTGATTGTTCAGAAGCGACACGCTCCTTGCAGACAGTGATATGTGCTGACTTTTCTTCGTGGGGGGGTGGGGGGGGGGGGGGGGGGGGGGCTTGCAGATGGAAAGTGGTCGCGGGGGAGCCGGACGCTTGGGCTCTTCGATCTGAGGACTGGGCTGCGCTAAAAGTCTCGTAGTTTCGCTCCGAGTGGTCTGTCTCCTCCAATTGGTGTCACAAAGTGTGAGTCCTGTCTGTCACTGCTGGGAAGCAAGGTCACCGACTCAACCGGGGCAGAAATGATCTGGATCTCTTTGATCTGGGGAGAGGAGGGAGGAGAGGCGCCCGTCAAAGACGTGTCTGTGTGTGTGTGTGTGTGTGGGTGTGTGGGTGTGTGTGTGTGTCTGTGAACAACCATGTCAGAACTAGTGTTGAGTCGTCTGATTATGCTATATTAACCAGCTAATACAAATCAGTCATTCATCACGTAACAATACCACACAGTCACTAAAAAGAAGTCGATTATCAATGACACTTTAAGGTGTGAAACTGTAGACTTTGAAATAGGAGAGGAAACGACACAAAATGACACAAACACCATGGAGGAATAGATGAATTAAGGTGAAGATAACTTCAGGCTGTGGAGCCAGGGCCGCAGCAGAGGCGAGAGTACCTGTCTGCAGCTCAGAGGTGGCCCATGGGGTTGGATGTGTCCGTCAGGCCCGGGTGGACGCCCGCGTGGCCTTGCTGGCCGTCTCCAGAGCCTCCGGACACTTTTTCCTCCTCCCTCCTCTTAAGGCAGGCCGCTTTGGGGTTCAGATTCCGCTCTGTGGATTCGGACGCACATTTTTCCTCTGACTTTTTCATTCAGCGCAAAAAATAGTAATATCAGACTACTAGATGTGTCTAAAACAGATTCCCGGCGGTTTGTGCTGGTGCTGAGAGAGTTTGGCTGCGTGTCCATATGTGGCTGCTCTCTTAGTAGGACTGCTGCCTGTGAATCAGTGCAACTCTCTCTGCTGCAGCTTTCTACCATTATCCCCTCGGATAAGAACACCAAAGCAATGAAACAATCCGACATTTCCAATCGCGGCTTCCATCGGCCGCAGGACTGACCTCTGACTTGCTGCTCCAAGTTGAGGATGACGGCCACGGCCTGGTGCAGGATGAGCAGCTTGGTCTGCGGCTTCTCGCTCTTCAAGTGCAGCTGGCACATGCGGCCCAGCTCCTTGAAGGCCTCGTTGATGTCCCGCACCCTCAGGCGCTCGCGGGCGTTGTTCGCCATCCTCCTCTCGCGCTCGCGCTCGGCCTTCTGCTCCGGGTTCAGGTCCTCGTCCTCGGTGATGCTGTGGGAGAAGGAGCTGTTTGGGTGTTAATATCGGCCACGGGCAGAAACACACCTTCACAGTCTCTCTCAGACCAGACACAGGCATCATGGCAAAAGTGGGAAACGCCGCGTCCTTACCTGGTGCGAGTGCCCCCCCGGGGGGTCCTCATGTTTTTGTCGGTCTCGTCGTCCGATTTGTCGTGGGTGGAGAGGTTGTCGTGCATCTCGTCTTTGTCCTGCTTCTCCACCTTCAGCTCCAGGGTAGCGGGCACCTGGCCAGCCAGGGCAGAACTAAGACCTGCAGGAGGAGAGGAAGACGGGCAGCGGAGAGGTGAGAGATCTCCCTCGCACACACACACACACACGCACACACACACGCACACACACACGCACACACACACGCGCGCTCTCTCTCTAGTCCAGTCATGCAAATGAGTCGCAGAGCCTGCGCCGGACCTCTGAATGTTTCCACTTGGTGGTTGAGCTCGGAGCTGGACGTGGAGCCGGCGCTGGCCAGGCCGCCGTGGCTGTTGCTCAGGCTGCCGGCGTCGTCACTGTGGCCGCCGCCCTGCTGCAACACACACACACACACACACACATCGAGGTCACACACATTTAGGTCACAAGGGGAGGCTGACGCTCTCTGAGAAAGATGATTAAAGACCACTCCGGGCGAGAGAGGCCTGATAAGAGGCTAAAAAACCCCTCAGATTTCAGGTGGATCCACAGATATTTTCACTGCACAAACAGTGGGATGCCATGCAATATTGACTGTAGAATGAAGCTGAAAAGATAGAAGCTATTCATAAGCAGAGTTTTATAACTCGGCTTTATTGTTATCTCAAATCCGAGCTCGCTACTCCGCAGTGCATAATCTGTCTGGAATCGGGGCTGTGTTTACCGTTTGCTGCAATTTCAATGTTATTTCAAACCTGTGCGTCTATTGCAATGTCTCAACGCTAACCGTGAAAAGACAAACGCAGTGTGGTACATATTCAAAGACTAATAAGTCATTTATGTCCGTCATTCTTAGCAGCGGGGGACGTTCCAGTGATTTGCTTCACAGCAGCGTGTTGTGAAACGCACAAACGAGGGCCGAGAGACCCAAAATAAAAGCCGCCCGCGTAACAATGCTTTTCGTAAGAAATGACCCATTTACGGGGCCTCTTCATTCCTGTTACACGATGCTGCCCGTTCCCTCCCAGTAACCACACCCCAGGACCAGGCCTGCTGGTCACTGGTTCCCCCTGCGCTCCGCTCTGAGGGGGCCGGAGCAGAACCTGCTCGGGTCTGAGCCTCTCCCCTCTCACAACATGAAAACTCCCACCTCACTGAGCCCCTCCTCCCCGAGGCCCACCACTTGTTCTGGAGCTATTTGATTTCCCTTCTGAGAATCTGGGGAGGGAGAGAGGGAGGGAGGGAGAGAGAGAGAGAGAGAGAGGCGGGCTCTTCTTCTCCGAGGGTGGAGGATATTCCCTGCTCTTGCTTATGGAATGTGATCCCCCAGTCACTGTTGGCCTCTGTTAACCCCGCCACCCCGAGACCCTCCCCTTCCTCAGCGCCGCGCTAATCTTTGCTGCGCTCTCAACAGGTGTCCAAACAAGTCTTTGTCTGGAGGAGGAGGAGGGAGGCCGGGGGATCTGGCAAGAAAAGAACGCTGCCATTTTCATGGCCGGGCCTGATTAGCATACAGCTGAGGACCTCTATTTGGGTGGAGGCCGCGGGTTCAGACACACGTTTCCAACGATTCAGATTTCCTGGGTTGTTTAAAAGGAGGCGATGAAAAGGGGGTGGGAGGGGGTAGAGGGCGGGGTAGAAAGCCTGCGGCTGTGCCGTGCCGGGGCTGGCCAGCTCTGTCTGGGGGGGGGGGGGGGGGGGGGGGGGGGACCCTCTTCCCACACAGGAAGTGCTGTGTTAGCGCAGACACAGTATGTTCTATCTCACAGTCGCAGTCGGTCGACATCGCTGCCACAGCCCAGCGCTCGCTGACAAATATATCAAACCGAGCTTTTCTGACAGGCGCACAAAACGGCCCTTGTCGGGGGGACACAAAACGAGGTCCGCTGGAGCGAGAGCGGCCCCGGTGGCAGAAAACACGGGGCCCCCGCCACACAAACAACAAACCTCTGCTGCTCCTGAGACGAACGAACGTGGCCGGGGAGGAGCGTCACAGAGCACCTCTGATAGTGCAAGTCCATTCCTAGATGTTCCTAATGTCTAAGATTTCATTAACCGCGTTCAGCATTAATGCGAGATGGGGATCGATGGCTCGTTCTGGGGATAAAGTGGATGCACGTGTGTGTTTTATCAGTCTGGAGGCCCGGCAGGAAAAATATATCATCATATAGAGAGATTAATTACTTGGAGGGATAATCATTGGCAGCGCTTTCGGTAAATGACTAATTCTTTCACAAGCGGAGACAGAAAAATGTCTCCATTGAACTGCACGAACCTACCTCCGCGAGACCGAGTCCAAATGTGATGTTTTGTTTTTGTTTTTGTCTCGCGTCCAGCGTCTTTCCAGAGAAGTCAACTGGACAGCCTGGAGCCGCCTCGGCCTGGCGTCCCCCTCCCCGCGTGTCAACTAAACGATTTCCCGAACACCTTTTGGATCAGAAGCCGGACGGGTCCGCTCGCTTTAATTTCCACCGCAGATGTTGTGCAAATCTCTCGGCTCTATAGGATGGGATGAAATACCTCGGGAGGGGCGGGGGGGTGGAGGAGAAGGCGAACGCATGGTGATTTATACCGCATTCCCCCGTCCCTCCGAAGGTTTACGCTGCGAGCTCGGAGAGGAAGAGCCACACGCAAACACTCTCTGCTCTGCGGCACAACCTCTTCTTCCCTCCGCTCCACTCCACCACGGCTGTTTTTCTCATTTCTCTCTCACCCCCGTGTATACGGCGGCTCTCCAGAGGAGGGTAAACCTCAGGCCAGCCGTTACACTTATGGAAAATATGTCGGGACGAATTGTGCTGTTGGCGTGTGGAAAACGCAGAGTCTCCGGGCGCGCGCACGCGGACCCGCGGCCGGGCAGGTGGAAAGGTGAAGCGTCTGAAGGAGAGCCGCCGTTACCATCGCTGCCGTCCGACTGGGGACCAAGGCGGAGGCGGGGAAGTTGGCTCCGATGGCTGCGATCGGCCCGTTCTGCGCCTGGCCCAGCAGACTGTTGATGTCGCCGGGCAGACTGGCCGTGGAGCCCACCGCGTGGTTCCTCAGGACGAGGATTGCGTCATCCAGCCTGTCCAGACGATCCTCCATTCGAGACTGGGGGGACAGGGAGGGGTCCGGGGGGGAAGGGTAGGAAGAGGAGAGGAAGAGGAGAGAGAGAGAGAGAGGGAGACAGGGCAGCTTAGTATAAGCACATTAGAGCCAACAAATGAAAACAGTGATTGTGCGGTGAGGACTTTGGGGATGGGGTGGGGGGGTGGGGTGGTGGTGGTGGGTGAACCCAAAAGAAAACGTCTGAAACACAAGATAAAGAGGGCAATTCAATCGAGTCGGATCAACTTGAGATGTGAAAGTCAACAAATGTCTTCGCTTATGGTGGAACTGAAAACGTGACACACACGCGCCCTCACACACGCACACACACACACACACTCGGGCGCTCCGGATATTAACCGAACGCCCCCGTGAATGGTGATTGATGCATCATGCCGGAGGAGCCGAAACGAAAACAGAACCATGTCACATGACGAGCACTGGGGATGAAGGCTGGGTCTGAGCGCGTGCGGCGCGGACCGGCGGGGTGGCGTCCCGGGACGGGGAGGGGGATGAATGTGGACGTATGGAACACGCAACGAGCAAAGCGTCCGTCTGGAGAGTACCTCGCACACGTCCTTTAAGAAAGACATGGCATCCTGGAGATGCTCATGCAACTGCTGATGAACTCGGTTTTTCTGGCAAAGTCAAATAGACACAGGAGAGGATTATGAGAGAGAAGATCAGCATCTATAAATACCAGCGACACACACACACACACACACAGTGGGCAGAGATTGCTTTTTGTGGAGGCGACGGGACGAGGAGGGAGGGGGGGGCCCGCAGCAGCTGACCATTCACTTTTTCGGGAGGACGACGGTCTTCATTGTTTGCACGTTTAACAAGTCCTCCGACGGCGCCGCTCTCGTCTCCTCTCCTCCTCGTAGCACGGCGTCCTGATCCCCCGCCTCACGTTAAGCACAACGGACAGACTTCCCTCTGTCCCGACTTTCCTCTGCCTTCCGGGAGCAAAAGCTCGACGTCGTCGAAAGCGTAGCCGCCCGCGCCTTCGTCACATATACGTAAAACGTAACGTTGCTTCGATTCCGGGAGCAGACGTTGTGACCGGCACCCCGTGCACGTGGATAACCGAGAGGACAGGGCTGACACTGTGCAGATGACCTGCGGTTTGAATCCTATGTTTTAACCCGTCATGTCTCAAGGTCGGACATCATATAGTGAAATCCACAGGTCGCGACATCCCTATAGATGGAGCGCCTTCTCTTCGTCTTACAGGAAGAGGTTTCCGGGGGCTCCCTGCTCTCGACACATCATAACTGGGTGATAAGGTCAGTCAAATCTGAGAGAAAGCACAGACCCGTGTGAATGCGGGGCATGAGACACAGCCGTGCACGCACGTGTGTGTGTGTGTGTGTGTGTGTGTGTGTGTGTGTGTGGGATGCGGGGGGGGGGGGTCAGTCATTCCTGTTTTCCTCTGCTAATACCGCCGGCCATTTTACGGGAATGAATGCAGATAAGTGTAAGCCCTACATAAACCGATGCTGGTGGCTCACTCACCGTACACACTAACAAGATCAGTCATTCTGACTGTAATCTAATCCTCAGGTCCTGTGTTTACACAGTTGTCCGTCTCCTCTGCGGATGTGCAAAGCATTTCTTCGCTAAGCTAGCGGCGCATTCTGGACCGTTCTTCGGCTTTCAAGGCACTCCCTCACAGATCATGATGGTATATCATCATTTGGACCAGGCCTCCCTCTCCTCGCCAGAGAAATACTTTGTCGGTGAATAATGTTCTAAAAGAGGAGTGAAGCTCTTGAGTTTTCTACTTTTACATCTCAGGTTCAAAAATGTAGGTAGATACAGTTTGAAGTTGCCATTTATTCCCCTAGCTGGAGGGAAACGTAATAAAATAATGAAGGACCTCCTTGAATCAGGTGGTGGTCAGCGGTCGAGAGGACAGGTCGAGGTCTGCTTAAGAAATTAGACCAAACGTGTTAATCTCCCAATCGTTGCTTTGTCTGTGGGACTGGACGTGGGCACGGATGCGTCGGCGGCTCGTTCCCGGGTTATCTGCTCCCATTCACCGACCCTGGCTGTTTCACTTGTGTCCTGGCTTATCTCCGGCGGCCACGAGGACGCGCGACAATGCAGGAGGCGGGGCGGGAGGAGGCGTCCCCGCCGTGACGCCCTCGTCCCCTCCTGGCCGAGAGCAACCATGTGACGAGGGCCTCCAGCCCTGCGGTCCTCAACAGTCAACCTGGTTCTGTTCATTGACCTCAACGTCTTCATAGAGGAGGAATACTTGAATCGACTTCGTTCCTACAGTTGGGCCCGTGACGGGCGTGACATCTGCGTGACAGAGACGCATCAGGTAGTCGGCGGCGTGAAAGCCGATCTGCGGCTCTGGTTGCACGGCAGCGAAGGAATCCTAGAGAGGTGGCTCAGCAAACAGCTGCCGCCCCCCCGCCCCACACACACACACACACACACACACACACGCCAGCCTCCCTGAACTAAGCCCATCCCCCAACTGTCATCCCCGTCCTGGCCCACGGAGTCGGGGACAGATGGCGAGCCCCGTGGGACAGGTATTGTTCAGTTTGGCTATCCCGCCACCCCCCCACCTTCCCCTGCTAAAACCATTTGTCAGACAAGAATCTCCCTGTAATGTAAGCCCGGCCCGTGGTGGCTGACTCGTCTAGAGCGAGGCCGATGGAGGGGGAAGAGGGGGACTTACCAGCGAGTGGAGGGAGTTCTCATAGTTTGGAGAGGAGGGGGTCTGTCCGCCAGCACGGGGCCACTGGTTGGTACCTGAGGAGACGGGAGGCGAGCGTTAGCACCGATACGGTCAACGTGGCTGTCGGGCCGGGTCCCTCATCTCCCTTCTCATCTCCCCGACGGCTCGGCCGCATCCTGACATGCCGGCTCACATCCACCCTGGGACGCGGCTCACGCCGCTTTCTCGCAGAGGCAACGTTTTGATTTTGTTTGAGAGAGACACAAATCAGCGCTCTGGCACGCGGCCCTTATCAGAGTTTTTGATGATGGAAATACGGCCAGCATCTGGGTTCGATCAGGCTCGCAGTCCTCCACATCTCTTTCTTCGGTGTACGGTCACACACCTCTTCGAGAGGCAAATGCAGGCAGCCCGTCTCCGTCTATTCCATTCCCCACTAATACGGCCTTTCACATCAGACCCACCATTGCACTTCTCTTCCTCTTATGAAGATGCATTCATTTGCATCAGGCCTAAATATAGGAACATCGAAGATACTCTGCACAAGAGATTACAATTTACCTCTGGCTCCGGTCCACCGTGGCTTTTATATGTTTATTTTAGCCCAAAGTTAATCTGTTAGGCCTGCGCAGGAAGGCAAATCAGGCCGGTGCGATCTGGTGTAAATTAGTGGAAAGGACAAAGACGTCGACATCTGCTCATCACATTTCCCTGCATTTCTTCCCCTCTCTTTCTCCTGGCATGAGCCGCCCTCCCTGTGCAACAGGAGGCCGTGCGTTATACAACCAAATAACCCTAATGGACTCTGACAATAATGAACCTTTCCAGGTTATTTACAGGATGGGATGTCTTTCCAGCTCGGGGCTCTCACTTCTCCTCTGGTGTCCATTATGGTGGAGAGATGCCAAACCCCTCCCACTCAAGGTCCCGGCCATCGCTACAGATTTTGTTTTGGTTATCTGGGCTTATCTGACACCGTTCCTTTCCCCAAAAGCAGAAAGAAATACACCGACCGGGGGAGAGAGAGAGAGAGAGAGAGAGAGAGAGAGAGAGAGTGTAAAAAATAATATATACTTTTGACAGGCAGAAGAAAGATTACACCCCCGTGCGCTTGGAAAGCTGTTTTAAAACAAAGTTTTTCCATTAATTCATTCCAATGAAACGTCTCATTAAACTTCCGCGGTCTTCCGTGCGCCACTTTTCATGCGTCTCTGCGAGACTCTCGGAGTCTCGGAAAACCCAGACTTTAATTAACAGGCCATTAAAAGTGACTTTGCAGGAGGAAATGGAAAAAAAAAAAAAAGCCCGCTTCGCGCCGCGGCGCTCTCCCAGGTGAGCGAGGCAGGAACTCCACACGAGCCTCGGCCGGCTGACGGCGGTGAAGAATGAGCCCCGGGCTGCGGTCCCCGCGTGCACCGGAGAGGGCTAATTGAACAAACCGGCCTTGAGTAATGTTGCCGCGTGCTGGTGTAATCCCGATGATGAATGGATCCTCAACGGCCAGCCAAATTTCGTGCCAATTTCAAAGTACGCCGTTCTCCTCTCTTTTCTCTCTCTCTCTCTCTCTCTCTCGCTCTCTCTCTGTCTCTCGCTCTAACCCCAGGAGCGTAATCAGGGTGAATAATTACAGAGATGATATCCATTTCCTACGATCCCCGGTGCCTTCGTTTGGCGATACTCATTAAGAACAAACACCGGAGACGCGCGGGTTTTATTGACTGGAATATTTCACGGAAAGCTTCGAACAATTCCTCCCCTAATACGATGATAAACAAGAACCATGAATCGCACTGCCGAGCGGCCAGGTGTGGCCGGCCGTACTGTAAATAGGTCGACATGGGTTGGGTGGGGTGAGGGGGGGTGGGGGGATCTCCCCCTACGTGTGCGCCTGTCACAGCTCGCATCATCAGCTGAGTCACAGCCACCCTGCTTCGCCCACTGGCAGATAAACGAGGCCTTTTGCAGCCCGGACTGTGTGTCTGCGAGTGTGTGTGTGTGTGTGTGTGTGTGTGTGTGTGTGTGTGTGATGGGGGAACAGCTGTCCATGGGGCAGGACAACAGCTGAGGATGAGGTGGGGTGGGGTGGGAGGGGGGGGCATACGTAGAGACAGCTGTCCCCACTCCATTACCACACATGACACAACTGCCCACTAAAAACAACACGCTGGGCTTCCCCTCGCCGCCTCCCCTCCTCTGCTCGCCGGCTTTTGCTCTCCCTCTCTGCTGGCCGCTCAGACAGTGCCCAGACGGCCTCGAAGTTAGCAGGGGTACGGCCTCAAATGTCCAGCCGACACCAAAAACACTAAGCTAAGCTATTGAGTTCACATTTACATCAAATCCAGTCTTCATTTAAAGTCATAAGAAGCCAGGAAGAAAACACCAGTGCAAAGCTTTGTAAAGGCCGACATCGAGACTCCAGTGTTTTCACCGCTGTTTCGAGTCCTCAGGCGCCCTGGGAGCCACCGCCTCTGTCATTGCACTTCGTCCCGTTCCCATCCCCAGGAAACAAAGCCTGGGCCCAGTGACAGCGCATCCCGAGAGGACCTCTCTGCGCGCCGGAGCCCGCTCGCTGATGTCACCGAGCGTCCTCACCGAGCAGCCAATCGGGAGCCGCCGAGGGGGTCGGCCGCCAGCACCGGGGCCACCAAACTCCATTTCCTGCCTCTGGAACGACTCCCATCACCCCGGGAGCGCAGACGAAAAGCAGCCAGCGGGCTAAATCTGAAGCAGGGCGCCGCTCCCCTGTTGCCGTTTGTCGAACAAGCCCCCCTCCCCGGAAACAAATGCGTTTGATGAAATCAAAGATTTCCCCATTTGGAATTCTGCGGCTCTACCCCCTGAACCTTCCCTCTGAATAGACCGCACACTGAGCTCCGCTCAAGCCTTCGTCAGACCAAATCACACACCACAGGGTAACAGCCGCTAAATGAAGACGTGTTCCTGGAAGCCTCTTCATTAGCTCGGTTATTCCGGATCAAGGCCCGGTTCTAGGGCAGTGTGTCTGACGGTGTGTCTGTCACAAGCTCTGTGAGGAGTTTCAGCGAGTGTGTGATCTGTGGTGGGAGGCGATGTGGGGGGGTTGGGGGGTGGGGGGGTGGTGGATGGGAGGTGCGTGCTGGCGGCTCTACCTGGCCTTCCTGACGGGGTGCCGGCCGCGGTCACCACGCTGCCCGCCGAGGCGGCGCCCGCCGTGGCGGTCAGAGGCGAGGGCGAGCCCACCGGCGTGGAGGGGTTGGACGGGAAGCTGCTGCTCGTGTGGTCGGGCGAGTAGATCTGTGCAGGCGGGAGGAGAGGGAGAGCACGGTTCACCTTCTCTGGACTGGACAACAAGCATCATCTTATTTATTCATTTTATACAGATGCTTCACCCTCTTCAAGCCAAACATGTACCATCAATTACGGGGGCGGGGGGGGGTGGGTGGGGTGGGGGGGGGGATCTCACTGCCAGGGACGTCATAAAAACGCTCGGAGGATACATGCGGGTCGTTAGTCATCCGCGCTCGCAGCGCCGCCTCCACGAAACGAGCAGTAAATAATGTCCGCTTTGATGTCTTGCTCCGCGCCCGGCGAGGATCCACGCCTGAACCGGCGGGCCCGGCCTGACGTCTGGACGTCCTAGACGCTCCCCGCTCACCCCGACGCCACGGTTCCCGAAAACCCGTATCGTGGCGGCCCGCGCTCTGGGCCCTCTCCGGTAATCCGAGGCGGAGAATGCGTTCTGCGCTGGGAGGGAGGGGAGCCGGGCCGGACGGCGTCGTTGAGGACATTTCTGAGACGTGTTTTCATCCGCGCCCACACCAGCTTCACGCCGAGGTCGCAGAGTTCAGGATGACGTGCCGATCGCAAGGGAACCGGGAGATTACCGCCGCAGAATTTGCGCTGCGATTTCATTTGTTTCGACGAACGCTGGATTAACACACGCACGCACGCACACGCACACACCAATGCTTCCCTGATCCCCCCCCCACCGCCCCCCCCACCCACCCACTCCCTTTATTAAGAGGATATTGTGGCATAATGGGACACGTCTCAGAGAACTCCGGGTATTACCAGTGGATCCCGACTAATTAGCGGAGGGGAACGGGAGATCCGGCGAGATCTCTCCCCCCTCCTCCTCCTCCTCCTCCTCCTTCTCCTCCTCTTCCTCCTCCTCCTCCTCCTCCTCCTCCTCCTCCTCCTCTTCCTCCTCCTCCTCCTCCTCCTCCTCCGCCGAGTTCAGGCCGAACGGAGCTCACGGGGAAAGCGTTTGGCTCGCGCGGGGATGATAGAACAATGCTCGTCGTTCGTAATCTCCTCGTTCAATCTTCATCTCTGGGCTTTGGGGGGTTTTGTTTTCCAATCAGCTCGGGGCGTATCGGGGCGGAGGCTCTGGCTCCGGGGCCCGAGCGTCGTCTGTGGAGGGAGGAACGGCTCTCTACACAGCTCCACCCGGACCACACGTCCAAAGGCTTCCCCGGCCGTCGGAGGGCCGGAGCCGTTTATGGCCCTGACTTCTGACCCGACGATATACGACTTTCTACCCCCATCCCCCCCTCTCAGAGCGGAGCGCGGCTCGTCTTGCGGGGGGGGGGTGGGGGGGGGGGGGGGGGAGCGGAGCTCCGCCTCGTCATCAGTCACGCTGCCGCGGGCGGCCAGGGGGGCCGATGAGCACGGCCAATTTAAAAGGGCGGAGAACAAAGGGCGGCCCGCCGAGCTGAGCCGCAGCGGTTAGGGGCTCCCCCGTGCCCCCTGCCCCAGCCAGCCGCCCCCCGCCCCCCCCCCCAGCCCAACCGTGTCCATTTCAGCCCCGGCTTTGTCATGCTAATGGGATTGAGTCTGCAAATATAAAGGACTTAATTTGTTATTACCATCTCTAAACTCTGATATTTTGCCTCCGCACTATGAGACGCTCCTTGCCGGGCCGTGAAATGAAGACGGAGCGAAACCCGAGCGGGCCGATGAGGCCCACGCACACGTCATTAGACAGATAAGATAAGATAAGAAACTGTACGTTTTGGACACGCGAGATCAAAGCCTCGATATGGGAGCAGGGTTTCAAAGAACTGTCCGATCTGGCATTTGTACAGAGAGAAGACAATCCCGTTACTCAGAGGACGGACTCCCACAAACTCATGTTGCATTCGGTAGAAAAATTCCCCCCCCGTAGGTGAAACCTAAAGACCGGGTGAGGCCGCCTGGTTACAAAACATCACAAGATATCCGCAGATATCTGCGAGGCTGCTTCTCCAAAGTGAAGTGTAATCCACTGGCTTTAGGAGTATTTTCAATATACAATTCCCTTTCTTGAATACTCTTAGTCTAAGCCCACAATTATCCAGGCTTAGGCCAAAAAAAAACAACTACAAACATGTCCTCTGGGTTGTTTCAATCAGCAGGCCGCGTAGCACTTAATTCCCTGCGCGATCGCCGAGGTCACCTTCTTTGGAGGCAGAAAGGGAGAAATCAAAAACGAGGAATAGAAGTCGGGGCGCGAGTTCACATCCTGGCAGGAGGTCAGACAGAAGCAGTTTGAGTGCCTCGACGTGTGCATCCTACGTTGATATGCATTTCCCGGTAAAGCGCGAGCAGGCATGGGAAAGCGATCACGTATCGCATGTATGGCCCGCTTTCCTCAATTCACGACGATGAAACATAAAAGGAGTGTGTGTGTGTGTGTGTGTGGGGGGGGGGGGGTGGCGTGGGGCAACTCACCGAGAGTAAAGCCTTGCCCAGTGTGTCTCCAGTCTGCGAGCTTCCAGTGGCATTCCCCCGATTAGCTGCAGCTGAGGGGACACAGAGGGACACTTTGTAGCACAAGTACCAGGTTCTGGTTCTGGTTCTGAGCAGACAGTCTGGATGGAGAGAGTCCGGGGAGGGGGAGGGGGGAGGGGGAGGGGGGGGGGTGGGGGGGGTGGGGGGGTGGGGGGGGTGCGTACCCATGCCCCCGTCGGCGGCGCTGGCCGGCGTGGTGTGCGCCGCGGAGACGAACGGTGAAGCGCTGGCGTTGCTCCGGTGGAAGCTGGACATGGGAGGGAGGCTGGCATTGACGTCCGGGGAGACCGAGTGCGCGGGGTAATTCTGCGAGACGAAAAGCAGAAAGGCGGTCATTTTTTACGTCTCCGCTCCGTGTGTTCGTGTTGTCAGAGAGCGGAGAGTGAGTTATTCTCCCAATTCTATACCCCCCCCCCCCCCTCCTCTGACATCTTCCAGGCGGTGATGGAGCAAAACCTAAGAGTGGAGGAGAGAGGCTGCGGGCTCCCTGTGATGCCCAGCCAGACGGAGGCGGGCGGGCGGGCGGGCGAGACCAGATCAAACACGGACGCAGAGGGGGTCAGCGGCGTCTCGGCTGATAACAACCAGACCACTCTGGGAGACGCACGCCCACCCCATCTGCAGGGGGCCCGGGGGGCCGAGGGGAGGGAGATTTATGCCACGGCTCTGGCGAGCCTCACGTCTATCGGCGTGCTGCTTACCAAGCGGTCGTGCGAGTGCAGGCTGCCGTAGCTTCCCGACTGTGGCATGTGAGAGGACGAGCCCGAGAGCATCCCGCCGTAGCCGGGCTGGCTGATCCCGTTGGACGAGTTCCACGGGTCGGAGGAGCCGTGGGTGCCGTCTGGACAGAGGAGAGGCATGCTTTCAGTGTGTGTGAGCGGCAGAGGGTGACCTCCGACCCCGGTAATGTCACTGACGTTAGACTTTTCTTTTTTTTGCCGTCGGGGCGGCGGGACTGAAAGATGATCCTTGTCCTCAACGCAGCTGAGACAACAAAGCCTGAACCGACAAAGTCAGAGGTGGTTCTCCGTCCAGATAAGGATGTCAATCACAAAACAAACACGCGCACAAACGTTACCGCACAGAGGACGTTTTCTATCTACCGTGCGCCACGGTGAAAACGTGCCGATCAATCAGGGGGACTCGGAATGAACGCGTCTGGCTCCCTGCGGGGTGAACTTACCAAAGAAAGTGCTTGCAAACATACTGCTGGAGGGTTTGGGAGGAGAGTACGATGGCGAGTCTCTGTTGAAGTCCTCTGAGTTTGGAGATGGTGCGTACACCTGCAGAGAGAGCGAGACGATCGTCAGTAGGCTTAGGCCTGTGGGCTTAGGCCATCCAACTGTTTGGCAGTGACAGTCATGTACAGACCGCGTGACGATGATGCTGAAACCTGCGGGAAACTGTCAGTGAATGAATCCAATTGGGACGCAATTAAAAGTTGAGCCAATACAAGTCCGTGAAGTCATCGACTCAGACACAAGTAAGAGCTGGAGTGCTGTAGATGTGACAGTGAAACCACCAACTTTAATGACTAGCGAGCAATCACGCTCACGTGGGGAGGAGTGGATTATCGGGAGTATTTGCATTTCAGATCAACTCAGCCCCTAATGGAAGGATAATGGTACCCGCTAACATGCGTCAACTAAATGCCTGGCAAATTACAGCATTCCCAGAGAGGCAGAAATCAAATAAGCAGCGCAGAAACAGCTTGCTTTGCTCTTCCTCTCTCTCTCTCTCTCTCTCTCTCTCTCTCTCTCTCCCCTCTCTCTCTCTCTCTCTCTCCTTTCCTCTCTCTCTCTCTCTCCTCTCCTCTCCTCTCTCTCTCTCTCACTCTCCTCCGTGTACCTGCGAGCCGCCAGTGAAAGCGCGGGCACAATGGCCGCGTTGTTGCACCGCTGCGTGCGCGTGCCAAGCCGGGCCGGGAGGATCAAAGAGACTGGGAGGCCAAACACCAGTGATGTGGTCTCTGACTTCATCCAGTCCAGATGGAGGGAGGGAGGGAGGCAGGGAGAGAGGGAGAGAGGGAGGGAGACACGCTCTGAACGGATTCTCCCTCCCACAGCCGGGGGCTCCGTGACCCCGCCGCCATCTAACACCAATCAGAGCCAGAGCCGGCAGCCCCCAATCCACCTGCACGCTTCCCAGATAAGTCTCTCTCTCTCTCTCTCTCTCTCTCTCGCTCTCTCTCTCTCTCTTTTTTAATGGCCACACATTGCCGGTCCACCGAGACGAGATTGGTTTCTAACGCGAGTGGAAGGGGGCGGGACGGATGCCACGTAGGTCGTTTACTCGCCGGGCTCGTTTTACGATCCAGCTCTGGTGGGCACACCACACACGCGCGCGCACACACACGAACGACAAGCAACGTATGCAAATGAAATCACACACTTTTAACGCACGCACACACACACGAATGCTGCTTCAACAGAGTGCGGCTCGGGGGTCGCTGGACTGCAGCCCCGGCCTGGTCGTCTGGGTGTGTAATTAAAGTGTTCGGGGGGGGGGGAGGGGGGGGGGCGGGGCTCTCAGGGGTCCCTCTGGCCTACACATGCGACCGCGCATGATAGTGGCTCCACCGAGAGCTCAGGTTCGCCTCACACCGGCTTTTGTCTTCCCCCCCCCCCTTTTTTTTGTGCTCAATGGGCAGCATATGGCAGAGGATCATGTTAATTGTCCCTTTTACCCAGGGCTAACCAGTCAGGGCATTAATAAAGCATCCCCAAACACTGGGTGCCTCGTTCTGCCAGGCACGGAGGAGAGGGCCCGCCTGGGTTTCCTTTTTACGAGGGCCGTTAATTAAAAGCCGTCACTCACGCGGATCGCCGCACCGGCGCGGGCCCGGGCCGGTCGTTCGGGCATCAGCAGGAACGCTTTATTAAAAAAAAATAAAATCCCATCTGTGCGTTCCTACCGGCGAGCCCGAGCTCGCGTGCCAATAAAATCCACCCGCAGAGACCTAAAGACGAGGACGTCCGCATATCCCGGCATGGCCGAGGTCTGCCTCGCTCACTCCTAGCGCCTCGCGCCCAGGTCAGGCCGAGCTAAGCGTCGGCGCGTCCCCGTCCCGCTCCTACGACACAACACGGAGGCGGAGTCACGCTTTGTCACTCGCCCGCCAACCTGTCGACTTCCTGCAGTGGCCTGGAATGAAAGCAGCTGCGGCAGCAGTGGAGGAGCGATAGGCGCTGGTGATGTGTTGGCCCGGCTCCGTGACCTGCCCGTGCCTGTTAGCGCCACTTAAGTGCCGAGTGAACGCATCCTGCTCGCCTCCCGCTCCCCGACTACCTGCCTTTGAACCCCCCGGCCACAGCGATCCAAGTATCAGACCTTAAAGCGCAGGCTGGCAGCTCGCAGGGAGGAAGTAACATAATGACAGGGAAGGAAAGGGGGGGGTGAGTGAGAGAGGGGGGGGGGGTAAGACTGAAAAAATAAAACAAATAACAAGACCAAGCGGAGGAAACATCAGGCCGCCGGCCAAGAGGCACAAAGGAGGAGATCAGATAGCCTCTTAAACGGTGTGTCCTGATTTCGTGCTGTCATTAGCTGGATCCTGGCCGCATCTCCGGGGCGTTCTGTTCCCCGTCCAAATCCGACTCACTTCGCCGTGCCCGAGTGTGACGACAGCCACGGTCGCGCCTCTGCCCGCTCTGCGTCCAGCGGCCGAGCTGGACGGCCGCGCTCCACACCTGCCGCCGCCGAGCCGGAAAGGAGCGGTTCAACCGCTACCTGCCCGGGTATAAAAGACACCCCCCCCCCCCCCCTCACAGCCGCGAGAACGTCCCGATTCTCAAAAGCCTGCCCCGTGGACTGGAATAGGAAGCAGTAAAAAGAGTTGCAGTCCACGAGCAAAGCTGGAACGCGGCATCCTAATCTGCCATTACATCCCCTAAGACACCACTTAATTCAGAGCACGCTAATGCACGCGTCTGATTATCCACCTTCTCGTCATATGAGCGTGTGTGTGTGTGTGTGAGGAGCCGGGCAGGTTGGGGTTTTCTTCCTGAACAGTCTTTCATCCAAGTGCACATTTTGACAGTGGAGCAGCCTGCCGGGAGTCGAGACCTCTAAAAATAGAGGGAGAGGTACCGCGCCGCCGGATAACCTCCACCTCGTTAATGCCGCAAAAGAAAAAATGTGCCTTTCGCATCAATGTGACCTCGTTAGCATGTGCACAGTGTACTCGGGGCAGATGACAGCTCCACACACACACACACACACACACACACAGAGAGAGGAACACATCCGCGGCTCCTCGCCACCCCCCACCCTGAGTTTGTGTTGCACATGCACCTCGGCGTGCATGCTTCAGTGCATGTGCAACACATATGTAAGGATTAGCTCCCGGCGCTGAGCGCTAGCCTCCGCAGAGCAGAGCAGAGCAGAGCAGAGCAGAACCTGTTGCTCCGGCACGAAACAAAAAAGTCTCTCCTTAAACGTGCCGCCTCCTCTCGCTGCTTTTTTTTTGTTTTTTTTACTATTTCTGGATGTGAATTTAAGACATTCCACTTGTGAAGGAGAAGCTTTGTGTGAGGCTTAACAAGAGAGAGAGAGAGAGAGAGAGAGAGAGAGAGAGAGAGTTGTTTGGGGGGTGGAGGGGGGGAGGGGGGGTGCGGGCAACAATCATTGCAGGGCTTTCACTTCCATTTTTCTCTGTGCTTTTTCACTAATGGGCAACGGAAGAAAGATCAGCGAGTTGCTCCATCTGCACTGGTTCCGTGCCACCAGCTCAACAAGCCAATGGCCCACTGTGAATTCTCCCAGTGCTCCAGATGGTGAGCCTGCCAGCAACACACCAAATTAATGTGGATCAAGTTGATGCGAGGAATGAGCACCACCCCCCCCCCACCTCTTCTTAGCAGGGAAAACAAGGGAAAGAGAAAGCTGTTGCTGGTTACTTAACAAGGACTTTTGATCGCGACGCTCGCTCCACATGCCATCAATTTCCCCCCCCATCACCAAACGTAACACAAGCCTGTTAATGCTTAATATGAAAAAGATCAAAGTCGAGCCTTTTGTGCGGCGGGAACAAAGAGGAGATGCCGTAATGGCGAGCGGGGAAAGTTGAAACGCAAGCGAGATGGGCTGCGCGACACAACATTCGAAGAAAGAGAGGTGGGGAGAGAAAGGGTGTCTGCTCTTTGTTTTTCCTCCACGTGCCCTTTACGTAACAGCAAAAATAGCCCGGGCATTGACAGGTGGAAGGCCGCCCGTGTGATTTGCTTATGACACGCTAATTACCGCAGGATTACGACGGCGCTCATTCAGCTATTGTCACAACTTTGTCCTTCGGGACTCCCTTCTCTTTCCACAACGCCACCCATAAAAGCAGGAGGATTCACTACACGCACGCATACTTCAGCAACACAGGCACATCCCGTCCTCCGCATATCAACAGTAAACACACGCACGCACACGCACACACAGGCACAATAATTTGTGTATTTACAAGCACAGAGAACGTTCTCAAAGACGCAGAAATCAAAGAGGTCATTACGGAGAAGTTCAGAAATCACATTAGGCTCCCTGCGGTGTCAAGAATGCCAATGTGATTAGAAACAGATGGAATAACAGCAACACCAGTGCTCGGAGCTCAATCTGCAAACAGGAAAGTCTAACCTCAACAGGCAGCCTCTCTCCCTTAATCATTCCCAGACTCCCACTTGTTATTATTTCAACCCAGTCTCGGAGCTCCAGCAACTAGCCAGTAAAAATAAATTCAAGGCTGCAAAAAACTGCTCTTTTTTTTTTTTTCCCTCTATGCCCCCCCCCGCCCCACCGCCCGCCCGCCCGCCAGCCCCGCTCCCTCTTCTGCCACACAGTTTCATCCCGCATGCGAGGAAGAAAAAGTTCTCAAAACGCCACAACTTTCCTCACAGGGAAATCCGGCCGCGCATGTGTCTGCGACGTGCGGGACAGCGGGGGGGGGTGGGGGGAGTGAGCGGAGAGAAGTTTGAGGATGAGTGTCATTAAACTGCACTGTCACACACAGCTTTAACTGATGTAATGGAAAATCAGAGAGAGGAGCCTCAGGCGCACACACGCACGCACACACACACGCACGCACGCACACTCAGGAGCGCTGTGCTTCTGTCCTCAAATGAAGTTTAAAGACGCACAAGACACAAGGGCGAAATGATGGACAGGCAGCCTCGGATCACACAGCTCTCTCCTCAGCTTTAACACACACACACACACACACACACGCGCACACATACACATGCAAATTCCCAAAGAGTGTACTCACCGATTTCCCGTTGTAGTAATACATTAAGGAGTTACTGCCCATTCCAGGGACAGGGTAGGCGCAATACATTATAGCCTGAGCAGTTTGGGTGATAGAGGTACACTACTGCAGCGACCTGGCGCTCTCTCTACACATACATCCAATCCGCTCAAAGGGGACTAATAATTCTCGCAGTCCTGGCCTCCGCACAGAGACACACACACACACGCACACACGCATACGCGCGCACACACACACACACACACGGCCCACTCAGAGGAAACTTATGCAAAGCAGGATCGTACCATTCCGCAGTGTGGGAAGGGGGTGGCTGTCAGAAGGGAGTGGCTGGCGTGGTACATCCCTCTCTAAGCCTCTAAGTGCTGAGGCACAGAGGAAAAGGACGGGGGGGGGGGGGGGGGGGGGCGAAGGGGGGAGGTGGGTGTAAAAAGATAAAGGGAAGTGGGTGGGACACAAAACAAATGTGTGAGCGGATTTAGAGAGAGGGGGGGAAAAAATTAATTCCAGGCGTTAAAAAAAAAAAAAAAAAAAGAAGGAAGAAAAAATGCTGATTTTTCTGCAGGGGAACCCCAACCAGACTGGGACTGAAACGTTTTCGTTCTAAGCGGGATTTCATCAGTACGTGCAATTAAGCGGCGACCAAAGCGAGGCCGCTCCCTTCCACGCATTTCAGTCCCGGGCGTCTCATCTTTTTTTTGTTTGTTTGTTTGTTTGTTTTAATGATGATTGGACGAGTCGAACAGGCA